>CM040454.1:30485056-30592003 GCA_022758105.1 Pangasianodon gigas | reverse complement strand
GTTTGAGGGTGATGTGGTATTAATAAGCTCTTATTATTATTATTATTATTATTATCATTATTATTATTATTAGTAGTAGTCTATCTATCTATCTAGGTCTGTCTGTCTGTCTTTCTATCTCCCTCTCTCTCTGTCTGTCTCACTCTCTTTCTCTCTATTCTTCCTTCTGTTTTTATCATTACCTCTCTCTCTCTTCTTCTTCTTAATAATAGTAGTAGTAGTATTAGTAGTAGTATTATTGATATTATTATTAGTATTACTATTAGTAGTAGTCTATCTATCTATCTATCTATCTATCTATCTATCTATCTATCTATTTGTCCTTCTGTCTCTCTATCTATCTCTGTGTCTCTCTTTCTCCCTTATTATCTTTCTCTTCTCTCTCTGTCTCTCCCTGTCTCTGTCTCTCCCTGTCTCTGTCTCTCTCTCTCTCTGTCTCTCTCTCCCTCTTTCTCTCTCTGTAGTCAGAGAGGCGTTTCATGACTTCATTACAGGTAGAGAACCTGTGTGGCGTTTTATTGACCTGAGAGCATTATGGGATGCCTAACGATCTGCAGCAGCAGCGAGGGGTGAAGGACATTAATAATAGAAACTCATAAACAGACACAGTTCACTCCTCTTCACTGAAATAAGAACTCGTTACAAACCACTTCCTTTACTCGTGCAGTTTAAAAGTAGCTTTTTTAAAATGGTATTATGACTTTTCTTAGCTCCATTATATATTTCTATAAAATGTGAGCTTGTTTTGATTATTTACTGTTCTGAGATGAATTGGTTTATATTATGATGATATTTTGTACATGCATGCTTTAAAAAAATTCCTGGATTCTGTTCATCATTCTTTAAGGTGCGTAACAAATGGCAGAAGTTTACACTGAAGAGACACTGAACTATTTTTGCTTATAAAACAATTCTTGGTCATTTTCCTTTGTATCTATCACTATTGTTGCAAACAAAAAGACATTTTACAATTTATGTTCTTATAGTCACGTCAATTTTGACGTTCCATCTTTAAGATCAGAATTCGGTAAGACAACTTTTAGTTATAGCGCCCCATCATCAGAGAATGACTTAAAGAAACATTTGTAACTTATGCAATTAATTTTATTATACTATATTGTAAGATATTTGCAGCATAAGGGAAGTGTTTCCTGTCTGTAATCGTTTCACAGTGCTCTTATTAGTGTTACTTATTATGTCTCGTATCAGAATATTGTTTATGGTAATTGTTGTGCTGCCTTTGTGGCTAGGGGTCGCTTAAAAAAGAGATTTTTGTCTCAATTTGTGGTCAATTCCTGGTCAATTAATGGTGTGGCCTAGGGGGCGTGGCCGAGTGTTGCATGTGAAGGGGTGGGGGGCGGATTCATGGAGAAGGAGTGGGTGAGAATACACCTGTGTGTGTGTCTTGCAGTGCAGAGAGATCTGGTGGTGCATATTGAGTGTGTGTGTGTGTGTGTGTGTTTTAAAGATTTTTTCAGTTAAGCTATTTAATATTTCTGTTGTGCTTAAAAGCTAAAATAAACGTAACCCTGCTCTCTCTCTTACTCTCCTAATTCTCCTCACCCCCACCAGGGTGCAACAAAAGGTTAAATAAATAAAAAATAAAAATAAATGCTGACGTAATTTAGTTTTGTTAAACTGCCGTGTGAGTGTGGAATGAAGTCATATTCAAAGTGTTGGAGCACATGTACGTGTGCTGTAGTCCAACATGCCACATACACCATGAAACATCAATCACTTCCTACAACAACGCAGCACTTTCATTTTTATTTTCATTAGCCCTCTGGTTATCCTCGTCTGTGGCAGTGTGTGCGTTTCTGACTGTAAGTCTGTCACGGCGCTTGTGCTTTTGTCTCAAAGAGCTGTTGCTCTCATAAAGAACCTCTCAGGCTTCAGGCGACACATTTAGCGCCTGATAGCGTCCGTAAGGACTGAGAACGCACGGTGGAGCGAAGCTTACATTTCACGTAAGACATTTATGTTGTTCCAGCTGATTGACTCTGCTCCTGAGGTCATAATTGATCTCTCTCTCTCTCTCTCTCTCTCTGTCTCTGTCTCTCTCTCTCTCATAGGGGAGTTGTTCGTTTGGATATCAGCCTGCAGGACGTGGATATCGATCAGTGTTCCACTGACGGCTGGTTCGCAGGAACTCACAGGTGCAACCTGACCAGCATGGAGGTGAGACTTCTAGTTCTAGGTGCTTTCCTCTGATTTCAGGTGTCAGACATTAAATAAATAAATAAAGAAAGAAAGAAAGAATGAATAATTATCTCAGAACTGAAGGAGCGTTGGGAGCTTATTACCCTGTTAAGCTTCATGAAGAAAGAAGCAGCAGTGTGTGTCATGCAAGAAGAAACACATTTAACACCTCTAAATGACTCGGTTTTATTCACACTCCTGTAAACAGCATGATTAGAATGTCTATTTCTGCTCGCAATAGGGTAAGTGGCTGGGATGTGTTACAAAAAATGTATAGAATATGCTGCAAATGAGCAGAGCAGAATAGAATAGAATAGAATCAAGTAGAATGTTACATTAAATAATATATTTTAATATAATAATAGAATAGAATGGAGCAGAACATATATAGAATGTTATAGAGTACAATACAATAGAATACAATAGAATAAAATGTTATATAAAGAGTAAAATATTATAGATATTATAGATATTATCTATAAATAATATAGATATGAATAATGCTATAGAATATAAGAGAATATAGAAGAATAGAATACAGTAGAATAGAATAGAATAGAATGTTATGGAATATAATGGAACAGAAGAGAATGTTATATAGAGTTGAGTAGAACCGAATAGAATAGAGTAAGCTATATTAGAGCAGGATAGATTAGAATAAAATGTTACAGAAAAGAGTAAAATACAATAGAATGTATTAGAGTAGAACAGAATAGAATAGAATAGAGCAGGTTAGAATAGAGCAACATAGAGCATAATAGCATACGATAGAGCAGGATTAACTATATTAGAATAGAATGTTATATAAAAGAGTGCAATAGAATAGAATAGAGCAGGAGAGAATAGAGTAGAATGTCATGGAAAAGAATGAAATAGAATAGAATGTTATATTGTTATATAACATTATGGAATAGAGCATGATAGAGCAGAATAGAATAGAATAGAATGTCACCAAAAGGAGTAAAATACAATAGATTATTACAGAATATATCAGAATATAGAAGAATAGAATACAATAGAATAGAATAGAGCAGGACCAAAGAGAAGAGGCTGAGAATCAGTCAGTAGTCAGTCAGTGAAGGCTGAAGTCTCCAAGAGATCGTTGACTTGGAATAGAATGGAATAGAAATGATTTTTTAAAACAGAATAGCATGTTATAGAATGTTATAGAATATTATAGAATTTGGGTATAAGTATAGTGTATAGTATCTACAACGAAAGGAGGCTGAAAATCAATCAGCAGTCAGTCAGTGAAGGTTGAAGTCTCCGAGAACTCGTGGACTTGGAATAGAATGGAATAGAAATAATTTTTTTTTACAGAATAGCGTTTTATAGAATGTTATAGAATTTTATAGAATTTGGGTATAAGTATAGTGTATAGTATCTATTAGGAAAGGAGGCTGAAAATCAGACAGCAGTCAGTTAGTGAACGTCGAAGTCTCCAAGAACTTGTGGATTTGGAATAGAATGGAATAGAAATGATTTTTTTCTACAGAATAGCGTTTTATAGAATGTTATAGAATATTATAGAATGTAGGTAAGTATAGTGTATAGTATCTGTAAGGAATGGAGGCTGAGAATCAGTCAGCAGTCAGTCAGTGAAGGTTGAAGTCTTCAGGGGCTTGTGGATTTGTAATAGAATGGAATAGAAATGATTTTTACAGAATAACATGTTATAGAATGTTATAGAATATTATAGAATTTGGGTATAAGTATAGTATGTAGTATCTATTAGGAAAAGAGGCTGAAAATCAGACAGCATTCAGTCAGTGAAGGTTGAAGTCTCCAAGAACTTGTGGACTTAGAATAGAATGGAATAGAAATGATTTTTTTTTTTACAGAATAGCATTTTATAGAATATTATAGAATATTATAGAATTTGAGTATAAGTATAGTATATAGTATCTATTAGGAAAGGAGGCTGATTATCAGTCAGGAGCTTGTGGATTTAGAATAGAATGGAATAGAAATGATTTTTTTTCCTACAGAATAGCGTTTTATAGAATGTTATAGAATATTATAGAATTTGAGTATAAGTATAGTATATAGTATCTATTAGGAAAGGAGGCTGATTATCAGTCAGGAGCTTGTGGATTTAGAATAGAATGGAATAGAAATGATTTTTTTTTCTACAGAATAGCGTTTTATAGAATGTTATAGAATATTATAGAATGTAGGTAAGTATAGTGTATAGTATCTGTAAGGAATGGAGGCTGAGAATCAGTCAGCAGTCAGTCAGTGAAGGTTGAAGTCTTCAGGGGCTTGTGGATTTGTAATAGAATGGAATAGAAATGATTTTTACAGAATAGCATGTTATAGAATCTTATGAATCTTATGTTAATGTTATAGATGTCGTAGTCATTTACTATGTCATTACAAAGTTTACTAGTCATTACAATGCACTAAAATCAATTGGAAATGCCATTAGTAACTCCGCTTATCCATGAAAGACCGCTTTATTCTTTATCAGAAGTGTCTCTGAGTAGAACGAGAGAGCAGCAGGAGGTTCTTGCTATTAAACTAGAAAGCAGCAAAAAAGGTGAAAGCCACACTTCATATACAAAATCACACCTGATGTCTAACAGGTCTCTGAGTTTAACTCTGCTGTTGTTCGAATCCAGCGTGAATTCAGCGGGTGAAGAGTTTAGGGGCGGGGCATGTGGACGCTGTTTACCTGGTGTTTGAGGATGATTATTAAGAGCAGCACAGGGTACAAGAGGAACCTCGGCTGCTCTATAATGTATGTGATGTAATGAGTTGCAGGAATCTCTCTGAATAATTAAGCACTCGATTTGTCTGCACTGTCTCCTCTTAGACATGCCACTGCACAGAGGAAGTGTGTATGTGTGTGTGTGTGTGTTTCTGTGTGTGTGTTTTTTCCCTAATATACTGAAGTCTTAGTGCCCAGAACTGATTCTGTTCCATCGGTTATCAAAATTAATTAACAATACAATTCTTGTCTTTTTGTAGTGTCACTCAAGAACACCTCAAAATTGTTCATTCATTAAAGCAAACACAAAATGGCCGTGTTATTTTACTCGTATGAAAGATACAATGCTCTGTAGATCCTGTTAGTAAATCAGTTTTGCTGGGTCTCAACTACAAATGTTGCAGGAATGTTGTAGGAATGTTCGTAAAGGTTCTCCAGAATGCCCAGAAAAAGAGCAGAAAGTTCCTCGAGTGTTCTAACCTAAATTTGTTAACAGAAACTTAAAAATTCCAGTTTTATAAAAATTCCAATTTTATAAAACTTATAAAATTCCAGTTTCACAGGAAGTGTCAACATTTTTGTTTAAATAAATTTGCATCAAAGGACTATACTTACGTAATGAATACTGTCTGTTCTGATTTTGATAGACGTCTTTCGCAAAGGCAAGACAATACCAAACATCCACATTCTCTCAGGAATAAACCTTTAAGTAAGGAATAAAACACTCCGTGTTGTGCTGTTATAGGAAAATAATCAAAGACGGAGTGATGTGAGGAAAGCGGAGCTACTGTAACCTCCACAAAGTTGATTGTTTTCCTACAACAGCTCAAAGCGTTTCTTCAGCACTTTGCTAACGATTAAATTTATTAAAGAATGACACTTCATACTTTTTATCCGTTTATAGTTACTTTAAATGTTGTGGAACATCCATGAGACAAGTTATTTCCTGTTCTTGCTTACATTATAGCAGCTACAAACAGTCTCTCACCAGCATCTCTTTTTTCTCTCTCTTGACAAAAATCACAGCTTGTCATGTGACCATGAAACAATCAGAGTCGAGAATTCAACAGCGCCGTGGTATGAAGTACATAAACACACAGATCAAGGATTTCTCAAACAGATAAAACAATTTCATCTCCGTTTTTGATTGTTGTAAAATCTGTATGAACTGAGTGAACTTTTGCATCACTTTTTGTGAACTGTTGCAGTAAAAACAGTTCTTGATCGGAGATCGTGTATATGTGCTGCATCACTCTACTTCCTCTGTTTTTCCTCTTTCCCTTACGGTGTGTAATTGAACTCTGCTCTGAGTGGCCTGTAGTCGATAGCTGAGTGTCCTGATCCCGCTCTCTCCGAGATTTTTCCGTTTGATCAGTGGTGATGAGCAGGCAGAAAGGCAGCTGGTGGTTGGAAAAGCGCTGCTGTTCCTTTTAGCGCTGCTGGTTATAAATAGAGCTCAGGACCGCGCGGTAATCAGGAGTTTGTGCAGTCGTGTTGTAATGCGATAAAGCCGTCTCATTGTGCCCGGGGCCCTTCTTATGCAAACAAGCCATGATTCTCTCTTGTTATCTCCGGCTCTGCAGTACGTACTGCTAAATCAGTTTATTGAATGCTCCAGAAGCACCAGTGCAACCATCAGCGCTCCAGAGATTCATCAGAGCTGCGCTACAGAAAAGATGCTGCGACGTTTGTGAGTGCTGAGTCTGGTTATTTTGGGGTTTATTATTAGATATCATGCTCAAACTGGCTGCAGTGAGAACATAGGCACATGGATATCACATGGACATTATTTCAACAACTCCAGGATGAGGACAAAAAAAAAACAAAAACACCAGAACACAATAAGAAACTAGATGTACGACATGGAACTAGAAAACAAAGACACTAGCTACCCACTAGGGCAGTGGTGGCTCAACGGTTAAGGCTCTGGGTTATAGATCAGAAGGTTGGGGGTTCAAGCACCAGCACTGCCAAGCTGCCCTTAACCCTCTCTGCTCCAGGGGGCCGTATCATGGCTGACCCTGTGCTCTGACCCCAGCTTCCTAACCAGCTGGGATATGTGAGGAAAAGAATTTCACTGTGCTGTAATGTATACTGTATGTGATAAATAAAGGCTTCTTCTAACCCTGGGAACAGGAGGCTGCTGCATGCTAGGGCTCTCAATTCCTTTTGAAAATTATTTTCAAGTTTAGTTTTTAAATACCTTGGAATAATAAAAAATGAGCCTATAATATTATATTTCCACAAACAAAATGAATATTAGCAATAGCCACAAGGATTATTATAGGAAAATAATCAACAACTGGGTGGTGTGATAAAGAGGAGTTACTGTTCCCACCACAAAGTTCATTTTTCCATAACAGCACATCCTGAAGTGTTCTATTCCTCTTACACCACAGCAGTTTTTCAATGATTACAGGTTTTTTTTATTACAGAGTGTTACATTATAATTTTTTATCTGTTTAATGTTGTGGAACGTCCATGAAACTAAATACTTCCTGTTATTACTTATGTTAAACAGCCTCTCTTTTCTCTTGAAGTTAATGAAAAAAAAAAAAAAAAACGCTTGTCATGTTACAGTGTCAACTTCTCTGTCCTGAAGATGTCAGAAAACTTAAAGTTACAATCTTTACCTCTGACACTGGAGACTCCTTCCATAAATGTTAAATAAACATTTCCTTACAGAAATCTGCACCATATCAATGATCACGTTTTAAACTTTTTATGTGTTGTGTCCTCTATACACGCCCCTGTGAACGAGCTGTTACTATAGAAACGATAACGTATTAGAGCGAGTGCATTAATATAAACCTGTGATTTGCAGTGCACTACTGTCAGAGCTGCCGTTATAGAAAATTAATCAATACCGTCTGACCAATGAGAATCCAGAATTCGATGGAGGGATGGTAGAGTAATAATACAGAATAAATATTGCACAATGATTCAAGTGGAGAGATGATTAAGTTTGTAGTCACATGTTGCATGATGTGTCTGAAACAAAACAATGTAAACATCTTGAAAAGCATAATGTTAATGTAAAGTGTGTGTAGTGCAGTAAAATGTGTGTGCATTAAAGCACAGGCCCGTTCTTTGCGATGGGAATGAACTCTGAATGTTCTTGAGACAGATGGCCAGTGAAGCTGGCATGAGACTCAGACTGCCATGAGTGAAGAGATGAGAATAAACAAAACCTTCGTTTTTCTGAAATAGCAAGATGCTCTTTTCTGAGTCTCAGTCTGAGCCAATTCTCATGGTTTTTTGGACTGGTTTTTAGATATTAGACATCATGCTGTTTATACTGATGTTAGGAAGTTCTTGTACTTTTATACAGAGTCTTTCTCATTATTACATCCGAATCTGTCGCTGGTCCAGGAGCCACAATAATTCCACATCTGGATCCAGTATGTTGCATCAAATACCAACCCAATGGGCTACTTGCACATCTGCTTCCGGCTCGTCCACTATAACAGCAATGGTCCTATTTTACACCCGGTGTCTGCAGGAGCTCCCAAAAATCGGTCAGCGACGACCATCATTTATGTAAGAACACTTGCAAAGCTCCTTTTAGTAAACTGGAGAAAGGCGTCAGACTGTATGCTTCATCATACATAAACAACTGTAAAGGTAAGAAAATACCTATTAATAGAAACGAACACCCAAGCTAATGTTAGCACAACACTATGACTTTATTGTAAGACTGAAACAAACAAAAGTTGCTGTCTTGCTGTACTGCTGAATATAAACAGTGCTACCAGAGATGTGAGATTTGCACTATTTCAAAACGGAAATACGTCACAGCCCTGTGCTTAGGGAGCAAATTTGTAAACAATTTGAAAAAAATATTCAATTATCAATTACCTTACGAGCTATGCAGAGCAGGAAAAATGCAAATAATGTGCCACGCATGTGGACGAAAGCACTGAGACTGAGAACTGTTGATTGAAATGAGATGTTTTTGTGTGTAAACGATGAATAGAGACTTAGCAGAGATTTATGACTCTCTGTATCAGTCTTTATTTTGCAAAGGGTCAACTGATTTTCTTACCCACTTTAAAGTGCAGTGTTCCATATTTTGTCCTTCTATTTTGGAGTATGACAACTGTCTTACGCAATGTAATGTTGCAGCTGAACAATCATGTGGCACTGCATCAGCAACGACAAAAACGGATTGCTTTCTGTTTGTTTTTCTGCCCTTTCTGTCCTCTCGCCATCGGAGCATCTATTTATAGACTGACTGTGAAATGAACGAGCGAATTACGAAAAAGAACAATTTCATCCAGAGAGAGAGAGAGAGAGAGAGAGAGAGAGAGAGAGAGAGAGAGAGAGAGAGAGAGATGGCGAGAGAGAAAGAGCTATCTATCTATCTATCCTTTAAAATCTTTAGATTAGATAAATCCAATCTTTAGATAAATCTTTCTTGGTTTAACAATGTGTTAAAGTAACAACAAATAAAGAGAAGGTTTTTCGACATAAAACTCATGCACCTAATATATGTGGCCCATGTTATCTTCATATATATATATATATATAGCAGCTTTTATAAATATTTACACTCATTAATGGCTGAAGTATAAATGGCTACAGATCACGCAAAATATAATCAAATCAAATCCGACTTAAGGGTAAGTGCACACTGTCTGCAGCGCTTGGTTTTATTTGTTACCAAGCCACTGTAATGGGTGAGTGAACAAACACCAGATGTGTTATTTTAATCTTTTAATGCAGTTCGGCTGCTACTTGTTTCAAGAGCGCTGACAGCTTGGGAAAACTTCTGCCAGAAGGTTTTCATTTTGTGGTTTTTATTGTTTTTATCTTTACAATCATCCAGATTTGGTCACACATTATAAAGACCAGAGATACTGCTATAAATAACTTTTCATGAATGATTTTACGGGAGGAAAATATAGCAGATTCCTCATTACATGCAGGTGGCCACTCGGATGATGTATGTCGATGATACACACTTCTTTGTTCCTTAATAAGGGTATGTTGAACGCAGTAATGAAATAAATGAAATGCAGGTGTATTGGACCAGCAAATGAACAGAAATGCATGAGACCAGAACTAAGAAGCACAGGAGCATTTTAATGTTTCATGCTTTGGGAAGAGGATACAGTGAATATCAGTGGTTGAATTCCTGAATGCTGATCTTCAATAAAGACAATTTCTATCCTAAACTTAATCAGAGTTTGATTTCAGAATTCAGAAAAGTGAAGGTTTTTGTTTATTCTCATTCCTTCACTGTAACAAGCTGCATTTTTTTTGACAGGAGAAAAAAAATGAGATGCTGGTGAGGGAACAACTGTTTATAGCTGCTATGACGTAAGTGAGAACAGGAACTAAATAGTTTCACAGATGTTCCACAACCTTCCACAAGCAACTAAAAATGGATGAAAAGCACAGTGTGTCGTTCTTTAATAAATACGTCAGTGCAACCTCAGTCAAATTGCTGTGGTATAAGAGGAATAAACACTTCAGGAAATAACAACTTCTGGGTTATAGAAGTAACTCCATGTCATCACACCACCCTGTTATTGATTATTTTTCTATAACAGCATGGCTCATCGTGTTTTACTCCTTTCATAATGTATGTACTTCCTGCTCTTCTCTGACGGCCCTGTCCTGCTCAGGCTACAAGTGCTTTGGCATCAGTGCAAGTTGTGAGTGGAGTGTGTGAAAGTGAGTGATTGCTCTGCTCTCAGACACTCTATAGTCACTCGGGTATGGGACGAGCTCTCGAGCTCCGGCTTAGAGCGCTGCCAAGCTAAACCCACAGAGCCAGGACCAGACTTTTCTTCATCTGTCTCAAACTCTTCCACCTCTGTACTGGGTCAGGGGACTGGTGTTGAAAAAGTAGCTGGCACATTCATAGTCCTTGCCTGCTGGAAATTTCCACCCCAACAATTCCCAAACACCTATAGATCATTGAACACATTAACATTGATGTGATTATTATGATCCATGTGAAGGGAGCAGGATGAATGGAGGCAGCTTCTTTATTGCTAGCACATCACGCTGCACTGCAGGTGCTCGATGCTAATGCTTAGCCAAAAAGATACGACTTACGCAGGGGCTCTTTCGTTGTTATGAATGAGCACTAGACTGTGCTTTAATCACAGCTCAAAGCTTGCAGCCTTTTTCTACAGTCATCCATCAGCTGTCAGAAGAGTAGCAGTAAATGACAGCGTCCATCTTCACAACACGTACAGCATCCAGGCCATTTGTCTTCATTCAGCATTCCAGTCCAGTTAATCTGCTCCATCACAGATGCCACAGCAGCAGCAGCAGCAGCAGGCCTCGGCCATATTAAAATGCCTGTCAGCAGAAAAGCTCATAATTGCCTCATGTTGATCAAATCAGATCATGGATATCTCAAAGACCACCCAAGGCTCGCCACATATTAGGTTATAAATATGCTAAAGTCAGCTGCTGCTAATGTATTGCTTGTCTCGCATAGAACACATCACAGACATCATGAGCACGCCAACGACTTGATGCAGTACTCATTAGTGCTACGAATTAGCCACAGGACGGTTGGTTAAACTAATAACGATACAGTTACAGTCAATAGAAAATTGCAGTAATAATCTATATTTAACTGGTGGGGTGGGGGTGGTGGTTGAGTGACAATGAAGTTGTGATTTGATGATGGTTGGAGGGTGGGGTAGATGGGGCGCATGTTTTTGTGAAATACAGTAAAATACAATTTAAAATTACTAGCTACCAAACTCATAGAGTAATTAAAAATCAATTATAAAACAAATAGCAGCTGTGGTGTGAACTGGAGAGTCATATTGAATGCAGTACAGTCGCTAATGTCTTCTAAAAAAATGCTAGATTTGTCACTGGCAAAATAAATAAAGTCACTAAAAAGGTCTAAAAAAATCTCTAAATCTAGTGACAGAGTCATTAAGTTGGCAACACTGGGTAGCATGCCTAGCACAGGATTCAATTCAATTCAATTCAATTTTATTTGTATAGTGCTTTAACAATGGACATTATCACAAAGCAGCTGCACAGAAATATATAAATTATATTTATATATTTCAGTAGTCAGATGACACAATGACTAAACAAGTAGTTCACAATCATTGTACAATCCAAATAGTATGACCTGATCTTCAAAACATGTATCTACAAGTCAAGTCATCTATCTTTACCTCAAGATTAATGGACATTGATGGTAATAATGATGCTGACTTCAGCAACTTAACAGTTCCTCTCTATTTTTTAATACAAAATGCCCTAAATGCCAGACACTAGGAGGATAAATGATGAATTGACAATCATTTTATAAAAAGTAGCACATTACAGTGTGATAATGACCTAGTATTTGATAAATAGCAATAATTACAAGCAGTGTCTGGCACTATGCATTCTGAATATGTATCTGCGTATTAATGTGTGTGAAAACTGCAGCAGGTGATATAGTGCATACATCAGATCTTAATGTAGTTCTCACGTGAAAAACTAGGCTCAGACTTTTTTCAAGTTTGTAATGTAAGTACATGTGAAAGTACTAATGTGAAAAAAAATACTAGGTATACAGCAGTGCTTGATGTTAAGATATATTATAAATAACCATTTACTTTCAGATCAGTGGTAAAACCATTATTAGACACTCTATGTGTTCACTCTATGCAGTCAGATCTGCACGTATTTACTGGAGCAGATTAGTAGTATTTAATGTTGTGTTTCTCGCATTAAAACAACAAAACACTTGTAATTTTCACAATAGTTACTATTTACTTAGATATTCAAATTGCAACGTATGTACTAAGTACTACTTATAAATATTCTGGGTAATTAGTGCATTATAGCACCAAGTACTACTGTACAAACCAGGCACTTTTCACATGAGAAACTATACACAAAATATGGACCAGAAATTACTGTGATAACCTCATATGTTTCTGATAAATCCTGGTTACTCATCGTAGTGTAAAATAAAGGGATACCAATGTATCATCCTCAGCACACTGGATCATTAATTGCATTACATTTACCACAATAAATTATTGCTTTATTTATTGGATGATTTGCCCTCAAAAATAAAGTCATTAAGCCTGTCAGTTTCTGTAATTAGCATATCTGGCAGTTAGACTGCTCTCAGTAGCGAGTCTACATCAGTAATAGATATTTTTGGAAACCTATTTAGGGAGACAAATTGTGCGTAATTTTGTGTCTATTTCCGATACCGAGTGAAGTTAATTTGAGGCACGGACATTTAATAATAACACAAGCAATATGCTGGTGAACTTGTATTTACGCAGAAGTACAGAATATAGCACTTCAAGAACGAAAACAGCTCTTTTTTCTCAGAAAATGAAGTCAGATCATGTGAGACTAGCACTGGTGCAGGATATGCTATCACACAATAACCTCTGTATAAAGACTAAACTAAAAAAGACTGAGTACACTGTCATTCGCCCTTCCTAAAGTTTGAATATTTATGATATCAATATGGACACAAGATTTTGTTCCCCAAAGGTGCAGTAGCTAATTTTGTATCATTATCTGACACGATCAGAATGGACACGTCTTATTTTAGACACTATTGAATAATTAAGGAAGGGTGAGTCTTTGTGGACAAATGGCCAGTTTAACTCCGGTATGTTCAGTCAAATGAGTTGAGGTAAATATAAATTAAATAAGAAACAAGGACACACAGTGGCACAATCTTCATGGTCTTAAAGCTTCAGGGGCCCTGGTTTGATCCTGTGCTCAAGGTACTGTCTGTGTTGCATTTCCCTGTATCTGCATGGGTTTTCTCCAGGTTCTCTGGTTCCTCCCAACTCCCAAAAACACACCGTAAGGTGTATAAGCTATGCTAAATTGCCGCTAGGTGTAAATGAGTGTGTGCATGGTGCCTGTGATGGACTGGCATCCCATACACCCAGTGTTAATGGGATAGACTCCGGATCCACAGCCACCCAGACCAGGATAAAGTGCTTACTGAATATGAAGGAATGAAGTGGGCAAATCTCACAAATCAGACTTCTAGAGAATCTGGTTGTTTTCATCACTCATCGTGGCTTAGAACTGCCTACGACTTCCTAGAAGTGTTTATGTAACGTAATATAAAACCGCAAAGCTAAAGTTAACATTAATGATTTGAGGCTGATTAACTGTCATTAAGTATTTAGTAGATTACATTATAAAATTCTTGTAGGCTAATGTAAATAAAGTTATTGAAGGAGTAGCTGGATTATTATGATCCAGTTTTCCATTTTGATTTGCAAAGCGTTATGATGTATTGGGCCAGCTGTAGGGCGGTTTTTGACTTGGGGTGCTCAGGGGTTAAGATTCTGCCCTAATCACTAGATGGTCAAGAGTTCAAATCCCAGAATCACCAAAGATCCGCTGTTGAGCAAAGTCCTGTCTTTGACTGCTCACACGTGTAATTGTTTTCGGGAAAAATCCAATGCCTGCCATACGTAGAAATGTGAATTATAGTATATATGAGTTCTGCTTTACTTTCATACAGCTGTTTACCATGTCTTGATTATTGCCTGTCTCTGTAAGCTATGTTTCATTTTTGGATTACTAAATGCTTTTAAATGCATTTATGTCCACTTTGTCTATTCCTGTGATACAAGTGACAACAGTTTGTGATCTAATAATCTCTGAAAGCCTCACCTGTGTAACAAATCAAACCTCCTGTGTTCATCACAATCATGAGCTGACGTAACACTTAAAAGGAGATGAGATATTGCATCTAAGCATTTGTCAGATGGGTCTTTGTTAAGCTGTAGCCTCCAGCTCTTTCTCAATACCAGTCTTTGCTTCAGTGCTGATTTTACATGGAAATATTTTGAAGATTTATACACATGCCTCCAAGCTGCTGCTGCATTCGTACTTGAATTAAACTGGATCACATCACTGAGGAGAAAATCAAATATGCAAATTTTCCGTTGGATTCAGCTCATTTGCTGTACTGGCTGAATAAACGGACTAAACGAGAATTACTTCTCTCAGTGTTGTGCTGAGAATCAAAGACAAGTGACAAAATTCAGCCATAAATTCACTCAGTGACAGTTGGTCACGATTTTAAAGGGGAGGAGTTCCACTGACAATGTACTTCACATGCGCCTTGTCAATCACTGCTGATGACGCATGTGTGTGAAAAATATCAGCGCAAATGGAGATCAAATTTGGGGGCGTGTCACTCTGTGTAATCACCTGACACGAATGTCACTGATTGGCTGAATGGATCTACAGTTTGTGTTAAAAAGAAATCAGCCCCAGCCTCCCTTTTCGCTCCTACATACCATTTTCTGTGTCTTTCGTACAACTACTGGTGGTGTTATTGCGCTCAAATCCACAAAATCTGATGTGGATACCAAAAATGAAATCTTATATTGATGTGTTTTTCTGTTTGAAAGACAGCAGGGTTTAGCCCTGCTAGCACATTTAACACAAGCAGCCCTTGATTGCACTAATAATGGGAAAGTCCAACCAAATCATGCTAACAGTGAAGG
The DNA here is from genome assembly GCA_022758105.1 of Pangasianodon gigas. Lineage (NCBI taxonomy): Eukaryota > Metazoa > Chordata > Actinopteri > Siluriformes > Pangasiidae > Pangasianodon > Pangasianodon gigas. The sequence continues at coordinate 30,576,613 of CM040454.1, read as the reverse complement.
GAAGTAGATGGTGCTTTTTGCATGCCATCATGCTGATGAAAATAACATGCTGCTGACAAAATAGATTGACTCTTAGCAATGGTGGTGTTGTTTGCTATGTGTTTAACATTCATTAATAACAGTTCTCTGTGTCACAATGCTTCAGCACTTTTACTCCTGCTACACGAACTCAAGAGAAGTAGACCTGATACGTGGCTGGAGGGAAAGATGCAGCAGAATTATGTGCTAGATTAGCGAGGAAAGCAGTAGCTCAGATAAGAGGAGAGCAAGAGTGGAAGGTCAGGAGAGGACACATACAGACTATGGTCATGCTGAGCCTTGGCTTTGCGGTGTCAACAAGTATTTCTCGTTTATGCCTCCTCCATGCTTCTCGTTCTGGCTTTGACTCTCTCCAACTGTTCTTTGTCGTTTATCTGTTGCTTTCTCTCCATCTCTTTATTTTTCACTTTCTCCAATTTCAAATCTCACTCACAAACTTTTCCCACTTCACCGTTTCAATTTCTCTCCATCAATATCTATCTCTTCCGTCTTATCTATATAGCGAGTCCTCCCACTCTGTCTCTCTCACTTTTTCTGTATCCATCTCTTTTTTCTCTCACCCCCTCACTCTCTCTCCACCTTTGCTCACTCTGTCTCAGTCCTCCGCTCATGCCCTCGCTGAGCATGCCCAATTTTTGACCCTTGCCCCAGACTGACCCGTGGCCTGTCAGCTACATAAATCTCGAACCCTTTAGATCTCTGACCGCCTGTGAAGGTCCAGAAAACCGCTGCGCACAGTGCTGTATTTATATTTAAGACGTTCAAAAGCGCCCTCCTGTTGTTCCAAATAACACTTTGAAAGCAGATCTACATCACAGCCATACAGTTTTGCTCTCACAGCGGTACACTAGCCCGGTCCGTCTAATGCAGGCTTCATCTGTGGCTTAGAACAGGAAATGTAATGTATCTCAGACATATCGAAGAAGCATGAGTTCAGGAAATGTTCATTAGAAGCTTATTTATAGGACAGAATCAATATCAAAACATTGGGTTGAAGTAAATGGAGGGAGTTGTGTTTCAGTGTGGCCTTATGTAAGACATATCATTCTAACAGACCACAGATACAGGAAGGGGAAAAAGCTCTTGCATGATACAATCCAAGCTGAGCAGTTGAGGGTTAAAGGTAGAGGAGTACATCAGGGCTGGGATCCCATGAGGAAAAAAGTCATGACAATGGGCATTTTTACTTTCTTGTAGAAGGGCCACATTTATTACCATGAGATTGTGGTGCTGTTTGATGCATTTATTCATTCATCACCAGAAACTACTTTATCCTGGTCACGGTGGAATAAATGACTCATTTGTTTATATTTTTAGAACTATTTTTAGAAGTTCATTAGAAAATATTACAGGCAGCTGCAAGCAATAGTAACGGTGGGAGTGAGTGGGATTGGTCAAACGTTCTGAAGGAGTGGGTGGGATTGGTCACACATTCTGTAGAAGTAGGTGGGATTAGTCAAACTTTCTGAAGGAGTGGGTGAGATCGGTCACACATTCTGTAGAAGTGGGTGGGATTAGTCAAACTTTCGAAGGAGTGAATGGGATTGGTCAAACTTTCTGAAAGAGTGGGTGAGATTGATCAAACGTTCTGTAGAAGTGGGTGGGATTAGTCAAACTTTCTGAGGGACTGGGTGGGATTGGTCAAATCTTTTTGAAGGAGCAGGTAGGATTGGTCAAATCTTCTGAATGAGTGGGCAGGATTAGTCCAACTTTCTGCTGGAGTGAGTGGGATTGGTCAGACTTTTTGTAGGAGTGGGCGGGATATAGGAGTGGACAGGAATGTAATTTTAAAAAACAGTCCAGTGCTCACCACTAGTTAAGGATCTCACTGGCTCTCTAACAGTCCTGGGTCTTGAATTTATTAGAGATTTCTAAACGTGCTAATTGTTTGTTTAATCTTTTCAAGGGATGCAACATTCATATGCAGTTCATTACACTGCTCTCATTTTACATTTTGCATATATTTTGCAGTAGATGGACCTACGACAGGCAAAGTTAAATTATGTGATTACACAGGTTTATTATTTAGCCCTTTCTTCCTGGCTTTCTCAGTTTGAAACATGTCCCACATTTTTCCTTTTCTCTCTCATATTGAAACTGAGTGGATTACAAGTGGCAAGCTTTTGAGCCCCTGAATCCATCCTGCATCCCTTCAGATGGTGGAAAGTTTGTCAGCTGGGAAATTGTAGAGAGCCAGCGCCATCTGTGCCGTCCTCACCCGTGTCCTGCCGTAACCAGACTTCAGAGATACCACTGAAAGCTTGACTCTACATATCTATCAGTTTAATCAGTGCTATCCAGAGGTGTAGCTGGAGGGCGATTATAGTTCTGAACTCCCCTGTAATATTTGTGACAGTATTTGGGTGGCTAACATAACACACATAAAGGGCACCTTATAATAAATGTGTTTTGGATAGTAATGTGGCTATAATTAGTCGTCATTAGAATGCCTCCAAATTTACCTGCTCCAGTTGTCAAAGGAAACATCTAAACCAAACTAAACAAACTAAACCTGTTATTTCATGATAGTATGTCTTTATTTTAACTTAATACTTTATTATTTTGACCTAATAACTCATTACTTCAAGATATTGTGAATATTAAGATCATGATTTTGAGTTATAATGTCACTATTTCAAGATATCATGTCATTATTTTGACCTTATATCTCATTATTTCGTGATAATATTTTGTTCTTTCGACTTAATTCCTCATTATATTATGTCATTATTTCTACATACATATCAACATGTCATTACTTTGACTTAATAACTCATTATTTCAAGATATAGTGTCATTATTGTGACTTAATATCTTGTTATATGATTATAGTATTTTGCTATTTTAATGTAATATCTTAGACTTGTTATTTAGACTTGTTATTTCGAGATGTCCTTATTTTGAATTATAATGTTATTATGGTAGTATGTTGTTATTTTAACCTAATACCTTGTTATTTTGACTTAATAACCCAGTATTTCAAGTTATTATATCAATATTTTGACTTATTATCTCATTATTTTGACATAAATTATTTCAAGATTCAGTATTTTGTCATTATTGTAAGTTATCTGATTATTTCAAGACTTTGTCATTATTTCTACTGAACATCTCATTATTTTTGAAGTAATAACCTGGTATTTCAAGATATTATTTCATTTCTTTGATTTAATATTTCATTATCTGAAAATAGTTTGTATGTTATCTCATTTTTGATTTAGAATCTTGTTATTTCAAGATAATGTTATATGATGATGTTATTTTGACTTACCCCATTATTTCAAATTAGTTGCTCATGAATTCAAGTTAATATCTCATTATTTCAAAGTTTTTAGATTTGTATTACACGTTTAACTTCACAAACTCACTAACTAACATTGTGAGATGAACTTGGGTCCATCTTCCCCAGCTGATTCCTGAGTGTGCATGACTTTTTCTGTGTCTGTGTTTTTGATGTCCTTTTGTTTTGTTTTGCTTTTAAAGAAAAAATGGTAACGCTGATGATATGTAACATTTATTACAGAATTTGCCAATATGATCTGCTGCCTAGAGAAATATTCAGATGAGATTTCTTTCGAACTCTTTAATTAGGTAATTACCGTGTGGCCTTAAATGATAATGATCAGACGCTTATGACTTTTTAAAACATTTAAATTGTTTGGGGTGATTAGTTTCACAAACACTGGATCTCATTTTGTACTTTCACATAAACGCCTCCAGCTAAAAATGCCCAAATGAATTCCCAGCACACAACAGCATCTATCTGTCACGCTGCATTAACTAGAGCGCAAATGCAATTTTTAAGCTAATAAAGTAATCTGCACCCAAATTAAAAGGAATCTATTAAAATAGTTCTTAATTAATATGGAGTTCAGTCTCGAGTCCCGCTGAGTGTCCAAATAGTTTCCAATCTTGTCTCCATCCTTGGTGTGAATAGAAAGTAGATTATTATCTTCCAAACTCTAAAAGTGGGGCTGTTGTCCCATGTTGGTCTGGCACTTCACCTAAATGCCGAGCTGTCGTTCCGGGAGAACTCGGAGAGTTATGAAGAGGGCCAGGAATAGACTCCTCTTAAAAGTTTCACTTTTAAAAGTTTGGTCTCTATAAGCATCCTAGAGTTTGCTCCTTCATTATACCAGACCATCGGGGAGTGCTGGAGTGTTTGCTCTTAACTCACTGATAGAGACATGTTCATGACCTCCTTATCTTACTGTTAATACTAACAACAGTGCAGTATCTTGACTAACACATGAGCTTTATTTAGTTTTCATTATAATTTTGTTACCTATAATAAAGTCTGTAACTTTTATGTCATATGTGATAATAATAATGTCATGCAACAGGCTAACAACAAGCTACAGTCTATTTTATATAAAGAATAAAAACACTCCATGTCCTGCTGTTCTAGGAAAATAATCAGTGATGAAATGAAGCTACTGTTACCACATTAACAGCATGACCTGAAGTGTTTTATTCCTCTTCTACCACAACAATTTATACCACAGCCAACTAGAACATTTTTTAAAATTAATTTAAGAATGACACATACATTTTATCCATTTATAACTGCATGTGGAACGTCTGTGAAACACATTAGTTTCCCTTATTAACAATGATAACAATAACTTCCTTTTATCAGCACAGCCCCTGTTGCTGATTATTAAAGGTCTGACCAATCAGGATGATGCTCTGTTATTACAGGTTGTCGAGCAGACTATCATGGAATATATCATCATGGACTCAGGGTGTGCTGACAAAAGTTGACAAATCAGACAAAAGACCCTAAAAAGTCATATTTTAGCCTGCCATCTTTCTCAAGTGGAGATTCACCTCTGATTTGCATGCTACCATTGATTTCTCCAGATCTGAGCTCTGTGCAAAACTCTGTTTGATCTTGTAATTGAGAGAGTTCCTCTACTCATTTGAGCTTACGCCTAAAACAATGCTAACACTCTCCCTGGGGAAAGTGTTGGGAAGCTGAATGTTCGTCTTTAATGTTCATTTTGCTTTGATCAGGCTGTATGTATGCTTACATTCAAACCCTTAAGTTCATCTTCTGTTTGTCTCTCAGTGCCTCCCCATCCTGGGTCACGGCTTCGTCCTGGACAAATACAAATGCCAGTGCAAGAGCGGCTTCTACCATCCCAGCAGAGTAGCCATCAACGGCGTCAAGAGTAAGTCCTCAGACAAACACTGTAATCTGAACTGATTTTACAGATATTATTAGAAAACCAAACCACTAATTCACACATCATTAACTCACTATACTGTATGCACTATGCCTAATGACTAACACTAAAATACTTCAACACAAATGCATACAAAGTGAAGAAATATAATTCTGTGTATTTATGAATGCAGAGTCAATATGTAATTGTTATACTGTATATGGTAATTAGAATGGGGCAAACATCGTCATTTTTGTTATTACTTTCTTAGAAAGTGACTATTTAGGGATATGAAAAATGGGGATGTGGATAGCCTATGATCAATTGCGTATGATGTTGATTTCATTGCTCTGTGTGTTACCCTTATGGGTGTGATAGAATAGAGGTCACTGGGAACAGGTGCAAGAGAGAGATCTGAGAATATTTCGCATTTCAGAGCAAATGAATTTTCATGAAAAGAAACTAAAAGAAAATAATACTGAACTAACTATTTGACACACAGGCTCAGCAGGATGCTGTCAGCAGGATTCTAGCACTTGCTCTCATCTGGCATTCAACAGTTCACTGTAAGACACACTGTGTATACATATATTAGTGTCCCATTAATCACACACAGGTGTAGCCACTCACTCATTACCTGCTTATTCTCTGCGCCTCCTTCTTTGTTCTGTAAAATCCCCCCAAATATTCACAAACAGGATGCTTTAAATTGTGCACATAATTTAGGGCACAGTCACCATGAGGGCAAACAACTGAGCTTATAATATTGTAACGGGTTCGCAAGATCGAATTCATTCATTTATTCATCTTCAGTAAGAAGCTATTCTAGTCAGGGTCTCAGTGGATCTAGAGCCAATCCCAGGAACACTGGATGTGAGAAGGGAATACACGCTGGATGGAAAACCAGTACAGAGCCTAGTAGGATTACTTCTGACAAGAATAACCAGTCAGAAGACCCAGTGATTTACTGTGCTGCCTCTAGGACAGATAAAATACTCCTGCACTTTTCACACTGTTGAATAAGATTCACACAATTGAATAAGATGCTCGGATTGGCTGTGGTGCGACCTACCAAAGACGGTTTATATGGAAAGTGATGCAGAAAGTAAAGCACCAGCAGAAAGATAAAGGAAATGGGCCACGCTAACAAATGGTGGCTTACGAGTTAGCCTGAGATTTCTAGTTTCAAATAAAACTCCAGCTCTCTTACTCAAAGATTTAGGATGCAGTGATGGTTTAAAGACTTTAGAGATTTCATGGGACCAGCCTGACAGAATGGCATTATTCTTAGACGCTCTTGCAAACTCTCTCCTCTGCTCTGTTCTCTCCTTTGAGCACCACACTAGCTCTTTACTAAAAGTACCTTTCCTCATCACCACAAAATCACCTGACTTTGATTGTTACTTAGTTTGAAGAATCATAAACTCTTGTTCATCCTGTATTCAGTAAGTACTGTTTTGTAGCTGCTATAACATGATAACAGGAACTAACTTGTTTCACGAATGTTCCACAACATTAAATGTAACTAAAAGGATGACATGTGGTTCTTTAAACACGTATAAAAAATTGTTGCCGTTAGCAAATTGGTGTTATAAGAGAAATAAAATGCTTTGGGACACAATGTTATAGGAAAATAATCAACCTCAGGGTGGTAACAGTAACATCAGCTGCATCACACCTCCCTATTGTTGATCATTTTCCTATAAGAACATGACACGGGATGTTCTATTCCTTACTTCTTAAATTACTTGTAGGTAAATTACTTGCTTCCATCTGATTTATCCATTCAAACTGAGTAACTGAGCTAATTGAAAACTAAAAATAAAAATCCAGATTCCAAACGTTGAAGCTTTTTGGTTCATGTTGTATACAGTAAATACTCCTCTCTTTGTATTTGCAAAGCCATTCCTAAACTGCTGCACTTTGCTTCACGAGCAGCTTGTTCAGTTTTTTATCATAAAATTAAACATTATAATGAAATGTTTGTCATGATTAGATAGATATTCTCTTGATTGATATAGTCTAGTTTGAATATGAATGGCTACTATGTTAAAGTTCACAGACTTGAATATTAATAATGGCACCCAGTGACAGCTTTAATGTAGCTTTAAGTTATAATTAAAAGCCTATACCTAAATCCTTGTAGATGCAACATGCAAAATTCTGATCAAAATAAAGTTCATGTTCACTGGCTATAAATGTGTTTTATTTTTTTTTTTTTTAATTTAGTGAGGAGTCTAATGATTTCTTTGTATAGGAAGTGTTTTTTGTAGTTTATGAGCATATCAGCGAAAGGGATTGTGGGATTAACTAAAAAAATTGGATAAAAATTGGATATTTTTACATCAGGCAGCCCAACAAACATTATCATAGGTTAAAAATTTTACTGTTAACATAATACTATACTTTATTCTGTCATTACTCAAATTCAGATTACGTTTCATTTATCTTTTGTCGCTGTTATTTGTTACTAAAATGCTGTTTTTTGCAAGAGAGCAGCACATACAAGAGATGGATCATTTGTGTTGAATCTAAAGCAGTGTTTTTTGGTCTACCTCGACAGACAGTTGCTAACCGCTTCCCAGTCGGAGCGCGTTCCTGATTGGTTGTAGACGTTGAAATATGTCACTTTGTGTGACAAAGTTTTGATCTACAATCACTTTGTGCCCCACTGGTTACAGTGTACCTGGTGGTGTGTTCCTTTTTATATTCAAGAAATGTTGTAGAGTGGAAAACACACACACACACACATACACACATTCATACTTACTTTCTTACAGAGCAGAGAAAGAGAACAGAGAGAGATGACAGGAAGGCTGAGGGAGAAAGAGAAATAAAGAGAGCAGTAATATGATAGGAAGTGGTGAGTGTAGTGTATTAAGGAAACTTTCAGCAGTAGTGTGAATCTCTTCAAACTCACAGGGAGAAAAAAAACTTTCGTTGGTTTTGTTTTTTTGTCTTAGCACACTCGGCCTTCATCATGTCTGTCGTGTCTGTTGAATCGAATTGTAGTGACAGATTCTCAGTGAAACATCTACCACGACACAGCGAGAGGAAAAACAAATGAACCTAAACACTTGTTTTTAGAAGCTGCTTTGCTGAGAGCAGAGGCTTAGTTCCAGCCCTAAGCACAGTTTCATCCAGGATTACTTCAGGTGTGATTAATGGAGTCATATGGAGAAATAACTGAAGTCTGGAGAATAAAAACATACCTGAAGCTCCGCCTTCTTTCTAGTTAACTTCTCCCCGAACTCCAGCCCGAGTTCTCCTCTTATTACAGTTCCAAAAACCCTCTCCATGTCATTTAGGAAGAAAGCATTCACTCATTGTAATATGTTATTGTTTATGGTTGATGCTCCACATAATCTAAAACTAACTTTTAATAATTTCAAAAATTATTTAGCATTTATGGAAGGAGTCTCCAGTGTCAGAGCTTTGAGGAGTTTAAGCTTTGCATTTTCTCAGTAACATGACAAGCTGCTTTTTTTTGTATTCAAGAGAAAGAAAAAAGAGAGTCTGGTGAGGGAACGACTATTTATAGCTGCTATAACGTAAGTAAGAACAGGAACTAAGTTGTAACTCTGTAATGTAACAAGAAACAGATAAAAGTAATGACCTGTAATTTTTTTCCTAAATAGAAAAATTGTTAGTGTTGACAAATTGCTGTTGTATAAGAGGAATAAAACATTTTGGGACCTGCAGTTATGAGAAGATAATCAACTTGGGGGTGGTTTCAGTAACTCAATATCCCCGTCACTGATTATTTTTCTATACCAGCCTGACACAGAGTATTTTTAATAAGCATTTCTTACTTATTAACTTACTGTAAGGAAAATGACTTGCTTCCACTTAATTGAACCGGATGATCTAACTTAATCAGATGTTCTTTGACATTACGTGATAATGAGAAAATATTTTTTCTTCTAAAGAAAAAAAATCTATATTCCAGATGCAAATAACATGCTCCTGTGAGAAACACTGCAATATAAAATTGAACTACAGTCACGCTGAGATACTGTAACACTCAGACACTGTAATTCTGCGGCACTGTGATACACAAACACTGAAACTGATACTGTAGCACTCTCTTACACAGAGTTGCTGCTATCCCAGTGTCTATACATTTCTACATTTTAAAATAATGAAATATAAATCATAAATTGTTATATAAGCAGTAAACACATCCCGTTACCATCCTGAAGTGGGTTCTTTTTATATAACTGCATGGTCTGAAGTGTGTTATTCCGCTTATACCACACTGATTTGCCAAAGATCACAATGTTTAATTTATTAATGAAAGACACATTGCATGTTTTATAGTTCCCTTTAATGTTGTGGAACATCTTAGAGACACATTAGTTCCTGTTCTCGCTTACAGTACATTATAGTAAAGACAAATAATTGTTCCTTCACCAGGATCTCTGTTTTTCACTCTTTAACTTAATGAGACAAAAACAAACAAAAACACAGCTTGTCATGTTACTGAGAAACAGGAAAGTGTAAACTCCTCTGTCCTGAGGACTGTTACAAAGCGCTGACACCTACGACTCCTTCCTTTGTGTTTTCCTTCATTTTTTTTAATCAGTTTTTTATTATTAGGCTTAGATTATGTGGAGCGTCCACCGTACAAGTCCCTGTGAATGAGCTGTTACTATAGAAACGATAACGTATTAAAGTGAGCGCAGTAATATAAACCTATTGTTCATGTCACGTGCTGTTATACACAAATTATGCACACCTTCTGACCAATCAGATTCGAGAATTCAACAGAGAAAATGGATATGCTGTAAATTTAACTACTGCTGGAGAGAGAAGAAAAGAGGCAAAAAGACGAAGGTGGAGGGAAGAACGAATGACTGAGAGCTAAATTATTTAGCTGGAGTAAAAATAATGCTTTTAGGGCATCTGTTCAAGAAACATGCTACTTCTAAATGTAGAGTGGATGGGTTTTTAAAAATTGAAAGGTTAGTGAAAGCTATTTTGCCATTGTATTGATAAATTCCTTGATGTGGTCTAAACATTTTAAAAATGGAAATATCCTCCAGTTGCACTTTTCTTTACTATGAGAGTAGTGTGAGATTTTTTTTCTTTTCCTCTTTAGGGAAGGCTGTGAGCACACAGGACCCTGCGGGTTCCAGCCTGTGTCTGCCCTGTCAGGAGGGCTGTGTGCACTGTAAAGACGATACGCCATGTGTGGCTCAGGGTGAAGGATATCTACGTATCACCGTGCTGGCCTTCCAGGGCATCTGCATGCTGCTGGACTTCATCAGCATGGTGCTGCTTTACCACTTCCGCAGGAACAAGGTGAGCGACGGTTAAGGTAGTGTAAATGAAATACAGTAACACCATAACAGAGTGCACTATATGCAGTGACACTATAATGTACATTAATAATACTATTATGGTCGAATAATGGTGTACTTGAGTCCTGGACTCAGCCATCTCAAGTCAAGTCAAGTCAAGTCAAGTGGAGTTTATTGTCATTTCAGCCATATACAAGTACATAGTGAAACGAAACAACGTTTCTCCAGGACCAAGGTGCTACATAAGACAAACACAGAACAACACAGAACTACAAAGGACTACATAATTTATACATAAAGTGCACAAGTGCACAAGTGCAGATAGCACAAGACAGTACAATGACTACTGGGACAGACAATGGGCGTAGCAAGTCCCAGTGCAGCGCCAACCAGTACACAGTTCTGTTTAAAGTGAACCTAGTGACAATAGTGCAAAGAGTACAAGAGTACAAGTAGCTGAAATAGTGTAAACATAAGTGTAAACATAAGAGTAGCAGCCTATGTACAGTATAATATAATGAGTATTGTAGCAGCATAAACATGTGCAAAAACTTGCAAAAAAATTGCAAAGAGGATGGAGGATGCTCAGTTGTGTGTGTATATATGTATGTGTGTGTATGTTCCTTCAGTCCAGTTTCTGAGTACTGAGGAGTCTAATGGCATGGGGGAAGAAACTATTGCACAGTCTGGTCGTGAGGGCCCGAATGCTTCGGTACCGTTTGCCAGACGGCAGGAGGGTGAAGAGTGTGTGAGAGAGGTGTGTGGGGTCACCCACAATGCTGGTGGCTTTGCGGATGCAGCGTGAGGTGTAAATGTCCGTGATGGAGGGAAGAGAGACCCCGATGATCTTCTCAGCTGTCTTTAACTTGAGGCTCGACAAGGACTTTTTGTACACATTTTGTACAAAGTATAAACAGGCTGCGTTAAAATTACACTGCAAAAATGACATATCTTAGTGGAAAAATCTTAAATATGGTTGTATCTATAGAATATTTCTTATTATAAGATTACAATAAATCAAATATAAGATTATTAAACCTACTTCTAGACATTTTTTACTAATTTCAAGCATGAAATAGTCTTGTTCTATTGGCAAATAATTTTTGTAATTTTAAGCATTTGCATATTTCTAAAAAGAAGCAGAATTATCTGTCAATAGTATACAAAAATTTAAAGCTTGACAATGTCCATCAATTTTTTAAATATTTGATTTATAATATTTTCATAATAAGAAATATTAGATAAATTTGCCCATATTCAAGATATTTTCACTTGATATCATTTTTTCTGTTCACACAAGAGCCTCCTGATAGTCCTGTATCTCATCAGTCTTTCTGGGATTGAAACTGTTGAATTTCTTGTGAAAAGGCATGTGTGTGGTTGAATAGTAGTTGCAGTGCTTATTTTAGCCAATTTATTTCTGTGGTTTCAGCACACACTTCTTTTTATTGCTGTTCATTTGCAGATTGTATCATCCAGTGAGATTTCTGTAGTCTGTAAATTGAGTTATACAGTATTTTGGGAAAACTGTTAATATTAATAAGCTGACTCACTACCAAATTGGAGTGAAGCCGTAACCTCTGAGCTAGCCGTGTGGAAAATGGTGCAAAGGTACACAGTCAGTTTCTTGAAAATTTGCTCGGAAATTCTCCACAGGCTGGAGCAGAGCAGGAACGGCAACACACACCGCAGTTACCAATGCCGGTCAGCGGCTCATGTAATGATTCCCATCGATTTGGTGTGACCTTTCAGTGCATTAGACCATAAAAATCCAAGGGCCTTTAATATTTGATGAGTAGCCTTGTGTGCTTTTGCTGATTATGTTGTTTAGTTTAATAGCCTTGTGAGTTTACAGTGTGCTTTTTGCTCATGGCTTTGCTCCTATTCTGTAGCAGAACGAATGGTTCGCTTCAGGTCACCTCTTACGTTCGGATGTAACTGCAGACCCCATTACGCAGAGATGGTTAATTCTACATGGAAAGCACGGCTTCATCTTCATTATCTCGGGTTTAAGGATACAGTGAGACCTGTAAAAGTGTTACAAACAGACAAGCTTAGTTAAAAAGAAAGATATCCCCAAGCCTAAAAGGTTCTCTGCAGAAAGATTAGAAGATAGACAGAGATGGCACCTGTCCAGTTTCCTGTAGGTATCAGGCTGATATCAGCAGAACATGTTGGATTAGATATCAATGACGAAAATATGAACAAATTTGATCCGATTTTGTAACAGATCTGACCAGTGCTTGTAGTGTGAAGCTACATAGGGCACGAAATAAATACATTAGCCACCTAAGTTAATGTCAGAACTTAGAGCAATATTGTGGTGGAATTACAGTTACATTACAGTTCTTATTATTATTATTTTTTGTGATTTTGCACAAATTCATGCTGACTTTTTTGTTTTTAACAAATTTAGTTGGTTCTATTTTCACAAAATATAAAATATAAACCACACTGTGACGTACAGTACGTACATCGAATAATACGTAGTAGAGTGGTTTATTCAAGTTGAGGACCTAAGTAAAGTGCTTGAATTGAAAATGACTCATTTTAAAACCTAGCAGTTTTAAAAACAGTTACTAATCTGTGAGACCTTTTTTTTTTTACATTTAAAAAACAAATGACTCTTTGCTGAGGTGGAAATCTTAGCGTCACCAGTATGAGAAGATAAAATAAAAAAATTCCTCAAGGGTTAATATGGTACTGCGTTATTAAGTTATGCACAGAAACTGTAAGGGTACCGCCATAAGGGACAAACAGAAGCACCCTTTGGTGTGCTATTTGAAACTTTTTGGGTTTTTTAAAGAATGTACTAAAACTTAGTTATCTAGCTAGACATCGCCCACTAATTGAATAAAGGTTTTTATTAGAGGAGGAATGTAGTTCCGCTGAAAATGATCAGATAATATAAGATGCTAGTAATGGGGGAAAAGCATATCTTAACTTATAAAACCAATATTATATTATATTATATTATATTATATTATATTATATTATATTATATTATATTATATTATTATTTTATGATTACCACCCACAAGTAAACATATGGACCCGGGAAATATTTTAGGGTGATTAAAACCTGAAACCCCCACCAAGCTATGCTTCTGTGCCATATGTACATAGCTTACGAGTGTGTTTGATTTATATAATGCTCATGTTTTTCAGTATATTCATAAAACCAAGGTGATGCAAGTGCATTATGTCCGTTTTGCTGACTTTTCCGAAGTTCACTTGGAAGTTTTGATGGGAATACCTAGTGTCCCTCCTCCAGACTCACAGTGGCTTGTGTTAGAAGAGACTGATCGTGTATTAATCCTTTAATCCCGACATTCCCAGTAACTCTGTCGTTATGTGGGTGATGTGTATTTCAGTAATGTCAGCATTTAGACCCACTCTGGATGTGTGGTGGATTTGGGGAAGATCTACTGTATTCATCCGGCTAAGGGATGAAGTCTAAACAAAGAGGACAGCTTTCAGATTGAGCTTTCATTTTTTTTTTCTAGTTTAGTCACTGCTCTTGGGGTCTCTATTGGTTGTTTGATTGCAGAGTGCCTGGCAGGTCTTCGACACCTGTTACTGATGAAAAGCCTTATTTTTCCTTTCTTATTTTCCTTCCTCTGCCTTCACAACTAATGCATGCATTGAGTGTTAGAAGAATAGCTTTTTTTCCTGTGTCTGAAATAGACCATAATCTGGAGTCGAGTGCTCAGCGGTTATTTTTGGTGCTATTTTCTCATGAAACACGGCTGTGCGTCGAGAAAATCTATTCACATGCATCACTGCTTGCCCTCCAGTCGCTTCTGCTCAATCATATTATTCGGGAGCTCTCGCATAAAAGAGTACGTCTTATTCACAGAGAAGGCATTAGCCTGTGAGGCGTACATTAGGGGTCTGTAAGGAGTAGTGAAGAAGAAATATAGTGTATAGAAGGATATCTAAACCTCGGCTCTGTGGATGTCCTCATTTGCATTTTTATTTAATGAAGATGTATTTAATGAAGTTCACACTGATCTGAGATGTAACAGAATATGAATATATTATTTGGATTGAATAAATGTTCAAAACAGATACAACTACAGATATGGATATATTCACACTATTTATTTATTTATTTATTTATTTTAGAACAAGAGGTTTTTAGATGAGAGGTATGTATTGGACTGGTATTCCATTTTTACTTTCATGCACTCGAGTTTTCTGACTAAGAAAGACCACAATCATGAACATAAACATGAATGTGTGACACTTGATGTGCTTACAATATTCATCCTTAGTAACTGCCTGGTCAGGGTCATGGTGTAGTTTCTATTTTATATTATGTTAAAAACAAAAAAAATAAAAATAAAATAACTGCATGAGCAAAATAATTAAAAAAAAAAAAACCCATTCCCATGCACTTCTCTAGTTGGGACCAATTATGAACTGAAGTGATGAAGCTGAGGTTGAGGAACTGTCAGAGCCAGAATTCATACATCATGCTGACAGTGGTTTAGGTGATTGGGGTTTAAGCCACGCCCACTTCAGGTATAAATCCAAATACCACTATAGGTATGGATATTTGTAGCACTGCAGCACAGATTCAGACAGTGTCATTGAGTTATAATCCTACTGTTCTCATTGTGCATCTGTTGGCAAACTGGGATAATTTATAGTCATGTGATAAAAGATACACTAGACACAGTATAACACATGATCATATAGAAGTGTGGGTTTTCTGAGTTCAGATTTATTATAATGTCAATGGATCTACTATGGATGAAATTATCTCATAACCACAAGCTCAATGCCTCATCATTGACACTTGGAAGGACCCAACACATCGGAGAACGCTGGTACTCATACTCATATTACTTTCAATACAAAGAACACAGATCGTGCTCCTGTTTTCTATTTTATATCTTCTATTTCTGTCTTGTCTGCTTTGATTTCTGCACCATTGTAATAGAGGTCTTGTATTCAATACACCACCTGGAAAATACATAGAATAAATGCATCTCAAATGAGTCATGCGTTTCCTGTCCATCTTTTGTCTTCCAGAGCATCAGGGCTTCGGGTCTGGTTCTGCTGGAAGCCATCTTGTTTGGAGCACTCCTTCTCTACTTCCCTGTAAGTCTCCCATCCTTTAACTTCGCTTTGGTTGACTTGATGTAATTCCTTGGCAGTAGGTGTGATGTATGGGCAGGGAATTCAGGTCAATAAGAAGCTGTTCTGAAATCATAACTAAGAGATTTTTGAATGAAAGAAATAATTAAGTGGCAAAACTGTCACCTCCATTAGCAAGTATGGTGAATATCTCATATTCTGCTTAAATATGAGATAATAGCATGGATATGAATTACATCATAATCTGATACAGTTTGAGACACTAGTTTGGATGGTAATTGTCTCATAACCTCATGGATGATGAGATAATGGAGGCACACTAATTAGCAGACTATGAAATAATAGGAGTGGCACTAATGTATGAGATACTAAACAGCATTGTATTTGTCTCATAGTCTGTTAAAATATGAGATAACGTTAAATGGTAATGATCTAAGTCTACTAAAGTATGAGATAAAATGGTTGATGGTAATTATTTCGTACTGTGTATGCTGAGATAATTGGAGTGATGGTAGTTCCTAATCTCCTAATCCAGGGAACAGTAGATATCTCATAGTGTCCTAAAATATAAGCAGTAAATGCCTAATAGTGTGATAATTTATGAAATAGTATAGGTGATGTAATTATCTCATGGTCTGCTGAACTAAAAGTTAAGGGTAGAGGTAATAGCATACAGTCTGCTAATGTATGAGGTTATAAGGTGATGTTAATTATATCATAATTTGTAAAACTATGAGATAATTGGTGGAAGGTAACTAATGGTCTGATTATGTTTGTGATTATAAGCTTGTGTAATTTCAGCATAATTTATTAAACTATGAGATAATGGGTAGATAGTAATTATCTTGTAGTCTGCTAAACTATGAGATAACTGTGGTTGGCAGTAAATAAGAGTCTGCTAATGTAGGAGATTATAAGGTGGTGTAATTTATCTCATAATTTGTTAAACTATGGGATAATGGGTGTGTCGTATTTACGATCTCATAATTTGTCAAACTATGAGATAATGGGTGGATGGTATTTATCTCAAAATTAGCTATAAAATAATAATAGGCATGACGGTAATGATATAATCTAGTGTGCAATAAAGGGTTGCAAAAATTATCTCCACAGTGCGCTTAACTTTGTGATAATAGAGGGATGGTATTTATTTCAGTCTTATAAATATGAGATAATAAGGGTGATGTTAATACTCTGCTACAAATATAATCAAGACAGGAGGGGAATGCTTGGTGATTGAGTATCCTGAAGTGATTTATTCCTGTTATTCCACACCAATTTGCCAACTGCAAGATTTATTTTCGAATGACATATTGTGCTTTTTATCCATTTATAGTTATGTTTTTATAATCTCTTGAAGTTTATATGACAAAACATTCAGATTATCCTGTAAAGAGAAACCTAAAAGCATAAACTCCTCTGTCCTGAAGACTTTCCTGTGTCAGGAAACTGATACTTACAGACTGCTACAAAGCGCTGGAAATGGAGACTCCTTCCATAAATGTTTGGCTGCTTACAAAAAACTTAGAATATCAATGACTGTATAGTTTTCTTTGTTAAATAACATGTTTTTAAACCATTCATTGTTAGTCTTGCATAATGTTGAGCATCCATCGTACAAGTCCAAGTCGTTACTATAGAAACAATAACGTAGTAGAACCAGCGATTTGTCTTTCAGACAGATATCCTGTCAGAGCTGCTACTAACACTGGTATAAGTAGTGTATAGAATGTGCACTATGTAGTATACAGTATAAAAGCTAGTAGTTTAGATTCTCATGTTCAGATCGAGAGCATGGTGGAGATATGGATAATAACCGAGCTCTGGGTTGTTTTGTGTTCCCTCCACAGGCTAATTCTCTTGTCCCCTTTAGCACTTATCCCTAGGTGACATTCTATGTGACAGCAATACACTTTTCAAACCACAGATAGTGATCTGTTGAGGCAAACCTCCCAGTGAAAATGACTTGCTGTTGTGACACAGCTGTATTAATTCGAAGCGCCCGTCAGTGAGAGTATCTTGATACCAAGGTCCAGTGTTAAGACAAGATACTCAATAATCGCAATTAAACAGCAATTCTGTGAGCTGTGGGTCTAATACTGAGGGGGAAATGTAATTAAACTGAATTGATTTGGAGGCTAGAAAGCAGAAAATAAATAAGGTGAAGGAATCTCTGTTAGATTGATGTGGGCCTTTTCGTAACATGGCACATCTAAAAATATTCCCGTTTCATTTATTTCCTTTACGAGTCACAAGAGCAAAGCCAGGATGTCGTAATTGTCTTCTTTGGACACAGGCTGCAGTAGTGACGTCTTATTTTGATTCAGGCGTGTATCTGTGTCACTGCTTTCTGCTTAGCCCATGTAAGAGGCCAGAGGCAAGATGTCTTACATGTTCATGGGCCAATAAATATGCACACTCAAAGCCCATCACAGAGAGAGACAGAGAGAGAGAGAGAGAGAGAGAGAGAGATGGGGAGGAGGCTTTCCCTATCTGCTCATGCTCTATGACTTCCAGTCTAAAAATAGCATCGACAGCACGCTCCCTCACTCCGTCTGAATCCCTCTCTATCCGTGTCTTCATATGTCTTTGTATATCTTGAATTCTTTCTCTTCCTGCTTTAAATAATTCCAAGATTGGCATTATGATTAGAAGAATAATACATTTCTCTCTCTCTTTATTCTGCCCTTCTGTTCATAGTGTCACATGTTATAACTTCACTCCTTCCTGGCGTCTGCAATGAGACAGGGGCTGTGGTGTGTGTGTGGAAACTAAATCACACACACACATACACACACAAAGATTGGAGGTTTATCCATGGCATGCCAGTTTTTCATTGAGAGAGAGAGAGGGAGAGAGAGAGAGAGAGAGAGAGAGAGTGTGTGTGTGTGTGTGTGTGTATGTGTGTGCTTCTCTTGAACATTGGCTGTAAGTGGTTTCTCTCGAGTGATTAAATCCAAACCTCAGTTTGCATGTGTGTTTCTCAGAATGTGTTGTTTACGATCTTTTAGTTGTTTTCAGTCCTCTCATTTGGGGTACGGTGGCTTAGTGGTTAGCCTCGCACCTCCGTGGCTGGGGGTTCGATTCCCGCCTCTGCCCTGTGTGCGCAGAGTTTGCATGTTCTCCCCATTCTTCGGGGGTTTCCTCTGGGTACTCCGGTTTCCTCCCCTAGTCCAAAGACGTGCGTTGTTAGCTGAGTGGCATTTCCAAATTGTTCGTAGAGTGTGAGTGTGTGTGCGATTGTGCCCTGTGATGGGTTGGCACCCCGTCCAGGGTGTCCCCTGTCTCCCCCGAGTTCCCTGGAATTGGCTCCAGGCTCCCCGCGACCCTGTGTAGGATAACCCATACAGAAAATGGATGGATCGTCCTCTAGTTCTTTGGTAAAGTAAAAAATAACTAATGTGAGCTTTAGGGCTTGACAATTAATTGTTCTAACAGTCATGCTCAAACTTTTTGCCATCCTAAACTAATTGAATATCATGAATATACAGCCATAAGGAATAAATTGGTGATGGAGTGGTTTGATGAAGCAGAGTTACTGTTACCACCCTGAAATTGGTTATTTTTTCACATTCCAAGGTGTTTTATTCCACTTATACTAGCAATTTGCAAACTTTTTTTAAAATTAATTAGAGAATATGTTGCACTTTTGTACAGTGTATTATTCTTTGTGGAATGTTGTAGCATAGATTAACACCAGGCTCTCTGTTTTCTCTCTCTTGAAGTCAATAAGTCAAAAAGCTCAGCTTGTCATTTTCCTGCGAAACTACACATTAAGTTGTCAGAAAACTTAAAGTTGCAGCTTTACCTCTGAATGTTATAAAGCTCTGACGCTGGAGACTCCTTCCATAAACATTAAATAAACATCCCCTTACACAAAACTTCACCATGTCCACGAATGCACATGTTTTTTTAGCTGTTTATGTGGCGCGTCTGCCGTACACGTCCCTGTGAGTGAGCTGTTACTATAGAAAAAATAATCACTGATCAGTAAATGTTGTGGAATTGAATTGAATTAGTTCCTGTTCTTACTTACATTGATCCACCACCACTCTCATGAGGATAAAGCGCTTACTGAAAGTGAAAAATGATTCAGGGTGGAGTTTTCCTTTAACTGTCTCAAGAACTCTTGAATAACCTTTTTCTCCCTAATAACAGAGCCACTTCAGACTCCTCCTGTTGTTCTCACTCCCCTCTCTCAGACTCCAGTCTGTGTGTGTGTGTGTGTGTGTGAAACTCTCACACCAGGTAAATGCCCCGTTTCTTCCCCGCCACTTCTCCTTCTGGTGACCTCCCCTTCCTGCCCCTTCCTCAGCAGCGCTGCTCATCAGGAGGTTAATGAGAAACAGTGTGGCCCTGTTCTAAAGTGCCTCCACCGGCCCTGAATGACACGCTGCCTTTTGTTTTTGTTCAGCCTACATTTCAGCTGCTGACACCCCTCCGCTTTTAAGTGGATTAGAGAACTCCCGTAGATCTGCGGTCTGTCTGACCAAAACTTCTGCTCTGATTGCTTTCCATATGTTAGCGAGGACTCAGCAGGACGCCTGGGTGTGAATCTCAGCATGGCAGACTGACGCTGAGTGCTGGACGGTGGAAAAGAGAGAGAGAGAGAGAGAGTAGGTGGATGCAATTGAGAGGTTTTGGCCTCAGGTTTTCTTGTAAAGTTTTTACACTGTGCGATTTCAGCAGCCTTTCAAGGATATTACTCATCACACTGCATGAGATGATCCCAATAACAACTTAGCTGAATTCTGTAACAGACTGTGTGATGACGTGTGTTCTCCATGTCAAATTATACAACCACGATCCTGTAGACCTGCGATTAAAGAAAATTACTACGTTCTGTTTACGTCATCAATTGTTTTTGATGTATACCCTTTTCTTACTTAGAATTTTTAAAATTGTATAATAACTTGAACTGACTTCTTGAAGTTTAAACAAAAGGATTTAACTTGAACTGATTCCTCCATCACAGTTTAGAAGCATTAAGGATAACAGGAAGTCTCTGTAACAATGACTGTTGTATTTTTGCTGTGTAAAACTCGTAACACAGAATTTCCTACTTCTGATTAGGAAAGACTTAAGAAAATGCCCTCTCAATTTGGAATTCCTACTCGGAAAGGTCTCCTCAACCCCGAGTTCAGCACGTCACGTCAAATTAACATGGCTGCTCACAGCATGAACAGTAAACAAAGTAGCACTTCTTTAGGCATAAATGACTTATACTGTATTTACAAGTATTTACTTTAGTTCAATTAACATACAGACTGTTCACTTGTTAAATCTATATCACTGGCTGTACAGTTTGCTGTATTGAGGTGGAAAATATACATCGCTCATCACAGTTAGCTGGCTAGTCTGTTGCTAACAAAACCCAAAAATGTAGGCATCCATGATTTTTCCCCACTTTGTAGCCCGAGGTTGAAAACGACATAATTTCGAGTTCTGACTTTCTACTTCTGAATTAAATCAAATGCAGCATTTGACCAAAATCATGTGGCCAAAATCAGACATGACTCAAGCTGAAACGCTTGGGCGCCAGGGAAGGTTAGTTGTACACACACAGCTTGTGTATTTATGTTTTTCCAATAATCGTGTCTGGAACAGGAAGCCTGGTCAAACAACCTGGTAAACCCAGTCATCATAAACACATCCATAATGATCCACAAACAGACACACAAAGCTCAGGAGCAGAAAATAATTAACTGGAAGTAAACACGAGGCACAACACTGTTCAGTAACACATACGAATACAGAAACAGTCGTACAAATACACTGAGAAAACAGCACTAGGACACAGGTGAAAGAAAGAAAGCAGATATTCATTCTGCACATGCTTTTAATTACAGACAGAATATAGCCTGAGCACTGAGCTGAGCAGGTTAGGGTTAAAAGGTCTTGCTGAAAGAAAGACAATAAGCTTCATGCTTCCAGACACTGTCAGTATACAGTATTAGGTTATTTCTATGTGCTGTATCAAGTGCTATTTCGCAGGCTTGCAGCCAATCAAAACACAAGAAACATACATGTATTATTAAATTGAGAAATTTGCAATGATCACATGAATAATATGTTTATCTCAACTATCTTTTGTACATTACGATCAGCCTTAATATATTCACTATATATTCGACTATTATTAGACTATTATTAGTGCCAAAGGGGACAGAACTACACTACCCATCAGCCCCAGCACATCACATGGCCTCGCTAGTCACTCTCACCTGTGTCTTGTTATGCCTCGTTAGCACCACTATAAGTTCTAGTTTTCATTGTCAAGCTTTTGTTGTAGTTGTTGTTTGTTGTGTATGCCACATTATTGCTTATAGTCTTAATGTCTCTCGTATCCACAGTTCATGTTTATGGTTCTTGTTTTCACAAGGTTTAGGTTTATTTGAATCTTTGCCTTCTTCTCATTTGTATATCTAATCAAATTATTCAAAACTATATTTTTGTGTTGTTTCTTGCTTTCATACTGTGTCAAATTACAATTGACAGCAAAGAAAAAAATGTGCTTTGACAGTTTGTATTATCTGTCTATTGATTTTTTTCATGTTTAAAGGAAATGCTTGTCTGTAAAGGTGATGTTCTAGATACAACTGAAAAACTCCTGTCCTAAAAACCTGGCAAAAATCTGGCAACCTCAGAGGTGTCAACTGCATGTGGGTGATTTTGATAGTTGGACCACCCAGAAATTCAATTCAATTCAGTTCAATTCGATTCAAGTCTTTATTGCACTGCACAATGAAATTCTTTCTTTGAACTTCAAACTAGCCGTCAATAAAAGCTGCGCAAACACTATGCAGTATAAATACAAAAAACAAACAAACAAAAAAAACTGACAAGAAAATAAGTAACATGTAAAGGTGCATTCAGTAAGATCTGTCAAAATGTCGCAAGATTAGGTCTCTAAAAATTAAGTTGATGGAGTTGAATAAGATTTGAATGATTTATTTCTTGAATCCTCGCCCATTTATATAAAGCTCCACCCCCAGAACCTACAGTGGTTCGGCTACATTTTAGCATTAGCAAGGACTGTCATGACATCACTTTTAAGCACACTTAGACATCTAGCTGCTTGAAAGTTGAATTATGACACTATAAACACACAAAATTCAGCTCCTAATGATTTATAAGGATGCTCACGAGTGCTGTCGCTGTGTACTGGATTTATTTTGTAAAGCCGGCCAGTCAAACAGTTCAACATTTTATACAGATTGAATTTACATACCTGTCTGCTTTTACTGAGTTTCTTGTCATTAAAGTTCTTCTATGAAGCACTGAGTGAATTTTTTGCTCACATGAGAATTGTCTGGATGCGTTGGGCACTTGCTGATTTTAGACTGAGATGTCGGCAGAGTGAAGGGCCATTGGGGGAGGGTCTACAAAATGACTGACATGAGGCCCATCCAAACACAAACAAGCATTCTGGACCAGAACCCAATTTTCCCAACTGGGTTTCTTAGTGCTAAGGCCATGGCTTAAACCATTATTTTTTATCATGGTCTATATATTTTTCCACATTTTTTGTATGAGTAAGAAATAAAAAATCAGATATTGCACCTTTAAAGATTTAAAGAAGACATTTAGGCAGTAGTGTTAAGCACCTGTGTAAACTTTGAACTTAAGCTGCCAACTTTGAATAGAAGCAAACCTTTTTCATCAAACATGGCTGACATTATAAACATTTGGGGCGAGTAAAAAAAAACGTGTAAATTAGATTTCTTCTTTTTGCTGCATTTTGTTTAACCAATGAGCTACATCCATCCATCCATTCTCTGTACCACTTATCCTATACAGGGTTGCAGGGGAGCCTGAAGCCTAACCCAGGGGACACGGGGCACAAGGCAGGGGACACCCTGGACAGGGTTCCAACCCATCACAGGGCACAATTGCACACACACAACCATTCACACACCACAGACAATGTGGAAATGCTAGTCAGCCTACAACATGTCTTTGGACTGGGGAGGAAACCCTGAAGCACATGCAGAACATAGAGAACGTGCAAGCTCCACGTGGAAGTGGGATTTGATCCCTCAACCCCGGAGGTGCAAGGCAAGCGTGCTGGAATATCAAGGAATAAACTAGTACTGGAACACTAAAAAAATGAGCAGAGAAAAGTTTGCTAGCGCAACATGTATTAGTTTTTGCATCATATCCAGGCTATGGTCATTCTAACTCTTCTGCATAACACAAAATAATAACGTTAACGATAAAAGCAGCCTTTAATTTTACTGTAATTAATGCACAGGTCCTTATTTCCTGTTTACTGCCTGCTGTGGCTCCACAATCCCCCAACAGAGGAATACTTTGCTTAATTAATGGTGGCATTATAGAGAATTGATTTTCTTGAATGCAGAAAAATTGAAGCGGAGCATAGAGAGGAGGATACGTCGAAGAGGATATTTGCATGAAAGTGAACTTTATTGGCTACACTGGTAATAAATGCATTATCAACAGGGCTTACTATAATTAATATGTAGTAGTTATAGTGGATGTTTCACATAAATTCATACCCACAAATTGTACATACTGTATATGTTTGAATCCAGGTCTACCCAGACTTGCTGATGTGGTTTAGGACACAATAGGACTTTCTGTAAACAATAAACCTGAACAGTTTTTAACTACAGCTAGCAGATTGTGAAAGACAAAACATAAAGATAGCTAGGAAGAAAATGAGACTTAGCAATGGTGGCCCTTTGGTCTTTAGGTGCTGTATTACGAGGTTCGTTCATTATTAGCACCTTCTTCATGACAATTTGGCTAGCTGTGCGCCTACTATGGTGGAGTGTGGAGCAGATTTCCTCATCTTGTCCTTACATCCTTTTATATAATTCTGTATAGCCATGTGAGTTACACACTGGGGATGTTTAGAGAGTTTGCTTCAGTCATCTCAAACAAGACATACACATACCGTATACACGAAACTGCTATTGCATCAATGCGCGTTCACACACAGACCTGCACCCATTCACATTCAGCACGTGGCTCCTATCTGTATTAACCTGATGCACCTCCATGAGTGTGTGTGCCATCTCCATGGACCACGTGAAGACAGAACAGGGATTTGAGAGACTTGTCTATATGCTATTCTTATGGCAAGATTGTGTGACTCTACCAAGAACAAAATGCATGTAATTTACACCGAACTCAACCCAGGGGACAAAAGTCATTCCCACACAGTCTAGTGCCACAAAGTGGCAACAGACACACGGTTAGCGAATTACGAGGTGTAATGGACTTGTGGAAAAACACTATAAGATAGAGGCTGAGTGAGATGAGAGTGACGTTATTGTGACAGCCAGCATCCCAGACCTGCTTTTTCACATTTTCACATTATCACCCAGAAGATTAATGTTAGTACTGCCTGAAAATGGTTTGATCATTTGACCTGAGTGACGCACTCTCGGCTGTTTTTTTTTTCCGGTTGTAGCAGGGAGAAGAGAAATTGCTATTAAACTCTTGATGTGACCTTTTATGGATCAGTCTACGCTATCTCTTGACGTCATTGCCTGCTAGTAAGACGCATTTTATTATTCCTGTCATTTCATGTTTTGCTTAAATGTGAAAGAAGCCCAGAGGTCAGCATGCATCCAGATGACGGCGATGACTATGTGCTTCACGAAAGATCCACGTCTGAATAGAGCTGAGTGGATTTGGTCTTTGATCTCACAATAGTGCTGCTTTTCCAGCAGCGATTTTTGAGGAAATGGCCAGAATGTCATGTGTAATCGAGTGGCCCTGGTGATGACCACAATGGCTTTCATCTATCTGTAAGCTCCATAAGCATCCATGCAGCAAAGAGCTCTTATTAGCCATTGCTGTGGTAATAAGACCTTTTTTTCTTGGGGTCTATAATATTTACAATCGTTACCACTGTATGTACTGTATATCTATCCTAAGACCAAGGGCTAAATGAGAAAACTGAAGTAGATACACAACTGAAAGTGTTCTAGCTAACAGACACTGGAAACTGGTTTGTGTTAATTCTGTATTTATATATTTATATATTTCTGAACTGACAGGAAAGCTACAGTAGCTCAAATAATCACTCTTTACAACTGTGATGCGCAGAAAAGCATCTCAGAACGCACAACATGTCGAACCTTGAGGAGGATGAGGGTCAGCCAAGAACAGGAATCTGAGGCTACAGTGGGCACAGGCCACTATATAGCTAGCATAGCATCTTTATCTATAAGCAGCTCTATGCTCTTTAGCTTCAGAGTCTATATCTGAGCAAGACCTTGATTTATTTCCACAGGCTGTGTGTCGTTCAAGTGCTCAAGGTTTCCCTGTGGATTTCAAGAAATAGATCATCTACACAATGCTAATCTGAATCCTTTCTACAGTTAGTACGTTTCATAGTGTGGATTTTCTTAATACAGAGACAAGACAGGGAACTGAATTGATGTCTGTCCTTTCAGCACTCGTCTTATAGTCTAATACTAATGCAAAAAATAAAAGTAAAATAATAAACTGCTCCATGTTTTGCATCAACGACATCACTAAAAAGCCAATATGTCTGATACAATACGTCTATCACAACAAACTAATGGAGCTAATTCAATCAGAACTATATAATCTGATTCGGCATAATGTGATTGTCACACATCACAAATGTGAATATGATCTACTTAATAAAATTATAATACCAAATGGCATTATCAATTAAAAAGTAACTGTAAGGAACATCATTTACAGTCAGCCACGTTTTTAACATTTAGAGTATATTTGTCATATCTCTATCTGCTTAGTGCAGAAAATCTGATATTCACTTAAAAAGATTTGATTTGATTCATACTACTCTAATACACAGTATGTTTTGGCAGGGATGCTGGGATAAACTTAGAGGACTTATAAACTCTAGAAGGCTTATAAATTGTGATTGTATTAAAAGTGCTTTTCTTGCTTTTTATAGTAGTTTTTTTTTTTTTTCATTTTTGCAAGGGTATTCTGCCCTCATGTCCTGCCATTCCAAAGCAAACATCTTGTGATGTTTATCCAAGGTGAATTAGAGCACAGAGTATAAGATTTTTGTTGTTCCCCAGGCTGTGGTGATGGAATAAAAAAAAAACTGCTTGGGTTTTCAGATCAAAAACTGTGGTTGGTATGCTTTTGATATCTGAAGGACAGGTGACTCATGCATCATTAATTGCACAGTCTAACTCAGGACAATGCTTGCCTTCTAATTCCAGGCAGACTAGGCTAATTTGTGAGAAGGGTCGTAGAAAGCTGTTTGTGTTCAAAATGGCATATTGTTGGTATCCTGAATGGCGCAGCAGAAAAGCAGAAAACCAATTTTCGGGAGATTGTGAGTTCAAACCCTGATGATGCCACAACCATCCATGGCTGAGATTCCAAAATTGCAAAGCTGACCATGCTGAAAGGATAGATCCTTTCCACCCAAACAGCATAAGGGTCTCCCCCTTATCAATCAGAGTGACACTAGATATCATGGGCATCTGTGAGGTCATGTTCAGCTGCACTGGAAGTGTTTGGACATGAGGAACAGTTTGGAAAAATGCACTGGCTTCATGAGTCTCTGAGGAAGCATATGCCAACCATCCCCCTGTTGGTAGCTGTCGTGTGATGGAGTGAGTGGGTGGGAATTGGGAAATGACTAAATTCCAAAAAAATATATTGTTAAACTCTGTTCAAAGGCAGTCTGTAGAACAACAGACTTTGCGAACAACATGAATATTTCCAGTATTCGAAGAGACCAGGACATACTGGTTCATCTCAGGTTGAATTTCCCAGCTAGAGTTACCACCTTGATAGGCACAGATAGCCTTCCAGGTACAGCTTCTTGCAGCTGTCTTTATGACTGAGGGCTTGAACATGGTCCATTCAGACTCTCAAGGTAGCTTCTGCGGTTTACATGGTAAATCTGGCTGGCATCTGAACCAGGCTTCAAGTCTGATGATACACAAAATTGATCACTGACCTTTGGATCAAGGTGCTCTGATAACAAGTACACTTTTGAGCAACCTTGTGTTTGAACAAACTTGTGATTTGCACAGTAGTCTAATAAAATTTCACCACTGTGGTTCAGATTTTGGAGGCCGTTCCTTCCAGTCACTTGCCTCAAGTCAAGTGTCTCCATTATTCCCACCGTTATCCCCAGCTTTGAATTCTCCCAGTAGCACTATGGCATTGCACTTGATCCCCACTCCTTATCTTGCAAGTGGTGATCTTGAATTTTCAGGCTGAACCAGACCAGGTTCTGTGGGTGGCCCGGTCGCAAGACACTCACCTGTTGAAACCACCTTCAGACCTAGCTTTACTGGTAAGTTCCAGGAACCTTAATCCAGACAGGGTACACTTAGTCTTTTTTGTACCCTTCATGGGGGTATTTAGGATCACTCATTATCTGATCCCTTACCTCTGACCTATTCACCAAGGGTGTCCATACTGGGAGCATTAAACTCTGAATGCACACATTTTACAAAAAAATTAAGGCTAAAGCAGTGTATACTTGGACTGCATACTACTAAACCAAATAGTATGTAGTATATAGTATATACTGGCACAGTGTAAAGTGCACTCCTGCTGCCTGAGATAGTGCCTAATCCTGACACATTTCTGCTCCTGTCTCTCATCTTGCCCTCTGGACCTGCCGGATTCATCCTGATACTACTTCTCATTTGAGTTTTCACTTATGACTCATCTGAACTTGTGCTTCAAATGTGCTTGCTTCAGTGGATAAGATCACCTGGATACTGTAGATTTGTACCTAAGAACTGCCTAAGATAACTAAGAGTTTGCCCTGTGCTAATTTCAGGACACTTATTCACAATCTGCTCATGCTGAACATCCTTTCGTCACATTTATTACTGTTTGTCTTTACTCTTCTATACCTGTATACTGTAGTGATTTATAATCCCACTATCCGATGTCAACCAGAAGAGCATGGGTTCCTTTTCGAGTCTGGTTCCTCTCAAGGTTCCTTCCTCATGTCATCTCAGGGAGTTTAGTTTGCTCATTAGGGTTCTAAATCTACATATAGATTTCAGTAAAGCTGGTTTGTGACAATGTCTATTGATAAAAACAGCATACAAGTAAAATTGAATTGAATTGAATATGCCAGTATGACATTTGAAACACAGCCATGATTTTTTGTTTTGTGGTTAGTGGTAGGAAGGGGGGGATAGGATGATTGACAGTTAATGATGATGCACTGTGATGAATAAGTCCATTCAGCTGTCGTTATGGTGAATGGAGTCACTCTGCATCTCCATGCTTTCAGAGCCCAGCTGTGCTGTCTGGCTTCACACTGACTCATGAGGCAGCACACACTCAGCTGAGCACACACTCAGTGAGCTAGCTAGAAACTGAGGGTTGTGACTGCATGCTGCTTTTTTGAAATTAGCAGAAAAGAGCTGAATATATTTCTTGAATAAATTCAGTTAAATTAAATTTATTTCTATAGTACCTTTAACAATAGATATTGTCACAAAGCAGCTTTAGATCTCCAGTGAACAAGCCAGAGGTGACAGTGGCACAAAAAAAAAAAAATTTTCCCTGAGATGACATGAGGAAGAAACCTTGAGAGGAACCAAACTCAAAACAGAACCAGTCCCCTTCTGGCTGACACCGGATAGTGTGATTATAAATGAATGCAGTATGCAGGTGTAGAAGAGTAAAGACAGTATTAAGTGTGTTTACAGGATGTTCAGTATGAGCAGATTGTGAATAAGAGTCCTGGGATGAGCACAGGACAGTCTTTATGATTACAGCTGCAGCTCATTGATACTGAATCCAGGTGAGATTATCCACTAGAGCAAGGGTGAGACTTGGGCATAAACTGATTTTGAGAAGTGCAAATCCATCTATATGTCATCTGTTCTGTTAGCGACTGCTTGAAAGAAGCTTTTCATTTGCGAACCAGATGCTAAATATTTCTGAAGACTAGAACTGCAGTCTGGATTATTAGTCATGCAGTACACCATGAAACATTCACAGTGATATGTACGCAATGACACACAGACAAATGTGTAGTCTGAAAAGGAAATGAATAATGTGGATGATTTACTGTTGAGACAGCGTGATTATTGGCTTTCTCACCCCCAGATTCTCACTCTCTCTTTCACATTCTCCTTTTCGCCTCTGCTTTTCTGTTCCTCTCTGCAGGTCTTCCTTCTGCTCTTCCTCGCTATTCAAGGCTTGAATGACAGCACTAATAGAGTGATGGTGAACTCTATCACACGGGTCCGACAGGGTCGCGTATTTGAACGCCTTTACCACCATGATTGACTGCAGTGTTATCATAAAGCTCTGCCTTGGCTCTTCTGTGATGTGTGTGTGTGTGTGTGTGTGTGTGTGCGTGTGTGTGTACTTTCACATTCACATGCTATCTCTTCGGTTTGTGCCTGAGATATTTTCTTGTTATTTTTTTTGCACAAAGCCTGAGAAATGTATGGAAAAAAGGTGGATTATGTAATTGGGTGCCTTCTTTGAAAGCAGTGAGGAAAGCCTTTCTCAGAGAAGGCTTGAAGGAGGAGAGGCATTAGGCACAGCTTTACCCCAGTGTTATGTAAGGGGAAATAAAAAACTCCTTTATGTGGCTCTGGCCTGTGAGTGACCTACACTCCAGGGAGCTCCTAATGGACCGTACGCATGTACGTGTTTGCACAGTTGTAGTAGAGTTGTGGAACATACTGTTCTCTCACGTGAACACTACAGAGGGCAGTAGATGGGGGCCAGAGCTGATATGAGTGGTGTGGAACCTACTGCTCTCTCAGGTGTACTATATATAGGGCAGTATGTGGAGTTTTGTGATAAATTGTTGAAGGCCATGAGTCCTCTGAGGGTTGTGGAACATGATGTTGTCTCAGGTTTACAGTCCACAGGGCAATATCTGGAGGCTAAAGTTCAAATTTAAGCAAGGGAACATAACATTTTTAAATATTTACACACCTGAAGGCAGTATGAGGAGGCCAGAGGTCACATGAAGGTTGAAAGCATGTGAGCATTAAGTGGAGATCATGTGAAAGTTGTGAAAAATACAATTCTCTCAGGTTTACACTCCACAGGGCAGTATGTGAAGGCTAAATTTCACATTTGGGTGGTGGAATATAATGTGTATACCTACCAGGTATACACTTCTGAGCCCAGGATGTGGAAATTAGAGGACATATGAAGTTTGAAATACTGTTCTTTCTGTTTTACATGCTGAGGAGCAGTACGTGGAGATTATATGAAGGCTATGGACCATGATGTTTTCTCAGGTTTACTCTTTAGATGGCAGTATGTGGAGGCTAAAATTCATATTTGGGTGGCGGAGCATAATGTTCTTCCAGGTTTAGACTCCCAAGACCAGTATGAGAAGGCCAGAGGTCACATGAAGGTTAAAATCCTGTTCTCTCTGTTGTAGAAGCCTTGTGAGTCGTATGTTGAAGTCACACGGTGCTCATGGACCATGATGTCCTCTCAGGTTCACTCTCCAGGTGGCAGTATGTGGAGGCCAAAGTTCATATTTGGGTGGTGGAATGTAACATTTGTCCAGGTTTATTCTCCTGTTGGCAGGATCTAGAGTCAGAGGTTGTATGAAGGTTGACATATTTTTTCTGTTTCAGAAGCCTGCAAGCTAAATGTGGAGATCATATGACAGTTGTGTAACATACCGGTCTCACAGCTTTACACTCCACAGGGCAGTACGTGGAGGTCAACTATCATATTAAGGATTTAGAACATACTGTCCTTCTGGGTTTGTATAGGCCCGTGATCATATGTGGTTGTTGAATATAATGTTGTCTCAGGTTTTCTCCAGAAGGCTGTATCTGGAGAACAAAGCTCTTACGATAGTGTGGAACATAATGTTCTCTTGACTTTTGACTACAGGGGGTACTGCACACTGCACACACAGTTACTTGGTGTTTCTATTTCATATTAGAACTATGGAGTATAATATTCTTTTGTGTTTACCCTCCAGAGAGCAGTATGTGGAGGCCAAATGGAATATGCATGTTGGAGAACATTCTGTTATCTTGGGTTTGTGTAGCCCAGAGGTCATACCAGGGCTGGGGAACATAGGTTCTTTCTCTTTACCTTTCAAAGGTCATACAAGGTTGAAGAACATTAACTGGGTTTACAGTACAGATGGCAGTATGTCGAGGCCAGAGATCATATGAGGGTCAAGGAACATACTATTTTGGTGTAATGCTTCAGCAGGCAGTATGTGGAGGCAAAGATCAACCACAGGTATATCCAGATAAAGGTCATTGGACCTCAGGAGAACGTGGAACAAGGGAACTTGAGCTGTGCACTAGAAACAAAAAAATAATTCTCAGAAAGCAGTTGAGATACAGACAAACAAACAGGCACATCTACACAGACTATGACTACAGAATGAGACACAGGGGAGACAAACCAGACACAGCAAGACTAATCCTGAGGGACAGCTGGTAACAGTATCAAAGGGTGTGGAGCAGGAGGAGCTGGCAGAGAAGCTGGAGACACCATGAAGCAAACAAGAGCTAATGACATGTTAACTCAAGGGTGTCCGATCTTATCCACAAAGGGCTGGTGTACCTGCAGCCAAACCGGCTCGACATCCCTGCTTCACCTGATTCTCACTTCTATGTCATTCTAATCACATTAATGTGTCACTAAGCATGTTTCCATGCAAAATAGTATCCTGGGTATTATCTGTTTTCTGGAAGAGGAAGAGATCCTATCCTAAAAACAGGGTGGGTCTTCATTCTGGTTTCGAGATATCTAAATATGCCCTATAGGTTTTTCAGAAAAAAACAAAACAACAACACTACAGCAACTTCAGCACTGTAAGCACTTTATTCAGGTTTCTATCCACAGTTTGAGGTTTGCACAGGAACCACAGGACCACTTGCTGAAGTTGTTACTCAATAAACACGTATACGATGGTAGCAAACTGTGAAGAGATCTACAGTAAGCTATGCCTCCAACCCATTCACTTTTTGAGTTTCGAGTTTCGAGTACTCTGCACTTCAGATGTACAAAATAACAGAGGTGCTAACATTGCTAATAGCAACCAATACCTGCAAGCATTAGCTTCCATCTGTTATGTGTGCTTTTGACATTTTTTAAAAACTGCTTTAGGTTTATTATTATCGGCAGACCATCTTTAATAATTTCTATATACCTTATAAATTACACATATGCTAGCTTTGGTCTTTCACAATGGCTAGGAGATTACGTAGAATACTTAGGATTAAGCAATCAGGCATGTCATGTTACATTTTATTCAACTATTGTTTTGGATTTTCCAGGTTTAAATATTGGCCATGAGAAGCACACTTGCATGTTCAAATGAAGTGCATTAGCTAGCTACATTAGCTAGCTTGGGTTGAGAAGGGTTGCAGTGGAGAAGACAGGTTTTGTTTGATTTCAGAATTATTACCAAATATAATTAGAAGATGTATGCATGTAAACACATGTAGAGGTGCTACATGCTAACTCGCACCGCTTTTAAGTACCTAGCTGAACTGAGAGCCATACACTGGGATTTGTAGGCATGTACTATATAAGTGCAGATAATAAGCTCCTTCCTATTGATATCCTTTTGGGAAGTAGATACCGTGGCAATCCCCCCACCATCACCAGGTTTCTGTATGTTCTCTTAGTAACCATGCTGATATTCCAGCACTTAGCATTGATTATTAACAGAGTGTTTAAAAAAACGAGATGGAGAGATGGATCTACGCGTAGCAACCTTTACTGCCATTGCCGCCTTTACTCTGTACCCTTCCTCTTCCCAGTAATGATGGTGTAGAGAGAGCAGCCAAGCCTGCACTGCTTCTCTAATAGCTTTCTCTGAAACCAGAGATGTGTAGACCTGAATGTGTGTGTGTGTGTCTGCTTACTGATAGTAATGTGAGGGCTGGCTGCATGGTATCTTACTGCAGATGCATAATGACTCAACACCTTATTTTGAAAATACTGTATCATGATCATGCTTACAAGATTTTGGGAACCTGATAACATTTTCTTTGACACACAGTGGCTAAGGTTTTGGATGCACATGCTTGAAATACCGAACCTCATTTGTCACGCTGAATACGAACAAATTTATTCGTAAATCATTCGCAGGAGCATTTTCACACGGACAGTGGTGTGTTCAGTATTCCTGAAAGTTCGGGAAAATTTTTTGTATCCTACAAGAGCTCCAGAGTTTGTGTAATCGCTAATGTGAACCTCGACTGATCAGCTTCGAATCGTATCATTGTCGATGAGATGCTGTGAATTTATATACGGATTACACTGTCAAGTGAAAATCATTGAGTTATTTCAGTTACAAACCAATTTAATGAACATATCGTGAAACTCATTCGTGTCATAATAATGACTCGAAAGAAAGCAATCCAAAACATATTCATAAATCAAGACACATAAAATGAGGTCATCAATTACAAAAGTAATGGCACCCTATAAAAGGAGGAAGCATTAGTGTTTGTCTGTGGAAGCTGATGCACTGCAGTAGCCGAGCTGCATTACTGGAAGATTTAGCGCGTGCTGCGTTTAGGAGGCACTCTTTCACAGTTTAGTCATCATTTTGCTGTTTTCAGCTCTCTGTGAGCTTTGCCTTTTATGGAGTTCTGTGGGAGTGGCTAAGTATAAATCCATTGTGCTATGAAAGCACTTGAAGACCTTCCAACTTTTATGCATTTCACATAGGATTTGTCTTTTTTTTTTTTTTCTCCAATGAAAACGGCACATGAGCCAACAGACATATGAACCTGAAGTGATTGAGAGGTGGGCAAGTGTTTTGAAATCTCAGATATCAACCGACACCCTGGAAGCCCCACCCCCTTCCTCCATCTCGCATTAGCTTTCTCTCACCTCGCCTTGATTTTCTCGCTTGAATGACATGATGCCCTCACTTTCTGTCATGGTAAATGGAGAATGTTTTGAGTTCATTAATGTGGAATATAATCTATCAGTGCATGTCTGACTTTGCTAACATTAGACAAGTATATAATTAACATCAGTTAACCATATTTATTAGAGACGCCA
The DNA here is from genome assembly GCA_022758105.1 of Pangasianodon gigas. Classification (NCBI taxonomy): domain Eukaryota; kingdom Metazoa; phylum Chordata; class Actinopteri; order Siluriformes; family Pangasiidae; genus Pangasianodon; species Pangasianodon gigas. The sequence continues at coordinate 30,542,001 of CM040454.1, read as the reverse complement.
CTGAAAAAATTCTTCCAAAAATGTCAGTTTTCCAGCTGATTTGTGAAAGAACTGTAATAAAAATGTACTGTGTCTCAGCCTCCAACACCTCCACAGGTATAGACAGTGTTGGTCATGTAACGTTGGAGAAGTACAAATATCTAAGCGATATACACCAGGACAGATATTCTTAAGGTCTAGATGTGGTGGCTGTAAATTCACAGTGAAGCACTCACACATATTTTTTTAAATGGTATGTGCCACTTTTCAGTTATTACGGGAGATCATCCAGCTCTTACCATGTCTCTGGATCAAGAACCGGCTCTAGGATCAAACTGTACATCTTGACTGTTGGCAGTCATCCATTTCTCCTTTCCTTTTTTAATGCGTCAATACACACAAGCACCTGAAGGACCTAAATATAGACTCTGTACTACATCAGAGGAAGTCAGCTAGGATCATTAGGATGTAACTAATGGCCTAATGTTTCAGTAGAGAAAATGGCTCCAGGCAAATGTAGGAAATGTCAATCTGAGACTCTGTCTCACTCGTTCCTTATACTGTGTCTTACTTTGTGCTGCCTTGATTTTGTTAAATGCCTGATCTTTCATGAGAGCAGAGTTTTGGGGGATGCTTTAGTACCTATTTAAATAAGTCATGCTTTTTAAATAGGTTCTCTTTAAATGTGACATGCTTGATATTGGATGTGTTGCTTACCAATCTGATGCAAAACTTATAGGAGTAAATTCTAATCTTTTTATATGCTGATACTGCAATATGTATCTTTATACCAGTACTAAAATTGTATAATAGTATTAGTCATTGATAATAGTCAGAAAAAACTAAAATGCACAATAACCACACACAAAAATTCAAACACTACTGTAAGTGCTCGCTCTTTTCTATCGTCTCCTGCCAAAACCAAAATGAAACCAAGTATTAGTCAAGTTTAAAATGCCGCACAATAAAATCTACACAATCTTTAAGAAAGATGTGTGAGAGAAGTGACAGTTTAGGGAGTTTTAAGTAAGTTATTGTGTGTTATGAATCCCCTCAATGCATGGAACATTTCCCAGCAGGACTGTCAATGCTCGAGCTCTTATAATGATGTGTTTTTTTTACTTCCTGGTCCCATCTCCACCCCTTTTCTGTCATTTGTACTTCTAGCTATTTTGTGTCCAGCTATTCTGTGTTAGTTCATCATTAGTTTGCCTTTTTATACCCTCTTGTGCCTCGAAGTCTTGTCGTTGTTAACGTGCCTTATTGAGCCTTGGTTTTCATTTTTTTTCCCCTGCTTTTCCGAGTTCCTGTTTCTCGAATACACTGTAAAACATGAGAGCCCCAATAGGTTATGTGAATTTATTTTTTCTCTTTAACTCCAATTATCATGACAAGTTTTGGATATTGAACTCAAATTTATAAGTTTTCAAAAATTAAACTTAAAGTAATAAAGTAATCTATTTTCTTGACTTTGAGTCATTGTCTTGACCTGACTTTGAGTTGAAACAAAGCTTATCTTCAAGTTGAGTTTGCTCAGGTTTTTAAGGCAGCAGATGAACTTTCATTTTTAAGTTTAACCAACTTGAAATGTCTTGCAGTGTATGGATTACTCTTGTCTAACGTTGCTCTCCTGTGTTCTGACCCTTAATGAACAACATGCTGATTTTTCACACCTGAGTCCTGCCTCAGCATACCACACGCTACAGCATACTACACGTTCCTAGGTTTAGCCTACTGTACATACATGTTGTGGTCATGTGACCTGCTAATGATCAAACACTTGATCAACTTGCACAACAACTGCTTATTAGAAAAGACAAAACAATTTCTATTAAAATGTGTGTGCAGTACATGTTGTGATGAATTTACTGGGTACACAATCGCACTATATGACCATACAGTACACAGTTATAGAAGGGATTTATTTATAATCACACTATCCGGTGTCACCCAGAAGAGGATGAGTTTCCTTTTGAGTCTGGTTCCTGCCAAGGTTTCTTCTTCATATCATATCAGGGAGTTTTTCCTCACCACCCTCACCTCTGGCTTACTCATTAAGGATAAATTCACACATTTACAATTTATTTTGGTTTTAATTTAATTTGAATGTATTTATTTCTATAAAGCTGCTTTGTGACAATGTCTACTGTTAAAAGTGCTATACAAATAAAATTGAATTGAATGTTGAATTTTAAAGTTTGACGACCATGCGGACATCATGAGGACACGCCCATTTCTGCGATTTATACAGAGATCGCTTATGTCGTGTGAATCTCTTATAATTACTACACAAGTCCTCCAGGAATAGACATGTTTCTGGAAATCGTGTCCCATCCTGAATCCAGATAGTACAGTCGACGCTATAGCAGTTCGATTCAGCAGGTTTTTTTTCTTAGCTCCCAGAATCCAGCAGCTGAGTTTGTGTGTGTGTGTGCGAGTGTGTGTTTATTCCCCAGCATATCTTCTACTGTTCTGCTCTGCTTACGCTGCAGTGAAATTTTCTCTCGGGGCCTTCGTGTCCATCCACCGACTCGGAGCCGACCAGCCAAAATATCCACGCTCCTGCATCTCCTGCTGCCATTGGGAAACTATTAATGTCTGCACTAATCGGATTAACATTAACAATCCCGCAGGGGAACTCGTGCCACATCTGCCGCGCACTGATAATTATACGGCCTCAGGTGTTTGGTCTTTTTTTTGTCTTTCATGTTTTGGACGCGGCTTTGCCATCGCAACACATCACATGTTTTGGCTCACCTTTGGGCAGCTGCGCTCTTATCCAACACACACACACACACACACACAAACACACACACACAGGGTCAGGAGTCTCGAGTAAGGTCACTCCATGGTTAATTCATCTTTTGTTGTCTCATGCATCAATTAAAAGGCCTAATAACTTCACAGAGCGTCAGTGGAAACGCTTTCATCTGCTCAGAGTGTTGCTCCTGCACTGTTAACATAAAGACTTTCTCTAAAGACAGATTTCAACGCTTCACTCAGAAATACAACATTCCTGATAATAACTGAAGAATAAGAGAAGTCACATGAGTTAGCGTCATTGAGATGTCATTAATTCATAAATGCGTTATGAATGCGTTATCAGTGCTACACTCCTACAGCCCTAATGTTCCCCATTGGCTCAGTGTGTGTTCCAACCTCATGTTCCTTCTCTCAGTGTGGAAAAAAGTGATATTCCCAGTGCACTCTGTTCCTAGGAACCCATGTATCATCATTTACATTTCCCTAGAAAGCACCGCATGTTCCAAGAACATTTGTTTCATCATCAATTTTTTTATTTTTATTTTATCACTCTTTTTTCAACAGCACTGTCTTTATCATCAAAATGTTCTTTTTTTTTTTTTTTAAACCCTATGTTTCATCTTTTTTTTTTTTTTACTTTTTTTTATACAACCCTAGGGTTCAACACTTTGAATGTTTTTTTTAAAACAAGCCTATGTTTCATCTCTGATTTATTTATTTTTTCTAAACAATCCTGTTTTATCACTATTTTTAAACTTTTATTTAATTTTTTTTTTATTTAAAAAAGTTTTTTTTATTTAAAAGCTTTTATTACTATTTTAAAACTAATTTTATTAGTTTTATTTTATTTATAGTTTTTTTTTAAAATAACCCTATTTCATCACTATTTTAAATAATCCTGTTTCATGACTGTTTTTTTATTTTTATTATTTTAAACATCTCTATGTTTTATCACAATTTTTTAAAAAAATCTTATGTTTATTAGTTTTTATTTTTTAAATTACTCTTTGATATTTATTTATTTATTTATTTATTTATTTATTTTCAAAAACCTGTTTCATGCCTTTTTTTTTTTTAAAATGTATATTATTTTAAACATTTCTATGTTTCATCACAGTTGGTAAAGGTGTAACTTTTCCGAAATCTTCAGGACAGAGGAGTTTACGCTTTGCGGTTTCTCAGTAACATGACAAGCTCCGTTTTTTTTGTCTTATTAACTTAAAATAGAGAGGCTGCTGAGGGAATGAATGATAATAGCTGCTATTACTTAAGTGAGAACAGGAATTAACTTGTTTCCTGGACACTCCACAACAATGTAACTATAAAATGCTAAAAAATATGACGTATCGCTCTTTAATAAATAAAAAAATGTTAGCATATTATAGGCAAATTGTTGTAGTGTAAGAGGAATAAATCTGTTATAGAATAATAATGAACTTTGCGGTGGTAACAGTGACTCCGCTTCACCACACCACACTGTCGTTGATTATTTTCCCATAACACCATGATGCAGAGTGTTTTCTTTATTACTTATTGTGGGATTATTGAACTGAAGGAACATATGCATTCATTATCACACACATTAGCATTTTTGTGTATGGAATATGACATTAATTTTGGCTGATTATTTGCAGATCTGAACAACTTTAACAACTTTTTTCCCTGTTTTATGAATCACAGGCCAGCGAGAGCTGCTGTTTCTACAGCACAGTTTCACTAAATGTCACATTCTTTCAGAAACCCATTGTGAATTTCTTTAAGGCGGCGCTGCAGTAAAATAATTTCTGTGTAATTAAATCTCCCAGTGCTGAACTCGTGCTGCGCTCATTACGATCTGATTCAGAAGTGCTGAGCGTCTGAAGAATGCGTAGCAGTGTATGTGTGTGTGTGTAAGTCGAGTGCTCTAGCTTCTCATTAGGAGACAGTTTTCCTCACAATCTCTCTCTCTCTCTCTCTCTCTCTCTCACACACACACATTCAGGCCACAGGAGTGTAAAGTTCTCACCACGCATTTATTAAACAAATTTACTTGGAAACAGGATAAGGTTAATAGAAGCAAAGAGCAAACAGCTTTTCACATGGAAAGAGCATCCTGCTAGATAAAAATCTCTTCCATTTTCTGGCATTTAAAATGTTTTTCATAACAAAACGTAGCCTTATGCTTTCAAAAGTTAGGAAGATTAGGGTCAGGATTACAGGAGGAGTTAACATTTGGATCTCTCACATCATAGATTCATATGAAATCTAATGAAATTCAGACCGTGCTTGTTCGAATTTTATGCCCATTTTTTTATGAGCTCAGTTTTGGTGAAACACAAAGTCAGCATTTTCTCTCTCACAGATGTCTGAGGTCTTTACAGTGTCTTATTTATAACAGAACAGTAGTGATGGAGTGAGAGTTAGGTTTTGAGAATTGATAACAAGGTTCACAGCTGATGGTGACATTACGTCAAATCCATCATCACAACACAAAACAACACTTAGATGACAACATCTATGATTCAGCATTTATGTAGGATTTAAAAAAAAAAAAGGCCCCCGAAGCAGGAGTCAGATCAAACACAAATAAAATTCCCCCAGCAGAAAAGACTGGGAAAGGACACTGGAAGTGAAAATCACACACTTAGCGCAGAACTTTGATCTGTGAATTTGCAAACCTCAGCCTTATGCACCAGTAGAGAACAAAATAGCATGCATTTCTCATTGCTGTGTCTATAACCAGGTCATTTAACTGTAAAGACGCAGGTTAAAATGTCCAATGCGTTATCAGTAATTGGTGGAGAAAGTCCCACCCTGAAGAAGAGCGGAGAGAAATGTGCTGAGTCCAGGAGCTTTATTATGCCATAGAAAAGAGAGAGAGAGAGAGAGAGAGAGAGAGAGAGAATATACTCTCCTTGAAGAGCAAGGAGAGCAATTCAAATAACATACTGACTTAAAATCATAGCTACATCACTTCATATACTGCACAATTCTAGCACATGATTGGTTCTGGAGAAAAGGAGACTTCTTCTACTTCTTATTGGTAAATGATCACATCAATCTAACAAAGGAGGAGTAAAGACAGGGTCACATGAGAATACCGGACTACAGGTGCACGATAAAACTGCCCCACCCCAAGAAATCAGGAACTAAAACCTTGAGGATTGAGGATGAAGAAAACATTGCAACCTCAAAAATGTAATAAAGACAAAATCATGAGGTAAATATGTGCTCGAATGATGAGTCCAAACTGAAATCAAAATGTTAAAACATAATACAGATAATACTGTTAATAAGACAAAGGATAAACTATAAGTAAAAATTCGACTTCTCCAGCAATGAAAGTCAAATAAAGACCATTCAGTGAGCACTCAGGCCCTGTGAAGGGGGCGGAGTTATTTAGGAACAGACCACGCCCACTAGGATCAAAATGTTTCATTTTAAGATAAAGGTGATCAGTCAGAAGAGTTGTGTAATGATGCTCTAGTTTATAAAGAGAAAGTGATACACTATGAAAATGAACCCCTTGAAGACAAGTTTGTAAGGAACGTGGACAATGTGGTGTAAACACACACACACACACACACGCACACGTTAATGAGACACGACATGACTAATTCTCATGACCCAGGTGGCAGATAGAGAGTTCATGTTCATGAGTTCATTTAAGCAACTCCAAACTGATCTCTTCCTGAGGTGTAACCACAATACAGTCATTAGATTTCAGCCGGAGATGAGCTTCCTGCTCGTGTACAGGGACCGTGTGCAGGGAAGCAGTACAAGCTCAAAACCAAATAGAGCAGGAAGGATGAAGACTGGGAGCCACAGCTGCGAATTTGTGTTTCCATCAGGGTTCAGAGCGAGTCACACAAATCTGTTCGCAGTGGTGTGATGGAATGGTTCACTGCTCACTAATTCCTCAGAGTCTATCCAATATCCAATAGTTTTGCGCTGCACCATATTAGTCAGGGTTTAACCTGTTAGTCATGCTGGATGGATGGGTGTTACGATGTAGTTTATGGATGAACAAATGGACACATTTTATTAGTACAGTGTTGAGATAAGGTACGTTTGAATCAGGGGTATAAATGAACTAGCAAGGCTTTCTTCAGAGATAAAGAGACATCAGTGTAAGGTTTCATTTTCAGCATCTTCATCTGATTAAAGTGGATCCATCTTAAAGAAGGTTATTTTGGATTTTTGTGGAACCAAGGTTGTGGAACCAAGGAAGTGACGCTGGGGCTGATTTCTTTCTATTCCAGACTGTAGATTCATGCAGCCAATCAGTGACAGTCATCTCAGGTGATTACACAGAGTGACACACCCCTAGGTTTGATCTCCATCATCAGCAGTGACTGAAATACAGTCACGGGTGTAATAAACATGATCGAGGTGGATTATTTACTTATTTACTTATTTTCTCAGGGACAGACTAAAAGTAGACTATGCACATATTGTCCAATCAAAGTACAAATTACACAAAAGGACATATGACAGAGGTAGTGTTTTGTGGTTTGAATTAAAAATGTACAGCTTTTCTGTTTACTGTGTTTGGTATTTGGAGAGAACACGGCATGAAACCAGTAGACCATTACTTGAAGGAAAAAAAAAAGAAATACTAAAGTGCTTTGTCATTATTTTGACGTAATAACTTGTCATTTCAACATATCTCATTATTATAGCTTAATATTCAACAGCCCATAATCTTTAAATAAGGCTAATTTATTCAATATTAGCCTATCATCATCATCATAATAATAATAATAATAATAATAATAATAATAATAATAATAACAATAATAATAATTTCTATTCAATGTGCTGTTTCTCAGATAGTAATTAATCCAGATGCTGCTTTAGTGGAATTCATTTGACACATTTGTACTGTCTATTGAGTGCTAATTCACTTAAATGAGTTCAGGTATGGGAAGTCAAATAAGAAATAATGAGATAGGAATAAGACTCTGAAGTGTGTTATTCTGATTATGCCACAGACACGTCACGTCACTTTTTTATGGTTTCTAGTTACTTTTAATGTTATGCAACATCCGTGAGACAAGTCTGCTCCTGTTATTGCTATAAGTAACCATAAACAGTCATTCCCTCACTTTCTGCATTTCCTTTTCTTTCTCTTGAAGTTAGTGACACAAAAAAAATGCAGCTCGTTATTTTACCGAGAAACAGCAAACCGTGAACTCCTCAGATCTGAAGACTTTCCTGTCCCAGAAAACTTTAAAGCACCGTAACTGTTACAAAGATTTGAGAATTCAACTGTGCTGTGGTATAAATCAAAATAATGAGATATTAGTTCACAACTTCAACTTTTTTTTCAGGGTTTCTCTACATTACAGACATGAAACACTAAAAAAAAGAAATGAATGCAGCTGCTTATGTTTTTAAGTGTCTTTTATTACACACCACTCAACACTAATAGTTTCATAGCTGAGATTACGTATTAGATTATAACCTCACGTTCATAGGCACCGTCTGTGGGGGGACACTGGGTCATTGGCTCCCTGCAAAAACTCAAGCAATGTAAACAAAAGCTACACATGGCAAAACAATCCAGAAATATATACAATTTAATTAGGTCCCTGAAATAAATTCACTGTCATCGCAACAACCTAAACATTATTCATAATAAAAGTAATAATTCTGAAATACTCAGCAGTTCCCGGAATAGGAATTCCCATTCCTATATCCACACCTACGGCGTTTAAACAACACCATTAATTGAGAGTGCAAGGCGTCTGATCTGAGTGTGAGGAACGGTGTTTATTAACAGAAAGCGGGAGGTGTTGTGAATTGAGCGCACACAAAGCTACAGTATTTGCGAGTAACTTGAGCATGCAGAGAAACTTTTGCATGTGAGTGTAGAGGGCGAAACTCTACCGGCGAGCCAAGTTGAATTTTAAGAATTTACACATATAAAGACACATATTCCCACTGCTGTGATTGGTCAATCTTAACCAATCCCCTTTGTTCCAGAAACAGACCTTGATCTCATTCAGTGTAGTCATGTTGCTCAGCCACCATATAAGATAAGATAAGATGCCACATCCATTGTATATTTCAAAATCAAATAAAAATAAAATACCCTATGTAATTCAAAGAAGAAGAAATGGTATACAATTGTACAATACACAGCTTTTAGTGTACAGCGGTCAGTGTGAAGATGAGGTAGTACAGCCGTAGTAGATATAGTATTGATGTCTGTAACAAATGAACAGCGAGAACAGAGTACAGTTTAGTGCAAATACCATTGTGTAGATACTTCTTACACATATATCTCTGCACTAGTTATATGATGGTTTGTTATAATTATTCATACCATCTCGAATGTGCTGCTTGCACTCAGGGCTGTGACGTATTTCCGGTTTCAAATAGAACGAATCTCAGCAACGTCTGACATTTCAATTCAATTCAATTTTATTTGTATAGCGCTTTTAACAATGGACATTGTCACAAAGCAGCTTTACAGAAATAAATGGATTCACAAAAAATACATTGTAAATATGTGAATTTATCACTGTGAATTTATCCCTATTTATCCCTAAACATTTGTTTGTTTGTTTCAGTCTTGCAATAAAGTCATGGTGTTGGGCTGATGTTAGCTTGGGTGTTCATTTCTATTGTATCTATTAATAGGTATTTTCTTACCTTCATAGTCGTGTGTTTTTGATGAAGCATACAGTCTGACACCTTTCTCCAGTTACTAAAAGGAGCTTACAAGCAAGTGTTCTTACATTTATGATAAACGGCATTTTCGGGAGCTCCTGCAGACACCGGGTGTAAAATAACGTCTTTGCTCTTATAATGGACGAGCCAGAAGCAGAAGTGCTGTCTTGGTTATAAAGTGTTTGTTCAACTAGCCCATCAATAACTGTGGTAATTAACAGAGTTTTAAATGGCTTGTTTTTATAGTGATCCTGCGGTGTAATGTACTACTGCATCTCACTTTGACAGCAGCGTCTGATCTCTGAACACAAACAATAATATGTATGTTGTTGAATAAGGCCAGATTGGACATAATCATTGAATAAGTAGAATGTCTAATCCAAGTTGCCTGTGCTCACATTTAATATACCAGCTGTTACTGATGTGAATGTTTACTGAAATCCCAAACTCGATCTATTGAACAATAACTGGAACAGATAAAAGAACAAAATACTGAAGATATTTTGATTAATTTGTTTTCACACAGATCTCAAATCTAAGGATAAAACAATGGGTGGCTGTTGAGAACTGCTTATTTTCACACGACAGATCTTTATGAATATGGAAATGTTTGTCTATATAAATGTTCTTGTGTATTTGTTGTCCACAGGGGGTGGTTCTGTACTTCCAGCCCAGTGTGTTTCGCTGCATCCTGCTCAGATGGGTGCGCATGCTCGGCTTCGCCACCGTGTATGGAACCGTCACGCTCAAATTATACAGGTACCTGTCACATATTTTACTTTCTGGCTGCATGGAGGTTTTTCTCGTGCATATACTTCCAGTCAAACGTTTCTGAACCTTTCTTATGTTTTATAGTTTAAAAACATTATGATTGCCACAGACCAACCACAATTAAACAGATCTCAAACAGAAATTAAATAAAGAAAGATAAATCTGTGTGTAAATTATTAACTGCTTGATCTCAGATTCTAATGCGACTCTAAATGAGTTTTTTATTAAAGGCAGGAGCAAAGATGTTAAGCATGCAATGACAGTGCAAGTATTATCTGTAAAACATAAATATATGGTGCCTGAAGTGCCTAATTAGAGTGATTAGATTAGAAAAAAAATAATTAAGGAATAAAACATAAAGCGTCATGCTGTTATAGGAAAGTAATGAATGCCAGGGTGCTGTGATGAAGTGGAGTTACTTTCACCAGCCTGAAGTAGATTATTTTCCAATAACAGCATGTCTCGAACTGTTATTCCTCTTACACCACAGCAATTTGGCAACCATTACAATGTTTATTTACGATGTATTACACAACAAGTAATATTTTTAGCCATTTATTGTTACGTTTAATGTTGTGGAACGTCCACAAAACAAGTTAGTTCCTGTTATCAGTTACCTTGAAGTTAATAAAACAAAAAAATTAAATGTGTTACCAGGAAAAGCATAAACTCCTCTGTCCTGAAAACTTAAGGAGACTCCTTTCATAAACTTCACAATCTCAACTTTTATACTTTTCTTTTACTTGTTTATGTGGAACGGTCACATACATATGTAGAAATGATAACATATTAGAATGAGCACATTAATATGAACCTGTGATTTGTAGCTGCACTGCTGTCCCAGAATTCAGCCATTTTTCTCTGCCTGCTAGACATAGAAGACAGAAAGCGAGCACACATCTGCCATCTCGTCTTGTTTAATTGCTTGTTTTGACTCACCCTGACCTGGCCATCTCATTTCCCAATGTTTAATAGTAGCAGCTTACCATGGAGATTAATTATAACCAGGCTTAGGCTTTGAAATGACACCACATGAGTTATAGGTTTTTGATCTCTGTCTGTAGGAGGTGAGGCGGAAGATACACACCTACACACACACACACATAAGGACACACACGCTCACATGTACGCATGCACGAACACACGCTTTAACACCCCCATGAGCAACGGGTGACTCACCAGCATTTCACGGTCAGCCGTGTTAGTAAATGTCAGAAGTCTGCCATGGGCTCTGCCATTTCAGAGCGATCTGTCGCAGGATGATAGCTGGGGAGGAGAAACAAATGTCATCAGACAGATTGGCTAGAGCACGACGGGGCCAAAGAACCATCAAAGACAAAAAAAACCAAAAAAAACACTGCGATACGAATCAATCATATTGCCGTAGAAATATTATCAGAATAACGCAGAGTGGAATGTGTACAATGCATTAGGTTTTGTGATATGTACAGAAAGCAGTGTGTGAACAATGTACAGATTGAACAGTGTAGCACAGGGAAGTCAAACATTTGGCCTTTGGCCTGATAAAAGTTGTCATCTGGCCCACAAATGTAATCAGAATCTAAATCAAAATTGTCTTATGGACCATAATTGAATCAAAAAATTAGAAAAAAGAAATATAAAAAGAAAAAGAAATATTAGATACATTTGCCCATATTCAAGCTATTTTCACTTGATATCATTCTTCTCAAATGTAATTCTTCATGAAAAATTTGACACACTACAAAAAAGTATATCTTAGCAAGTAAAACTAGCTTGAATATGGGCAAATGTATCTAATATTTCTTTTTTCGTCTTAATTTTTTTGTTTCGACTCAATTAAGTAATTGATAAAGATAAATATAAAGTACATAATTTATCTAACATTTCCAATTATAATTTCCAAGATTATAATAAATCAAATATTATCTTATTCAGCCTGTTTTTAGATGCTTTTAGTCATTTCAAGCTTTAAATCTTCTTAATCCATTAGCAGATCATGTTGCTTCTTTCTAGAAATATGTAAATGCTTCAAGTTTATAAATAAAAGATAATCTGCCCAAACAACAAGATGATTCCAAGCTTGAAATTAGTCAACTATGTCTAGAAATGGGTTTAATAATCTTATATTTGGTTTATTGTAATCTTTTAATAGGATACACTAAATAAATGTGACTATATTCAAGATATTTTCACTTGTTAAGATGTCATTTTCTGCGGTGCACTAACTTATGGGTTTCACAACAACAGAGGGGAATTCTTACGCAATCACAACTTTTATTATTTGTAAATAATTAAGCAAGCTATATACAGTAGATTTTCCCCTCCACTTCAGTATTGTGGGCTATTTTGTGTAGATTCACGAGGTATATTCCTGCTTAATTCCATTAGTGTTCCAGGTTATAGCAGTATAAAATGTGGAGTTCAGGGAGGGGTGAATACTTATGCAAGGCTCTGTGTATATACTGTTTTGGAGATGATATTCTGTATGTTTCAATAGGTTTTTGCATTTCAGATAAATGCTGATAAATGGACATACAGTATGCATGAGGAGTTGACTTTGGCTAAATCTAATATGTCCTGTTACCTAAAATGAGTTTTATACCCCTGGTATAGAAATCCTGCTTTATTTTCATTTATTTCTATGCTGATCTGTTCTTCTTCAGCCCTAACATCTGGAGCAGGTGTGTCAAATTCAGTATCCCTTAAAAAGCCAAAAAAAAAAAAAAAACCCTAAAGTTATTTTGTTTTTTTTTTCAAGGAATTATTATAGTGCATCTATTCTCTAATCTAAGTATGGGTAAGTCATTTCGCCGTAATATTTATTTTTATTTTAGAATAATGACCAAAAAAAAAAAAAAAAAAAAAGGATTCATTCATGGAACAGCTTCTTTACTCCTGCAGTAAGGAAAACTGTAATAAGCAAAACAATCTTCTGACTCCTGACGAGCAGCTCTGCTCTCCTTTTACTCACAGTTAAAGTTTATATTATCCCTTAATTCCATTTTAATGTCAGCGAGTTATAAAAAGTAATCGGTGATGCGTGTTCCTTACTTAGTTCGTTAGGACTGGAGTGTACTTTAGAGAAGATTCACGGCCTTGTTAAACCATGTAGAGGACGGCTCTGCTGCAACTGTGGGGCAGAAAAACAAATAACACCCGGCACTTAGGTCAAAATGGGCACAATTTATTACATTTATCGAATGGTCGAGACAGCAGAGGCAGAAGACGAATGTAGAGAGCCTCGTCCAGTGGGACATGAAGTCTGAAGCCTGGAGCCAGACCTTGAGAATGAGAAAAGCCCTTGGGGAAAGAGGGATGAGAAATGAAAGACAGATAGATGGCTAGATTAGAGAGGGAGGGAGAGAGAAATGAGTGAGAAAGACAGAGGTGATAAAAACAGATGGGAGAGAGGGAGACAGAGAGGAAGTCTGGGAATAATGGCTGAGAGATAATGAGGTCTTTGCCCTCTGTATGTAAAGATGAGGGATGAACATACGGCCCTGAAGAAGAATGCGTCAGGTGGAAGTGTCACATAAGGCTAATGGGATTCATAATTAAGCTAGCTGAGACGAACAGCTACACAACTCTAATCATGACAAAAGCATGGTGGCCAGACCAAGGTGAGAGTTAACACATCGCCAGGATCGTTTTTTGATAGAGCCTGATTAAGGCGGTGTGGAGGACAATTTATCAACGTGACTGAGAGTGAGTGCGCTAATGGGGACGCCCCGATGTACGCTAAATGACTCAGAGTATGTTCTGATGAGCCGCAGGTTTAAAGAGAGGGATTTACCACAGTTAATGACTATAAACTATACGTAGAGAAATCCCGGAGAATAGTCATTACACAAGACACAAGAAGGCATACCTCAAGGGCATAATTTATGCTCTATATTTTTTTATTTACACCATCAGTTTTATGATTTATAAGACATTTATTTATTTATTTAAATATGGCCTGCTTAATAAGCATGATACTCTTCCTGAGACTAAATCTAAAGCCCTTAAAATCATTGCCCTTCAAAACTGGTGTCAGCTAATTACCCTGGAAATAAAAGTAGAAAAGCCAAAGGAGTTGAACGTTAAGAATAAAAAGATGATCATAAATGAGCTGCGAGTAGTTTTAAATATTTCAATACAATTTTCATGCTTTGAAATGAGATATTTTATAATTACACCACAGTGTGGTTGAATGCTCGAATCTGATTGGTCAGAAGGTGTGCATTATTTGTGTATAACTGCACGGCTTGGACTGTAGTTCCAGCTGTAACATGAACGACATTTTTATATTAATGCTCTCGTTTAAATACGTTATTGTTTCTATAGTAACAGCTCATAAACAAAGATTTGTTCTGCGGATGCGCCACATAATCTAAGACTAATAATAAACAGATTTTTAAAAAAAAGGTGGTGTTGTTTAAGAAAAATGTATAATTGTTTATGTGGCGCAGATTATGTTGTTAGGAGAGATTTATTATTTATTATTATTTAATTTATTTATTTATGGAAGGAGTCTTGGGTGTGAGCGAGTGTCATTTAACAATAAATTAAACATTGTAATCATTTGCAGATCGCTGCAGTATAAGTAGAATAACACATGAGTAGAAAAAAACATTCCAAACTGTGTGATTATACCAAAATTATCCACTTTAGTGTGGTAATGGCACTCCTCTTCAAGTTGTGCTGCATCACACCACCCTGCTATGGATTATCTGCACTGAACACTTTCCTGGTTTGGAAAACCTAAAGTTTCAGCTTTACGTTTGATTGTTACAAAGCACTGATACTGAAGACTTCTTCCATGAATGTGGAACGAGTCTTCAGTATCAGAGAACTTCACAAACATGTCCCTGTGTAAGTCGTTGCTATAGAAACGATAACGTATTAGAACGAGAGCATTAATATAAACCTGTGATTTGCAGCTGCACTACTGTCAGAGCTGCTGTTATAGAAAATTAATCAATACTTTCTTATATAAAGCCCCTCTCACAAGTCATTATTAGCATTGTTTGTATTTTATTGGATTTATAGAGTTTATAACTTGGCCAGTGCTTGTTTTTGGCTGGATTTGCACAGTAGACAGCACAAAAGAGCACATATTGGAGAGTCTGCATACTTAAGGAAACATACTGTACATAACTTGGGGTTATTTCACGTCGTGTCATTTTATAGTATGTAAAAGATGATGCAAACTTTCCAGACATAAGAACATAAAAATTCATATGCACCTTAAATGACAAATTTAACTATATACGATATCTATCATCTTTCTCTCGAACACACCCTATATAAACGAACACACTCGTCCTTCATGCTTCCATCTTGTTTTTCCTCCAGGGTTCTGAAGGTGTTCCTGTCTCGCACGGCTCAGCGGATCCCGTACATGACCAGCTGGAAGGTTCTGTGCCTCTTGTGCATCGTTCTCCTGATTGTGCTCTGGTTCCTGGTGGCGTGGACTTTGGCCGTGTGCCAGAACCCAGACTGGCACTTGGCACTGATCACCGTGGGCTTCACCCCAGAGGGTCTGCAGTTCAGTATGTGCCTGCTGGACCGCTGGGATTACATGATGGCAGTGGGTAAGACAGCGTCACTTTGATAGCTAGCACAGTGTGTACTCCTTACACTATACTGCTCAGATATTTAGATAAGCATACTAGAATCCATTAAAATAGAGAAACATATTTCAGTTTCGGAAAGTCTCCCATACACATAACATTCATAACCCAGATCACCATAGCTCAAAGAGGGGAAAGAGCAGTCATTTTATATAAATTTAATATTAACTTAAAGATACATTAGGGTGGACAGGACACATGTCTGCTGTGCCAGGACTCAGGATGGCAGATCTATAAATCCCTGGACCGGCTTCATCCACAATCGTCTGACAAGCAGCGTCCGGGGTATACAGGCAATTTTGGCAGGCTTTGCTTTGTGTATTGAATCTCTCTCTCCCTCTCTCTCTCTCTCTCTCTCTCTCTCTCTCTGTGTCTCACACCCGTAGCTGAGTTCCTGTTCCTCCTGTGGAGTGTGTATCTGTGTTATGCCGTGAGGACGGTGCCTTCAGCCTTCCACGAGCCACGCTACATGACCATCGCAGTGCACAATGAGCTCATCATCTCCGCTATATTCCATGTGATTAGGTAAGACCTTCAAGAAGAACAGGTTGATTATTTAATAAACAAACAAACAAGCATACACATAAATTAATAACATATTCGCCAACTTGCAGTTATCACGCAGGCATACAATCAACCAATCATGTGGCAGTAGTGCAATGTATAAAATCATGCAGATACAGGTCAAGAGCTTCAGTTAATGTTCACATCAAACATCAGAATAGGGAAAAATGCAATCTCAATGAATTGTTGGTGCCAGTCTGAGTATTTCAGAAACTGTTGATCTCGCTCACAACACAAGTCTCTAGAGTTTACACGCAATGGTGCAAAAAACATCCAGTGAGCTGCGGTTCTGTGGGCTTGTTAATGAGAGAGGGTCAGAGGAGAACTGGTTCGAGCTGACAGGAAGTCTACAGTAACTCAAATAAGCACTCTTTACAACCGTGGTGAGCAGAAAAGCATCTCAGGATGCACAACATCAAACCTTGTAGTGGATGAGCTACAAAAGCGGAAGACCACATCAGGGTCCACGACTGCACAGGTTCACCTAAACTGCACAGCTGAAAAAACTTCACCTGGGCTTGTAGCTCATCTTTACAGATTTAAAGCTAGTTTTAGTTTTCTGAGCTCAATGTACAAGGTTCAGCTGCAGGCATGCATGAAGAATTCATAAAATGATGTAGTATTTAGAGGTAATACAATAATAATAATAATAATAATAATAATAATAATAATAATAATAATAGTCCTGAAAAACATGCAGGTTGAGCAGAATTGCTCTAAAATATTGAGTTCCTGTAATTATTAGTCTGTAGGCATGTTCAAGAATATAAAGTAAAACTGATTGGACAGTTGTTTGTGTTAATGAAATGGATTACAATGCTATAGTCTTTAACTTTTGAATGATTTTGCTAGCTTTTTTCATTGCTGTAAAATATCTTAAATACTTTGAATCTTGAGAGGACAAGAAAGAGATCTCTTCAGGTTTTGTATGTTTCTGAAGCCAGATTCTCAGTTTTGACTCCTTTAACCTCAGAAATCTCTCATCTCCTTTTTGTTTAATGCTATTTCTCCTAAGGAATTTTATGAGAATCATTTGTGACAGAGTTGATACCTAAAAGAAACATGAGTGAGAATCACCATTAAGTCTCCTGAGCCATCATTGGGTGCTCACCTCAGTAGAAATGCTTTAATCCAAACTCAAAAACAAGTAGTCTATAAATAATGCCAGCTTAGACCTGAATGCATTCTGTGCTCAGAAAGTTCAGGAGTAAAAACCACTATGGCTACCGAAAAACAGCCAGAATATTATTGTACACATTTAAATAAGCTATTTTACAGTTAAAAGGGTCCCTGACTGCAAAAGTTTGAGAACCCCTGTCCTACAGTGTGGAAGTTTAGCGAGTGTACTATCAGTCACACCCAGATAGAGATATTACAGGTTACAGCTGACATCAACCAAAACACTCCCAGTTGGTGCCACGATAATTGGAGCTCTCTGCCTCCGAGTGACTGCTGTGTAATTAGGCACGTCAGGATGATCCATGCTTTGATACTGCTTCTATAGTTTCAGACACGGGGAGTGTGTGCATTTTTTATTAGAAAGTTACTGTAATTAGAAACCAAGTGTCTCTCCTAGGTTTCATTCATCTGGGTTTTGTAAGCTGTGAGAGAACATATTGTTGATGCATTTACAGTATATATACTTATATATACTGTATAGTATGTATATATATATATATATATATATATATATATATATATATATATATATACATATATAAAATTCATATCACAGTGCTGTTGAATTCTCGAATCTGATTGGTCAGAAGGTGTTGAATTGAATTCGTACGCTACTAAGAATCCTTTCTAGAGTTAAAAAAAAGTTTGAAAAAGAGACATGTGGTATGCTGTAGTCCTCCAGGGCTTGTTTTGGACACCGTGGCTGTAGATGACCCACGTAATGAAGGGAACACATGTCTGTGAGGGACAGAAGGGCTATCACCAGGAACTCCCTCGATCCTGTCATCCTTCATCACTCATCTCTGATCTCACTACGACTCCATTTATTTCTTTATCCCTCTGTCTCTCTAACTCCCCGTCTACTCACATTTATCTCCTCCTCTCCTCCATCTCGATCACTCTATCTCTTCATTTCTGTCCATATTTCTACCTAAATGAAATACGTGACTAAGCAAAAGCAAAATTACTCCTTTAGTATATTGTCTCATGTTTAGTATATAAGTGCTCAGTTTAACACTCTCAGTTTTTTTTCATATTATTCTTGAATTCTTTATTTTAAGAAATCGATCAGTCGATTAGTTGCAATCACTAATTGCAATTATGTTGCAACTTCCTGCTCAGTTGTGGAATATTTCGTAGGGGAAATTTATTCAGCTAATAGAGTTGAGTGATGTACATTTTTCATAATCTATAATGGATGAGTCATAGAAATGAATGTTTCAAGCTTGAGACATTAAATGGACACACATTAATGCAAAAAAGTACTTTAATGATTATATTTCAAGATAAAGTGAAGTTATAGTGGGATAGATAAAATGCTTGTTGTTGTGAAGGAAACTTTAACTTTGTTTAACTGCCTTTTACTTTTACTTTACAGACATATTTGTAAATGTAATATCAGAGGAACCCAAATGGTGCTCCAGTCGTGGTATGGCCCATGAGGGTTGTGTAAGCTGCAGGGAAATCAGAGCTCTCTCTATCAGGAATGTGGCGTGAATATTTACCAAAGATCAAGAAGAAGCACACTTGAAAGCTTTACTCTGAAACCTCTTGTGCTTTCTCTGCTATATCCATAATATTATAATAATAAAAGCAAAGCATAATTAAAAAAAACCCAAGGCATAGAGTTAGCTGAGTGTGCGTATGTCCCTTGATCATTAAATGTAATTAATGAATAAGAGTAGCTCCGCTTCTAGGCATTCTGGGTATTATGGAGGTATTTTGGCCTTCCTTGCTAAAATTAGAAAGAGAGCCAGCTCATCTATAACAAGTTCCTTTACAACACAGCACTGCTAAATTCTCAATTCTGATTGGTCCGAAGGTGTTGATAAATTTTCTATAACAGCAGCTCTGACAGTAGTGCAGCTGCAAATCACAAGTTTATATTAATGCGCACGTTCTAATGCATTATCGTTTCTACAGTAACCGCTCATTCACAGGGACTTGTACTGTGGACTCACCACATAAACGGATCTTAAAAACTTTTGCAAATTTGTTGATGTGGTGAAGGAGAGGTTTATTTAACATTTAAGGAAGGAGTCTCCTGTGTCAGTGCTTTGTAACAGAGGCAAAGCTGAAACTTGGGAAACTTGGGAAAGGCTTCAGTTTGCAGTTTTCTTGGTATATAACAAACTAATTTTTTTTCTTATTACCTTCAAGAGAAAGTGAGAGAATGAATGTTTATAGATAAGATAAGATAAGATAAGATAAGATAAGATAAGATAAGATAAGACATTGTCTGAAAAACATTCATTGTCTGAAAAACATTGTCACTCATAATCGTTATCCTGGTAAGCACTGAGCGAGAAAAAAAACCAGCCCTGGCTTCTGTTGTCCAAATCCCAGGTGTTATCACAACAAGCACAGCTCCAATGCTGGAGGAATGAAATATAGCACACTCAGGCGACAGCACATAAATTTACAGGAGCTTAATATAAACACGCTATATCCTGTTTGTGTCTCGCTAACTGTCTGCAGTGGTTGAGAGGTTTAGTGTCTTCACAGCACTGTTATTTATCCATAAAGCAGAGTGTTGCTATCAATCCACCTGTCGAACCAACAGCACAGCACATGACTGGAGGCCTCTCCATCACACCTGAAGCATTATGGGTCGCTTTTACACAGACAGCTTAAGCCTCGTCCTGCCCTGAAAAAAAAGGATTTTCAAGTGTGCCTCTTATGGACCCTGCTGCTATTAAATTACGGTGTCAAGTGGGATTTCCAGAAGAATAAAATATTTTTTATTCGACTTGGCTGAAGCTACATTTAAAAAAAAGATTTTTTCAAGGACAGCATGGTCTCTAATTTCTTGTTCCCTAGCTTAGTGTCCCATAGTTTGTTCCCTAGTTCTCTTGCTCCCCAGTTTTCAGTGTCCCCTAGTTTCCTGCCCTCTTACCTCACAGTGTCCTTAATTTCTTGTTCTCTAGATTAGTGTCCCTTGGTTTGTTGTTTCCTAGTTTCCTGTGTCCCCTGGTTCACTAGTTTCCAGTGTCCCCTAGTTTCCATGATCAGTAGTTTCCAGTGTCCCCTAGTTTCCAAGATCAGTAGTTTCCGGTGTCCCCTAGTTTAAAAGATCAATAGTTTCCAATGTCCCCTAGTTTGCAAGATCACTAGTTTCCAGTATCCCCTAGTTTCCAAGATCAGTAGTTTCCAATGTCCCCTAGTTTGCAAGATCAGTAGTTTCCAGTGTCCTCTAGTTTCCAAGATAAGTAGTTTCCAGTGTCCCCTAGTTTCCAAGATCAGTAGTTTCCGGTGTCCCCTAGTTTCCAAGATCAGTAGTTTCCAGTGTCCCCTAGTTTCCAAGATCAGTAGTTTCCAATGTACCTTGTTTCCAAGATCGGTAGTTTCCAATGTCCCTTAGTTTCCAAGATCAGTAGTTTCCAGTGTCCCCTAGTTTCCAAGATCAGTAGTTTCCAATGTACCTTGTTTCCAAGATCGGTAGTTTCCAATGTCCCTTAGTTTCCAAGATCAGTAGTTTCCAGTGTCCTCTAGTTTCCAAGGTCAGTAGTTTCCCATGTCCCTTAGTTTCCAAGATCAGTAGTTTCCAGTGTCCTCTAGTTTCCAAGATCAGTAGTTTCCAGTGTCCTCTAGTTTCCAAGATCAGTAGTTTCCAATGTCCCTTAGTTTCCAAGATCAGTAGTTTCCAGTGTCCTCTAGTTTCCAAGATCAGTAGTTTCCAGTGTCCTCTAGTTTCCAAGGTCAGTAGTTTCCCATGTCCCCTAGTTTCCTAATTCAGTAGTTTCCAGTGTCCGCTAGTTTCCAAGATCAGAAGTTTACAGCATCCCCTAGTTTCACTGTACCTTACCTTTCAATGTCTCTAAATTCTTGTTCCCTAGCTTAGTGTCCTGTTGTTTGCTAGTTCCCTGGACTGTTTGTTCCCTAGTTTCTAGTGTCGTCTAGTTCCACTATTCACTAGTTTTCAGTATCCCTTTCCAATTTCCTATTTCAGAAATGTCCAGTGTCCCCTAGTTTCCATGCTTTTTACCATCGATTGTCTGTAATTTGTCTTCCCTATTTTAGTGTCCCATAGTTTATTTTTTGTTCATCATGTAGTGTCCTTGTTCTCTTGTCACCTAGTTTCGGGTGTCCTCTTGTTTCCAGTGTTCACTAGTTTCCAGTATCCCCAAATTTCTTGCTTCAATACTTTTCAGTGTCCTCTAGCTTCCTTGCACCTTTCAATTCAGTGTCAGCCAGGTAACAAAGTAAATGAAAAACCAACTTTAAGTGTGTTAGTGTTAGTGCCACCACAAGTCTCCACAACAGCTTCACTCCTCCTTGGCATCTAATCTAGAAGTCTCTAGAACTGTACTGGGGCAATAATGTATTTATATTTATATTTGTATATTATTTATGTTAATACATTTGTATTACATACAATATCTGGATAATAATTGGCAGTGTGAATCTAGCTTAATATGGTATGTTGCTCCAAAATCCCCCATAGGTGTTCAGGTTGAGATCTGGAGAGTGTGAAGGCCAAAGCATATAATTTGCATCATTTTCATCCTTATCAAACCATTCAAATGTTTCACGGTAGGATAATATTTAGCAACGATGACAAAGGAGACAAGTGGAGCTAAACCATGCTAACAAAATAAATAGTTAAATGCCCCCACATTATAACAGCGCTACCGATTTTTTTCCTTTAATTTGTCACCAGTGTGAAGTAATAAGACTTTATTGTGGTGCATCGCTCACAAAAAAGCTCTGACTCAATTGCTTCTTTGATTGAGGGCTATAGTTAAAGACCCTGTCTAACAGCGAGAGAGCAGTCTGAATGCAGATGAAAAGGCTGCTATGAATACCACCAAATGAATGCCACCAAACCATGTGAATGAGAATGGGGCTCATGTTCTGCTACCAAAAAAAAAAAAAAAAAAACCCTCTAAACTGCTAAACCTGCACTCTCAAAAAAGGGACTGCACTATTACGTGTCACTTGAATGGAAGATTTTTAAAGGCGGTGTTTTGTTGACTTGTTCAGAAGGTGTTGATTAATTTTCTCAAACAGCAGCTCTGACAATAGTTTATATAAACACAGCTTTATATTAATGCACTCATTTTATGTGCTGTCATAAGAATATAATCAACTTTACTGTAGTTACAGTAACTCTGCTTAGTGTGAGGTCGCATCACACTACCCCATTATTGATTATTTTCCTTTATCAGCTTGTCCCATGTGTTATATTCCTTAATTAAGGTACAACAGTGGCCCTTAAGGTGTAATTATATGCATTGAATTAATTATACAAGTACACTACATTTACCTTTCCAGATGAAATTACAGGTACAAAAGACAAACCCTTGAGGGTACCACTGCAGTGACAAGCAGTTGTACATTGTGGATAATCATTTTATGTGTTGAGACATGGCGAGTGAAAATTGGAACTACAAGTCAGCTACCCTATATGGCCAAATGCATGTGGACACCTGACCATCACACCCATATGTAGTTCTTCCCCAAACTGTTGCCACAAAGTTTGAAGTACACAATTGTATAGAATGTCTTTGTATACTGTAGCATTACAGTTTCCCTTCACTGGAATTAAGAGGCCCAAACCTGTTCCAGCATGACAATGCCCCTGTGCACAAAGTGAGCTCCATGAAGACATGGTGTGTTAAGGTTGGGGTGGAAGAACTCGAGTTTCCTGCACAGAGCCCTGACCTCAACCCTACTGAACACCTTTGGGATGAACTGGAACACTGACTGCACCCCAGACCTCCTCACCAACATCAGTGCCTGACCTCACTAATGCTCTTGTAGCTGAATGAACACAAATCCCCACAGCCACACTCCACAATCTAGTGGAAAGCCTTCCCTTCCCAGTGGAGCTTATTATAACAGCAAACACAGGGGGAATAAATCTGGAATGGGATGTTCAACAAGACATGAGTGTGATGGTCAAGTGTGCACATAGCTATGGCCATACAGTCTACATAATCAGTACAGAGTGTGAACGTATTTTTCCATCTGTTCATTTGCAGATTTACTTTTGCATCCGAGCTGCACCCTGATTGGATGCTTATGCTGTTCTTCGCTCACACTCATTTGACAGTGACAGTTACACTGGGGCTCTTACTCTTCCCAAAGGTAAACTTCCTTAAAAATCTTTATTCAATCAGTACTTACCAGTGGGGGTGTCAGTGTGGTCAACGGTCTTGCCAATGGCCCCAATAGTTATGGGTTTGTTTGATCAATACATGTAAATCAAAGAACCAATTTTCACACCAATTAGTGCAGTGTTTAATTATTACTTTTATTACCATTTGTCTTTGGAATTGGAAAAAATACAACACCACAAAAACACTGGACAAGTGACAAACTACAAACTTGTCACCTGCTAATGTAAATGTAGGGTTAAAAGACTTATGGGTTACAGCTTTATGGATTCTCATATACATCCTACAGTTTCTGTTTGCGGGGACACACCTGAGGGATGACATAGCAACTGAGGCCTATGAGGATGAGTTGGACATGGGACGGTCAGGGTCATACCTGAACAGCAGCATCACATCTGCATGGAGTGAACACAGTCTAGACCCAGAGGACATACGGGTTAGTATACACTTTGTCTATTCTGCGCTGTCTCTCTGCTTTTCCATATACCTGTAAATACACATTTTCATAAACTCCTTGTCTTATCATTGATAAAATAACTGAGCCATGGCAGTTTTTTATTGCAGACACCAGACGAAATGGGCCAGCTCAGTTCTATTAATGGCTGTGGCGTAAGGTCTTGCGACAGTCTTTGGGAAAAATATACCAATGTGAGCAGAGGTTTTTGTTTCTTTGTTAGGGCTGAAGAAGTCTCTCACGACATTGTCAATGGCAAGTGTAATTTTTGAAGGGGTGTAAAAGGGGTTTCTGCTTTGGTGAATAGTCTGTAATGGGTTTAAACTAAATGAATCCAAAAATACTTGAGACTGTTTCAGACCTAACAATAGAACACACAAAGTGTCCATATTCAATACTGTCCCAGACTGTCCTGTTCTTAGTCACTGTCAAATAGCATGTTATAATGTTCAAACATCTGTGTGGCACTGTCTGTAGTTGCATACAATAACTCATACTGCATGTTTTCTGTGCAATAGAGTGTCTGCTTATCTGTGTTTTTTTTTTTATTTTGACCTTATATCAAACACATTTCACTGCTTAAAGTGTTTCTATATCTCCTTTCTATATTGTTTGTCACAGGAGGAGCTAAAAAAGCTATATTCTCAGTTGGAGATCTATAAACGGAAAAAGATGTTGGCCAACAACCCGCACCTGCAAAAGAAACGCAGCTCCAAAAAAGGCCTGGGGCGCTCCCTCATGAGACGCATCACCGAGATCCCAGAAACTATGGGTCGCCAGCATAGCCGCGAGGACAAGGAGCTAGGCGAGCATGGTAGTAACCGTAACAGCATTTGTGTCCTGAGGAAGAATCCTTTTGAGCCATCACATTCAGCAAAACCTGCCAAGGAGGAGTCCCTGAAGAACAAGGTCTTCTCCCTGAAGAAGTCACACAGCAGTTACGATCATGTGCGAGACCAGAGCGAGGACTCTAGCAGCTCAGCAACTGATAAGATGGAAGTATCCACCACAGAGGGATCTCTTCTTGAAACACTGATGGGTAAGAAGCTGGTAAAGAAAAAGTCATCGGAGAAGATGGACGTTGCCAGCGAGTCAACTGAGTCAGTTCCTTTGGTGTGTAAATCAGCCAGCGCTCACAATCTGACGGCTGACAAGAAACCTCTTCACCCGAGGACATCCATGTTGCAGAAGTCACTCAGCGTCATTGCCAGTGCCAAAGAGAGGACCCTGGGTCTAGCGGGAAAGACCCAGTCCATAGAGGACCCCAACAAAAATATTCAACAAAAGAACAAAGAAGCTAAAAGCCCTGTTGAAAATGAAGAGAACTATACCAAGATGATCATCAGCCAGTCAGTAGAATACAAGCAGACAGCTGGCAAAGCTGGAATAATGAAACATCAGGTTAGTGAAAGCCAACTGTCCATCTGCTCTGATCCAGCGAAAGGCAAAGACGTTTATAATATTTCTGAGGTGTGTCCTTGGGAATTAGAGGATTTGCCCACTCCCTCAGAGAACAGGGTACAAAAGCATGTGTCCATTGCTGCTGAAGAGTCCACCACGATCCACTCAAACAGCACCAAGGCAGCCAAACAGCAGAAACAGAAAGGCACAGGTCAGTCACCTTCATCGACCCGACGACCCAACCAGAAGCCCATCGACAGAGCAGATATCTGTTCTTGGGAGGACGGTAGTAAAGAAAGCCAAGGTCAAACAGACGGGACAAAACCAAATTTCTCCAGTCAACCTGCTCAGTCTCAAATACAGACATCTACAGACAGAACCAAATCTCAAAAAGCAGATGTATGTCCATGGGACTTTGACGAATTGCCAAAAAAATCTATAGACTCAACTTGCTACATTGATCAGGGCAGAACCAAAACTACATCTGCAGAGGTCAAAACCAAATCAAGCACAGCTGTGACGGACGTCAAAGGCAAGGGCACTATTCTAACTGAGGGAAAAGCAAAAGATATTCTTCCTGAGATAAAATCTTCAGGAAGCTCTCTGCAGACATCTTCCAAGGAAGACACCTGTCCATGGGATTACGAATCAACAAGCCCCACCTTGGAAAAGATTCCCAGCCCTTCTCAGGTTTCTAAAATGAAAGAGACCACTGCTACAAAGAAGGGTACAGCCCCTATGAGAACATTCCAGAAAGAAAAAGAGAAGACAAAGGGTACAGAAGATGAGAAAGTCAAAACAAGGTCAAGAGACAAGCCTTCTTCAGGTAAACCAACAGAGAGACCTCTCAGCCAAGCCAAACTGGCTGAGATTTGTCCTTGGGATGAGGACAGTAGTCATGACATGGGTGCAATGGAAAAACAGAAAAGTCCAAACACTGCAGTAGGGAAAACCAAGCAAGCTGCTATATGTCCATGGGATTTTGAAGATCCAGCAACAACTAAAGAAGTGACCAGAAACACTGGTTCCTCTATAGCGAAACAGAGAAGTCCAAATTCGAAAGGAGTTCCTAGCGGTGCCAAAATGGCAGACGTATGCCCATGGGACTTCGATGACCAAACGTCGACGAAAAAAGCATGACACTTGATCAATATGGACAACTAAAAACGTAGTTCTCATCGTACGTGCATTGTGTCATCTTATAAAACCCTGGAATACAAACTCTAGATATCATTTATGGTGACTTCTGGGAATAAAATTAAGTCGCACAAGCTGCCTTTCTTTACAATATTTTTTTTCCTTTGTGCTTTTTGAAAAAAAGAAGAAACTAAAACTAAAAAAAGCAACAAAATCATCAAGCATTCCAGATTCTTACAAAGTACTCTTTAATCACAAACAGTAGTATGAGAATTATGCAACTCTTTATGTGCAATGTAGAACAACCTGCCTTCCCTCATCACATATATCCTTATTTATTATTCTGAATTTTCTTAATTCCATAATAGCTGCATCTGTAGCATGGTCGTTTTGACTATGTCAGTCATATGGGATTGTACAATTAATTACACGTTCCTGCAAAATCGGAGCGCCTGGAAATAATCTATGTATTTTAACAATACTCAGAAGGAGCATGCATGAATTGTCTTAGGATAAGCATGATCTTTGGTGTTTTATGTCAAAGTTGGTTTGGAAGTGACGTTTAAGAAATTGCCAAAGACAGAAGTGACGTACAAAGGTATCGTGTGAGTAATACACAAGAGTACTCAAATGCATATCAAATGCAAATCTCTTTACATTTCTGTTGTGAACCCAATTCATGTGGTTGTTTGTGGGGAAATTAGCCTGTAGCACTTTAGTAACTAGTATATTCTCTGAAAAAAAGAGGTGTGTGTATGGACATACTGTCACTGCATCCATGTTAATCGAATTATTTGTGTTTATTTGTCGGGTCATTCTCACACGGAACGTGTATGTAACCTTCTGACACACATTGTCCACTATAGTTTTAATATTCCTTTAAGTCAAAACACCCTTTCAATGCTTCCAAATTTGCTGGTATGAATGTGCCTATCTGAAGAGTCTTGTATCAGTCCTACGTCGTATTAAGGGAAAGCACAGCTCCTATTCCTGTCCTGTGTTTACCCAATTATATGCTGAGAGTCAAATAAGAGCCAAACCAACACATTTCATAACTGACGAAAATGGAAATGCAGTCATTTTAACTGGAATTATTGGCACCCTTCAGGAAAATGAATATATAAAATGAATAATACATGCCATGAGTGATATTTAAAACATAAACATATAAATTAAAGCCTTACCCCTGGTTCACATTAGCAAGTGACCAAAAAAAACCAGGTGACTATTGTATTTAGATATTTTTATATTTATATATTTTACATACAACAGGGACTCACGATTTCTGAGCCAAAGCTACAAGCGACATTTGAACTGAGATCTTCTCAACCATATGAAAATTGCAAAAATGATTCCTCGGACCAATCCTATGGCGCGTGTGGTACGACGTTTCTTCAGTTCCCCATTCTCACTTAAGTTCCTACCTGTAATTAGTTCCCATTTCCTGTTTGATGCACAAAATGTAAGAAAAGCTTATAACCCTGGTTTCATCTCACCCTGTCATATACGATCTCTTATTAAATGTGTAGAGATATTACGAAGATAAATAAAGCTTAGAAGGAAGTAGCAGAGATTGAAGGCACCTGAACAGGATAAAGTGGATACTGAAGATGAATGAGTGAATGAATGAATGAATGATTTCATCAATCTTTCCAAAAGCCCCTAAAGCGTTAATGATCCAACACCTCTTGACAAATGTTTAACTGTTCCACAGTTCCACTTATTGTGCTTAATGGCATTATAATACATAACAGAATATATATATATATATATATATAAAGCTTTTTTGCATTGTTTTAAAATTGTGTATAATGTTTAATTTTTACAATACATTTTTCCCATCTCTTGATGGGTGCCAATAATTCTGGAGGTGATTGACAGCACTAACTTACTAACTTTTCTCCTTTAAAATGTTGCAGCCTCTAAGAATGGGGCTCAGTCATTTGTTTAATTATTTAAACAGTTTTTAACAGGCTAATGTCACAGTTATTATAAAATGATTTTAATGTTCTGCACTATTCCAGCGTAAGACGTCGCTGTTTTTGTAGCAGCATCTTGATCATTTCCTGTGACCTTTATTGTGATTTTAAAATGATTTACTGCTAGAATGTCGTTACACAGGCATTTCGTCATCATTACTGGATCAGCTAATGTTATATATTAGGCATGAACCGTTTTACAGCAGGACGCCCAGTATTAACAATGCTCAGAGTGCTTATTATAAAAGATTCAGTCATGGCAGCGTCATGTCAATCAGCAGGAATAATGTTTATTGATGTTAACTAAAAATAAAAAGCTCCAGTTTGTACACTCTTAGAAAATTTAATACGATTAAGGGTTCTTCAGTCGTCCCTCTATGTACTGTAGAACCAGGCCCGTGATCAGAATCAAAATTTTAGTGAAGTCCACATTGCAGAAATGTGTGTTAGATAATATAATGACAACGCTGAACGTGTACTACGTCAATTGCTATCCCGGGTACGTTATCCTTTCAGTCCAGTTACGTTAAATATTACGAGTTAGATGATTTCTAAATTACGTTACTTTACACTCTGCCATCAGTACAATAGTTCAATACAATACAATAATGATGAACTTTATCATGCTCGTAGAATGTTATTAATGAGTAACCTTAAATTAAACTAAACTGAAAATTAAGCTAATATTAAGTGTTTATTCATAGCAAGCTGATTTGGCTAGTGATGTTACTAATATACATAAATGATCAAACAAACAAATTTAGGTTTACCTGTTATAACCTGTCTAATTGCTGTCACAAATTCTGAAGCTAGTATGTGCTAGTATGTGCGAGTAAAATCATTACTGATAAATCCAAATCAGCAGGCAGAACAATCAGATAAACATAGGAACTCTGAATCGAAAATGAAATCAACAAACAGCCTAAACATGGCAACGTGTGTGTGGAAAAAAAGGAACCTAAATCCCCAGAGTTGAATTAACACCTTGAATGTTGATTCAACTCTTTCAGAGTTCATTTGTGTCCAATTGGAGATAGCAGACTACGTTTTGCTACAGAATTTGGCATGACATTAAAAAACAACAACAACAACAAAAAAAAATCCTGAAACCTTCACAAACTACCAAGGTCCAAACTGAAAAATGTTCTTACCCTGCAACAAGTATAACCTTTTCAGGAAGCTAAGACCCTTATGACCCTTGAAGAACCCTTTAGTTTCTAAGAGTGTACCTATTGTATAAGTACCACAGAGGTTGAAAATGCTACACACACTCCATAAAAGAGTAATCTCCGACATTTTAAATGTCTTAGCCGTTGTATGAGCCCATATCTGTGTCAGAGCTTCATTGGCTGATGATAATTTAAACAAAAAAAAAAAAGACTGCTACGTATATTTTTGAACCTAGGATGTAATGCATAATCCAAATTGGTCATTTAAGACTTTAAGAAAGGGTTTTAAAAAAATAAAATAAATAAATAAAACAGCCTGCTCGTTGTGTTGTCCACTACTCGAGTGTGGCGTCCCAGACTATAAAAACAACAGTGTGGTTTAGATGTTCGTAGTATAATGCTAGATGGACGTGTGAAATCTTGCCATCTTTGTCACATAGAGAATGTTCCTGGGAATGTTCGTTGTTTCGTAGTGCATCTATCTAGCGTGCCCGAGTCTGTCCATCAACTCTCCAGTGTGTCGTACACCGTGAACGCTCCACTCGTCTGTGACCTGCTAACCTACAAAGTCTTAGTAAGAACTTTAGTTTCATTTTTGTTGTTTTATTTTTGGATATTTGTGTCCATTTAGTTTCCCCCTGACCCTTTATATGTGTGTGTGTGTGTGTGTGTGTGAATCACCGGGGAAACACTACTAACTACTACCACTTAATGCTGTAATGTCTTAACTATCGCTCTCGTGGCTTCTGCATGATCCGATGAAATTAGTAGGACTGATGTTACACTGCCCTTGATAGAACTTAAAAAAAAAAGAATCATAAATTTTACTTTTGGTCTTTTATGGACTGTTAACAAGTTGCATAGTGAGTAAAACTGTAACTAACCCACTGTAATTTGTGGTTGTTATAATAAATGCTGTATGACAAGCTAATAGCATACACTTAATGGAGATTTGGTAGATTTATATGGTGTTATATTGTGATAGCATGTACATAAAATACCTCCTCTGCAATAAATATTTATATACAAATGATCTGGTGGTGTTTTGTTTTTGAGAAATGTGCTTGATCATAATGGTGGTTTAAAATGATTACTTCTAATATTATGCAGAAATAACGATAGCTTGAAGTTATAAACGAAGCTTGACTGATGTTCAGCCCACAATGATGTGGGTTGTTTTATTAATGTTTATTAATATTTATTTATTGTTGTAGTAACATCTTCACTCTGATTCTTTGTTTTGCTTTTAATGTTTTATGTTTTAATGCTTATTATTTTATTTATAATCTTTTATTATAAATTGCTTCTCTCCTTATACTCAATTTTTTTTCTTTGTCAATTTTTAGAATCATTAATAATAATAATAATAATAATAATTAGTAGTAGTAGCAGTATATAAATAAATAAATAAATAAATAAATAAATGATTCAATCAATCAATCAATGAAATAAATTCTTGACATATTATTCGTTTAATTTAATCAAATTAATGTCTGTTTATTATTATTCAAAAAAAAAGGATACTCGATAATAGGACAATCTTTGAGAACGAGAAAGCATGCACTGTAACAAACATTTGGAAACATCACAAGAGCTCACTTGGAGTGAGACTTCGCATCGTGTGTGCAATCAGACGTCTCGTGACCTTGACCGTGGTGGTGGCTGTAGCTGATGGGAAGTGGATTATGAGGTCATGATGAACTCTGGGAAGCTGAAGCCAGCGCTGACGTGCACAGCTTTATTCATTTAATTTAATCAGATGAATCATTTCACAGAGAATGGAAACATCTCTGTTTTCTTTTTTAAGCAATTTCCAGAAGCCTGTTCCTGGCTTGAACCCAAAGAGGTCTAAATGACGTTTGACAACTTTTACATGGCCTAAAGCTTGTTTTTTTCAGCTGTGGAAATTTGTTTTTAAAATTATCTGTACCTTTTTTGTGAAGATGGGTCTCATTAAGATGTGAGAGAAAGAGAGAAAACAGATAAATAGATGAGGCTGGATATAGACCTTTCAGATCTTCATTTTTTTTAACCACACACACACACACACACACACACATACACAGAAGATCGATGCAGCAACACAGCCTTCAGTGTGTCACTCTGTCAGTCTGTCTAGGTACAATTGACCTGAGATGTTAAAGTGTGTGAGAAAGAGATGACGAGAGAAGCAATAATGAGACACCCAGTGCTCTGCTGAGTGAAGGGGGTGTAAAACAAACACACACTCTTCTGGATTTTATACCAGCGCTTACACTGAGCTGACATCAGTTATGCACATACAGTGGAACTATAAACATCGTACAGATATTGTAGTAAAACGTATACCACAGTGAAGGTTTATATTAATGCACTTGTTCTAATACGTCATCGTTTCTATATAGTAACAAATTACACAGGAACTTGTACAGCTCCACGTGTGATGTGGTGAAGTTTTCTGTAAGGAGATGTTTATTCAACATTTCTGGAAGGAGTCTCCAGTGTCTGTGCTTTGTAACAGTCAGAGATAAAGCTGTAACTTTTCCAACACGGGAGAATCTTCAAGACATTTGCACTTTTCCTCAGGCCACATCACACCAACCTGGCATTGATTATTTTCTTAAAACACAGAGATGTCATTAACGCTCTTGAAGCATCTCTCCACTGGAAAGACGAAATCCTTCAGTCTGATGATGCTCAATGATGATTAATGATGCTCAACAAAATGACTGTCTTACAGGAAAGACAATAAACAGCTCCTGCAGTGATGCACAAAAAATCTGCAGGTGAAACATCTTGAGTGGTTGCATGCAGAAGCGCCGTGGCTTTTACTAGGCCAGTTAATTAATTCTCTTTATTATTTTTGTCCCATCTGTAGAAGATGACTTGAGGTTGCTTATAAAAGGAAAGTAGTCTACACATAAACATCTACTATTTTGATTATCAACTACTTTCTCCTCCTGCAGCCTCAGAAGCCTCTTTGCTTGCAGAGCTGATGAAGTATTTTTTGTAACATCCTGTGTGTCTTTTTAAACAAGTGATTTTACACGTGTTTCATTTCAGTTCATTAATGAGCAAGATTTGCATAAAATTTGACACATTTCATGTGAATTTGTTTTAATCCAGTGTCTTACGTAGCTGTGTTAATGACTTCTGAAGACATTTCTTTGCTCTTTGAGGTTCCTTGCATGAATTAAATTTGTGATGTCATGAAACCTGTTCTTATTGTTGGGGTCCATATGTGTGAATGGTTATGAAGAGATAAAAATGGAGGTAGACAAGTGGTGTTGCAGATCTCCCCCTCTTTTCAGGAATGGTTTGTTCCAGTAAGGATCTAGGTATCATTTTCTTCTCTTTGAAACCAGCCATCATCATCAAAGGTGCTGCAATCCCAAGGATTTTTTTCCCACTAGAACCAATGATGTCTCTCAACTGAGTGGTGAATTAACTTCTAGATTATAACAAGTTTCAAGGTGCTTTGATTTCCTCCTGCTAATTATTTCTACATAACTTGGAAACCTAGTTATTGCAACAGTTGGATTATATTTGGTTTAAACTTTCTCCGAGACAATAGAGCAACCCCCCTAGCTTCTTCACCTTTATTAAAGCTTTCTCCTTGGCACCATTCTCCCACGATGCATTTCTGGAGACGGAAGGAAGAAAAATGCAGTGCTTTAAAAGCCTGCAGCATGGGAGCTACTTCAGGATATTCATATTCATGCTTTGGCTCGGATCCTGAAATGCTTTTATGGAGATGCTGTAGTCTCTCTGATGGAGATCAATAAAAGCGCTGTTCAGCTGGGTGAAAGTGGATAAGATGAAATCAGACTCTGTCTCCTCAATGCCATCGATATCACAGTTGCAGTGGCCCAGTTCAGGAAAGCAGTATTGTATGTTCTTGGTGTAGTTGGTGAGCAGTCCTGATGCTGTAATTAACCATATATGGTGAAACTTACTTAAAAAAAAAAGAAAAAGCAGAAAAGATTTTGTTCTGTGGCACAGTAAGTAGCATTGCTGCCTCACTGCTCCAAGGTTCCTGTTCAATCCTGAGCCGATGTGGAGTTTCATGTTCTCCATGTGTCTCTGGGGTTTCCTCTGGGTTCTCTGGTTTCCTTCCAGCTCCCAAAAACATGGAAGTCTATTGGTGACTCTAAATTACCTCTCTGTGTGAATAACTGTGTGTGTGTGGGTTTGTGCATGGTGACCCACAATGAACTCGTGTCCCATCCATGGGAAAATGTCTCCGCCTTTCACCCTGTGTTCCCAGGATAGGCTCTAGATCCTGATCTGGATAAAGTGTCAGGCTATAAATGAGAAGCCAGTAGGAATTTTTCAAATCTCATTTCTACCACTGTAGTGACATTAAGTGTTGAGTAAAACTCCTTCAAAGACATTTAACATCACAAAACAGCACAAATGAATCCTTTCACCAACAGAGCTGTAATCTTTATTTATTGTGCAGTTTTTCAACTCCTACTTCATGCGAATCACAACCTTCATTCATTCAACCTTCAAGCTCAGAGTCGATTGTCATTTTTTTTTTACAATGAGAAAGTATCATCTTTGTCATCTGTATTGGATATAATCTGTGTACCATTTGTACACCATTTGTGTACTGTTTGGGCTGTTTTCACAATACTGCTCGAATCATTTCAGTGACTA
This sequence comes from Pangasianodon gigas, assembly GCA_022758105.1. Taxonomy (NCBI): domain Eukaryota; kingdom Metazoa; phylum Chordata; class Actinopteri; order Siluriformes; family Pangasiidae; genus Pangasianodon; species Pangasianodon gigas. Next base: position 30,507,591 of record CM040454.1, on the reverse strand, counting down.
AACGCTGGTGTTTTATTTTCAGTGCAGCTGCATGGACACTGGAATTATAATCTGCTGTAAGGTAAAGACAGAGTGAAAGAATATACACAAATGATTTTAGCATCGATCTCTCATTTTGTGAGCACTCTGCATGTTGAGCAGTCAGTCAATACAGCAAGACTCGCCTCCCACTATGGGCTCAAATCAATATCTAATGGGTCGTTACAGATGTTATTCTGTGTTGCATAATTGTGCAGTGGCTCATTTGGAATGGGTCCTTGTGAACTTTATTATGGATTGTGTTGCATTATGACAAGAAGATCAAGAGTAGAGGCTAGATGCTAACAAATGCATTGATTTTAACTTGTTAATCAGTGTTAAAAGCAGTACTGTGTATTTTGTCATTTAAAAAGTTTTTTTTTTCAGTCTGAGCTTCATGAGAACATGAGCAGGTAACGCTGTAGACCTTAAGCAAGGCTCAAAGTATGCATGGCTGCAAGGGGATGCTGCCATCATGGCTTAGTGGTTAGCATGTTTGCCTTACAGCTCTGAAGTTAGGGGTTTGATTCCCACCTCTGTTGTGTTAGCATGTTCTCCCTGGAGATTTCCTCACTGATTTCAAAGATGTGTTGTAGGCTGATTGACATTTCCAAATTGTCTGGAGTGTGTGTGATTGTGCCTTGTGATGGGTTGGCACCTATCCCCCTGCTTTGTGCCCCAAGTTCCATGGGATAGGCTCCAGGCAACCCTGTGTAGGGTAACTGGTCCAGAAAATGGATGGATAGCTAGCATTCTTCCTTTACTCTGTGTAATTTGTTTAAGCGAATTTCCATATCAATTTAATTATATCTGTGAAACACCAGGGTGTACTCACTCCCATTGTTCCTGGGATAGACTCAGGATGCACCACAACTCTGACTAGGCGCTTACTGCTGAATGAATGAATGAATGAACCATGCTAGCCTAACTAAACCACTTTTCTTTTCCTGAACTAAAAAGCATCACTTTATTTGTTCACTACAGACACTCTACAAACAGTCAACAAACCATCTATAGCAACTAGTGGACTGCAGTCAGGATGCAGACCCAGCAATGTAGGACTGTAGTCAAGACCAACATGATCATGTCCAATAGAAGTCCAAGACCAAGACTAGCTGTGATTAAGACCAAATCTTAAGGGGGTCGATGCCAAGTCAAGATTGAGTCCAAATGCAAATGAGTAAAGATCGAGACCGAATACCATCAAATCCTTTTCAAGTCCAAGCATTTCTATATATTCTGCCAATGATTAGGCTGTTTTCTAGAAGTATGAATTACTTTTTGTCAAACTTGCATGCAAAAACAAAAGACAACACAAACATTTTGAAACCAAGACCATAGTTAATGAGAACAATACCCAAGCCCAAGACAAGTCCAAGTACAAATTCCAATAAGTCCAAGACAATGCAGAAAACATCTCAAGACTAGACTCGAGTCCTATAGACCTATAGCAAAGTATTTAAGTGGACTGAACTGAGCACTTGAAAAAATTTACTGTAGCAGTGACAATAAACCTGGCCATAGTTCCACAGCTCTATGATTTATCAACAGATAAATGACATGCATTTATGTAAATTATTTAGCTGAAGTCAGCTTATAGGAGCAGAGACAAGCTACAGTGACATTAGCGCAGAAAGGGATTTTTCATTTTATTTCCCCATGAATTTCCTCAGGATTACCCTGTCTGACTGTGTTTGTATAAAAATGTATAAAAATAAAATGTACCTTAATTTTAGAAAAGATTCTGTCATATTGTGTTCATGTATTTGTATTTAGTCAAGGTCAGATGAGGACTCAATCCTCAGAAAGACATTGTTTAAGAGAAATATGACTCAAATCAGCCCTGACCTGATTTGTTTGTTTGAAAAGAGCATGACGCATGAACCAGGACATGGCTATGGCTGATTCTAAAAGCTGTTATGTTGGGCAGATTAATGAATCATCAGTCTTTGTGAAGGCAGGAGGTGGTGGAGGTGGGAAGATACAATGATTTGCTAAACAGGAGATTCATCTTTCTGTTTTGATCAAGCAATGAAGGGAGCATCACAGCTCACCAGTGAGGTCATCATTCTTATAGAGATAATGAGTCACACACCAGGGGTGTTAGCATTGTAACATACACACTCAGTGAGTTAACCTGCAAGCTGTCTGTCATTATTATTATTGGGAGAACTTCATAGTACTTCATTATAAAAGAGTTCTATCTCTCTAGATAGCTGGTTCAATGAAACTTCCTTCCTTCACTGTCTGACCAACTAGTGGGCCTGTGGCTTCTTAATCTGCTAAATAAGCTGGATTTTAGCTGTGCTCATTTGTTAGCATTTTTCATGATACATTAAGCCATGAGACTCAGAAGGTGGAAAAGGTGCAGGCTCTTTATTAGTACCTGGAATAATGAAGTTGACAGCAGGGGTAGAGCTTTTTCCTACAAATCTCATCCCCAACCCCCCAACCCTGTGCTGGTAAACCCTTCTAATTAGTGTATGAGACTTAAACACAGTCTCAATGATTAAGTATGGGTTGAAAACATATTTGTTTTTCCAGGCTTTTTGTTAAACAGATTTTCTCTTATGTAAAGGCACAGATCTGGGGAGTTTGTGTGAATAGAGAGTTATGGTCAACTGGGATGTTGTACTGACGGTGTGGTGACGCCAGTGCCGACATTGCAATTGACAGATTTAGATGCTGATTTGGAGTAGAATCTGCACCAAACACTGCAGTCTAAATGCCAACATCTGGCAACAAATAATAAACATAATAAGAAGCCCAGAAAGCAATCTGAGTCATTTTCAAGGCGAATTAACAAATTGGCAGCAGACGTGGCTCATCTCAAGCGTATGATTTATGAGCTAAGACTGTAAAAGTTCACTTAAGGCACGTCCTAGTGATCATTTCAGGAAAAAAGAATGGAAGAAATGCATTCTCTGATGCCAGTCTTGCGTGCCTAAATGTCCAGTTGACTTTAGGATAGCTTTCTGAATGAACCTAGGATTTCTTTGATATTTTGTGGATCAATTGATCTTGCAGCATTTCATGAAAGAGCAATCATTGCTGTGCTAGGTGTGTGCCCTGTGGTACTATTTAGACCGGACAATAGTCATCTGATCTTCAAAACTGTTCATCTGTCACAAAGGAAGACACAAGGGGCTCCCATGTCCAAGCAAATGATGGGCCACTGGGTGATGGATGTCATCACCATGGCCTATAGCAAGTCTGTGCTGCTGCAACCTGGGCATCACCATGCACTTTTTCCAGGTTCTACAAGGTTACCATCATTTTCCAAGATGGCTGTGCTACATTGGTATTTACTGCAAATACTGCATCTTACAATATGCATGCATGTTAAAGACTCATGAATAAAAACCTAACACATCTATTTGATTGTTCTTTGATTACTATCACTGTATAGATTTGGCAAATCTGATGGTTTTAGTTTTGTTTTCCTACAGATTCCATAAACTAAATTATATGCATATAACCTTATCTGCATATATCATCTTTCACATAATATCTTTGGTAGCTCTATGAACTGTGAAATGTCTGTTACATCAAAAAGGCTGTGGTGCTCTCATATCACTGATGAGGAACCAATTATCTTTACACAGCATTCACACAGCAATTAGCTCTGACTTGAAAGCATCTGAAAGTCATGCCAGGAACAAACCACATTCTTTACTGACTTAAATCTCTCTCCCAAGCCATCACAGCCTTTTACACTCTCCCTGATGGCGAGGAGAACTAATTAATCCAGTTCTCCTTCCTTCCATCTGCACTAAAGATCATCTCTGTCTGAAAAAAAGCTCACCTCTCCATTTTACCAAAGATGAGGAGAGAAATGGAAAGAGATAAAAAGAAGAGGGAGTGACAGGATACAGAGAGACGGAGAAAGAAAGAAGAGAGTGCACACAGAGAAACATAGGCTTCATTTAGACATTAACAAAAATAAAAGACTTGACCTGGTTATTTAAAGTAATATAAGTTCTAATAAAGTAGCTGTTTTGTTTAACCTATTAGAAGTATAACAGTTATAAATTATTATAGTCAGAATGAAAGCAGTGGTTTTGTAATAGACTCAGTCTTCTGAACTGTACTATAAGTTTACTGGTTACACACAGACCTTGTGGGTGAATATCACTGAGTCCCACACTACAAAGTCCACTTTACTTTATCATGTGTAAGTAGATTTTTCTTTTAGCCTCCCAGTAAGAGACAGAGACAGACATGAGTAGTAATGTGATTTTATATTAGGACGAGACTGTTTTAAAAAGTACACTTTAATACCATTATACTAGGCTATGGGCACTTCTAACTTTAATCAATATCAAAATAAAATTAAAGGAGAAATATAGTAAGAAATATTTTATTGAATAGCCAGTGCATCAGTTCATCTCCTGTAGCTGCTTTATCCTGATCATGGTGGTGGTAGATCCTATTCCAGGAACACTAGGTGTGAGGTGGGAATACACCCTGGATGGGGCACCTGTCCATCACAGGACACCATGTACAATGTGCGCATTGTTACCAGCCAACAGAGGTCACTGTCTCCAGAATTCTAGTCATTCGCTCATTTTCTGTTTTCTGTTCACTTCCTGTTTTATTCACTATATAAGCACATGTAATTCAATTGCTACATGCAATGTCTTGTCATTCATCTGAGTTGTGTAAACCAGTGTCCAGGGGCTGTGAAGCATACCCAGGTCCATGATTTTTAAAAATTTTATTAGAGTAATGGAACTCAAAACCTATCATTATTAAAGATGTCATATAGTTTGTATAGTTATTAGCTGGTTTGACTGATCACTCCGATTGAATGGGTGTCATCCAAATCGCAACTCAAAAACAAGTCAGCCTATAAATAGTGTCAGCTTGGACCCACAGTATAAGGCCAAAAGTATGTGGACACCTGACCATCACACCCATATGTAGTTCTTCCCCAAATTGATCCCACAAAATTAGAAGCACACAATTGTACAGTATAGAATGTCTGTATGCTGTAGCATTACAGTTTCCCTTCACTGGAACTAAGAGGCTCAAACCTGTTCCAGCATGACAATGCCCCTGTGCACAAAGTGAGCTCCATGAAGACATGGTGTGTTAAGGTTGGGGTGGAAGAACTCGAGTTTCCTGCACAGAGCCCTGACCTCAACCCCACTGAACACCTTTGGGATGAACCGGAACACCGACTGCACCCCAGACCTCCTCACCAACATCAGTGCCTGATCACACTAATGCTCTTGTAGCTGAATGAACACAAATCCCCACAGCCACATTCCAAAATCTGGTGGAAAGCCTTCCCAGAAGAGTGGAGCTTATTATAACAGCAAAGGGGGGGATAAATTTGGAATGGGATGTTCAAGAAGCACATATGGGTGTGATGGTCAAGTGTCCACAAACTTTTGGCCACATGTATATGTGCTTTCTCGATGGAAAGTTTAGAAATACAAAGCTCTATAGTGCCTATAGCACTGGCTAAAAAAAATTGAGAACCCCTGGTGTAAACTCTGCTGAGTTTGTTACACTCACTCACTCTTTGGAGGAATTTAAAGTAGCCAGTCGACCTAATGGCATGTTTATAGGAGGTGGGAGGAAACCAGAGAACCTGGAGGAAACCCACGCTGTCACAGGGAGAATGTGTGAAGCTCCATACAGACAGAATTCAGGATTGAACTGGGGACTATAGAGATATGAGATGGCAACACTACTAGGTAATCTAGAGCAATCCACACCCATCTCATTAAGACCTTTGGTGGAACACCATGCTCAAGGAAAAATGGTCAACAGCTAACAGCCAGCATGATTGCTAGATGAAGGTGAAATGCAATAACAGCGTGGACTAGACAAGGTAACATGGTCATCATTCCACAAGGCCCTTGCGCACCAAGAACTTCAAAGCAATCGGGTTGTACCTAGAAACAGACTACGTCTCAACTTGGACTATCTGGTACAAAAACAAAGGAAAACAAGACAGCACTGGACAGCGAGGCAATAGATGCATGTCATGTGGTGCTGTTACTATCTGCAAAGTCTGGAGAAGCAGGGATGTTCCCTCACATGAGTCCGAACACTCTCTCCAGCCAGAAATGATTCGTTGTAAAGGAGAAAGAGATGTCAAATAACAGCTAGGATGTTTCCACTCTTCAATCAACTGACCAACAACCAAACATTGAATCACTGAAATAAAAAATAGCTTAAAAACAACGAGACACGACATTTAGAGATGTCTTGTTTTCATGTACATACATCTTAAATTCGATTCTAAGTGAAGTGAAAGGAATGAGATGGAAGGTCAGAGGAGTGTTTAATATCTTTGCAGGAGTTGCAGTGCCCCCTGCTGACACCGACAATGAATTACACTCAACCAATGATATATATTATGGCTTACACTGGCTTGCCACTTTATTAGGTACACCTGTTTTGTTGCTCCACTCTTTGTTCACCTTTTTAGGCACAAGCACTCAGACTGTACACTTTATAGTCATACAATTACTGAATGTAGCTGATCTGTTTGTCTCCCTCTACTCTGCAATGGCAGACATGGCAACAGATGATGTTAAAGACAATAGAACAATAAGTTTAGTGTTTTTGGGTTTGAATGAAAGGGTTACAACGTTTCTGTTTATCATGTTTGGTATTCGGAGAAAATGCAGCATGAAGCCAGTAGAGCATTACAGACTTATAACACATAAAGTAAATTAGAAATAATGAATGTAGCCATTTATCTGCCTTTAAGTGTGAGTGTGTGTGATAGTTTTTCCAACACCATTCTTATTATTCCGTCAGAGACCTTGTGACCTTGCTCAACCTGAATAGTTTCATCATCGAGGTATTGACATACAGTGTCTACAGTTAGATTTTATTCTTGCACCTAACATCACCGCCAGCCATCACTGCACATCAGCATCATCATCCCTGTTGATTCAGAGAGATTGTTTGGAGATCAACCTTTCCCGTGTACATGTAATCATGCTTTTTTTTTCAAGATTGCGTTCTCTTTTTGTAAAGAGCGAATGAGCTCAGCATTCAGACGGCCAAGGTGAAAGAGAAGGCCATGAGATGGTGAGTCACTGCCTGCAGAGGAGGATGACCACAGATGACATGGTGTGTGTGTGTGTGTGTGTGGGTTCATCTCCTGGCACTGTTCCTGAAGTTGTAACAAATGTCAGAGTGTGTCATCTGGTAGCTGATGACGAAGGATGATAGTGCATGCCCTGTCATTAATGGCGTAATAAATGGAAAGTTCCTAACAGAAAAAAAATCCTCATGATGCTGTATCATGGCATTGTGTTTTCAGCCTTCTTTCCTTTCTCAGAGATAAAAGCAAGTGTGTTTACTGTATTTATTCTGTTAACTCCGATTTCCCTTCATCAGCATTCATCTCCAGCAGATCTTTGATATCTCCTCACTGATCCCTTAAGAGGCGTCACTTTCCTGCTTCCAAAAATAATGTGAGATGATGAAGCGGCGCGTAACGTGTCTATGTGTGTGAGTGTGCCTGTGTGTGTGTGTGTGTGTGTGTGTGAAGCTCCAGTGACTGCTCCAGACAGCCCAAGATCTCTTTCTATTTTTATTCTGCATCTCCTTTTCCAGTGAGAGGAGTGTGGAAAAGGAGCTGCACTTCCTGATTTAAATCTGAAACTCTGGCAAATTTACTGTACTGCAGTACGACACGTGTGTTTCATTACTCTGCGATAAACATTAAACACTGTTCTCTGTTGGAAAGTAAAGGAAAAATCTATATACTGGTGTGCTATATGATACATTTCATTACATTATACCTGCATTTCCATTTTAATTTATTCAAAGTATTTAACTCTCTTAAGGATACAACACTTCCATACATGATTCTGAATAACTCTGATTGTTTTAAATCATCTTTTAAGGTCTTCCAGCACACTAGCCTTCTCCATATTTGATGTATAAAACATATCAAGAGTGTTAAAGCAGCTTTTTGTTTTCCGTGAACCAAAGATCTAGAGCATAGTGGTGGGCAATATGACAAAAAATATCACATCACAATACCTGTAGACATTTTAATGATCCACGATATGTATCACGATATATAGCTTTGAGAACAAAGTGCCAGCAAAACAGCCGACTACAAAAAAAAAATATATATATATATCACTTGAAACTGAAAAGGATAAAAAATTAGTATCATTTTAATCAACTCTAATAATAAATTTTAAAAAATATTTTACACTTTTAAAGGTTCAGTACAATTTTTTTGCAATTGTAAAAAAAAAATGTTACCACGATACCTGCATTATCTCAGTAAAGTGCATTGTGACATAATTTAGCACAATATCAATTTTGTGTCATCATATTGCCCAACTCTACTGGAACACACTTTAGTATTTAACTAGCTTTTATCATTTGCCTTGCGCCTAACCCTAGGCAAACACACCGAGGCCTACGAATATGGCCGCCACAGACTCAACAAAGGACTTTGTCACGTTCACATTCACCTGATTTCTAATCACACACACACACACACACACACACAGTTGAGAACAATCACACCTCACAGTATATAAGGGCCTCAGTTTCACATTCTCATTGTGCAGTAATGCTCTGTGTGTTTGTACCTGACTTACCAAGCCATGTGTTGGTTATTGCTTATCTGGTTTTTGTATTCTGGTTTTGCCCTGTCTGATTGGTTTGCACATTGCATGAACGTTGGATTTGTTTGCTTGTGCCTTTCTAAATAAACTCTCACTGCATTTGCATCCTTTTCTACTTACCTGTTGTGACACATTGACACATGCCTTGCACTGTATGTTACATTACTTTCTTCTTTTTTAATTTTTAACTGTATTTTGTTCATTGAATTGTACTTTTCTATTTGTACACATTTTTGATTATATATTTTATATGTATTTAATTTTTTTTTATTACTATTGCTCAGCCCTAACCTGAATGCAAGATACATTAATTTAATTAAAAAACTGAATTACTTATACAGTATTTACATACATGCAATTCATCTGAGTGATGGAAAGTGTTAAGTTTCCCTAAAAGGCAGAAAAGGAAAGGTCTACAGTGACCACTACTGGATATTCATGCACAATGTGAGAGCATCTAGTTACACTATGAGTACTGGAACAGTAAGGAACATATCAATTCAGTTTTATTTGCATATTTTAATAACAATAGACATTTTAAAAGCAAAAGCAACTTTACAGAAATCTGCCTGTACACACTGAAAATCTGTTTTAATTAATTAATTAATTAATTGAAATTAACAAGATGTTTTACAATGTTGAAAAAAAGTTTAAAATAAAGCAAGGAAATCTACAAATATCTTGAATATGCAAGTTCTACACTATTACTAAGTCCCTATTTACATTTAGGCAAATACTCTTAATTACCCTTTTGGGACACCCTGTAGTTTACATGCTCAATTGTATTGCATAACATGTTTTTCAAAAATAGCTTTTGTTTCAAATGTTTCTTTAAGAAAGGACGATCAAATCAATATATACAGTAATTATACGTTGTAATGTGATCCTGATGCGTTAATCTTGTTTCTCACCACAGCCAATAAATTATAAGGGACTTCCAAGTGAATTTAAAGTCCAGGTGATGCTCAAACACTGCACTGAGCGTTATAATTAATGTTCAGGTTCCACCTAGTAACTTTATTCTAACCTTATGATCTTTTTCTATCTTCATCACTAGACTTGATATTAAATTCACAAATTACTGGAAAGCTCTTGAAATCATAAACTTTAAGCATTTTAGTTGCCTCCCTCCCTAACTAACTAACTAACTAACTAACTAACTAATGCCACTTATTGGTCAACCTGGACAACAATTAATAATAAAATATTTGTGCTGTGATTTTCGATGTGTGGACTTCTGTAGGCAAATAAACTACAGTAAACAAAAATGACTGATAGTCTGGGTGGGGTGAGGAACAGAGCTGGTAACATAGCTAAATATAAGCAGGAGATTATATAATTGATTATTATTCATTTATAATAATCAGTATATAATCTGATACACTATTAATTTATCATTTTAAAAATAACAGTAAAAGATCGTAATATTTGTTCTTTTTGCTGAATCATCGTGTTTAATTAGATAAGCAGTGTGATGCCAGACACTTTACTTACTGTACCACTTACAGGTTGGTCAATACGGCTAGTTTTAATGCTTCATGTTTGGAGAAAATCCCCCAAATGATAAAAGTGTATTCCATGAAATGGATAAAATTAATTCGACAGGTGTATGTACCTTTCAACTAAATAAACTTAATAGACCTATTTTCCTTTTCACTTTTATTAAGTTTACACACTCCACATACAATGTAATAACAGTTATTTTTTAAAACTATCCAATAAACAATCATTTCCTTTTTTTTTTTTTGGCATTCCTCTGACTTTTTGAAATGGAGTCTTTTAAAATGATATTATTCATACCTTGTATTGCATAATAATGTTATGAAGTTGTGGGACGTTTTCATCTCAAGAATAAATTGTGAAGTTTTATTATGTTGTTACATTATTTGCCCACTAGATGGCAGTGAAAGACCACACAGGAGTCGATCAGCTAAACTAGCATGCTCAAACCTCGTTTGCATCTCGGGACTTCTTCCAAGGGAAAAAGATAAATCAAGAGAATTTCGATGACCACATTTTCAACTTAATGCAACTTTTTTTTTAAATATCAGACACATTAGTCAATGTGAGCCATGGAATTTATTTAGTAGCCCCAAGAGTGTTTTATTTCTTAACCAGTTACACTGAGTTAAAATGTACATTCATAATAACATCACTTTTCCTGGTTTTGTTATTATTGCTGTTAGTGCTGACTGAATTGATGTACCTTTGGGCTTGGAGGAAAAGCTTTCTGATACAGGAGGAGTTCAGGTATATTGGAGCATTTAAACTTAGCAGCATTTGTTTTCTGGCCTGATAAGTGAAAGTCAAAACTTATGTTACTGATAGAAATAACACAAATTAATTCATGTGACATCATATAAGGGGCCGTGTTAATAATAATAATAATAATAATAATAATAATAATAATAGAAGAAGAAGACAAAGTATTATTATTATTATTATTATTATTATTAGTGTTGCAAGGAGGCAGTCTTGCTCCATAACTCTGTCAGCCATCAGTCTATTATAATGTTATTACTTTATTATTGATTGAAATCTAATACACAATATGGACATACAATTACTTAGCTGATGTATTATTTAAAATATATATATATATATATATATAATTTTTAGACAGATTATTGTTCAGCTATTTGAGAAATCCTTGTATACAGCTAAAATATATGATTATTTCCCTTCATATTTCTTTTACATTGCTTCAGAAATATAATTTGTAGACGTGTTTAGTAGTTGATGAAATGAATAATTTAGTAATGGACTTTCACATTCTGATAAAAGACAAACATCCAAGAATTCACACCCCAACAGGTAAACCACAGGACGATTTGAACCTGTCAGAGCGTTTTCTCCCTTATCCCGCTTTATTTTTTACCTACAGGGAGCGTTTACAACCTGAAGCTCATCAGCAGCGGTGTAGTCTGTGTGTTAATGTGAAATGTTATGGGTAGGAACTGAAGAGATGCTATGTGGAGCAGAAGAAGAGGCAGATGGAGAAAAGGGAAACGTTTCAGTCGAGCTCATTGTAACACCTCAAACACTTTACTGTGTGATTTAATAGTGTGTATAAGCTTGCAGGTTTAAGTGTGTTGTGCAGCATTGTTCTCCAGTCTGAACACTGCACAGATTGGTCCTGCTAATTAAAGGAAGAGTTAATTATGTGTGATAAAGCAGGAAAAAGCATTAGACAGTGTAGTGAAATCATCCTCTGGGACGGAAACTGGAACCCGATGTAACTATTCCCTGACCACTCCTTTATTTTATTAGTACTAATAATGACTTTTATACCACAGCGCTGCTGAATTCTTGAATCTGATTGGTCAGAAGGTGTTGATTAATTTTCAGACAGAAGTGCAGCGTGTATGGATAGTTGAGATTTGGAGACTACTGGCAATACTTCCATTTTCACTCTTTTCAATGCTTTAGGTTGGAAAGGCATGCTGTCAGATCCTGTATTGTTGGAATGATGGGGAACATATTGTGGTAGAATTTGCACTGACATACAGTATAAATGAAAATCAACAAAAGTTAAGATCATGACTATGGAAAATTTGTCCAACAGTTAGCATGCATATGATAAAAAAAGAAGGGACTGAGAACTGAGCCTTGAGGCACACCTTGACTGACAGGAGCAGTGGATGATTAATGTATTCCTGAAGTGACACACTGTTGTGTTGGAAAGACATGATCTAAAGCATTCTAGTGCAATAAATAAAAAAGAACAATGTTTAGTGAACCAGCATCAACAGCTAGCAGGAGGTCATTGACTACTCTTTGACCAGGGCCGATTCAGTACTATGATGTGCATGAAAACCAGAATGAAAGGGCTCATAAATGTAATTATCAGCAATAAATGTTTTCAGTTGCATGGCCAGCACTTTTCCCATCACACTGAAAGTTGGAGGTTGGTCAATAATTAGTGAGAAGTGTTACGTCAAGGTCAGGTTTCTTCAGGATAGAAGAGGGCCGAAGGAACACAACCAGCAGACAGACAAGCATTTATCAGATGAGTAGAGAGGGCAGAGACACAAGCTTTGAGTAGGAAAGTAAGAACTGACAGGAAGAAGAGCTAGGAAATAAGATCTACAGCTGAGAAATCATTGTCAGGATCGAGTGGAGGGGTTTCCTGAGAAGGCGATGGTGGGCAGCAAAGAGGAAATGTTGGTAACTTTATCCTTAAAAAAGTCTAGAAATGTCTGACACTGTTCAGGAGTACAGCAGGTAATTCACATTTGAGGAGTTTGTTAATAAGGTTCTGCGCCTGGAGCTCCCAGAGGTTATAACTGGATCTCCCAGAGGTTATAACTGGATCTTCCAGAGCTTATCACTGGAGCTCCCAGAGTTTATAACTGGATCTCCCAGAGTTTATAACTGGATCTCCCAGAGGTTATAACTGGATCTCCCAGAGTTTATAACTGGATCTCCCAGAGGTTATAACTGGAGCTCCCAGAGTTTATAACTGGATCTCCCAGAGGTTATAACTGGATCTCCCAGAGGTCATAACTGGATCTCCCTGAGGTCATAACTGGAGCTCCCAGAGGTTATAAGTGTAACATCCAGAAGTTATAACTGGAGCTCCCAGAGGTTATAACTGGAGCTTCCAGAGGTCATAACTGGAGCTCCCAGAGGTTATAAGTGTAACATCCAGAAGTTATAACTGGAGCTCCCAGAGGTTATAACTGGAGCTCCTAAAGGTTATAAGTCTAACTTCCAGGAGCTCCCAGAGGTTACACGTAACTTGTTTCATGGTAATTCTACATTAAGTGTAACTACAAATGGATAAACAGTATGATGTGTCATTCTTTAATAAATTAAAATTGTAGTTTTCTGGTTAACTGCTGTGATATAAGAGGAATAAAATGTACTGTTGTTGGAAAATCATCAATGTCGAAATGATAACAGTAACTCTGCCTTATCACACCACTCTGTTGTTGATTATTTTCCTATAACAGCACTACACAGAATGTTTTACTTTTCATAATTAACAAGCTGGCTATATAATGTTCCAGGACAACACTGGGACAGCTATTCATACTGACGGACTGGGACACAATCTATTCATAGATTCTGACTTTTTTAATGAGCAGAAAGGGAAAAGGAAGATCATTTTTAATGGATAATTCATAGAATAGCTTTTACTTTTTCACTGGGAGATTGTGGGTTTGAAGTCCATTGGTCCAGTGACATAAACTTCCAAACTGCTCCAGATTACAGAATTAGACTGTATAGTGTGTATCAGTGTAGAACAATGCAAGATAACTGCTTCTGCCATGTGATTTATCATCAGCTTCCCCTTATCTGTCCCGAGAATGAACTTTTTCCATGGAATATATTTAGAATGAAATATGAGAACTGAATCCACTGAATCAGACTACTGAGGAAGATACACTAAAGACAAACTTCTGCAACTTTACACCATTACGCAAACTTTACACCACAGCGATGGTTAATTCTCAATTCTAATTGGTCAGAAGCTGTTGATTAATTTTCTCTAACAGCAGCTCTGACAGTAGTGCAGCTGTAAATCACAGGTTTATATTAAGGCACTTGTTCTAATATCTCCTATTATATGCAAAACAATAGTAAGAATTTGAATGCTATTATTTATAATTTGTCTCATATCATGTGAAATGCATTTATAAATTTACTGTAAGTGTATTTCATTTTGAATTTCAATGCTCAATTGAACTTTATTAAGAATGAAATTCAGTTTCATATTTTACACTGCTTCTTTGTAAACAATGAAATTCAATTTCAGTTCAAAATTTCTGATGAATTTCAGATGGTTCAACAGAAGTAAAAAAAAATAATAATAAAAATCTGATATTTGTTAACAGCAAATAATAGTGTATTTTTGATTTATATAGATATATAAAACACACTATGTTCGTCTCTTGCTAAGAGTCGCCCTGGAAAGCCTAAAATATTCAAAGTCAGGTCTCGCAAGTTATATTTATCAGTAGTTTATAGTTATATATATATGTTTTTACATATTTCTATGTCAGAATAATTTAGTATGGATTATTAACATTTAAAAAAAGCATCTATGAACATCTAAAAACATAGTTTACATTAATATATGTGATCCTACTCATAATCAATATATACAAAAACAGAAGCACAAATAATATAAAACATTTTGTATTTTATCATTATTATTATTGATTAATTTATTGAATGATTTATGCCATAGTATCAGTGGGCATTGTGCTACTGTACTATTATTATTATTATTATTATTATTATTATTATTATTATTTGTTTGTTTGTTCACCATAGTATTTGCATATGGGGAACTGTGATACTGTACTTGGTAGCCAAAACACAAAATTCTCACATGACAACTGTGTGTAAAAGTCATCCCTAACCGTCTTCATGGTTATCTGTGGTCAGTGTTCTATTTCATAATAACCAACTATTTGCTATAGTAGTAGGTTTAAACAGATTGGGACATAACCATAGTGTCTGTCTCCTTCAGGAAAGCAGTGATTAGCACAGTGTGTGAGTGTGTAACAGTGTAAGCAGGGTGTGTAACAGTGACGCAAATGCAGCAAGGACTAAAACTATCCTCTGTTAATTAAACAGGATCATCTGACACTCACAGGATCATAATGAAATTAACAGGACAGAACTATTATAACTCAAAATATGACCTAGTAATGAGTAACAATAAAAGTATGACATGTATGTTCTTTTATAGTAAAAAAAAAAAATTGTAAACTGGAATAAAGCACTACAGGACATGCTGTTATTAGTCTTTGATTATTTTCCTCTAATAACACGACACTGTGTGTTTTAATCCTATAAGAGCACATACTGTCTCTTTGGTAAACAATAAAGATTATATAGAAAAGGCCAGTTTTGAGTTATTGCCATTGATTGACTTGTACATTGTTTGCTTTTAATAAAGAAAAAAATGTAAAAATAAATTTAAAAAAAGGCCATAGAGCATCATTAAGTGTCTTCAGGGTTCTTTCTATGAGCACATTCAGGGTTTCATTCATTCCTTCATCTTCAGTAGGAGCTTTATCCCGGTTAGGGTCGTGGTGGATCCGGAGCATCTCCTGGGAATCATGGGCACAAAGCAGGAATGCAACCTAAATGAGATGCACGCACACACACACACACACACACACATTCACACAAACACTCACACACACACCCCTAGGAGCAATTAAAGTTGCCATTTTATCTAGCAGTGTGTTTTAGGGATGTGGGAGGAAACCAGAGAACCCAGAGGAAACCAACGTAAACACCACAATGACAGTAACATGAGCTCGGGATCGAACGTTCCACCGTGGCACTTTACTGAATATCAGGGTTTGGTTTTGTGAAAAAGCTCCAGGGAGAATCATTTTAGAAAGCTTGAAGCTTTCACCATCCAGACAACTTTTATATTTCTAAAAACGCCACCAGAATGCAGCTTCAACCTTCAAAATCAACCTGTAGGTCAAATCCCCAGGCCATTAGACTGATCAATAGCCATCATCCACTACCGCTTCCACCGGGTGATCAGGATAAGATCAGCCCCCCTGCTCAGTCGCACCCTGCACTTTACCAAAAGAACTATCATACACACACTTCATACTAATTGGATTAATAAGCATTGTCACTTTAAACACTACACTTTGCACTGACACTTTATCACTACTTGCCCTGCTTCATTATCCTGTGAAACCTTTTTATAGTTCACTGTTCTTATTGCATATGGGTTCTCTTATTCTGACTGTATTCTGTAAACTGACTTTTGCTATTGTGTACTGTTTATTTTTATTATTCTTCCTGCTTTGTTCCTTATTGTGTATTTTTTGTATTTTTATTGTCTTTGTAATTTATTGTTTGTTGCCCTTCTACCCAGTCTTTCTCATGAGGGGGAAAAAAAATAAGAAGAATTTCATTGTACCAAAGTACACATGACAATAAAGATGTTGAACCTTCAATCTTGACTGTGTCTGTCCCCCCATGCCATGAAAGGGTTAATCGCCCACTCCTGATGACGTCACCGGCTATAACTCTCGGCCCTCTTTCTGTCTCGCGCGCAGCTCCGTTACAGATCCCTGACCGGACCTCACGCGACGGAGGAAATTTTCCAAAATGGGGAACTGTCAGGTGGGAATGAGTTTGTCTCTTCTTTTAAAATGAGTTTTACTGCCCAGAGGTGAGTTTACTGCTCAGATCGAGGGTAGTTTTCCTGAAAGAGAACTGCTTTAAGTTAATATCAGGCGATGACGTGTGCAGCAGGGGGGTAAAGACGCTCTGTTTATTTCTAAAGGGAATAAAATCTCTCGAGACTGGAAAAGAGAGAGAGAGAGAGAGAGAGAGCGCATTCCTGACTCTGGAAAAGTGCGCAGCTGGAGATACCATGGATATCTCCTCAAAAACATGAACACACACATGGACATGCTGGAGTTATTAGTCTGCGCATGCGTGTTAGACATTGTAATGGTGATCAATATTTTCAAAATCTTCAAAAACTTAATGAAAACGTGACTTTTAGCGGTTTATGTGAATGCGGGTGTAAAAGGGAGAAAAGGAGGAGGTGTTTCCTCTGTGGAATTCCCGTTAGCTCAGAGCTGTGACTCAGGAGGAGGAGTGTGGAAAGCCAAAAGCTCCAGCACTCAGGAACAGGAGCACAGGTCATAATCTAAGATTAATAATAAACACAGCAAATGAATGTTCCTGTACTAATACTGCTAAAAGGACTTTTTTTTTGCTCCCTAACTTCTGAAATAAAATCTTGGGTGTTGTTCTGCCCTCTGGTTTAATTTCCAGTCTCTCCTCATAGGCATGAGCATCTAAAGACTTTTCTAAAATCAGGTCAGCGTGATCAGTGTTGTACGGAGCCTCTAAGAGGACATGGTGAGGGAAAAAATATGAGATGGAAGGTATATTTCAATGCTTTCAATGTGTTCTGTCACAAAGATATTTGCGTTCGCAAGAGATTTCATTCTGACTTTAAACAAAAGTAGTGTTAGATGTGAGTCGAGGACTGTGATGCCAGCTCATCTTGTGGGCGGAGCTTAGACCAGCGTTGGTAAGCTTTGTAAATGTTTAGTTTTAATGAAAAGAAATCTCATTTCATGAGATTAAAATGAGATTTTATTGGTTTGGCGGTTCGATCCCCGGCTCCTCCACATGCCCAAGTGTCCTTGGGCAAGGCACTGAACCCCAAGCTCCTCCCGAAGGCAGGCTAGCGCCTTGCATGGCTGCTCTGCTGCCATTGGTGTGTAAGTGAGTGTGTGTGAATGGGTGAATGAGAAACAGTGTAAAGCGCTTTGTAGAACCGCTAAGGTTAAAAGGCACTATATAAATTTACCATTTAGTTTTAGTTTTAAAACCACCGTGACCGTGGTTTTCTTTTACTTTTGAGTTTTTGCTTACTAATTTTTATTACTACTTTACTACACCCAGACGTAGGTGCTAATTGTATGTTAGTGAGCTTCTTTAGGGAAAAACAGTGTTGTTAAGGCTTTAATTGGGTCTGAAACTGAAGACACATAGCCTACTTTTTTGAGACATGTCCAAAAAAAAAAAAAAGATGTTGATTATTATTTTTTTTTTTTAAATTCTGGGATGACTCCAGCATGAAAACTACTCAAATTCCATATAAGGAATTTCCTTATATGGTTAATCATTGGTTAATCAGTGTTACTGACAGACTGCAGACAGAAAGCCAGTGACGTCATATACATGTAAGTCATGATAAATAAGTTACATAACATCTGGCTGTGATTAAGTGAGGATGTTTTTCAGAAGCATATCCTCTGAAAGGTCATCCAGAATCATCTGTTGGCAAACACACCCACTTAACCTTTCTCATTTCTCAGGTCTCATTTACTTCTGTACATGTGCTCAGTCTGCTGTAGTAACATGATGAGTAGAGGCAGGATACATATGCATAAACTCTCTATTTTTTTTTTCATTGGGAGGAGATCTGGAAAGCATTGTCAAAGTTCATGGCTGAGATAAGAACACAGGCAGACAACATCACAAGAATAATCCATGATCAGAAATGTACACACAAGCAGGAAGACACGGTTCAGAAATTAAAGATCCAGAAATGAACTATAAGACTTCGTAGTCACATTAAGACACAACAGGGTTTAAATAAACAAACTAAATAAGGGCTAAACATAGAACAGGTGCACACATTAGTCAACAGGCCAATGACAAGACAGGGGCGGAGACAAAACAAGATCCAAAACAAAGGCAAATGACAAAACAAACAATTTACTAACAATCTCTATGGAGGATTTTGCCTTTAAAATGAGCGAAATAACGTGGGGGTTTCACATGTTTTTCTTAATGAATAAGCAACTTCAGGCATTTCTATCTGAAGGTACAAAACACAGGGTGGTGTTTATGCAAATAATTTATGTACTGCAGCCTGTAAGTCACATGGGGAACAGTGATAGAGTTAGTGTGTCTGAATGTCAGGTATTAAATTTGCAGAAGCTGCTAGCTAAAAAATGATGAGAAAGTTTATGTAAGTTATTCCTTTAACTCAAAATAATCAGAGTTGTCAATAAGTGACGACTGTAAAGTCGGTTTTTAGATTAAACATTCGTCACAGGTTCACACCGCAGATCCTGACAGAAATTTAAACAGAGGCTTTGAGAAGTTTTATATTTACATTTACCTCATTAACAAATTGCACATGCTTTTGTTTTATATTCATATCCTAGTTTTTTGTGTCGGAATTTCTGTAATTGCGGTTATGCTTGAGTTTCAGTTTCGTTTTGACTCTTCTGGGAGTCTGTGTTAGATCCGAACTCATTGTAGATATTGACAGCACATGCAAAAACAAAACAAAAACCTAATTTACATATTGTTTTCTGTGCTTACTTTGCATGTGATGCAAAGTTTGCACCGTCCTTCTTCAGCTGTAAATCATCTACAAAACGCCACACACAATGCATTCGATTGCACAAGCAAATTAGGACTTGTTATTTGGGATTTTAGTAAACCAGGAGCTAATAGTGCTACCTTGTGACACTTGTCCATTAACTTATCTCAAAACAGATGTTCCTTTGGAGGAAGATGTGTTTAGGAAATGAGAACTTTTGGATATTGCTATATTGCATGTACAAATCTCAACCCTTGTTGTTAACAGTTTGATAATACTTCTTATAATGTGTATTTTTTTTATTGGAATCATCTCCTACAGTGTGACAAGTAATAATCGTAAAAGACCGCTGAAATGGCTCAGTGTAAAACCGGCTTAACTGATGCTAAAGATTGTTTTAACATGTGTCTGTTTTGCAGGTCAGATGCAGCTGTGTCATTTTTTGCATTGTGTATTTTTTTTCATTGTTAAAATACGCAATTGCCTTTCTTTTCTTTTTTTGTATTAAATGTCTCTTAAGCTGTTTATGGACTCTTTGGCCTTCCATAGTTTGGGTGGCTTGGCCTTTGTGGTAAATGGATCAGTCTGGAATTGTGTTGTCAGGAGAGAGAGAGAGCGAGAGAGAGAGAGAGAGAGGCCTCCACCAGAAACGCCTTTGTTTTTCTTCGTCTGGCTCTGTTTGTATAGTCTAATAGCAGTGGGAGGCTCATGAGGGGATGTTTTCATGACATACACCACCACACTGCTTTCACTTTCACTCATCTCACTTTCAAATTATATCAGTGTACAAAATCATAATCATAAGATAATAAAGAATTAAATAAAGGTAATAAAGAATTAAAGTAATGTCATGTGATTTCTTGATTTCACAGCCAACAATTTTTCCTTATGACGAGTTTGACGTCACGGCTGACATCAAGGCCATCCGCAAAGCCTGCAAAGGTTTAGGTGGGCTGTCTCTTTATCCTCATTATTATTTACTAAAAGATTTTTTTAGAAATGTGATTCCATGATTGAGGTGCCATTTAGATTCTGTAACTCTTAAAATCGAAACTTCTTTTCATGAAATCTAAGAAAATCCCAAGCAAAAAAACTTTTATTTTTTACCCGCTTGTGTTGCTGACAGACTGTGTATGTGTGTATTTGGTGTGTGTGTGTGTATAGCACAGAATTATAGGATAGCAAATACACAGCATGTGGTTAACTAGCATCCATACTAATAACATCAGGACATTAAGGACATTGTAATGAGTGAAACTAGAAACTAGAAATGATTTTTTTTTAATTAATAATTTACTTTTAGTCCATAGTATGTGTAAAAGGATTGTACTATCGAAGTGGCCTCATCAGTTATCATCGCAATATAACTGAAAAAAAACTTCTTCCCATGATGTTCAGGAAATTTGGAAGATGCAACTTCCTGTTGATCTTGTGGAATATTCCATGTGAGACGCAAACGGCACGTCCATCATGAAATCACCAACAAAATATTTAACGTATTTAAAGCATATTTATACGTGTGATGTGTTGATAGAAGAAGTGCTGCACAATGAACGTCCTTTTAGTTTGCATAAAAATGAAAGATATTTTATACATTTCAATTTTTAAACATGATTCAGTCTTTAACCAAAATAATAGATTTAGTTTATTTCTTTTCCTGAGCTTCCTGAAACGTGAGCTTTTTTTTTTTTCTTTTTTGTTTAATCTTTTGGCTATTTTATAACTAAAAATAGCACTTAGTATGGAAACTTTGCTAATGTGTTTTAACAGGAAGTCTTATGTACTGGTTTAAAATTGCAGCGTCCTCGCAGGACGCAGGGTCACACGCTAGCTCCACACTGTCATTCAGACAGTGTACTTCTGCTCATGTGTGATTGATTGATTCTTTCAGTAAACATGACCCAAAGACCTTCTCTTACTGTTTTAGAGGACAACAGTGTCTTGTGTCCGTCTGATTTTCTTCCTCATTCTTTCAGGCACTGATGAGAAAGCCATCATTGATATCCTGGCTAATCGCTGTGCGGCTCAACGCGTGGCGATAAAGCAGGCTTACTTCGAGAAATACGATGATGTAAGTCTGATCATTATCTGTGATTGTGTACATAAGGACAGAAGGATGCTCTGGAGGTGTTGATTAATTGTCTGTAGCAGCAGCACTGAGAGTAGTGTTTATATTGTGTTATCGTTTCTATAGTAACCACTTACACAGATACTTGTATAGTGGACACTCCACATAAACGGATTAAAAAAATGTGCTGTTTTTTTTTTAAAAAAAGAAAAACGTTGACATGGTGAAGTTTTCTATAAGGAGACATTTACGGAAGGAGTCTCCAGTGTCAGTGCCGTGTAACAGTCAGCATGGGAAGAGTTCATGCTATTTGAGGTTTCTTGGTAACATGTAAAAGCTGCGTTTTTTGTGTCTTATTAACTTCAAGTGAAAGAATAAACGAGAGGCTGGTGAGGGAACGACTGTTTATAGCTGCTGTAAAAGAAACGAACTTGTTTTATGTTTAACGGTTAAAACAATCAGTTTATATACAGAATAGTCACCAACATCAGTGCTGTTTGGATAGCAGCAGTTTTTGCTGTGAATTACATACAAAAACAATCTGAATTTAGTGATTCAGGTTTATGTTTATGTGTTTTTTTTTTCTTTACGCCTCTCCTGAGTTACAAGTTGCTGTCACTTTTTCTTTCACGCATCCTGGCTTTATGCTCAGGCTTGCTCTTAAACGAAAAACGGAAAATCTAAATTGTCTAAATAATCCTATAAAGATTTACAGGCTGAATTTGTATTTTTCAGTTCAGCTAATGTTAGCTAAGACGTAAAGCTCTTGGACACAAATATTTAAATCTGCAGCAATATATTGCACTTTTATAATAAAATAAATAAATAAATAAACAAACAAACATAGCAGATAACAGATAATGCATTTGACATTTAACATCCTCAACAAACAAGCTTCTTTTAGCAAGAGTGTAGTGTACACACACACACACACACACATATATATATATATATATATATATATATATATATATATATA
>CM040454.1:30440814-30484956 GCA_022758105.1 Pangasianodon gigas | reverse complement strand
TCTGTAAAAAATGGCTGTAATTCCTAAACGGTTAATGCAATATTTTTGTTAAACCCCTTGAATTAAAGCTGAAAGTCTACGCTTCAGTCACATCTTGACTGCTTCATTTCAAATCCACTGTGGTGGTGTACAGAGGCAAAATTACCAAAACTGTGTCACTGTCCCAATATTTATGGACCTGACTGTATATATATATACAATTACAAATTAACTGGAAGCAGCTGATTTGATGTTAAGATGCTGTAATTAATGTATAAAATTGGTAAAATGTAAAAAACTTTTACAGATTATTAATTGTTCTTCTTCCTGCTTTTAAGTGTTTGTTTATTTTTTATCAATTAAAATGCTGTTTTTATACATATAAAAAATTTACATATTTTTGTACATATTAAATAATCATCAATTATTTTTATATTTTATATATTTTTATATAGCAAACCTATATATCATGATACATATGTGTACGGTAGAGATTTCTTTGAGAATCACAATATGATAGTTTTGTGATATCGGCCCGGCCCTAGTAGTGACCCCTGAGCATTTCATCATGTTGATAAAAACACAATGAGAACTTTAGTATCTGTAGATATTACATTATTTATGACAGCAAGATGAACTCAACAGGATGTAAAGCAGAGGTGCAGGAAGAACAGAAAGAATCTGAGGAGTGTAAAGAGGTGCGTCTCTGTGCTTTGCGATGTGTTCAGGAGCTGGTGGATGTGCTGAAGAGCGAGTTGTCGGGGAACTTCGAGAACGCCATCCTCGCCATGCTGGACCCGCCGCACGTGTTTGCTGTGAAGGAGCTGCGCAAGGCGATGAAAGGAGCTGGCACTGACGAGGACGTCCTGGTGGAGATCCTCTGCACTGCCTCCAATGCTGTACGTCTCAGAATCATGAGAAACGTCTTACTTTACACTTAGTTTACTTTCCACAGTAAGAGTGATAGGACTCTCCTGGGTTGTGATGATGAGGATATTGATGATATGAGCTCTAACATGTTCCCTGTCTTATACAGAAATGTTTTTCTATTGCTTAAATAAAACTGCAGTGCAAGGTTTAATTCTTTCTTCAGGAAAATATTAAGAATTTTGTCAAGAAAATCAAGAGTTTTTTTGTTTGGTTTAAAATTCCGTGAGCTAAAGTCAACTCCATTTAAACATTTGTATATAGCAGTGTTCTGATGTAAAGCTTCAAATACGTTTACTCAGTTAGCTCATTTTTTAGAACCTCATAAGTCTAATGTGTTCAGAAATTATTTTTTGTTGTTGTTGTTGTATTTGACAACTTTTTCCCCTTCTTTTCTCACTTCCTGCAGGATATTGCTACTTACACGGAAACCTACTTTCAAGGTAGGGACAGAAGTGTGTTTTGTATAGACGTTTTTGTTGTGTAATTTTGGATTAACACAGCTGCATTGTCACTACAGTTCTGTTGTCCATGTAAGTCATGTGATGGATCTGCATTCAAATCAGTGCGGTGATTAGGTTTAGTGTTACTGAAGATCAGTTTTTTAGATTAGATTAGACAGTTTTATCATCATTCTAGCCATGTATAAGTATACACTAAAATGAAATATTCTCCATGGCCTTGGTGCAACATTACAGATAACATGTAGTGCAAATGTTGGAAATGATGACAGTTTAAAATGGACAATAACATAAAAGACAATAAATAAATGCTGAGTAAGAATCTGTACAATGAGGACAGTACAATAAAGACAACACAAGACATTGCATACAGCACAACACACAATACAACCATTATAAGCCTAAATATACAGCTATCCACATATCTATATAAATACTGATCTCATAGGAGCTCTCTTTATCCTCATTATTAGAGTCACAGGCAGAAAAAGCTCAGTGCTTTGTCTGTGAGAAGATAAATATGTACCTTTGACTTTATGCCTCTAAGCGCTCAGTGTATTGGGTTTCGGTTTGCAGTGTAACAGGTACGGCCTGTTTGATGAGCAAACTCTAATCATCTTCTCTGCAGTGCATGAGCGGGATCTGGAGGCGGATATCGCCGGAGACACCAGCGGTGATGTCAGGAGGCTGCTAACTCTGCTCCTCGAGGTACACACACCTCAGCGGTGTTTTAGGACCATTAAGAAGAAAAATTTGCAAGAAAAAGTGCAAGAATTCGGGAATAAAGTCATACTATAGAAAATAAAGTCATAATATCTGATATTCTGAAGAAAAAGTCACAATAGTAAGAGAAAATTCACAATATTTCAATAATAAAATCATAACGTTTTGAGAAAAAAGTTGTAATATCAGATATTATGAGAAAAAAGTCACAATACTTTGAGAATGAAGTAATTTTTTGAATAACAAACTCATATAATATTACAAGGATAAAGTTGTCATATTTCAAGAAAAAGTCATAATGTCTGATATTATGAGAAAAAAGTTATAATATTTTGAGAATAAAGTGATAATATATTGAGAAAAAGTCATAATGTCTAATATTAGGAGAAAAAATTGCAATATTTTGAGAATAAAGTGGCATTGGTCACCCAATGGTTTATGGTTATAAATTTGTGTGTCATGCAGTGAGAGTGTGTGAAAATAATCATCAGAATTAGTGATCATACAGGAGCAGAAGTCCAGCACGCTCAGCATCGAGCCTCAGTGCGTTTCCCCTCTCTGAATGGCACACAGATGTAACTATCGACGTGCGGTTCTTTCTTTTAAATTAACACAATTTCTTTCTTTCAGTCGTTTCAAAGTTCTAATATTAATACTAATCTGGTGCTGATGCGCAAGAAGTTTAAGTATTTCTTTATTTGTAAAACCAACGCTAAAGTATATTTTAACATTTTTCTCATATTATTATGACTTTTTCCTCGAAATATTATGACTTTATTATCTAAATATTGTGATTTATTTCTTTTAACATCACATTATGACTTTTTTCTCGTTAAATTATGACTTTATTCTTGAAATATTGTGATTTTTCTTATAACCCCAGATATAAAGACTTTTTTCTCAATATATTATGACTTATTGTTAATATAAATATAAACCTTTTTTCTTGTAATATCAGATATCATGAATTTGTTATTTGTGACTTTTTTCTTCAAATATTATGACATTATTTTCAAAATATTTCAACTTTTTTTATTATATGATATATTATGACTTTTTTTCAATATATTAAAACTTTTTTCTCGTAATATCAGTTAATAAGATTTTTTCTCCAAATATTACGACAATATTCTCAAAATCTTGTATTTCGAATTTTTGAACAGTGGCTCTCAAACACCATCGTAACCTTCTAATTTTCTCATAAAAGCCATGTGAGTTAGCTCTGTGGAGTGAAACCGAGCTCCTTCTGACTGTCACTTTCCTAAACTCCCTCCCTGTTCCTCCAGACCTGCCAGATCTGATTACAGACCGGAGTTCAATAAGACACGGCAGACTGAAGGCCTGTGTTTCACTTTCCTGTTAATGAATGCCAGTAATGCTTCACTTTCCGGCAGTGTGCAATAGAGTGAAGAGGTCATACGCTGGTTTCTATGCACAGTGGTGAACAAATCAGTAGCCCAGGCGCTCGGCATAATCCTGTTTCTGGGCTATTAACAACCAGAGAAACCACTTTCTAGCCTAGTCAATTTCCAGGCAACCAAAACATGCCCAAGTGCTCCTCCCTGCAGAACAAATAGTCCAGTGGGTGGAGTCAGACCTGATCTAGCCCCTCCTACCTCGGCAGAGTCTCAATTTAAAACAAGTCCAAGGGGTGGAGTCGGACCTGATCTAGCCCCTCCTACCTGGGCAGAGTCTCAATTTAAAACAAGTCCAAGGGGTGGAGTCAGACCTGATCTAGTCCCTCCTACCTGGGCAGAGTCAAAATAAAAAAAAATAAAAAAGTCCAAGGGGTGGAGTTGGACCTGATCTAGTCCCTCCTACCTGGGCAGAGTCAAAATAAAAAAGTCCAGGGTGAGGAGAAAAGTCAGTGTGTTTCAGTGTGTTAAATGTGTTTGTGTTGTACATCTTTGTGCAGGTTAGGGGTTGGGGTTAGGGTTATGGGAGGAGCTGGATCTAATCCAACTCCACCCCTCTGGACTTTTGGTTCTGCAAAGTCTCAGAACGTGTTCATGTGCAGCACCCTGAACCTTCTACTTACCCAGAAGGCTAGCTAATAAATGTATAATGTGTAAACTCCTGATTTGAATAGAGTTTTGTATTTTTTATTAAATAAATCATTATAAATCATAGTTGAATGATTAAGAGCCTGGCTGAAGGACTAACCGTAGGAGTTCTGTGATTTCAACGTAGAACCTTCCAACCGCAGAACCTTACATTTACATTTATACAAAGCATCATGTAAATGAGGCGGGATACAAAAACACCCCCAACTCCACCTGGAGCTTTGTCTGTGGTTCTGGAACAACTTTCTACCTGTAACCATAACCACTGAGCTACCACTGTGCTAACTGACTAACAAGTAAGGAATAAAACACTTGGGGGCATGCTTTTACAGGAAAAATAATCAACAACACAGGGGTATGATGAAGCAGAGTTACTGTTACCACCCTGACGTTGATTATTTTTGTTTAACTGCACACCCTGAAGTGTTTTATTCCTCTTATGCCCCAGCAATTTATCAACAATTTACAATTACAATTTATAAAAAGCACAAAAACTGCATTGCGATTTCATCTACGCTTATGCGTTCTCTCCCTCTATCCTGTGGGGTGAAATATTTTTGGAGTATGCTTGTTACTACTGTGATCTTTCCTTTAGGGTAGTCGAGATGAGAGCTATGAAGTGGATGAGGCTCTGGCTGAACAAGACGCCATGTCGCTGTTTGAGGTAGGACACGTTTTTCACCATTTTTAGTTTATAGCTCATTTTTTGTAGAATTTTGCTAGTTACTGGATCAGTATACCTAATAAACTGGCAACTCTATGTGTACAGATTAGGGCTGGGCGTTATCTTGATATAATACCGATATTGGGATTAGTTACGACACTAAACACTTTTCTGAGACTGAAAATATTTTAAAGTTTTAATAACAACAAACTCTGATTGGAAGTAGTTGATACTGATGTCAAAAAAAATTCAATTGAATATTTACAATATTTAAAAAAAAATTATTTTCTTCATTTTCAGTGAGAAATTTATTTCTGAATACATTAAATGAAAGTATCATTTAATCACTCAGTATTTCAGTATTTATAAATGTATCAGTAAATCTGTAGATCACTATATATAGTATATAAAATGCATATTATAGAAATTGCTTTGAGTGTCATGATATTTTTTCATGTTGCTCACACACTGATTATATTTAAATATACAATATTCTAGATATTAATAAATACATTGTATAGGCAATAAACTGAATGATATTAAGGTTTCATTGTCTTGGCATCATGCTCAAATCTCTCGGATAAAGCAATAATAATTTCTCATATTTTTATTACAATGCTGTTTTAAACAATCACTGAATACACAGAGTGCCACTAGTGGGCACTGTTGTGTGAACACAGATCGTATACTGTGTAAGCTGCAGTTAATGCATGTGCTTTTGGAAGGCTGCGACATTGTTAGGTAGGTTTTTTGGCTGCTGCAGTACTATATAATGTTTGACATTTTAAAGTTTTGAAGTTGCATTATGAGCAAAATGTCTTTATTTGCAAATTGCTGCAGTATAAGAGGAAGAAAACACTTCAGGATGTGCTGTTATAGGAAAATAATCAACTTTGGAGTGGTAACAGTAACTCTGCTTCATCACACCACCTTGCTGATGATTATTTTCCTATAACAGCATGACACCAAGTGTTTATTTTCCTAGCCCTGTTTAACTAAACTATTAATGTCTGGTTATTTCTTGGCAGTATTAATTTCTATCAGGCAATATTATTATTTTTGGAATTTTTATCTTCTTAAAATTGACTTCGTTGACAAAATATAACAATAAGTAAACCAGTCTAATGACTGAATGTAAATAAAAATGATTTCCGTCATGTCCTCAGGCTGGAGAGGGCCGCTTCGGCACAGACGAGTCGACGTTCAGCTACATCCTGGCCACCAGGAACTACCTG
Source organism: Pangasianodon gigas (assembly GCA_022758105.1). Lineage (NCBI taxonomy): Eukaryota > Metazoa > Chordata > Actinopteri > Siluriformes > Pangasiidae > Pangasianodon > Pangasianodon gigas. Next base: position 30,478,904 of record CM040454.1, on the reverse strand, counting down.
CAGCTCCAGGCCACGTTCAAAGCCTACGAAGCCGTGAGTGTGTTGTAACACAGTCTGAATAACAGAAGCTTCTCACTGCTGTCTCGTGTCTGAGAGAGCCGTCACTCACAGATCGTGTTTCATCCCCAAACTGTCTTAGATTTCTGGAACGGAGATTCTGGATGCTATCGAGAATGAAACTTCAGGGACGCTGAAGAAGTGTTACATCGCACTGGGTGAGGATTAAAGATGAATGAAGGTCAGCTGTCTGTGCTGGAGAAGAACCGGGTGCTTGCCAGTGACCTTAAGGTTCCACAGGGGTGTAAAAATTTATTGCCACTCCAGTACACTGGCTCGTAATATTAAAAATACAGATTTAAAACTGGACCTATTTGAAACTATATCATAGATATGCTCCAGACATGCTTTTCTCTCTGGAGGTTCACTTAAAGGTTCTATGTAGATCAACAGCGTGTTTCCTCTCAGAAAGGTTCCAAAATATTGGAATATTAGAAACCCTTAATTATCTGATGAACCCTTAAAGAACCCTTGAAAAATCATTTTTTTCTAAGAGCGACACGTTACCTGACAGGTTCTAGGTATTAAGAAGAAAATAATGACCAGTATTTTGCAGGTTGTACCACACACTTACCCAAGTAATATTTAGAAACAAGTTCTATATGGAACCCTTTCTGATAATAAAACACTGTCATAAGGTTCTACATGGAACATTTAAGGGTTCCTCCAGAGGGACAACTGAAGGACAACTGTTAGGGGTTCAAAATGTTTTTAAGAGTATACACTCTTAGAAAAGATAGTTTTTAAGGTTTCATTTCATAACTAAGGGTTCTTAGCTTCCAAAAATGGTCCCACACAGAACCATTTCTGATACTAAAACACTTCATCATAGGATTCTACACAGAACCTTTAAGGGTTCCTCCAGAGGGACAACTGAAGAACCGTTAAGGGTTCTATATATTTTAGAGAGAAGGCTTTTTAAGGATTCATTATAGAATTAAAGGTTTTTAGCTTCCAAAAATTGGTCCTATATGGAACCCTGTCTGATAGGGTTCTGCATAGAAGGTATGAGGGTTCCCTTGGAGGGACAACCAAAAAAAAACCTTTTAGGTTTTAATTTTTTAGGAGAGTATATGCTGGGGTTTTCAAGGGATCTTTAAGGGTTCATTGGATAATTAAGGGTTCTTAGATGTCCACTTGGAAGATACTTTGCAGAAGGGTTTTACATACAACCTAAGAACTCTTAAGTGTTCAAAATTTTTAAGATTGCATATTTAGATGTATTTTGTGATGTCTCTGCCAATTGTAACAAAAAAAAAAAGTCAAAAAAGAAGAAGAAAATGAAATATCTTCTTCCCTATTTGGTCATTTCTCAATTTTTATTTGTTTGTTTGTTTGTATGTAAGTTAGCATGCACCACAGTAAAGCCAGCACCAGGTTTTCTCTCACCATCATAGACCAGTCACACACACACACACACACACACACACACACAATGCTGAAGTGTTGATTGGAGCTCTGAATGTTATCATATTCAGTATACTATAAGTGCGTTATGATCTGCCTCTGTTCCTATAGTGAGATGTGCTAAGAATCCGCAGCTGTACTTTGCTCGGCGTCTGAATGCAGCCATGAAGGGAGCAGGCACTGATGAGGACACCCTCATTCGCATCATCGTCGGACGCTCCGAGGTAGGACCCCTGACTGGGCCTGGCCCCTTTTCACTCTCCAGTATCCTAACTGAGAAACTAAACCTCTCTTCTGAGAGCCACTGCAAATCCACAATCTGTTTGAAGTTTATTTGAACATCTTAATCACTGTTATTTGTATATACGTGTAACTGTAATTATTAGCATCCAGGAGGAGGTAATGATTTAACAGCATGTAATAATGGCTTAATAATGGATTTATACTGAAAGAGCTCCCCCTGCTGCAGACCCTATAAAGAATGTTTATTTTTATTAACCTTTAATAACTAGTCAAGTTTCTTAGCCAATAATTTATGATTATTATAATTTAATAATGTATGTTGAAACCTGTAATGCCCTGCACTGTTCCTTTAAAAATGTTTCATATGCCACCACACCCAAACCTGTTACACTTCCGTATTGCACATATACCGAATCACTCTCTGTGTTTCCTAGATCGATCTGGAGACGATTAAGGACATGTACCTGGAGAAATACGACGTGCCTTTGAAGGAAGCCATCAGCTCTGAGTGCAGTGGAGACTTCAAGCGCCTCCTGGTGGCCATCTGTCATTAAGGCAGAGAAAGAAAAGAATCAGATGCTCACTTTAATAAGGAGAAACTAACTAACACAACTGACCATGGGTCCTAGTGCACACAACATGTCCAGTTCAACACTATCTGTAGATCTGATGTGGTATTTAGTGCAAATCTTGTCTGGAACTCAGAGAGGCTGTGAAAAAAACACTGTTTTGAAGGTGCATGAAGAGAGTACATTCACTCTTTATTTAAAAAAAAAAACATTTTTAAGCTGAAAATGTAAATTGTAACAAAGGTCAAAAGTTAACCGGCACAACCATGTGGAAAGTTAACTCTATACTCAAAGTAATGCTAAAATATAGTATGTAATGCTATAATACAATGCCAGTATTTTATTTTATGTTATTTTATCATAATTGCGTGCCTCATATAGTTTGGAAAAGATTGTGAAGCACCTCTGTCTCGCTCTCTATTTAGGGTGACTACACCTCTTCACAAAAAACTTGAACACGCTTCAGCGACTGTTAGAAAAAATTTCGCTATGCAGTTTTAATTTTTTTTAAAAATTTTTTAATAACAGTTTTAATTTGCCTGGCATTTGTGAATGATAAAGAATCATGAAGGACATAAGTAAAGTAAAAAAAAAAAATGTAATGTTTCATGTAATTTACAATCAGACACTTTATAACATCTGGTTTGTGAAGTAAAAAAGTTGTGACATGTCTCGTAGCTTTAGCTTTTCTCACCATCATGGTCAGCCTTGTTTCTCTCATTGTATACTAACACAAAGATATTTTTAATGTATTAGAAGTATGTCATATTTTACATTATGAATTATATTTAGATTTTGTCATAGCCTATAGCTTTAATGGCAAAAATGGTCTTAATGGCATTGTTGGAACGAGTAGTGACATGCGGTGGTCTGCTGCTGTCTTTTAAAATACCTGTCACATTCTTGATAAAAAAAAAAAAAACGGCAGCTGGGTTTTTAACAACTAGATTTTAATCAGTTTAACTAAATTTTCCTCTACTTCTTGTGACTTATTGCTGCCGCATGCTGTCAGCGAGCTAATGTGTTACACAAGAATGACATCACTCCATGGGACCAGACACTATCTTATGGAAAGACGTGAAAGAAAGACCAAAAATTGCCTGATAAAATAAACACATTGTTTAAATATCCCAATAAAATATTAATAGAAATTATAACATTTTGTTCTTATACTGTTTGTTGTTATATTTTTGCTATTTTTGTAAGTATTCCAAAAAAAATTGCACTTCAGTAATCACAGCAAAGAATAAAAAAAAATACACTCACTGTCCACTTTAATAGGAACACCTGTACACCTGCCAGCAGCCAATCATGTGGCAGCAGCACAGTACATAAAATCATACAGATGCAGGTCAAGAGCTTCAGTTAATGTTCACATCAAACATCTGAATGGAGAAAATGTGTGATTTCTGTGACTTTAACTGTGGCAAGGTTGTTGGTACGAGATGGGCTGGTTTGAGTATTTCAGAAACTGCTGATTTCCTTGGAATTTCACACACAATAGTCTCTAGAGTTTACACAGAATGGTTACAAAAGCAGAAGACCACATCAGCTTCTACTCCTGTCAGCCAAGAACAAGAATCTGAAGCTATCATGGGCACAGACTCACCCACAATATGTAATGTACCAATTAATATGTCTCAGACACTGTATACTACAGAGCCTATAACTGTATGTATTGAGCAGTACTGGACCGTTTCTGGGGGCCCTAAGTGACAACTTCATCAGGGCCGTCTCACCTGTGCCAATCATATTATTTTATATGCAAGAATGAACAGAAATAATACTTCATTATCTTAGATGAAGTTTAATAAACATTTTAATAACAAATCAAATAAAAACAAATATTAAAATTCAGGTAAAGAAAAATAACCACTACAAAGAACTGTGGCTCCCTAATAGCAGTGGTCTCTTTCAGCAGGATAATGCACCCTGCCACACTGCAAAAAATGTCCAGGAATGGTTTGAGGAGCATGACAAAGAGTTCAAGGTGTTGACTTGGCCTCCAAATTCCCCAGATCTCAATCGGATCAAGCATCTGTGGGATGTGCTGGACAAACAAGTCCGATCCATGGAGGCCCCACCTCACATCCTACAGGACTTAAAGGATCTGCTGCTAACGTCTTGGTGCCAGATGCCACAGCACACCTTCAGAGGTTTTGTGGAGTCCATGCCTCGACGGGTCAGAGCTGTTTTGGTAGCACAATGGGAACCTACACAATATTAGGCAGGTGGTTTTAATGTTAATGTCTATACACAGTATATGCTGTATATATACACTCCTGGGTAAAAAAGAGCCAAATTTACCCCAAATTCAAATATTAAGCTTTTAATGGTCTTAACAACAGAAAATTGGTCAGAAAATGAGCAAGAATTAAACAAATGCAGTCCTGAGAGCTCCTGTTCCCCCATTTGCTCGTTTACTTTTGCTGCAGTGAACTGTTTGGGGAAAAGCTAGAAACAGGGAAATTCACTTCTATAGTCTTCTTGTACACAAAGGTAAAATCAAGATAACGATTAAAATGTTTGATGTAAAATTCATGTCTGGGTGAACAAAATTTTCCAAAAATATCATCTGGGATGTTTTTTTCCTTAAGTCATTGTTTGGTTATCTGCCACAACGGATGCAGCCCATCAAGGGCCACAAGGCTTAAACATTTAAAGAAATCAAAGGGAAAAGCTATTGCATACTAAACTCCTTTATATATCTGTTTAATTCTTGCTAATTTCCTGACCAGTGAATTGTTGTTAAGATAATTAAAAGCTTCATATTTTGCCATTTTGGGCTTGGCCCCTTTTTTTGCCAAGGAGTGTGTGTACACACACACACACACACACACACACACACACAATATAGACTACATACCCAAAAGAATGCGGATGCATTTGCTGCTGTGCCACTAGAGGTCTCTGTGGGACTGCAGATTAATATTTTCCAGTCCTGTCCCTTGAATACTCTGCACTACAAATACTATTTATTCCCAGCTTTGAAACCTGCTCATTACCAAGATATTCATGTTTTTAAAGTGAATATAATAGAGTAGGTAAAACATAAATACACTGCTTTGATAAGTCATTGAATCATGTGTGTTAGAGTGGAAAAACAGTCAGTGAGGACCCAAAGAACATGTTTGAGAAGTACTGTTGTAAATCTTGAATGGGAAAGCAGTGCTCTGAAGCAGTTATAGAATTCTGAGAAATTCCCCTTCTCTTAGAGTGTAATATGTGACTATGGAATATACTGTATATTTGGAAAAATGCATCTTATGGCACACTGCTGTTGAGTTTATGTTTTCCGAGATGGGAAGGTTTCCAGGACAGAGGAGTTGCTGGATTGATTGATTGATTGATTGTCTAAAACTTCTTATTACATCAAGTGTGGTGTGTATGTTCAGATTTGCATATTCATAGAATCTGGACTTCTCCAATTTTTTCTTCCTTAATTAATACACTAACATGGGTAAACTGTAATAAAATGTAAAAAAAATCTTACATCTTACTCTCCTTATGTGTGATTGTTCACATTTAATTTGTCAAAACGTTGCTCTCTGCTCTCTACTTTAGTGAATTCAATGTATCTGTTCTTACTATCTGACCTTACTATCTAACTGTCTGACTATCTGTAGCTGTGCATGTGCAGAAGGAAATACAGGGTGTGTCACTCTCGGGTGATGTTAAGTGGCAGTGTGAAGCTGTTTGTTAATCAAGTAGAGTGACAAATTACTAGTGCCGAGCCGTTTCTGTGCCCTTATTGCGCTCGCTTGTGCTGGCTGCAGTCTAGTGTTTGTCATTCACACACTTTTTCCTGTCTTTGTCTGTATGATTCCTCCACCTTCTTTCTTATCTATCTTATTTCTTCTTTCTTTGTCATGCTATTGTTAGTGACTGAACATCCAATCAGTGTGTCAGAGAGAGAGACAGAGAGAGAGACAGAGAGAGAGAGAGAGAGAGAGAGAGAGAGGGAGATGGAGAGAGAGTGAGACAGAGAGAGACAGAGAAGGAGACAGAGACAGAGAGTGACAGAGAGTGAGACAGAGAGAGAGAGAGACAGAGAAGGAGACAGAGAGAGAGAGTGACAGAGAGTGAGACAGAGAGAGAGAGAGAGAAAGAGACAGAGAGAGAGAGAGAGAGAGAGAAAGCATGCGCAGATAGACGTTATGAAGTAGTAGAGAGCTACTTTATTTTCTCTGACTCCCAAACTGCACTCTCATCACTCTCATCATCACATCCATAAACCGTTACAATAATCTACCCTAATAGATAGGAGTCTCACTACGACCTCCCGTGACATTTTCCTCTGCAATATGACTTCCGGTAATCATGTGCTCCACGATCCGGAGGCGTGATGACGGGAGAGTCCACCTGCTCTCTCCTTTCAAAGCAAGCAGCTGTAGATTTGGCAGTAATGTGACGGGCAGCGAACGCTCTGCTGAAGGATCCTGAACTCAGGGACTAATGGTGCCAGAGTCTCCGCTGCCAACACGATCCATCGCCAGGGCCAGATGCAGGAGAATGGCTGAATTGTGTGACAGGTGTGGTTCAGTGGCACTGAGCCTCTGTGTGTGTGTGTGTGTGTGTGTGTGTGTGTGTTCCACACACAGAAAACACCTGCAGGCTGATAATTACCTCAAAACTGCCCTCTTTAATAAATAGTAGGCTGGACTGCAGGAAGAGAGTTTTTTTTTTTCATCCACAGTGTATATTATAATTACACTTTAATTGATCCTAAGCTGGTATGGAAGTTTGGCAGAAGCTATCAGGCTCCATTTAGCACACATGCTAAAGTTTGGATGAAATTAACTCAAGCTATTAATCAAAGTATTAATTTAAGGCTTTTGTTGGACTCCACTGTGGAAAAGCATGTGTACAGATATACAGGTCTACATATACAGGAACATTAGATCCCGATGCTGTTATGGACATATACAGTACATGTTTATTGGTATGTTACTAATTGGTCCTGGTGTTAGTGTTATTTTTTTCCTTTGAAACTTCGTGTAATGCTGCAATCCATTGTACGCAGAGCTCAAAGTTTCAAGTAAAATTCACTTCGACTGCCTGATTTCACTGCCTGATTATCAAATATCATGATGTCCACTCAGATTCTGACCCTTGCTGCTTTCCATATTCCATACCTGTCTGACCCTTTTTCTTTCCAACTTTCCTTATTTGGTCAATAGTTCCTGTTCTCATTAACTCATCTGTTTGCTGATTAGTTTCACCTGATCCTGGTCTCCTTGATGGATATTTTTTCATGCTTATTCCACTGTGATTGTGTTGTGGGCCTCTGTTATCATCCCCTCTGTGACTATACATATTAAAAAACAAAACCAAAAAAAAAAACTTTTTCCTAATCCATTTTTTCCAATGTAGTGTCATTACTCCATTATGTGAGGTGTATCTGTGTGTCTGTGGAGTCTGAGACTCTAGTCTATACTTACACAGCGTGACAGGACTGCTGATGAATCAGGTCTGACAGCAGGGGAGAAGGTATGATTATAAACCATTAAAAAAATGATTGTATACCAGGAGATATTTCTTTCATCATTTCATTCCTTTGTGTCCTGCCCACCTGCAGAACCTTTACTGAAAAATCCCACATGCAATTTCACATGTAATCATTTGTTTTCCACATGATAATGTGATTATGTGTAAATAGCATGTTGAAGTGCATTTCAAAATGATATGCCTTGCACTCCATGTGACATCTGAAAATAAACAAATTTGCATGTGAAAATGATTAAATGTATGTTAAAAAAAAATAAAAATCACCAGAAAATTTTTTTCAAAATCACACAAAAATAAATAATTCATGAAAAAGATCATATGGGAAAAACAATCACATAAATATAATGAATTGTTTTAAAAAAAAAAATAATGTGAAAATAAATTAAATAATATTAATATTTTTAAATCATGTGAAAAAATTTTAAAAATTAATCACGTGTAAAAAAAAAAATAAAAACACACTACATCTGAGAACATGTAAATTTCAAGTGTGTATATAATATATATATATATATATAATTGTAAAATCTTGTTTCTCTCAGGCCTCCGTGTGTTTCTATTACAATAACAGCAGGAAAGGTTTCCATCTGCTCCCTTTTATCCTAATTTTGCTTTCATGATATATGAGGAAAAACGTACACCACACACACACACACACACACACACACACACGCACTCGCAGTAAATGCATGTAAAGCATAATAAAATCTTGTCACTATTATAGCATGTGATTGTGCTTTGATACTTGGCTCTGTGTATGTGTGTGTGTGTGTTTGCCTCAGAGGGGTGTCCTAAAATAACAATGTGTTTAAAGTGGGTCAGAGCAGGACCTCAGGGCTGGAGCTCTGCGTGGCATGGTGAGGTGCATGATGGGTAATTTGCCCTGCAGGTATGTGAAATGATGGGAGAAGCAGCAGTAAAGCATGAATGATGATTACTGCAGCCATGAGAGCTGTTATGAAATTAAACTAGCTCTGTTTGCTTTCTTTCTCTTTTTCAGCTAATATAATGTATAATAGCTAATACGCCTAATTTGTATTTTCTCAGTTTTTGTCTGCATGTTAATGAAGATTTTTTTTTAAACACTAGATGGCAGGCTTGTGTCCCAGATGAAGCTGTGTCTCCTTGAATAAAGGCGTCTTATCTACGACACACACACACACCTGGCTGTTGTGGTTATAATTGCCTTTTGTGTGATGAAGACCAGTGGCCCGATGAATGCGGATTGCTGGAAAAGTGCAAATTTGTGTGTGTGTGTTGTGCATGTGCTGACAATGAAAGTGCAAAATGTAGCTAAAATATCTCCCAGCCAAATGGTTAACCACTGAATTTAATTTTTTTTTCTAAAAAAAACCCACCTAGAACCTAGAAACCTGTGCATTATTTAAAATCAGCATTTCTTCATTGTGTATATTTATTTCTCGATTTTTTTTTTTTCTTTTTTCTCTGCCTGATTTTTCCAGCCACAGCATTCGATCAACAAGTCTGGGGTTATTGACATTATTCGTGTGCTCCCCATCTGGCTGCTGCTGATAAGAATTTCACAGGGGCTGATGGGTAATCGTGTTGCTGGCATAAAAAACCAGGAGGGTAATGTATTCGGCAGGAGAAGGCCTCTTACCGGCTCTCCTCCATCACACGCACAGATGGGGAGGAGGGAGAGATTTTCTGCCTCAGATGCAAGATTCCCACCAAAAAATTGGGACAGAAACAAAATGGCTGTTCTGTGAGACAGAGAGAAAAATGGAGGGAGAGAATGTAACACATTGCACTAAACCAGGGGGTGAAACATCTCCTCCTGTCTTCTCCACGTCTTTTGGCTCCGCCTCATCTGTCTCGTCCAATCACTCAGCTCTGAGCATCATCCGTTCGGCACTAAGTGGACGTCAGCATTACGACAAAGAAAAAAAAAGTCCTGAAACTGACCCAAGGTGAATACGTAACACATATTTAAAAGTCTCATCACGTCCATTCTGCAGTTCTTTTCCTCTACGCCGGGAGCTTCAGATTAGCCCACTTCCCTTAAAAAATTCTGAGGCACAGTCCAGTTTTCTTGAAGCATAGTCCATAGTCATGCTCTGCAAACTAGTCCCCTAACCTACGAGACAATCTCTGATTGCTTAATGAGAAAGAAAATGAGACAGAGGGCCGAGAATTATAATGCGGCTGGCTGTTAGCGGCTAATCAGTGCTGATGTATAATCACAGACTCCAGCAGCTGGTTGACTGAGCTGGAACCAGGCGAAATGGATTTGGTTTGGGGTAGAGACAGAGAGCCACAAAAACCTGAGACACACAGCTCTTGCAAGCTGAGAGGAGAATACAGAGATTTAGACAACTTTAGCAAGATTCAGGAACAATGGTCTACTTGGAAAAGCTTTGTCCCTTTTTTTTTTATTTCTATCTTCTATGGAGCTGACGTCTTTTTTTGCTGCTCTCTCAGCCCCAATTTCTCCCCCTTTATATTACGATTATGAGTTTATGACCTCTTTTACAGCAAGTACTTCTAGGCGGAAAGAGAGCGCTATAATGTGAAGGAGAACTGACCTTGGAGTCATGGATGTGTTTTGGCTACACATCAGGATTTACAGAAAATCATTGCTTACTGATAGTTTCCTTGCTATAGAGGGACAAAAGAGTAACAGGGGCATACTTAAGCAATTATTGTACATGCATTGTAGACAAAGTTTCCAGAGAAAGAGGACTTCTTGGAAAAATGTCCTTCATCTGCTGTGCATGCAAAATGCTTCTGAAATGCTTTGCGTGGACAGCTGTTGAAGGACATCCCAGATGTCAAAGACGTCCTGTTTCTTGGGAAACTTTGTGAACTATAATGCTTACACCTGTAAACACACTCATTCATGCAATTATCCAATCAGCCAATCATGTGGCAGCAGCACAACGCATACAATCATACACACATCAACAGCTTAAGTTAATGTTCACATCAAACATCAGAATGGGGGAAAATGTGGTCATAGTGACTTTGTTGGTGTCAAACGGGCTGGTCTGAGTGTTTCTGAAATCTCCTGGGACTTTCATGCACAATAGTCACTAGAGTTTACACAGAATGGTGCAAAAAACAAAAAACATCCAGTGAGTGGCTATTCTGTGGGTGGAAACACCTTGCTGATGAGAGGGGTCAGAGGAGAAGAGCCAGACTGGTTTGAGCTGACAGGAAGGCTACAGTAACTCAAGTAACCACTCTTTACAAACGTCGTGAGCAGAAAAAGTACCTCAGAATGCACAACATATAAAGCTTTAAGGTGGATGGGCTACAACAGCAGAAGACCACATTGGATTCCACTCCTGTCAGCCAAGAACAGGAATCTGAGGCTATAAAAACTGGACAGTTGAAGATTGGAAAAATATCACCTCATCATTTTCCAGTCTTCACCTGTTCAGTTTCAGTGAGCCTGTGTAAACGTCACAAAACTAGCACAATACCAGCATGGACCGGCTATAAATGTAAAGTATATGAAAAGAATTTCATATACTTTAGAATTGTGTGCTGAAATCATGAGCATTAAACCAAAAGGTGACTGGAAAACCTTCCTTTTAAGGACTTTAGGAAATCACACAACCCTTCTATCATAAACACACACTCTCTCTCTTTTCCATCTCAGATCGAACAGATCCATCCTGCACTTCTTTCCACTGTCTGATTTGGTGAAGATGGTGTCCCAGTTTCCAGGTTGTGGATTAGTTGATTATCGCCTACGTAATGATGGATCATGTGGTTATGTATCTGCAGCCTGGGAGCATAGATGAGCTCATTGCAGTATGCTTATACACTGCTGCAATGTTACCCATTCAAAGGGCAAGATGAGTCATTTAATTTGTCTCTCCAACACCACTGGCTATCACGACAAACGCGCACATCCACATACATTATCCCAGCAGAGAAACACAGAGACAGGAAACATACTGTAGGAGCTAAACTATCTATTATATCTACATATTTCACATTCAGTTCTTAGTTTTGCAGAACCTCCCAGCTTGTCTGGAGGCTTTATAATGCCATGCTTACACTATATTGCCACATTTCTTTATTTAGTTTATTGCTTTGACTTCAAATTCATTCCCACTGAACACTTTGTTAGGAAATAATGAAGTTAATTGAACATCATTCTTTATAAGATGTACTTTAGTATGTAAAAACTTTATTCATACATTCATGGAACTGAACAGTTTGATCAAGACTTGTAAAAGAAAATGCAGAACCATTTCCAATGAAAACAGAAGTTCGCTTAATATGGAGATTAAACTGAGAATTTAATTAGTAACATCAAAGCTGCCTTCAAATATAGATTCACTCGAGGCGCTGAATAATCACATCAAACGACGCACATCAAATGTAGTAAAATCCAACAGGAGAGAAGGAAAACCAGCTCTGAAAAGGAAGAGAAATCAGAGCAGGATTTGCTCTTCTTGCCTCTTTATTGCCACTTTCAGATTTAATGTGCTTTCACCTTTCTATAAACGTTATGTTCTATTAATCTGACATATCTTTCTGGGTACCTCGTGGCTCAACATTTACTCAGGGCTTTTTTTCACCTCATTTGTTGCACTTTTTAAGGTAAAGGAGCATGAAGGTTCATTAGAATTTAATTACTAACCTGAGTACTGATGTAAGACTGGGATTGTTTTCCATGTTAAACAAATGAAGTTAGCACAATTACTCCATGATCTCAGAAAACTGCTTAAGAAACAACAACTCCATTTTACAGCTCTGAGAGATGGAGAAACTCCACACTGCCTCGTGGATGGGCATTTGGGAATTAAGCCTAATTTAGGTTTTCAGATCTTAAAGACTCACTCTAAGATTGTTAAACCACTACATTAAACCATTATGTCTTAAAACCCTTTACTTCCTGATTTTCTTAGTTCCTGTCCCAGCTCTTCTGTGGTTGCACCTGAATCTACAAGCTCCTGGATTCCTAATTACAGTATCTAGTCACCTAGTTCCTGGTTTTCCTGTCATATTACCTAGCCCCATTGTCCTTGGTTTCCCAGGACTCCATTTCCAGTAGCTTGTCTCTTGCTACTTGGTTTCCCATTCTTAGTACCTGTTCTCCTAGATTGTGGTTTAGTCATCATGGTGCTTAATTTCGAGGTTCTTGGTTTTCTAGTCATAAGAAGCCTTTTCCTGTTTTTCCTGCCATAGTACTTAGTTAACCTAGTTCCAGATTTCTTAGTTATACTACCCAGTCCCCTACTCACTGGTTTCCTAGTCTTACTACCCAGTCTCCCACTTTCATGTTTCCTAGTCATAATACACAGTCCCCTACTCCCAGGTTTCCTAGTCATACTACCTAGTGCCCTACTTCTAGGTTTCCTAGTCATACTATCCAGTCTCCTACTCCCTGGTTTCCTAGTAATAATACCTATTCTCCTAGTTCCAGGTTTCTTAGTCATACTACCTAGTCCCCTACTCCCAGGTTTCCTACTCATACTATACAGTCTCCTACTCCTAGGTTTCCTAGTCATACTACCCAGTCCCCTACTCCCTGGTTTCATAGTCATATTGCCCAGTCTTCTACTCCCTGATTTCCTAATAATAATATCTAATCTCCTAGTTCCAGGTTTATTAGTCATACTACCTATTCCCCTACTCCCTGGTTTCCTAGTCATACTGTAATACCCAGTCTCCTGGTAACATTCTAGTCATAGTAGCTTTTCTCTTATTTCTTGGTTTCCCAGGTCTATTATCTGGTTTCATACTTTCTGGTTTCCCAGGCATATTTCCTAGTGTCCCAGGTTTGAGTTTTCCAGTTATAGTACCCTCTCTCAAAGTTCTTGATTTCTCAGTCATACCTAGTCTCATACTTCCTGGTTCTCCAGCCATAGGAACTAGTCTTCTAGTTCTTGTTTTCTTAGTTGTAGTGCCTACTACCCCAGTTCTAGATTTCCTTGTGACAGTACTATCTTCCTTAGGAGACTAGGATTTTTGGTTCCTTGTCTCCTAGTCCTTAGTAACCTAGTCTTCTACTTCTTTGTTTCTATGTCATAGTACGTATTGCCTTTTTTGCTGGTTTCCTATTGTGTCTTGGTTCATAAGGCCATAACCCAACTCTGAATATGAATCTCTTTATCTATGTAAATATTGACATACCTTTTGGAGTCAAGTCACTAACTCTGAATACAATCTATACTCCTTGGTTTCACAGTCATAGTACCTATTCTCCTAGTTAATGGTTTTCTACAGTACCTAATCTATTCATGTCAGGACACTAAACCTTGCTTCACTGTATCACCATGATTCTGGGATAAACCCTCTGCACAAATAAACTATGAATCTGGTTTCCATATATTACATAACACTGGTCTTTTAGAGAGGTGTCACTAACAGCAGTGTTTTTAATAGCACTTCTGGTTAATAAAAATGATCCACATGCCTGTATGTTAGAATAAAAATACATTTGTCAAACAAAGTGAGCTAGCGGCATTGGTGTGATATACATTATGAATGTGTGTGTGGGTGTAGAAAGCTCATCTGGATGGCTCGTCTCCTCTGTCTGCTGCTCCAGCTGGGGGGGTCACGCTCCATCACTTCTTCACAATGGTGGCCTCCTCCTCCTCAACAGAATGGCCTCATCAGTGCCATGACGCACACGCACACACACACAAACATCACCAACCACCAAGAGAAACTCACTCTCTTTTTTATCTCTCACTATGTTTCTCATTTACTTTATATTTAACCCCATTATGTCAGTAATTGTCTTTTTTTTGTTACCAACTACACTGCTCTAGCATTTGTACAAACCTGGATTAGTCTCTAATCTTTCAAAATATGTACTTTGTGGTTTTTTTTAACCTTCAGCAGTTTGCATAGTTTGAAAAACAGTGCTGATAGATGACTTCAAGTAAATGCAAATATACTGTATATTAGGGATGAAACCGAATACTAATATATTATTTGGAAGAAACAGATACAAGTACAGATACAAATTGGAGGTGCAGTATTATTGTTTTTTTAAGACAGCTTGCCAGAAAGGTTCAGAGGTGTGCTGGGATGCTGCAGGATGCAGCAAAAAAGTTCAGCGAGTGGGACATTTTTACTTTCATGCAGGCTGGAAGTGAGCGAGTGATCAGATATGCAAAAAGTCCATATTAATGTGATGTATGTACAACGTACATTCATTCATCCTTAGTAACTGCCTGGTAAGGGCCACTGTGGTTTAAATTAGGCTACTAGTTTGTTTAAATTTTAGGAAATAGAACCAACTATAAAAAAAAAAAAACACATGTGATCGGAATTAAGAAAACTCTATTTCTAGTTGAGACCAATTATGAAAAAAAAACTTGGCCACACCCACTTCAGGTTAAATTCCAGATACAGATACAGATATATGAAGCACTTAACAGATCCAGATAGTGTCTTTGTGTTACAACCCTAGTATACAATGAGGTACATTTCACCAAAGACTGCTCATCCTGTACATGTTGACTTCCTTGCTTTTTTTTTTTAACAAATCTTTAATAGCCAGCACCTTAGAGCAACATATTGACTGTGTCCCCTTTCCCCAGTGATAGTGATCAGCTTTTTAATAGCGTATTGACACAGTTATAAGGACTTGTTCAGCAGTTTGGATGGTCAAGCCGTGGGGTTAATCATTGTATTCACCCTCTATTCACTTCACACTTCACACATGGTCACACACCAGCCATGCATCATATCTTCGAATGTTTCAGCGAATCAGTCAGGGTTTATTGCCACATTTGTCCTTGTCAGCCAGACATGCTCATCCATCCAGTGCTTCCTACTTCCATTTACGGTTTCATGGCTAGAATGATCATTTCAACACTTTAGCATCTGCTTTATGTGTGTGAGTGAAATAAAAACTCACATTATTATTGTCTTGCCCATATTATTCCACGTATCCCTGCAAATTAGAGTTGTAACAGTGTATCTATGTCTGTTTAATGCTCCAAATATTGGTGTATATATTTGGAGTTAAAGCAGAAGTGGGCGTGGCCTAAACCAGAAGGTTTTTGTTTTCATAATAGGGCCTCACTTGGGCACTTTTGTCCTGAAATTTCTTTACCAAACAAACTAGTAGACTAATTTAAACCACCTTGACCCTGACCAGGTAGTTACTAAATGCATCGCATGAATGTGATCTTTGTTTGCTTCTTATCTACATATCTGACTGCTCAGTCACGCCCACATGAAAGTAAAAACCTCCAGCTCACAGAACCTTTTATACACCTCCAGTCTCGACCGGATGCTGTGTGAACCTTTATGGTAAGCTTTCTGAAAAGAAAAATAATGCACCTCCCATTCATATCTGTGTTCATATCTAGAATACATTATCTGTTTATTCTGAATAATATTAGTGTTTATTTTGGGTTATATCCCCACAGCAGATGAGTTTGGTGATATCTATAGGCAAAAATAGCCAAACATTCCTCAATCTGTTGCTACAAAAGCCAAAGCATCCAGTAGTTGCATGAATCGTATGAATCCTTTACTTTTTACATTTATGCCAGTGCTTTTATTTTGGCCACCATGACCATAATCATCCAGGAGTCCAGTGTGTAGGTTGAAGCGCTCTCAATCACTAAAGCCACTTCACATTCAATGGCATAACTGTTTCTCTCTTTCTTTCTTACATTCATACACACATAAATCCTCCAGAACATCACAACCAAATGTGGAAAAAGCAGCAATCTCAGGTAAGAGGCTTGATTTGATTAATTTTGCTTGATATTTCTATTTTTTTTTTTTTGAGAAGTGTATCTCTCACTAAAAATGCAATAATCACTCAGAAAGTCTGTAGTTGTGATAAATAGCATAATCTGACCATGTGAAGGGTTTTCACAGGCCACTACATATAGAATATATAGTTTTTTCCACCATCTCATATTATTTTTCCTGGAAGCTGTATGTTCTCATGCTTGGAAATTTGTGACAATTTGCATGCCTTAACCTTACGAAGGTTAAGGTTAGGTTTAAGCGTTTGTCCTTTTTTTCATATGCCGTAGATGGACTTTGTTTAAATGAAATAAAATTGGATTGAAATTACTTGAACTTGTTTGAATGCATATTCAATTTTTCTAGACATCAGGTTCTGTAGAAGTCCATGGTTTTAGATGCTAAACTGTACTTTCATGTAACCTTAGATATCCTGATTACTTTATCATTTTAAAATTACACTTGTGTCACTCGTATCCAGGAGAGACTGCTTCCGATCCCAACCTGAACTCTAAGACACTTGCTTTCTGTTTCATGTCAATAATCATGTGTATTTAATCTCCTCACTCCACTCTGCTCTTTGCAAGTTTTGACATTTCATTTTGATTTGCACTCCTGAGCATTTTTTATGTTTTGCTTCTCTGTTATTTACCTTTATTTATTTATTTATTTATTTTTTATCTCTCTCTGGTTTTGATTCTGGTTTGTCTATTACACACTGTTTGCATGACTGTTTGACCTTTGACAGCATGAGGATTGTTGTTAAAGATTCTTCTCACAACTACATACATCCTCAAACTCAGTTCATGACCATCAGCTTTGAAGGTTGCCTCATTTTTTAATGTCTTTTTTTCATTGATCAATTTATGATGTTTAATAGCACTTGATTAAAATCCAGAAAAAAATGATTACAATTCAATTTTGATGTGATGGGTTTGAACAAGCCTGCTGCTTTATATAGTATACACTCAAAGATATAAAAGATATAAAAAATACACATTCAATTCACAAACAGTGTTTTCCTTTTTGAAAAAAGAAGCTATGGATCATTTTTATGCAGTTATTCAGCATTGTTACAATACTACACATACTCCTGTACATCGCACACAAACTGTCTGAAACTGTCAGTGGACGTGTGTGTGTGTGTGTATGTGTGTGTATGTGTGTGTGTATACCGTCTGTTCTTTGTTTTCGTAGTTTCACGGCTTTTGATCACATTACTTCTGGGACATTGAGTAAGAAGTGAAAAGTGTTACCGGATCTCGCCTACAGCTAAAATGCAGGAGAACACAGAAAGAGAGGTCACAAAGGTTCACACACACACGTCTAGAAATAATCACTTCCAGCTCGAGCTGCATGTGTCCACCAGATGAAACTGAAAGACAACTTTGTCAATTTTTCTTCATTTCAATTGACCTATAAATAAACTTCTGCGAACGCACAATGTTGAACTAATTGCTCAATTCACATAAAACTCTTTATTGTAACTGACTAATTTCCATCATTACAAATGGATATCATTACCACTGAGCTATAAAGCTGTCACGATAATGTCTTTCAGCTGTAGATAGATAGATAGATAGATAGATATTTCTACATTTCTATCCCGATGGTATATGTATATTTGCAAACGTCAATAATAAGAAGGTTTTTTTTCCCTCTCTGGTTGTAGGAGAAGACAAAAAAATGGCCGCTACATCAACAGCTCAATGAACCTGCTTGTCTACGAATAAATAACTAATAGCCAAGCCATGAAATCTACCTGTCCTTGAATCTACTGTTAGTACCATGTGACCTACTTTTACACCATTTTTACATTTCACTGCACTACAACAAATTTAGAGATTTTTCAGGCTTTGGATTTGGTACAGGATCAGACCAGATTCATAATTTTTTTCAACTCTGATCTAGCATTTTTCAGATATCTACAGTAGATTCCTGAATTAATGTTTATTTATAATTTTTTTTATTATCTTCATCAAATACATTTACCATCGTCCAACACCAAAAAAAAAAAAAACCTAAACATATACTAAATCCTTTTGGAAATTGAGCTGTACCATGAAGAACATTTCTTTTCAATTTTAGGAAAAAATAGTAAAGTGTACATTATTTATTCTAGCAATACTAATTATATGGAAATCTGTTTAGTTCTATTTTTTACTATAGAATAAAAAGCACCATATTCATATATTATATAAAGCACCATCTTATCACAAACACAAGATGTTGAGAGAACACACAAAAACTGATGTGACATATATAGACTTTTGTACAGTACTGTATACATATATATATATATATATATATATATATATATATAGAGAGAGAGAGAGAGAGAGAGAGTATTGTGCAAAAGTCTTACGTACCCTACCCTTTTTTTACTACAAACTTTGTTATAGATTTTTATTTTATGACTTCTACATTATCGAGTCAGTACAAAAACATTTCCAAACCTCAGTGTTTCAGCACAAAATCAGATGTTACAGAAAAATGTTGGATCAGCAGCAGAAAAGAAAGCAGCAGATTACATAAGAGACACTTTTCAGATAAAAACATAATGAAGGCTGCTGGGTTTCACTGCAAAAAATAAGAAGCAAATGTGACAGTTAAAGTCTCCAGAAGAACTGTGGCTGCTTCTGCAAGATGTTCAGTAAAACTTACAGCTCATTTCCTTATAAAACTGCACACACTGTACCTGAGACTACTATTTGTTTTTTTTAAAAGCGAAGGATCGTCACACCAAATATTGACTTTGTTTCATTTATTACTGTTTAGTGCTCTTTATAGTATACATTTAATTGCATTAGTTTTGAAGGCATCTTTGCTCTACAGTGTTTCTTTGCATGTGCCTAAAACTTTCTCTCTCTCTCTCTCTCTCTCTCTCTCTCTCTCTCTCTCTCTCTCCATATATATATATATCCCTCTTTTGACACATGCATAAGGAGCTTAGATGCCTTGTGTCTAAAAATGAACCTTCCACACTTACTGACAGAAAAACTAGCCTTTGAACAAATGAGTCAGGACTGAATTTATAAAAATGACTCACATGCTCATTTGATAGACTGAGTCACATTTATGATAATAGTTTAACAATCATATTTCTACAGCTTTTTACACACAAATTGACTCTAAGTGTATTATTTATTTTTGACTCAACAGTATTTAACTCATCCCATATTCAGAGATGCATGTTTGGAGCTTTATTACTTTTTTAATTCCCAATATTGAAAGTCAGAAGACAGAGAGACTACAGTGACGTCTCTCATTTGTTTCACTTACACAAGGAGAACAACTGGTTTTTATCCACCCTGAGTTGAGATTAACTCTAACTCCAGTCTGAGCTGTTAACATGGAAATCCTTCACGTTGAATTTCACAGAGTTTGACCTTCAGGGGTTAATGATTTAAATTGAAAATCATTGAAATGTCTTGGGGATTAAGGCAATGGAGTGATTCAGTGAAGAATGTTGGTCTCTGATGTACTGTTCATGGAGAAGGGCTCCCTCGGGAGAGTGGATACGGCTGAGGGCCGTCTGCTACGTCTCACAAAACACTCGCTGTGAGAATTATTATTATTATCTCTCCTAGTCCATCATCTCCAGTAATCACATAATATAATCGGAATTCACATTGTTTTTTTTTTTAAACATCACATCCATATACATTTATACATCCTCCACCATGTTCTTGCAGAATAATCATGTGAAATTTACACTGTTTACACTGAATTCACATTGTTTTTTTTTCGACAGTTCACGTGTTATGTTTAATATATTGTTACATATTTTTATTTTTCAATATTTTTTAGATTATTCATTCATTTTTATATTAATTTTTCACATGTAGTGCATGTGTTTTTTATTTTCTTTTTTATTTTTATGTATGCATATTATCCATCAGGTCACTTTTGTTTTCTTGTATTGATGTGCAATTTTTAAGGCATTTCATGGTTAAATGTACCTTCACACGTTTTTCACACATTACTCAAATAATCAAGTGCTGAAAAATGTATGACCACGTGTGAAATTTTTTTTTTTGTTCCTGTAAGGATAATCATGTTACTACATCATAGATAATACAGTGAAATTTTACACCAAATTAAACGTAGTGTGAGGAGTGTTAAAGCCAATTCTCACCGCATGTGTATCTGAACTGATTTTTGCCAATGTGCGTGAGAGCCCAGGATAGTGACCCTCCCCAACAACAGCAGTCACTGTTACCAGAAGTCAAATTAATTCCTCACTTCCTGTTTATAGGCTATGTAAACACATGGTTTTCATATACACCGTGAAGTCTTGCCAACACGTCCTATTGCAAATGATGAGTTCTGCACTGCATAAAAAGATAGTAAGTGAAGATACCTTGGATAAAGATAAGGTTATCCAAGATTTCTCACTGAGAATATTATTCAATTCAATTCAATTTTATTTGTATGTCACTTTTAACAATGGACATTGTTACAAAGCAGCTTTACAGAAATATATAAATTATATAACAAATATAAGACATGTAAGTCTATTTCTAGACATATCTACCAGTGTAAAGCTTAAAATTGTCTTCTTCTATTGGCAGATTCATTTTCTTTATAGAAATAAATACTTGTAATAAGCAAAGTTCTCTGCTAATAGGATAAGATAATTTCAATTTTGAAGTGAGTAAAAATATCTATAAATAGGATTAATAATCTTATATTTGTTTAAAAACAGAATTATGAGTTGAATTTGCCTATATTTGAGATATGTTTACTTCCCAAGATTTTTTTTTTTGTAACGTTAACCCTGATTGTCTTGCCTGTGTCTGAATATTTTCTATTAATTTTTTAATTAATCGTTGGCTTGACGAATGATGCTTAACTATGTTGGACCATTACCTTTAACTTCATTTAAAATCACTCTGATGCCAGTAGTGCACGCAGAGCACCCATGACACTGCTGTAACGCTTCTACAACACACTCAGAGTCAATTTGTGTGTGAAAAGCTGTAGAAATATGATTGTTAAACTATTATCATAAATGTGACTCAGTCTATTAAATGAGCATGTGAGTCATTTTTATAAATTCAGTCCTGACTCATTTGTTCAAAGGCTAGTTTTTCTGTCAGTAAGTAAAATGTGGAAGGTTCATTTTTAGACACAAGGCATCTAAGCTCCTTATGCTTGTGTCATTAGAATAATAATAATAATTATTATATATATATATATATATATATATATATATATATATATATATAGTCTTAGGCACATGCAAAGAAACGCTGTAGAGCAAAGATGCCTTCAAAAATAATGCAATTAAATGTATACTATAAAGAGCACTAAACAGTAATAAATTAAACAAAATCAATATTTAGTGTTTGCTTAAACACTTTGCTTAAAAAAATAGTAGTCTCATGTACAAAGTCTTAGGCACTTGCAAAGAAATGCTGTAGAGCTGTAGAACTAAACTGTAGAACTAAATGTTTCTATATTTTAACATTATATTAATATTTTGATTATATATATATATATGTGCTTTAGTGAGAGACTTGACCTCTTCACACTGTATGTTGGTAGGAATGACACACCCATTCCCCTAAAGGAGAAAACCATTAGGTTGGGACACCTGCCCCAGTGTGGTCCGTGTGTGTGTGTGTGAGAGAGAGAGAGATTCACTGAATGTGTAGAGGAACAAAGAGAGAATAAATGGCTGTGATATAGAGACGGAATGAAGGCCATCTGGTTTGCTGAGCTAATGATACACTCCACTGGAGCACATAGATGGGACATCAAATATGTTTGCATTTAATTAAAAATGTGTGGAATTGTTCTGTAAATAAATTTTAAAAAATAACGTTATACTTACAATATATGCTACTGCATTGATAATGGTTAGTTAAAGTTAAGTAAATATGTAAGAAACATATGTAGATAAAGTACATTGTTCTTTAATAAATAATAATTGTAATCATTGGTGAATTGCTGTGTAAATTCCTGCTGCAGGAGGAATAAAACTCTTTGGAGCATGTTGTTGTAGGAAAGTGATCAACTGGTTCATAATCATAACTGGCTTCCCACAGCAACAGCACCAAGTACTTTTATTAAATAACACTCCAATGACATTTTAGACTTAAAAATTAAACTATAAACTAAATATTAAAATATAGAGTAAAAACTGATTCTTTGCATTTATTCTTCTCATTTCTGCATAAAGCTTCATGATAGTTTAGATATAAGTTATTAATAAAACACTCATTGTTATCATTTGTACAAACTTTCCTCTTATATCTCTAGTCATCTCTTTTTATCAAGTGCAGTTTATTTTTCTCATCTCAAAGCACTACCTTTGTTTTTTTTCCATTTTTTCTAAGACGGTCGACAATTTTCATTTCACTCTACCAAATGTCAGTGCTATGCCCTACACATCCTAGCTTGTATTCTGTCTGTTTGACACAAACCTTCAAAATGTATCAAAACACGTGATCTCTAATAACGACAATTAATAATTACACTCCCGATATCGGCGTGTAATCACGACTGTCATTCGTGCTCTTTGTGCTGTGTGTGTGTGTGTGTTCAACACTTGAAAGCTGGCAAGCATGAAACATCGGAGTGCTTCAGATGAAGCGATGATGAAAAGCACATCCGAACCCGTCGTATCACAGGCTAGTCGAGGCTTGGAGATTTATGTTATCATTAACAGGTAATTACAAACTATCAGTCATTCTCCGGTACGATATTTGCGACTTCCTCGACGACATTCCTCATGGAGATGCACTTTGTTGCTATTTGTTTTTAATTGCACAAATGAAGATCTGGGCTTCCTGTCAGAGAACGAGGCTTGTTTACGGCTTTAGCTAAGTGCGGAGCTATTAAAACTCACTCTTGATTGATATTTAGTTTGTGATTTCAGTGTTGTCGTTGGTTTTTTTTCTCTCTCTAACAGCCATGTAGAGGCTGAAGTGTCCCTGTATGTCCTAACACAGCATGTAATGCGCTTTCATGCTCTTATTGTTCATGTGATGACATAAAAATTAAAAATAAGTAATACTAATACGATTAGAAAATGGTGAGAGTTGAAATACATCTAATAGGAGTCTAGTAGATTGTCAATATATTATTGCATTAATAGTCCTAGTTGTAATTATCACATTAATCACAGGTTTAATTTAACAAAATGGCTTCCATCTTCATTATTCACTAGCTTATAAAATAGCACTTGATCCAGCACATCCTATTATTTTGTTTTTTAAAATGTATTCATGTTTTTAATTGGTGGCGCCTCACAGCTCCGGGTTCGATTCTGAGCTTGGGTTACTCTCTCACATGCCTGTAGGTGGATTACCCCAAGGCATGAATGAGTGTATCAATGTGTGTGTGAGTGTGTGTGTGTGTGTGTGCATGGTACTCTATGATGGACTGGTGTATTATCCAGGGCGTATTCCCACCTTGGGCTCAGCGTTCCTGGGATAGACTCCGGCTCCACTGTGACCCTGATCAGGATAAAATGCTTACTGAAGATGAATGAATTCATATTGTGTGCTGACAATTTCTTAGTTGTCACTTAATGAATCCACAAGATACTAAATCGAGGTCGTGACACATTAAGATGTGTCTTCTCCTTGTTCCTTCATGGTCAAAATGAGTATAATGCATGTTAGTAGTTAAACCCACTGTTTTGACCTTAAGCAAGTTGCCTAACCTTCAAGCGCTTGTCTAAAAACCTTGTTTTAGACTGTTTTTGATTCATTTGTTCATCAGATTTTATGAAAACATCTCTCAAGACAATAAGCATAATTGAAAATAATAAACAATTTCACAGCGAGTTGAACTTGAGCCAGGATTTTGTCTGTTTTAAGAGCTACTAAATGAAAGGAAGGTCAGTAAAGGTGATTGAGGGACGAGCTGTGACTCAACATTATGAATAAGAGTCATCTGTATCTATACTACATGTGAG
Source organism: Pangasianodon gigas (assembly GCA_022758105.1). Classification (NCBI taxonomy): domain Eukaryota; kingdom Metazoa; phylum Chordata; class Actinopteri; order Siluriformes; family Pangasiidae; genus Pangasianodon; species Pangasianodon gigas. The sequence goes on along the minus strand of CM040454.1, from coordinate 30,454,490 downwards.
AGAGCCTACATTTGTGTGCAAACTCCTGCAGCCCGAACCAGATGTATGACATGGTTATTACAGCCATTTATAAGGCAGCAGACCGGCAAATGAGGAGCTTTCGCGCACCACAACCTCCGGCCTGGAGATCCAGATGAGGGAGTAGCACTGAATTTAAGCCAGGCTCAGAGGAAGCACTCTGGACAGAGAGTGACACGTGATAAGTGGATCCCATAGTGGGGCCAGACATGGATGGCTTCATATTTGGCGTTATTGATTGGCTATGATCCGCCCATCAGCGGCTGATGGATGGCGCTGCTAAGGAGGGTTGAGATATTAGCAATTTCATCTCCTCTGTGCCAGGAGAAAGAGACACGGACAGAGAAATAAGAAGAATAGCAGGAGACCCAAGTGTGTGTTTGACACCAGTGACAGTGTGAAAGCTGAACCCAGGAAGCTAAAGAGCTCAGCTTTATAAAAAGCCCGTGAAATGGAGATGCAGCCATGAATATTTCAGCTTTTGGTAGAACGTCAGGAACTAGTGCACACCCAATACACAAACACTGAACACACTGAATCTAAAAAAGTCACTGACTGACATGTGACCTGACACGGCTGATGAAGATCTCACTAACTGGCTGCTATCAGGAGTGTGTTGAGTCCAAGCCTGGTTTTACTCAACACATCACAGAGACAGAGGCAGGAGGAGAAGAGGATAAATTAGGACACAGGGTTCGAGGCTCATAACAGGCTTAGTGTTTCACCATGGGCCTGAAAGAACGCAGTAAACACACACAGCTCACACTAATGATTAATCAGGCTGATTTCAATACTGTGTTTACAGTTGAAGTGAAGATGGTGAAGTCTTTCCATACATCCAGTAGACTTGTTAATACCACAGTGCTGTTTAATTCTCGATTCTGATTGGTCAGAAGGTGTTGATTAATATACTATAACACCAGGTCTGACAGTAGTGCATCTGCAAGTCAAGGTTCAAGGTTCAAGGTTCTTTATTTGTCACATACATATTACATATATGTGATTAACTAAGTATTAATGTAGTGAAATATTTTTCCTTAGTGCCTCGTCCCACAGTGCAACAGTGATACATATAGAATATGATAAAAGCAGAATATAATGAATAAAATAGAAAAATAAAATAGAATAGAATCTAGTAGACAAATATAGACAAATATAAACAAATGTTTAGCAGCTTTTAGAGTGCAAAAAAATGTCTCATAGTGCCAGAGTGCAAGAGTTTTTGTTTGTCCATAGTGCAACTGTTTGTGTATGTGTGTCTGTGTGTGAGGTAGAGTAATATGCAGACTTCTCAAGTGTCCTCATTCAGTAGCCGGATTGCCTGAGGGTAGAAACTCCTCCTGAGTCTGGTCACAGGTTTGTGTTAATGCGCTAGCTCTAATAAGTTATCATATCGTTATAGTAACAACTAACACATGGTGTGTAAAAATGTAATCATTGGCAAATTGCTGCAGTATAAGGGGAATAAAACACTTGGGTTTTGTTTGGTCTGCTTTGGCCACTTCCTGGTTTTGCACCTCCTTCCTGTTTATGTCTTTTTTTAACTGTGGATTTTTGTTGTTTGTTAATAAACTCTACATTTGCTTCCGGTGTCCAGTTCTCACACATTGTGTCTGAAATAGCATGCAGTAGATGTATTATGTTCTGTGGCCCCTAGCCTATATCGTTTGGAAAGCAACCATACTGCAGTGCATTGTGGGATTTCTGGAGTGTGCTGGATTTTGTACAATATCTTCTCATGTATGATTATGAAATGGTAAAACTTTATATGTAGTCCAATATATAGCAAACAAAGTGTAATGTCCTTCACAGTGTACACGCTGTTTTAAGGAAAAAGCACAGTCTGGGGGGTGGAGCTAATTTCAGGGCCTGAAAAATGAACTGTAATCATATAATAAGCCTGAAATGAACAAAACTAGCCGTATAAACTGTATGGCACTAAAGAAAACAGTTTTCCTTAAAACTACATGAATATTACAGGTCTAGGAACATGATGAATATTGCAAACTGCAACTTTAAACTCTCTAAAAATGTATTATAAAATTATAAAAATCTTTGAAAAAGCATGAACAGAAAGTGTTTAAAAGTATTAAAAAGGGAACAGTCGGCACTGTTTGTAGTGCACAAGGTTGAGCCAAACACACTAGATGTCTCTCTAAGATAAACAGGTGAGTTAGTGTGTGTTCAGTGTGTGTTCAGTGTGTGTTCATCCATACACACTCCAAGGCGACTGCAATCTCAGGACCATCTGTTCCTCTGCTACACAGTAAACCAGAACAAGAGAGGTAGAACCCTGATACAACCTTCACTGAAACTAAACTCCTTCTTCTGATGTCCCCCAGCACACACACACAAACACACACACACACACACGCACATGCACACGAATATGTGTAAGCTGAAACTTCAGCACGCTAATCTACCCCTTGTTCAGTGCTACGGTACTTCGTTCACCATGCCCTATCTGAGTTCTCCTGATGACTCTGAAGTGTGTATCATACACATTACACCACCCACACACAAAATACACACATACACACACAAACACACACACAAACACACACACACACTTTACCTCAGCAGCAAGGAAAAGGGAGTTGAAGTCATTTCACTTGGTGATTTTTTTTACAGTTTGTTTCCTTTAAACTATGTATTTGGCCAATTAGCTAACAGAATGAAAACAATAATGGTATTAATTAATTAATTTAACAGTCATGTATAGATGTAGTAGTTAACTTAATAAAAAAACACCTTGAGCAGCAAATGAAATTTTATATACAGTATATATGAGTCAAAGATGAGAAGGGTTTTTAAAAATATAAATAAAAAAGTAATATTTCAAAATATCTTAGACACATTAATTTTTTTGGTTTTTATTGTAACCTTTTATGTTGTTTTTTTAATATGTGATGAATGAGAATCTTGCATACAAAAGTTTAATCCTATTTATTTATTTATTTATTTATTTATTTATTTATTTATATTAAAATATTACTATTTAAATATTAAAACAGTATTTACACATACTATTACCGATAATACCAATAATAATCCTATTTATTTATTTATTTATTTATTGTTCATGTAATTTCTGCTTACTTTTTTTTTTTTTTTTAAATCCAAGATCCATAGTATTTTATTGCTCCTGTTTTCATTTATACTGTAGCAACTACTTCTGTTGCTCTGGGCTGAAGTTCTGCTGCTAAATCTACACTGATATTTTTTGATGCTTTCCAAACACTCGTCTTTCAAACTGGTTTTGAGTGAAGAAATATGTGTCTAGCCCCTGAGATATCTACAGGAGCTCATTCAGGGGAAATGGTAAAGACCGTAAGTGATGTGAAAGCAGTACTGGAACATAGACTGGACTTCCAGACGAACTTTATGTCTAATTTTCTGTTGTTTTTCCCCACAGTGACCTCACACACGCTGTGACATCAGAGCGATGATTACAGTACCAGTGTGAGGCCGGTCTCAGTGACATATCACACTATATAGTGTTACTGATTGTTATGAATAATGCATTATAAGGGCAGGTGATCCGGTCACATGCAGGAAGCTGTACAGCCTTCTGCCTCTGGCCCGGGTCGATACGTGAGCATGTAGAGGCAGACGCAGAGCGTAAGTAGCTGTGACACGTGCTGGTGAGATTGTATGAATGACTGCATCAGTGAGTGGACAGACGTTCACTGGTGCTCTGTTCAACTTACCTCAGAAGTGGGAATTCAGAATTATGGCATTTTCGAGCTTGCTGAGTTCAAGTAAAGAAAGGAGAAAAAAAAAACATGGATGCCTGCATGTTTGTCTTTTGTTAGCCAGCTAACTGTGATGAGTGATGTATATGTATATATGTTGACTGATCTAAAGCAAATACGTGTATATACAGTATAACTCACTTAAAAGTAAAGAAGTTCTGCTTTGTTTATTGTTGATGCTGTGAGCGGCCATTTTGAGGTGGAGGAGACCTTGCTGAGTATGAAATCTGATTTAAGAAGATGTTTTCTTAGTTTTTTTCCAAGTCAGAGGTCAGAAATTCTGAGTTACGAGTTTTAGTCAAATGCAGCAATAGCACTCAACAACACAAGTTCGTCTAGAACTAGCTAGATATCTGTACGTAGCATGACGCTGGAAATGTGTTTGACCCAGATTATTTGGTTTTAAACAAATACACAGCCTTTGCTAGGATTTGGGTGTGGCTAATGGCATTGGGTTGTGTGGTTTGTGCATGTGTATATATGTCTATGTGTGTGTGTGTGTGTGTGTGTGTGTGTGTGCATACTGGATGTACAGCAACTTTGTGGCTTCATCACGTTGCTCATTGGATAATCATTTGCAGGCCAGTGAGTTATTTGTTTCAGCTTGTTAGATAATAAACATTGAATTCTGTTGAGTTCTCGATTCTGATTGGTCAGAAGGCGTTGATTAATTTTCTCTAAAAGCAGCTCTATGAGTAGTGCAGCTGCAAATCACAGGTTTATATTAAATGCGCTCATTCTGATACGTTATTGTTTCTATACTAACACCTTACACAGGGACTTGTGCAGCAGACGCTCTGTAAGTTTTCTGTTTATTTAACTATAATGGAAGGAGTCTCCAGTGTGAGCGCTTTGTATTTATGTGTTGTAGTTTCTCTGTAACATAACAAGCTACACTTTTTGTCTTGTTAACTTCAAAAGAGAGAGAGAAAAAAGAAAGTAAGCAATTACACTAGTAATTGCAAATAATTTATACTAATTTACATAATGTTCAGTAAATTACAACAATTTGCATATTGCTGAATAAGTTATAATATTTTACATATGGTTTAATCCATAATCATTTACATGCTGGTAATTTATAATCATTTTCTCATTGCTCACACAAATGATTTAGCTTAGAGACTTCACAGTTTAGAAGTGAAAAGAGGTTTTGGATTTCTATTCATTTCTATTCATTTCTGTTAATTCATTTTCTATAACAGCAGCCCTGTCAGTAGTTCCAGCTGTAACATAAATCACAGGTTTATATTAATGTGCTCGCTCTTATGAGTTATTATTTCTATAGTAACACCTCAATCACAGGGAGTTGTACTAATAGACTAATAAAGACTAATAACAAACAGATTTTTATAACATATTATAATTTAACAAAGATATAATTGTTGATTTAAGGACATTTTTTGTAAGGAGATCTTTATTTAACATTTATGGAAGGAGTCTCCAGTGTCAGCGCTTTGTAAAGGTTAGTAAGGTTTTGTCTTATTAACTTCAAAAGAGTGAAGGAACGACTGTTTATAGCTGCTATAATGTAAATGAGAACAGGAACTAACTTGTTCTGTGGATCTTCCACAACAGTAAATGTGGCTATAAACAGTGAAAATCGTGTCGTGTTGATCATTAATAAATTAAAAATTGCAATTTGCTGTGGTATAAGAGGAATAAAACACTTCGGGGCATGCTGTTATAGGAAAACAATCCTCGGCTGTATCACATGACCTTGGTCTGGATTACTTTGCTATAATAGCAAGGCCAATTGTGTGTTATTCCTTAATTATGTAAAAGACGGAAAGATAGGCGTAAACATCTCAGTGACATAAAACTCCTGACTTATTATTCAATTATGAATCATAACCAAATAGCTATAAATCCTTCAGTGAGTACAGTAAAACTAATATGAAAAGTATTCAGTAATGAGTGAGAGAAAGTACATCTGAACCCACTAACATCTGGGAATTTAAACAGTTAACACACCCTGCTCAGCTCGTCCTTGTCATATCCACAGGTCTGGTCATTTATTACCTGAAATGAAAATTAAGTGCTTGAGAAATATCAGTGTAGACCTCAGGAGTAGAAGCTGCCCCAAAGACTTCAAAGATTTTTTTAGTTTTAAAACCAACAAAAAAAGAAGAATGCATTTCTGTTAATTCAGTTTATTTGTATTTGTATAATAGCATTTATGCTTGCCATCTTCTCATTTACATATCATCAGTCTTTTTTTCTTTTTTTCTTTTTAAAGTTGTCTTGCTTTTATGTTACTTTACTCTTTAGTCTGTATTTTCTATCCCTGATTTTTTTCAGGGCTTAAAGGCAAGTGCTTGTGTTTAAAGGTGGTGTTTTAGATGTTATTGAAAAGCCTTGTCTCATTGGGGGTGAAATACGAGAGAATCGATTTATCCCAGGGTGTGCGTTACCTGACTCTGAATACGAGGAACTTTCCCCATGTAAATATTGACATTGACATTAAAAACTTTTGAATTTTATTAGCAGATTCTGAATACAGTAGTGTCCTGAATAATATAGTGTGTTGATTTGGTGAGTCCAAAGGTTATGTCGATATTTACATAGAGAAAGATATTCATATCCAGACTTCGTCTATACACCTGGTAAATGTTTGGGTGCGGAATTCAGACTATACAAACGTGTGTGTTGTTCAGGTTGTGATGAGGTTTTCAATAATGTCTAGACAACCGGCTTTAAACACAACCACTTTCCTTTAACCCCTAAAAAGAATAAGGGATAGAAAATGCTGACTGAAGAAGGAAATCTTTAAGATTATAGCAGCAGGTTTTAGGTACAAATCTACCTAAGATCTACCTATGAAGTATTCAGGTGAGATTATACAGAAGAGTCTTGGACACAGAGTGTCAATGAGACCTTTTAACATGTTCGGAATTGATTTTTTAGCTTACAGTTGTAGCGTTAGCATTCACTTTGTGCTGCTAATATCTCTTGGTAGTATAAGTTTCACAGGTTTGGCTGTGTTGTAATTGCTAAAGCCATTAGGGAGAATGTGTGTGTGTGTGTGTGTGTGTGTGTGCACGTATACTCTCCCTCGGGCCTGCTTTGCATGCCTATGTTAAACTGAAACTTCAACCTGGAGAGTGGCCGTGATTAGCTGAGCTCCGGTCTCCTTTCTCTCTCTCTGTCTCTGTCTATCTCTCTGTCTCTGTCTCTGTCTCTCACTCTCTCTCTCTCTCTCTCTCTCAGCTCGTCATGGATCCTGTTTCCTCCAGCAACCTGAGTTGCCTGCGCTTTTAAGCGAGCAGTTTCTTCTACAGGGTAAAATTTGCCCTTTAACGCATTTTGCATCATCAGAGGTGCTGTCTCTCTCTCAAGATGTCTGAAGTGTGTGTGTGCTGAAGGAGTAAAGCAGAGAGACATGGCTTCAGGCAGGAACAGGTATGAGAGAACTCTTTGGTTCTGTTCATGGTGCATTAGCAGGTTTTGCTATGTCAGGTAACTTTTAGGACATTGTGTCTGTTAAACATTAGCGTTGTTTACCTAATAGTTTGCATTTTATACTGTACGATCCTTTCATTCGCAACACACACTCACACACATGCCTTTACACATCTGGTCAATAAGTAACACTTACCCTACTCATGTGTGCTGGACTGAATGAATGAATTATTTCAATCAAACAAACACACATTCAGGTACACACACGCCCACACACACACACACACACCCACACACACACACACACACACACACACACACTCCACGTGCTAGGTCTCATGTGTCAGTGGTTTGTTAAGTATACAGTAGGGGTGTAATGCAATACAGCTATCTGTATCTGTATCTGTATAGTGCGACAAATATCCGTATCTGTACTCAGATTTGAAAGGGAAGTGGGCGTGGTCTGGACAGGAAGTAGTAGCCCAGACGCACTGCTGTGGCAAGTCAAAATGGCGTCCAGGACGATTTTCTTTTAAAAACGATTTACAGCATTCAATTAAGAATTATAAAAAATACGCACAATAAACATACAAGATAATTTTGTCAAAATAAATTAAATGATTATTTTTTGGAGACCACAGTGCATTGTGTGTGATCTGTGTGGGCCTTATGGATCAGTGGCTTTATTAATGTAAGCAAAATAAAATCAGTAAAAGCAAACAAATTGTACACATCCTCTTCATATGTGTATTCGTATTGGTATCATGTTATCTGTTCATTCTGTATAACGTTTCCGTCCTTTTCAGTTACATCCCTAGTATAAACTTTCCATTTATTATTTAAGACATGCATTTTAACATGCATTACCTAATGTACAGCTTCTGTAGGTAGGTGTTAATTTATATTTTACTACAGTATTATTCTGCACACTGTACAGCGTGAAATATTCTTTAAGAAGAAAGTAGTGATGTTGTATAAGCCTCCTAACAAGCTTTGAACAGGAGCCTAAATGGGGAAAAGGTAACAGTACGACCCTTGCTAATTCCTCTTAATCCTGCTGCTATGCCGTACAGCCTAGCTGCAGAGATTAGCATTATCGCTAGTTAGCTCCGCTACAGACGGCCTGCCTGATTTTCTCTCACTCCTTACCTTCATTTTGATGGTCTTCAAAATGGTCACCTTAGGGATCTTAAAAAGATAATGTAAGTTAAAAGTATAGTCTATAATTAGCTCATATTTGTGTTTTGTTTTCAAGAAGTAGCCGCTAGTTCTTTCCAAGTGACTGTTATGTAACAGAACAGCACTACAGACATGCTGCTTGGCTTCTGCTCTGTTGGACGTCAGCAATGTGATTTTGTATCACGTTTAAATTTTAAAACTATCATGAATGTTTCAGTAGTGTTATGGACATGCTCCTCACTCACGTCTTTAGGAGATGTATTTTATTCATGCAGGCTCCTGGGTTCAGTTTCAAACACCCCAGAGTAGAAGTGTTCTGAGTATCCAGGACTATGTGATTAGACCTCGTATCATGTCACGTATAGAGGAAACACTGGAGTATCTTCCTGTTTATGATGATTTTTAGTTAACAAGTGGAGCATTAATGGAAACCATGTCAACAAATCCAGCCTGTGTAACTTTACATGCACGATTTTCATGATCATAATGCAAACTTGTGGTTCAGATGCATGCAAAAGAGAAGCACAGTTCTGTTCAGGAAAGTCTGCAGTTTGCAGAACTAGTGGAAAATGGCAAAAATTGATTCCCAGGCCATCATGCATATATCTTACTACATGCTTTATAGTCTACAGTAATGTTTGTACCTTTATTCAGTGCCTTTGTGAAAAATATCTGGTGCTGTAACTGATCACAGAAAGTTAACAGCAGGTTTAATTGCACCAGAGTGAAACAGTATAGCCATGCAGTAAACAATTATTTACACCACACACCCATGATTTTGTTGCTGCACTGGAATCTACTAATGGGGCGATAAGAAAAAGTTTGGACCTGTATGCAGCAAAAGAGCTCTGTAACGATGAAAGCTGTGGAGTTTGGATACAAACACAGGACAAATACAAAAGGCAGAGTCAACGTCACACATGGATGGGGTCAAAACTAGAGATAATGCTGATCCAATACCCAGGATCAGTATTGGGACGATCCCAGCAAAAAAAAAAAAAAAAAAATTTAAAAAATGGAGGAACGGATATTAGAGAAAAATCTGATCCTGTAACAAAGGGAAAAAGATTGGAATTGAATTCGGAGAGGATTTTTTGGAAATATTTACATATTAATGTTTATTATAGTTAAACTTTAAATGTATATTAGTCACTGAGAAAACTCTTTTAGAAAACTGACTTCCGGCCCGGGATGCTTCTTTGTGTTTGGATGAGCTTCCTGTCAGTCATCGTATATACAGTCTACGGGTCCCCGTAGATCCCCGTAGATCCCCGTAGGGGCGGAGCTTCGTGAACAGGGGTCGGAATGGGGGCTGAACTAAAGGAGAAAAAAAAATAATTAAAATGTTGAACTCATGTATGCATTAGAGACCTAATCTTGGAAAATAAAAACTAATCTTACCTAATGCACCTTTAAGTGCTTGAGTTTTAAAAATCTTTTTAAAGCTTAGTAATTTTTAAAGAAAAAAAATATCAAAAGAATATTGATATCAGCCGATATTCAAAGTTCCAGGACCAATATCGTATTGGGGAAGGAAAATGAGTATCGTTCCATCTCTAGTCAAAACACTGGCAAACAGGGACGTGTAGACAAGGCACAATAACAAGGCAGGGTTCAGTAAGAAAAGATAAAACTAGTAAACGATGCAAAACTTTGCATTGTGAGTGTGATGGTTGATTGTATGCAATGTATCATCCAAATAATCCTGAATGATCTGACTTGTAGTCTAGTGATTGGAAATGAAGTAATGGCCAGATTGGGCTGGAATGTGGTATGACAAGGATCTGGATGTAACAAGCCCAGAAGAAGTGTCAACTGATCACAAAGAAAAGAAAAAATAAATAAAAAAACGATCTCTGAGGGGCATGTTCACCTACAGAGTATGTTCACTTCCCAGGAGATAAGCTGTGTTAGCAGTAGCTTGTAAATCATAAGGCCTGAGCATTTGCCAAATTTGAAATCTCCACATAAAAATTTTAACAAATTTTAAATCTTCTGATCACCAAGCCAAACTTGAAATCTCGTCCAGTATTAGGAGACCGTAGTCTGACTTTAGATCGGTGTAAATGGAGCTTTCAAGCTAAATTGACCTCTGTCTGAAGGACATGTGGCCCGTGACACCTCAGTGGACATTTGTAAGCCAAAGTTTGAAAAACTCAATCTCACGCAAAATTTGCACAAGGTTGAGCATGAGAAGGTGGCGTGGTTGGATTTTGTTCAACTTCAAATACTTATAAAACAAAATCCATAATCAAGAGCATGTAATTTGTTACTGTACTTTTTCAGGTATGTGTATTTTACTTTAAGTATTTCCATTTTTGCAGACTTTATACTTTTTACTTCACTATATTTCAAAGCAAAATGTCCATTGCTTATCACACTGAAACACTAGAAAACCAGATTGGCTAAAAACATCTGAAAACACCACATTTTAAAATGGAAACAAACTGATTTTTTACTTAGCTGCAAAGGCTAGCTGTACTGTAGATTTACAGTGGCATCCAATGGCATACATTCTCACTCAAATGTGCTGTTTAAAAAATAAAAAACAAAACAGGACTTATCAAGAAATACAGAGAAGAAACGCACCTCAATCATTGGACACTTGATAACTTCACTTTGATACTACAGACTTAAAGTTACATTTCTAATGAAATCAGAAATGACTCTGATGCTCATACTCAAGTTCCTTTCAACACACACAGCACTGCTTCACTCTATACTATACAGTAATAAAAGAGAAATGATTTATAATCGCACTATCCGGGGTGTCACACAGATGAGGACAGGTTTCCTTTTGAGTCTGGTTCCTCTCAATGTTTCTTCCTCATGTCGTCTCAGGGAGTTTTTCCTCACCATCATCACTTCTGGCTTGCTCATTAGGGACAAATTAAAATCTATATCCCGAGTTATGTAAAACTGCTTTGTGACAATGTCCATTGTTAAAAGCCCTATATTAATAAAGTTGAATTGAAATTGATCCACAATTTCATGATTGACAGATTCATTCATGTCCTGCATAGTAGACAGACACGCCCCTAAAATGGCGAAGAGATCAGAGTGAGAGATTCTCTATAGATACTCATCATCAAAATAATAATATAACTACAATAATTTTATTGACACTTAATGCAGTACAATAAAAAAGCAGGTCCTTTTTGTACTTTAACTCAACTAGAAATATAAATAGAAGACTTTTACTCCAGGAGCATGTTACTAAAGATAACATCTGTAATTAATTTCACTGTAATTTCATATCAGTAGAATTGTTTTTTTTATTTTTAGTGAAAAAGTGTAATGTGTAGTTTTGATCTGAACAGGACATTAGGTGTTAATGTGTGTGTTGTTTGTAACAGTGGGTTGTAACAGTGACTGAATCTGTTGTGTGTACTCAGGAGATCTCTTAGGAAGATGTTTCCACAGTCGGCCAAATCTATCGTCTTTGACAGCTTTCCTGATCCTTCTGACACCTGGGAGATCGTCGAGACGATCGGAAAAGGAACCTACGGAAAAGTGTACAAAGTGCTGAACAAGAACAACGGCAGCGAGGCGGCCGTCAAAGTACTGGATCCAGTTCATGTGAGTTACATACTGTGTATTAAAACAAAAAGCTTTCAACTTCCTACATCTGAAACCATGACATCACATCAAAACTTCACAATTTAGTGCAAAAGTTTGTGCACCCCAGGACAAAAAGAAGAAATGATGAAATGTAATTTATTGCAGTTGAGACATTCAGTGAATTTAGGCTGAAATATGTTAATTTTTCATCATCACCTGATCAGGTAAAGGGATTAATAATGGAAAATTCTATCAGTTTTCATCTCTCTGACTGAATGTGATATACTGTAGATATTCTCTAATATCGTTTCTATAGTAACCGTTCATTCACACGGACTTGTACAACGGAAGCTCCACATTAATGGCTTAAAATAAATGTGTGTAATCGTTGTTATGGTGAAGTTTTCTTCAAGGAGATGTTTATTTAACATTCATGGTAGGAGTCTCCAGTGTCAGGGCTTTGTACCGGTCAGAGGTAAAGCTGGAACTTAAAGTTTTCCGACAGAAAAGTTTACGCTTTTTGAAGTTTCTCAGTAAAATAACTGCATTTTTAAAATTAATTTTTAAATGTTTAATTAATTTTTATTTATGCCATTTTTATCTCTGTTATCTATTGCATTCTATTATTTTTGTACTCTGTTTTTATTTTTTGCTGATTATTGTTTTCAATACATTTAAAAAAAAATCAATATTTAATTATTTTAAAAATATTTTATCAATTCTTGACTGTCAGTAAAGCACTTTGTGAATATATAAATTATGATTATTATTAATATTTTAAATAATAACAATAATAATAATAATAATAATAATAATAATAATTGTTATTATTATTATTATTATTATTATTATTATTATTATTATTATTCAAGAGAGAAAACGAGATGCTGCTGACTGAACGACTGTTTATAGCTGCTATAATGTAAGTGATAACAGGAACTAACTTGTTTAGTGGACGTTCCACATTATTAAATGTAACTATAAAAGGATAAAATGTACAATGTGTAGCTCTTTAACAAATTAAAAAATGTTATGGTGTAAGAGGAGTAAAACACTTGTGTTCAATGTGCTGTAATGGGTAAATAAATAAAAAACTTCAGCTTGGTAACAGTAACTTTGCTTCATCACACCACACTGGCGTTGATTATTTTCCTATAACAGCACAACACTGAGTGTTTTATTCCTTACTTATATACTGTATATACATAAGCATGAGTATTTCCAGTATAATTATCTTTCAGTCATGTGGTGTGCTAGTCCCCTCTCACACTCTGCTAAAGCTGTCAGAGACATTTTCCATGCCTGTCATTTTGTCATATTAGGAAGAGCACACCTGTATCTAAGAGATACACGGGAGGCTCTCTCTCTCTCTATCGCTCTCTCTCTCTCTCTCTCTGTGGCTGAATATAACTCTGCTTAATCATGGTGAAATAGCTGTGGGGGGGAAGGTGCTGTTTATATTCATTAAGTCTCCTCTCGGTCACCCTTTCAAGGTCTGAAAAGCAGAAGCATCCAATCGCTGCTACTGTATACAGAATGACTCAGACAGAGTCTATCGAAAAGCAGACACGTCCAATCGCTGCTGCTGTACACAGAATGACTCAGACAGAGTCTACCGAAAAGCAGAAGCGTCCAATCGCTGCTGCTGTATACAGAATGACTCAGACAGAGTCTACCGAAAAGCAGAAGCGTCCAATCGCTGCTGCTGTATACAGAATGACTCAGACAGAGTCTATCGAAAAGCAGAAGCGTCCAATCACT
>CM040454.1:30383597-30431127 GCA_022758105.1 Pangasianodon gigas | reverse complement strand
GAGCTAGCTCAAATATTTAATATTTAACCTGTAACAAATGTGTCAAAGTTTTAAATTAGAATCAGGAATGTTGGGTTTGTGGTTTTGTTCATCTTCAGTAAAAACACTACTCCGGTCAGCATTTCTGTGCTTTAGGTTACAATGAACCTATTATTATTATTATTATTATTATTATTATTATTATTATATGTTCATTTATAAATTATGTTCACCCAATTATGTTCTTAGAGAATAACACAGACAAGTGCAAACAGAAATGGCTGTGGGAGTGGGTGAGAAACAAACAAACAAACAAACAAGCATACCAATCAATCAATCAATCAATCAATCAATTCATTCAGTCCTGCTCACACCTCCACTCTAAATTTTACTCAGGTCAGAAGATATGTACCAAGACCTTTTAACTTAATTACATTTACAAAAAAAAAAGGCAGACAGACAAAAAGGATCTCTAATCCAAATTTTTATCAGGTTAAAAGATATATACCAAGACAGTTTGACTAAATTATATTTAATAACTAACTAAATAGATAAATGAAAAGACAGACAGATAGGTATTATTTAAGTCAAGTCAAGTCGAGCTTTATTGTCATTCTGCTACGTGTGGACAAAATGTCGTGTCTCGCAGGACCACGGTGCTACATACAAGTTAAACATAAATATGAACATAGAAGTATAAGAAAAACAATTAAGTTGACTATACATACTTTACAAAAACTTTACAAAAACTATACAAAGACTTTACATAGGTACTTTACATAGATACTGTAAATGAAATTGTGCAAAAGAGGTATTTTGGGGGAATAGTGCAAGATGATTTGCAGTGCAATGCACAAGTAAACATATATTATCAAACTGAGTCTTTGTGAGGGAGAGTGTCTATAAAGAGTGTCTATATTTAATCAAAATAATAATAATAATAATAATAATAATAATAATAAATACAGCAATTATTTCATTGTTTAAAACTACTTATAACACTTTACATTAAGGGTCACGTACATCTTCTGAAACAGTAGTTATTATGAAGAGTCCGGTTACTGTTACACTGTAAGATGAGAATAATGATGAGAACACTAAATAAGCTGCTAATTTTGTTGAATAAGTGCTTTATTTACTACTTTTATATACACAATGAATGAATGTCTAATCTGTCGCCACTAATACTGAGTGGTTACTTCAGTAATTAATACACTACACTGCTGAAAGTAGATAAAAATATAAATATAAAATGATCTTTTTGTCACTTTGGTCTCTTCTCTGTGGAGCTGGTGTATATTTGTGCCTGTTTTGTATAGCTCAAGTTGTGCTTGTGCTCGGGGTGGGGTGATGAGGTGATGAGGTGGAGGCAGCTTTAAAGGGACAATCTTACTATTTATATAAAAAAAAATATATAGCTAAGAAAAGAAGGGAAAGAAGGAAGCAGTGAGTTAGCTCGAGTGTGTTGTGTAATTGTGTGTTGTGTGTTTACCATTTATTAATGTGAACCAATGCAGTAAATAACCTTAAATATAAAGTTTTTTTTCCTGAAAGGGCTTTGCATCTCTGTATGCAAACTGTCTAATGCAAAAGCCACACTCAGCACCTCAAACCAGCTGCAGTTTAGCATCCGAGAAAGACGGAGGGGCATGACAATGACAGAGGGGGGCGGGGCATAATGAAAGGGGTTCAATTGCCATGGTTACCGTCCTGCCCTCCTGTCTGAAGTATAATTTTCCATATTTCAGAAGGTTTCTGGGAGGCCGCTGATTACCTAGAGGACCGGTGCTAAATTGCGTCCTCGGCTTTGTTGGCTCCTGATCAGCTGCAGCGGTGATTGTGCGTCTGTCTGTCTGTCTCTTTTGTACGCTGCCTTCTAATTACAGAGAGATCCCAGAGCTTTCATCTGCTTTTGGCAGCGCCTCGGCCTTTAAGGCCCCCGACTCCTCACCCTCACTTCAAAGAAATGGTGCTGTTGTGTAAAAGTCATCCATTTTGCCTTATATTCACGCGGTAATGACTGCAGCAGACTCATGGCTGTAGCACTTCATTACTGGAACAAGAGTTCCTGTTTGTTTGTTGCTCTACGCTAATGGCTTTCCCAGTGCATTCACAATTAGATTCCATTTGAAAATTGGCATTGTGTCTGTCTGAATGTTGTGTTTGATGTTTTCTGATTAATAAGTTGCGTCTGTTTCTTCCAACTCCAAGCCAATAGTGCAGTAATAAGTATTATTATCAGCATGCTTTTGATTTTTACCTGAAAATTAAGAGCACTGATTCTTCTTCTGGCATGTAATTAGGACCTGCTGAGCCTGAAGAGGAAGAATGCGCAGTCCCGCAGAAAAAACATGCAGCAAAGAATGAAAAAATATAATGCTGTGTTTAATCTTTTTACAAAATGGCTGACATTTTCTTTGCTGATCTGCTACTCAAACTGTTTCGACGCAAACAAAAAGCATTTTTTTAACCAAGTTCTAATTATCTGATTTATTACAATTAAAATATTCGATACAATGTTAGATTTCACACTTATTTGAAGAGTAGGTCTGTTTAATCCTCTTTCAGGCAAAATGTTTCCAACCAAGTGCTGTTTTTGTCTATTTCAGTTGAAATTTTGGTGAATTTCTAATAAATAATAAATACAGTTGACTGATGTTCACTATACACTCGTCTAATGTTAGCTAAGTTGAACTTACAGTACATTGATAGATTTTATTTCACATTAATGAGCTCAAAACATTCTCTATTTACGTTAGATAGCGAGGATGCTGTGTCTGCGTCTTTCAAGCACGAAAATCAATTCGAGACGAGAGATTACTAATGTGAGACGGGGAAAGGGGGCGGGGTTTCCAGGGAATCAGTTCATTTCAGAGACCTATGCAACTGTCAATCATTAGAGAGTCATATGTCCATTGGCTCATTGGGGAAAAAAGGTAAAGGTGTTGTTTTGACATATTTTTGAGCAGTAAGTTGTAGAAGAATCCTAAAATGCTGAGCTCCTCCACAAAATGCATGAAGGTTAGCAGGTCTGCATGATTGAAATCTGAAATATTTATTAATTACACCATTAAATACAATATAAACCTCATCTTTTTCATCATTAAAGCCTTTCATCGTGATTCTCCTTCTTGTTTAGCTGAGCTTGTTCAGTTCTACACTCACACCACTGGGCTTCTTTGAATCTTTCTAGCTTTCTTCTTTTCTAAATGAAACCTTTCCCCAGAAAGACAGACAAACCTGTAAAGAAACAAGAGAGCTCTCTATTTTACTCATTGTTTCACAGTCATCGATCCACCTACCAAACTATTTTTATTTTTTTTTTTGCTAACTGCATTGTTAGTATTCCTCTGTGTTATATAGCGAAAAGAGACACATTTTTATTTATTACTGTTTCTCAGTCCTTCTTAATCTCCTGAGCTGAAGATTAGCGTTTTCCTAGTTTAACATAACATTAACTTTTTTGCTAATAAACAAATATTTGTGAGTTTAATTTCCTACATTGCTGTCTATAGGATCAGCATCTAAGCCCCGTCCACACGTACACAGATATGTTTGAAAATAAAATTATTTTCTCTGCATCCACATGAAAAATGCATTTTGGCTCAGCAAAACCAAAACACTGGCACAATTTCATTAGTTTGAGAACTCAAAATGGCAAATTGTGAGCAAATACACTGCAAAAAAAGACATCTTAGCAAGTGAAAATATCTTAAATATAGTCATATTTATCTAATATTTCCTATTATGAGATTACAATAAACCAAATATGACCAAAAAGTTTAAAAAAATGCTCTTTTATTGAAATAAAGTAGATACTCTAATGGACTTAACAGGAAGGAAGGATGAAATGTGTGGAGATGTGAAAATTGAGTCTGAATGTCTTTAGCCCTGGTGTGTGGAAACTTTTGACGTCCTCTGTACACAGAATATCACGTACTGCTGTTGGAAAATAATCAACTTTCATAGTGGAAACAGTAACTCCAATCAATCACACCACCCTACCATTGATTATTTTCCTATAACATCATTACCCCAAGTGATTTATTTCTTATTTATTTCTTACTTAACTAAGTTTCATGATGAAAAAAACTGTTTATTGTTCATTTTTATTAATACTTAAGGATTAAAGGATCCAAGATGTTAAAAGAATTTCCAAATATCCAAACATGGAGGGAAATTAAACACACAGTGAGCACTGTTAGCTTATAATGTTGCAGTTAATTGAACAGATGGCAAGAAATTTTAATATTATAATAGGATTTGTGTTCTAGTCACTGTAAGCAGTCCTGCAGCAGGGCATCATGGGAAAATTTGCCCTGAGTCTCTAACTGTGAGTGAGGAATGATGTTGATGGTTGTGTGAAGATGACGTTAATAATACACCCACAGCGAAAAAAAAAAAAAAAAAAAAAACATCGATGACTTTTCTAATTGTGATAATGATTTAAATAATTGTGTTATAGTAATGTGCAGGGCAAAAAATATATATCTTTACAAAGCAAGTTAAAATTATCTTGAATAGTTCTTATTCTGTGATTATTATAAATCAAATATAAGATTATTCCGCTTGCTTTTAGATGATTTTACTCATTTCAAGCTTTAAATCTCACGTATGCAGCGATCAGTGCTTCAGCTATGAAAAGACGCCAGTTATTGATCCTCCAATCCACTGTCCAAGCACAGCTTTATTAGAAAGCCTTTGAATACAGGTGATTTAAAATATGGACTTTCCTCCCCATGCGTCTGATCGATACTTTGTCTTCAGAACCTGAAACATTTCTGAGCTGCGAGCATAATGGGGCGATTTGTTCCTCCCTGCTGTTAGCTCAATTAACTTTTTTGTAAACGGTGGTGAAGCAGGAAGGCAGGAGTGGCAGGGAGCCCTGCAGGCACGCTGGAAACGAGAGCGCAGAAAAGACCCCTGCGTCTCTGGGAATACACACACACACACACACACACACATTTCTCCACTGTTAGCATTTCACCTTTCTTTTCCACCCAGATGATAAATGTTGGTTCAAACGGTCGCTCCAGAGCAGCAGCTTTGTTTTAAAGTGTCACTTTGACGAGGCTGAACCTCCGCCGTGTCTTGATTGTGGGTCTGTAAAGGTTTTTTAGTCATCAGGGGCTTTTTAAACATTTAAACACAGTAATTCACTGAACTGTGACTGCACTTGGGGGATGATTTTGCAATTTTTCTCCAATTATCATGAAAAATGATAAAGCCTCATAGTTGAGAGTGAAAATGTCTTTAATACAAATTATAACACAAATCCGGCTTCTTTGACTTACAAGCCTACTGCCAAACATCATAATTTGTGTGTGTGTGTGTGTGTGTGAGTACATAATATGATGATGTGATATTGATATTGTGATAATGTTATGATACACTTTTCTAAGTATTGTCACTCCACTGTTACTCAGTATCACTGACTGAATGTTAAAATCCATGTTTTGTACTCTATACGGCCAAAAGTATGTGGACACCTGACCAACACACTCATATGTGTTTGCTGAACATCCCGTTCCAGATTTAGTCCCTCTTTCTGGTTATAATAAGCTCCACTCTTCTGGGAAGGCTTTCCACTAGATTTTGGAGCGTGGCTGTGGGGATTTGTGTTCATTCAGCTACAAGAGCATTAGTGAGGTCAGGCACTGATGTTGGTGAGGAGGTCTGGGGTTCAGTCGGTGTTCCAGTTCATCCCAAAGGTGTTCAGTAGGGTTGAGGTCAGGGCTCTGTGCAGGACACTCGAGTTCTTCCACTCCAACCTTCACACACCATGTCTTCATGGAGCTCGCTTTGTGCACAGGGGCATTGTCATCCTGGAACATGCTTGGGTCTTTTAGTTCCAGTGAAGCGAAACTGTAATGTTACAGCAAATAAAGACATTCTATACAATTGTGTGCTTTAAACTTTGTGGAACCACATATGGGTGTGATGGTCTGGGGTGCACATACTTCTGGCCATATAGTGTACTACTTTTTCATTTTCCTCTCTTTTCCCGGTTAGATATTATAATTATTTTTTGTGATAAATTTAAACACATTTTAAATATCATCATGTTACACAATTTGCCAGTTTCCCTTTTAAATATTTCATTTCCTTGAAAAAAAATAATTTTAAGCAAACTAATTGAATATCTATCTATCTATCTATCTATCTATCTATCTATCTATCTATCTTTTACATTATTGTTGAATGTATTTGTCACTTGTTTAGTTCTGGGTTGTTAATTTTTCTGGGTTTTTTTATTATTATTTGTTTGTTTGTTTTAGGTGAATGTTGAATAAAAAAAGTCTGAAAATCTGAATCTTTTAGTATGTGGCTCTAAATTTCAGTTGTGTTTCTTGCACATAATACATATCCTGTATCATAAAGATTACATATTATCATAAAGATTACTCGATATTGCACACCTCTAGCTCTGGATAACGGTGAAATCTGTAAATGTGTGTGTCCAGGTCAGTGGTTGTGGTCTGACTTTAGCAGGTAATCAGACACTTATCATCGAGAGTATGAGTGCAGGAATAATTATACAGATAGAAAACTTTTCACAGAGCTGAAAGTAACTTGGATAAATCAGACCTCGGCTTGCTTACAGCAGCACTTCCTGTTTGCACATATCACGCCGTGTCACCTCTTGCCCGAGCTTGATCTCAGATGCTCCCAAATAAGAGGATGGAGTTGTTGCCTTGGCAACACATAGGACAATTTTGTGTAATTTCAAGAGGGCTTTCTGTGGAGAAAAGAGCTTGTACTTACCTTCGCTTTCCATTCACTGCAGAGACAGATTAATTAAAGCTGTGTTCAGTCTCCATTGTTCTTTCAGCATGAGATGTTTGCTTAAAACACGAATTTCTCGAGATAGATCTGAAGAGTGCTGTTTCTTAGCCTCGAGTGCTACAACCACATGCATGCTGATGGTATCATTTATAAGTAAATGTTTAATTAACCTAAAAGAAATTCTAATTTGGGCATTGTAAAAGTGGCATCATTAATAAACATCTCAACATCTTAAAGATCAGTAAATAAGAGGCTTTGAATATGTCTGGAAGAACAATTCTTGTGTGTGTGTGTGTGTGTGTGTGTTTGCATGTTTTTATATCTTGATAGGGACCAAATGTCCTCACAATGATAGGAATACAGACAGTTTAGACTTTGTGGGGACATTTTTTTTCTCGTGCCTACAAGGAAACTGGTTTTATTTAGAAACTAAAAGAGCCAAAAGATTAATTAGCTACATTAATCATTATATCAATGTAAGGTCCTCACAAGGATAGTAAGACTTGTGTGTGTGTGTGTGTGTGCTCGCCTTCTCCGAGTATCAGTGGAAATAATGGAAATTGTGGAAATAATGATGTTCCTGACATTCATCATGTGAATTACACGGTCAGTCAACATTTCTTCTACACGCTCTCCACATTTTCCACCAACTTTTAGCCTCATTTTTACCCTTTTTGTGTGTTTTTAAAACTCATTTTCAATCAAATGTAGCAGAGCACTCACTGTAACCCCAGTACTGACAGTGAAATGACAATCTCTTGTTAAAATTGATGGCCAGCTTGTCAAAGTGTTAAGCACAGACACATCACGTGACCTAGCCTAAACCTTCAGTCTGTGTCTGGATTCGATATTCAGACTGAGCTGATGAGGACTGAAGGAGTGAGGGATGCATAAAAAATGCATGGTTTTTCCATTCCGTGTGGATGAAATATCATTCTGTGAAGAACAAAAGCATTCTATAGTTTCATAATTTTGCAAAAGAGGATAACACCACTTTAACTACAGGGGGTGGAAACCGGAAACATTATTCATTTTTATACCACAGCGCTGTCGAATCCTGGATTCTGATTGGTCAGAAGGTGTTGATTAATTTTCTATAACAGCACCTCTGACAGTAGTGCAGCTGCAAATCACAGGTTAATTATTAATGCTCTCATTCTAATATGTTATCATTGTTTCTATAGTAACAGTTAATACAGGGACTTATACAGCAGATGATCTACTAGGACTGTAGTCAAGACCACTATGGTCAAGATCAAGTCAAGACCGAGGCTTAAGCAGGGCGAGGCCAAGTCAAGAATGAGTCCAAATGAAAGTGAGAACTAGTCAAGATCGAGACCAAGAACTTTTTTGAGGCCAAGTCTTTACTTCAGTTAGCTGGCTTCATTCGTGCATTGTGTCAGTGATTAGGCTGTTTTCTAGAAGAATGAATTATGTCTCGTCAAACTTTGTGTATGTGAAAAGAAAAGAAAACACAAACATTATGTTCACCAGCTCTCGACTGAGACCAAGTACTTATTTAGTGAGACCAATGTCCAACACCGGACTCAAGTCCTACCTGCAACAAAAAGTTGTGTGTAATCAGTAATTTGGTTTACTTTCTCTGATGAGATGTTTATTTAACAATCATGGAAGGAGTCTCCAGTGTCAGTGCTTTGTAACAGTCAGGGGTAAAGCTGTAACTTTAAGTTTTCTGACACGGGAAAGTGTTCAGGACAGAGGAGTTTATGCTTTGTGGTTTTCTTGGTAACATGACAGTCTGCAATCTGCATTTTATTTGTCTTACTTAATTTTAAAAGAGTGGCAGATGAGAGAATAACTGTTTATTACTAAAACCTGTAATCCTGTAAGAGGAATAAAACACTTCAGGATGTGCTGTCCCAGCTTTGAGCTGGTGATAGTAACTCTGCTTCATCACATCACCCAATAATTGATCATTTTTCTATAACAGCATGACAGCAAGTGTTTTTTCTTTACTTATTAGTTAATATTGACTACATTAGGTGATGATTTGCTTTTTTTTACTGGGTTAATACATTCAGGATGAAGGTCTGTTTCATAACGTCTTCCATTTTTGAAAATGAACTGCGGTCTTTTCTTTAAACTGTCTACTTTATTTCCAAACACATGTAATTTACTATGTTGACCTACAAATGTTGATCCATGATATCCTGGAAAACATCTGTATTTAGAAAAGCTGTACGGGCCCTGTATCTGAATGAATGATAAATGATGGAAAATATTCAAGATTTTTTTTTATTCAGGTATCTATTCAGTTTTAATGAACTATTTCTTTATTTATCAAATTGCTCCATTTATTAAATATTGATTTTGCCATCCATCCATCCATCCATCATTTATTCATCAAATCATTCAATGATCAAATCAGTTTCTCCATTCATCAGTCATCGTGTTGGTTTCGCTTCTTCCACTCCTGATATCAAAAATATTTCACTAGGTTTATTTGAGATATTTGAATGGTGCACAATGTATAAAATATCTGAAAGAATGTTTTGGTTAAAGAGAGACTGGTTTTTATAAAGAGCGTAATGGGTTCCTGATCATTTCTCCCTGATCTATGTTTGTTTTCTTCAGCTGTGTAACGGAGGCTCAGTGACAGATCTGGCCAAGGGAATGCTGAAAAGAGGAGAGCGGATGGATGAAGCCATCATCGCATACATCTTACACGGGGCACTCATGGTAGGTCTGCTTCATCATCATCATCATCATCATCATCATCATCATCATCATTGTCATCACTATCATCATCACTATCACCATCACCATTATCATCATCATCATCACTCTCATCACTATCATCATCATCATCATCATCATCAACATCATAATCATCATCATTATCATCATCATCATCATTGTCATCACTATCATCATCACTATCACCATTACCATCATCATCACTATCATCATCATCATCACTGTGATCACTCTCATCACTATCATCATCATCATCATCATCATCATCAACATCATAATCATCATCATTATCATCATCATTGTCATCACTATCATCATCACTATCACCATTACCATCATCATCACTATCATCATCATCATCAACATCATAATCATCATCATTATCATCATCATCATAATCATCACTGTGATCACTCTCATCACTATCATCATCATCATCATCATCATCAACATCATAATCATCATCATTATCATCATCATCATCATTGTGATCACTCTCATCATCATCATTATGATCATCAACATCATCATCATCACTGTGATCACTCTCATCACTATCATCATCATCATCAACATCATAATCATCATCATTATCATCATCATCATAATCATCACTGTGATCACTCTCATCATCATCATCATCATCATTATCACCATCAACATCATAATCATCATTGTCATCACTATCATCATCATCATCACTATCAGTGTCATCACCTCACTCTATCTAGTAGTTGTTCTTTACCCTGGTGGTTTGTATGGTGGCCAGTAAATGCAGCACTCAAGAGCATCAGAAATCAGAAAATCCTACAACAAAACCAAAAACACAACAGTGAACTTGGAAAGCCCAAATCAACAACAAACAATAGTTAGGTTTTCACTGAATATCACATGCTTGTTGCTCACTGGACACACCATATGACTATCACATGGCAAAACAATTGCACTTTTTTTGGGCGGTTTCTCATTATCCTAGCAAAAATGATGCAAAGTTAAATACGTTATTATAGTGAGGAGTAATTATTCCTTCTGAATAACACAGCTTCCTTTTCAGTGTTTGAATAACAGCATCTAAAATAACGTCTTATGAATGCCTCTGATAAAAATAAAAGCATCTGTCCTGCCATCCAGAGTGTATTCCAACCTCACACTGACTCCAGATCCACCATGACCCTGACCAGGATAAAGTACTTCCTGAACAGTGTGTGAGTGAAAAGCATCAGTAGATTCATTTACTACGCTGTATCCAATCAGCAACAAGCATGTGGTGTTCACTGAGGACCTCCCCTTTATGTTTCAATGTGTTTTAATGTGTTTTGTCTTGTTTCCTTATTTGCTGTTGTGTTTCTGGTTTGTTTGTGTGTTTTGCACTGTTATGGGCCACCAGAGGTTTGAGCTAAGACTAGATAGACTATAACGTGGTGATCAGAAAAGCTTTCCACACTCTAGCCTCTCATGCCGAAGTCCTCAACAGTACTACTGCTGCATTCTATCAGTTAAAGTTCAGGGATTTTTAAAGCAGACCATTTTGCCCAATATTTGCCATTGCATTAAGGAAGCTTAAATATAATATCTATTACAATGAAACCACTCTGGTCTCTGTGGAACCGTAAAATATTCAAATGAGATAAAAAAAATTACAAATGATGTGGTGTACAAATGACAACCATCCAATCAGGACACAGAGGCGTCTCTTCTCGCCTGTCAGTTCAGAAAGCTCCGCCTCTTGCTTATTATAATTCAGAGATACTGTATATACTTCAATAAGGATACAGGATAATAATGTATAATGTGAAAGAAAAGCATGTGCACTATTGATTACATGAAAAAAAACACTATTTTGTTTCTAAACTAGCTAAACAATTGTAAATAATCCTGATTTGAATACTGATTATATGAATAATTATGACCATCATTGTAGATGTTACAGTGTAGTCCAGTGGTTTCACCATTTTATAGGATGTGTTCTATTTGACTACAATTACATTTTCAATTTTTAATTTTAGAAATGACATTATATTTTAAATAAATATCTGAATCATGACATTTTTACGCAGCTACGCAAACCAGGCACTAACATTTCTGTACATTTTTACTTTCAAAATATATTTAAAATGAAATTCATAACAATCTGAACTACAAAACAGTCGTCTTTCTGCCAGGACTGTTTATTAAAAGTTACTTTAATGAAAAAGAAAAAGAATCTGACCTTATGAGAAAGTCGTACGAATTTGAACAAACGTACAAACAAAAAACAAACAAACAGTAAAAAGAATGCACGTATATAGCACTTTTCATTCATTTTTAGTTCAAAAATGATTTAAAAACATATCTAAAAACTATAGATTTTGTTGTTGTTGTTGTTGTTGTTGTTATTACTTAGAATCGCACATCATATGAATTTTTTTTAAATATCACTTACGCAAATATTAAGTAAATGGATTGTCAATGTGAGGGAATACCATGAATAAAAATGAATTTCTTTTTTTTTTTTTTAGCTGAAATCAAAAATAAATATTCCAATGTTTTTTTTTTTTTAAAGGTTAAGTCTAAAACATTTCATACTGATGACAAAAATAATAGAAAATATAGCAATATTCTCAACATTTGACAGATTCTTTTACAAAATGTATGCAGTTTAGGACTGTTGCATGATACAGCAGATTTTGGGAAAAAAAATCTGCCCAATAAAAAATAACAAATTTTTAAAAAGCTAAGGCATTGGAGTCTGACACAAGAAAATTTTTTTAGGATTTTGGGTAGAAAGTTTGTAAAGATTTACCAGAGACACTGAGAATGGCTAAAAGAGCAGCTGAAATCAGCTTCAATATTTTATGTTGAATTAAAAGTGCAGTCTCAAGTTTTATAACTATATATTTTCTTAAAAACAGCCTGAGTATGTGTGCACACTGTGCATGAAAGGGTTAAAGAGCGAGTGTAAATCATATTAATATGAGGACTTAATACATAAACTGTAAATCTATGAAAATTACTATGAATTAATACACACAAAACAAAAAATAGGTAAAACATAGAGCTATAGAGGGTTCCTGATGTTCTCTAAAACACTATTCCAGACTTTAGAGGCAATAAAAGATTAGTGTTTCCATCAGCTGAGCTGTGAGTGATCCTTAGTATTAACAGTAATAATAGTAATAATAACAATATTAATAATGATTATAATAGCATTTTATTTATAAGCACCTTCTAGGGACACTGTACAGATAGATTCAGAATATAAAAAAATGTAATAATAGTTCAATTCAAATAAAAAAAAAAAAAGACTTCCATCCTGCCTCAGCTGTATGAAGTGCTCAGGGAGGGCTATACTGCTTCAGGAGATCAGAAAGATATTTCCTCTAAACTATGCAGAGCTTTAAACCTCATGAGGAGGACTTTTTGGGAGTTATCAGGCAGCTGATGTAGCTTGAATACGCTTGGTTTAACGTGCTTTGACTATTGAAGTTGTAAGAAAAGATAAACTTTAACCCCGTCACTAATCCCTGTTATATTTTATACGAATTGTACATTTTAATCAATGGAATTGTGAGTCCTTGCTTCCACTTTTGATTGAGACGTTGTCACACCACCCCAAACTTTCAGTTATGTAAGTGTTTATATATATAGTTTTTCCTTTAATGAATGAATAGCATGAGAAATGTCGATTGTAGAGCGTTACGAATGCTGGCGCATGCTGCTACTTAGCAGAAAGTCTATAAAGAAGTCTGTGATTCCTGACTGATGCTTTCAGCAGAAAAAAAAGACCCTCTTGATTATATTGTGTTATTTGTGAATCATTAGATGTTGTATGGATGTTGGTAGGCTTTTAGATTTCGCTGAAGAAATGTGTGTGTGTTGTGTGTTGTGTGTTTTGTTCAGGGCCTGCATCATTTACACGAGAATAAAACCATCCATCGAGATATCAAAGGGAACAACATCCTCCTGACCACTCAGGGGGGGATCAAGCTGGTTGACTTTGGTGAGTAGTTAAATTGGTGCATTAAGGGAAAGCAGCTGTGTGTATATGTGTGTGTGTGTGTGTGTGTGTGTATGTGAAGGTGGTGGTGCTTTTGCATGCGGGCAGAGCCATTAACTCGGAGGCTACTCCGATACTAATTTGATGCTACTTTACTTCCTTTTGTTAATGCACATGGAGAGAGAGAGAGAGGGAGAGAGAGAGAAGGAGAGAGAGAAAGAGAGAATGCGGAGGAGGTGGAGGAGGTCCTTCCATTACGCCTCCGTCTCTGCTCATTGTGCTCAGACCAGCACAAATTGGTATCCGAGCATGCTCACTGCTCATTTGCTTTTAGCATTTCATAAACAAATGAAGCTCTAAGCCCAGCAGTTTGTGTGGAAACAAGGAAACAAGGCAAGAGAGAGCGAGAGAGAGAAAGAGAGAGAAAGAGAGAGAGCGAGAAAGAGAGAGAGCACCTTCTTTTATCATTCGGATTCTGCTTTGTTTTTTTTTTTACATTTTGTTAAGTAGGGCACTTCTTAAGTGCTGAAGCGTGCATCTGTATCATTAAGCGTTAGGTGTAAATACTTTCCCCTCTTTCTTTGTTCATCTTGCTAGCTTGCACTTGCTATGCACCACACACTCCTGCGATTACTCAACCCCCATTCAAAAATCCTCTCAGAGTGTAATCCCCTCTGCCATGATTCACCGCACTGCTATTAACCCCCCCTCTTTTTTTTTGTTGTTGAGGAGATACGTATTTGCCCCCTCCTTAATAGGACTATCAGCCCCAAAGCGCATCTGAATAAAGCTGTGATTAGCGTGTGGTGGAAATGGGGGAGTCATGTCTTCAGGGAGGGACAGGATGAGACACAGAGCCTCCGTGACACTGACTGATGAGTCATACTCGAATACTACTTCAAGTTACTCTGCGTCGTGACATCAGCAAAAAACTGTGTGTCACGAATAAACTACACGTCTCATGTGACTTCACTGAAGCAAGGGCTTCATCCGCTTACACACTCTGCATGTCCCAAGTGTGTGTTTCTGTGAGTGAAACAAAAGCCTCGGGTTGTAAGCCAGTAGCACTTTCACTGCACATTCCTTCGTGGACTTTCTCACGCTTTCAGAGCACCAAGCAGGCGGCGCTTATGTTGCTTTATAGCACAGTGCTGCTGGCTGAAGTTTTCATCCTGATTGGTCAGAAGGTGTTGATTCATTTTCTATAACAGCATCTCTGAGTGTAGTGCACTCGTTCTAATATGTTATTGTTTCTATAGTTACACAGGTACATATATAGCACATGATCTAAAACTAATAATAAACAAATTAGAGAGGTTTATTGAACATTTATGGAAGGAGTCTCCAGTGTTAGCGCTTTGTAACTGTCAGTGGTAAAGCTGTAAGTTTTCCGACAACCCAGGTGACAGAAACTGGAGGCGGATACAAGTGCAGACAATTTGATATTAAACAAAACACAAATAAAACAAACAACATAGAGCATAGGTACATAGATTATAGGTACACATGACACAAACGACAAACGCTAGACAGAGAAACACAAAGAAATTGAACTGTGTTACTAATTAGGTGAAACAGGACACAGGTGAGTGCTCAGAGAGGTCATGTGATGTGCAGAGACTGATGGGTAGTGTAGTCCTGCCCTGATTTCAGCGCTAACATGACACCAGGAAGGGTGAAGGATAACACGTGCTTCCTCCGAGACACATGAAGCTAGCCAACCGCATCTTTTCAAACTGCTGCTCTTACTGCATCACAGGGCGGTGTAACACACTCAGAGGAAAGTGCTATCTGCCCTCTTCCACATACATGAGCTAACAGATGCATATGATTGGCTAGTGTCACTGTGATTGACAGGGGAGAGGGAGTATCCCCAGAAGGAGCCCAGAAGTGTCATTCTTCAATAAAGAAAAAATTGTTAACATGGCAAAATGAATATAGTGTAAGAAGAATAACACACTTCGTGACTTCGTGCTGTCACAGGAAAATGCTGAACTTCGGGGTGTTAAAGATAACGCCGCTTCATCCCATGACCCCGTCGTTGATTATTTTTGAGTGTGTTATTCTTTACTTATTAGTTTGTCGTGGTTATGTATGCTTGTATATCTGGACACTGAACATTGATTTATTTTACACTCATAATCTACACTAATATCATGAGTATGGGCCATGTAGATTTAGAGAAAAGTGTTTATAATCAGAAAAAGACAAATAGACTGTTTATTCATTGCCCCAGTGTGTTATATTTTATTGAGCTGTGTTGTAGCTACAGCTTGCTTTAATTGCTTATGTATAAGATTTGCAGAACTATACATAAATCAACCACAAAGTTATAGACACCATCACCATCAAAATTCAATGTAATTTTATTTTTATAGCAATTTTAACAATAGACATCGTCATGAAGAAGCTTTACAGAAATCCGGATGTAGATCTACATCCCTAATGACCACAGCAGAGGTGACAGTGGTGAAGAAACCTTGAGAGAAACCAGAGGAAAAACTCTGGTTAAAGCAGATAAAGAAAAACTCGTGGATAAAGCAAGCACAGTTTCTATTACTTATGAGGACTTTCCATTGACATAATGATTAATGCAGCTAATTCATGCTCACTAAACATTTTAGCTTTTTAAAAGTTTTTTAAAAAAAGCTGCAGTTGTTGTAAAAAAAGTCATTTTCCTCAATGGGGACCAGCCAAACGTCCCCACAAGGTCAAAACTGTCTGATATTCCTATCACTGTGGGAACATTCAACGTTCATATCATATCATTATGTGGTCCCTACCAAGATATAAAAACATGCTCACACACACACACACACACACACACGTCCCTTTTAGACACAGTCCCTTTCTGATCTTATACAGTTTTCTGCACATTCCATTAGTGTATTAAACGCTCCGCCACCCTCAATCTTCTCGTCGTGAAGCTGATCTGTCATATGGGAAGTGTGATTTATTATTTTACTGTTTTATTTGTGGGAAAACATCAATACTGAATAGCCGGAATACTGAAGTGTATGGAATACTCAAGGGTACAGAATACTGAAGTGTACAGAATACAGTAATGTAATGAATACTGAAGTGTACAGAATACTAAAGTTTATGGAATACTGAATTGTACAGAGTACTGAAGTATAGGGAATACTGTAAGCTAAGGAATGTTGAAGTGTATGGAATTGTGTAGTGTATAGAATGCTGAATTGTACAGAATACAGAATTGTATGGAGTACTGAAATATATGGAATATTGAAGCATATGGAAAACTGAAGCATATGGAATACTGAAGCGTACGGAATATTGAAGCATACGGAATATGGACGCGTATGGAAACTGATGCGTATGAAATACTGAAGCATACGGAATACTGAAGCATACGGAATACTGAAGCGTATGGAATACTGAAGCGTATGGAATACTGAAGCGTACGGAATACTGAAGCGTATGGAATATGGACGCGTATGGAAACCGAAGCGTATGAAATACTGAAGCATATGGAAAACTGAAGCATACAGAATACTGAAGTGTATGGAAAACTGAAGCGTATGAAACTCTGAAGCATACGAAATACTGAAGCACATGGAAAACTGAAGCGTACAGAATACTGAAGCGTAAGGAATACTGAAGCATACGGAATACTGAAGTGTATAGAATATGGATGCGTATGGAAAACTGAAGCATATGAAATACTGAAGCGTGCGGAATACTGAAGCGTAAGGAATACTGAAGCATACGGAATACTGAAGTGTATAGAATATGGATGCGTATGGAAAACTGAAGCATATGAAATACTGAAGCGTGCGGAATACTGAAGCGTAAGGAATACTGAAGCGTATGGAATACGGACACGTATGGAAAACTGAAGTGTATGAAATTCTGAAGCATACGGAAAACTGAAGCGTACTGAATACTGAAGCGTATGGAATACTGAAGCTTAAGGAATATTGAAGCATACGGAATACTGAAGCGTACGGAATACTGAAGCATACGGAATATCAGCGAAGCATAGAGAATACCAAAGTGTACGGAACACTGAAATGTATGGAGTATCAATGTGTATAGAATACTAAAGTGCACAGAATACTGAAATTTTGATTGGTAGATAGATTTTACTACCTCACACACACACTCATTCATATGTGTGTTGCTGTATTAGTAGACCAAATTTGATCATATGTGTGAGACAATCAGCAAAAATAAAAGTGTATTCCTAATCTTTCCTCACAGGCCAAAGCTGGAATGACACTCATATTTACACTCGCTCATGTTTCAGTACATTATAGGATTTCTTTTTTTTCCTCATAATGTCTTTTCTCCATGAGGTCTGTGTGAACAGAATTCACTAGGTGATTAATATAAATATACACACACAATAACTACACACACACATTCCTTATAGACGGAAACACACGGCTCTTTTTGGATACAGAGAGCTCAAATCCAATAAACACACACACATACACACACACAAACAGCTATGAAAGCTCTCCTGTGGCCCCCCTTTTTCCGCTACATTAGTTCGGAGCCCCAGGGCCACGCTTAGTAATCATCTGAGATAACGCTGCCAATTAAAATATTCATGAAGAGGAGGCGGAGCGGCTTCCCTCTCTCTCTCTCTCTCTCTCTCTCTCTCTCTCTCTCTGTGTGTGTTCTGAGGCCAATAATGCACTTTTTCCTGCAGCCTTCAGACAGATGAGTCAGTGAGGGGGTGTTATCTGCTCTGTAGAGCATAAACACCTCTGCAAGGATGAAGCATCAGCCCTGCATGAGATCAGCACATATATGCGTGCACACACACACACACACACACACACACACACATTCTATACATACACCATCAAACTCCCTATAGATCTCAGACACCCACCAGTGCAAAATATACTCTCCATACACACACTCCATCTTTCGTACACTCCATTAAGCCTAAACCTACACACACACGCGCACACACACACACACATTCTATACATACGCCATCAAACTCTCTATAGATCTCAGACACCCACCAGTTCAAAATATACTCTCCATACACACACTCCATCTTTCACACACTCCACTAAGCCTAAGCCTACACACACACACACACACACACATACACACACACACACACACACAGAGCATCAAACACTTGACAAACCTCAAAAAAATCCACCCATTTTGTTCACATGTACTCCATCTCACTATGACTTCTACACACACACACACACACACACACACACACTATATCTTTCAAACACTGTTTTTCACACACTGCACTCATTTCTACATACTTCTGTTGTAGGGTTCTACAGAGGAACAGGAACCCTTAAGGGTTCCTCCA
The DNA here is from genome assembly GCA_022758105.1 of Pangasianodon gigas. Taxonomy (NCBI): domain Eukaryota; kingdom Metazoa; phylum Chordata; class Actinopteri; order Siluriformes; family Pangasiidae; genus Pangasianodon; species Pangasianodon gigas. Next base: position 30,412,351 of record CM040454.1, on the reverse strand, counting down.
GGAGGATAACTGAAGAAATTTTCTAAAAATGTAATGATTTTGCAACTAATTCTAAGCTAGAGTTTTATATAGAAGCCCAACCGAGGAACGCTTAGAGATTAGCTTCCCAAATGCCATTCCAAGCCCTCCACACACACACACACACACACACACACACACACACACAGAGCGCTGGTCTCAGTGAATGGGTTTCCTCCTGCAGTTGGGACTGGAGCTGGATGAATTAAATTTCCTGTCATCACAATAGAGCTGATCTGTAATTACTGCAGCTTCCCAAAGCCACAGCTCTATATCTTCACCAACGTCTTTGTTTACACTCCGGTCTAATCTCTGCTTTATTTGAGATATATTTTCTTCTTTGGAATAATGAAGCGCATATGCAGGTTCAGCTACACTATAATTATTAATGCTATCACGTAGTTAAAGAAGTCAGCAGGGAACCCGGTATCTCAGCACGCTGAAATTTAGAGAGGATCACATGGAGTAACATTTCGCTTTCTTCAGTGAGGAGATACACACACAGGTTAGCATAAGCATCGTAAACTCAAACTGGAGGAAGAGAGCATTGTTATAGTTTGGGAGAAGAGCAGAGGAGCAGTCAGTCTGTAATACCATTTATATAATCAACATAAGCTTTAACCTTTCACCTTTAACTTTAACCCTGATCTGACTGTAACGCTACATTAGAACATGACCTTGATAAAGTAGTATGTTCTGGTGAACATGAGCTCATGAGAATTCAAATGTGAGAGAAAGATTTTATTGGAAAAAAAGTATGAATTAACCCCACCCCTAAACCCTAACCATGACCTTTTTACATAAATTGTGTTGTGCAAATTTGTACCAATTTGCAAGTGCAAAATCATCATAAAGAATTCATAACAAAAGACAGGACAGAAGAACGTCCTCGAAGTTCTCCTGCTACGGCAATATGGGTTTCTTCTGCTACATCATCCTGAAGTTGATAATTTTCCTATAACAGCATGTCCTGAAGTGGTTTATTCCTCTTACACCACACTAATTTGCCAACAATGACATGTTTTACTAATTAAACAACAACTTCTATCTGTTTATAGTTACATTTAATGTTGTGGAACATTTGTTAAACAGTCATTCCCTCACCAGCTGAGTAAACTCCTCTGTCCTTTACCTCTGACTGTTACAAGGCACTGACACTGGAGACTCCTTCCATAAATGTTAAATAAACATCTCCTTACTCCAAGTTCACCACATCAGCAATTTTTCTTTATTAAATACATGTACATGCTTTAGCATTTTTGTAGTTTTAATATATATTATGTAAATATCTGATTTCAGAAATGCTGTGATGGTTGATTGGGGTCTGTAGAATTTGGGGGAAAAATACTCATGGAGAGCCATCATGAAAAAAAAAAAATTAGCAGGAGCACCAACATTACCACTAAACCTTAACCTTGACCATTATACGTTTTTATTCAAATGAAGTCATGCAAACTTGTATCAATTTGCAAGCGTGAGATAATGATGGTTCTTAATGCGAGAGAGAAAGAAGGTTTTATTTACATAGCACCTGTCTCTTCTTCAAAATTCATTGATCAATTTTCTTACTGTTTGGCTTTGGCTGAAGATGATCTAATGTAGGATCACAGTATAACATACACTATATCAACATTTTTGCTTTTTAGTGTATACACTCCCCTCTGAAAGTATTGGAACAGCAAGGTCAATTCTTTTGTTTTTGCTATACGCTGAATTACATTTGGGTTTGAGATCAAAAGCTGAATATGAGACGGTAGATCACAATTTCAGTTTTCATTTCCTGATATTTACATCTAGATGTTTTAAATATCTTAAAACTTGGCACCTTTAGTGGCAGACCACCCAATTTTTAGTGGAGCAAAATTATTGGAACAGATAGTCTTGAAGTAAATTAAAGTAAATAACGCTTAATATTTGGTTGCATATCCCTTGCGTGCAATAACTGCATCAAGTCGGTGACCCACTGACATCATCAAACTGTCGCATTCTTCTTTTGTGATGCTTTTCAGATGCAGCCTCTTTCAGTTGTTGTTTGTTTTGGGGAGTTTCTCTCTTCAGTCTCCTCTTCAGGAGGTGAAATGCTGCTCAATTGGGTTAAGATCTGGTGATTGACTTGGCCAGTCTAGAACCTCCCACTTTTTTCCTCTGATGAAGTCTTTTGTTGGGCTGGCAGTGTGTTTTGTGTCATTGTCTTAATGCATGATGAAGTTCCTCCCAATGAAGTCATTCTGCTGCTACCATCATGAGTTCCATCATCAGGAAAGATTAGTGATTAGCACGTTCCAGAAGCAGCCATGCAAGCCCAAGCCATGACACTACCTCCACCGTACGTGACTAGTGAGCTTGTATGCTTTGGATCATGAGCAGATCCTTTCTTTCTCCACACTTTGGCCTTTCCATCACTTTGGTAGAGGTTAATCTTAGTTCCACAACTTTTGTGGCTCATCTCTGTATTTCTTTGTTTCTGTCATCAACTGCTGCTGTTTTCTTTGGCCGACCTGTTCAGTGTCTGGTTGTTAGTACACCAGTGGTTTCTTTCTTTTTCAGGACATTCCAGTTTGTTGTATTGGCTATGCCCAATGCTTGCGCAGTGGCTCTTATAGTTTTCCCCTCTTTTCTCAGCTTCAAAATTTCTCCCATAGACAGCTCTCTGGTCTTCATGTTGGTTTACCTTTTTAACAACAAATGCAGTCTTCACAGGCGAAACTCAGGGCCCAAACCAAGAGTAGACATTCAGAGATATTAACTGTTTAAGCAATCAATCTAACAGGGCATACCTGGGCAACAAGGAACAACTGTCAGTCACATGTTCCAGTATTTTTGATCACTTGAAAAATGGGTGGGTTCAAACAAAAGGTGCCATGTTCTAAGTTATTTAACACATCTAGATGTAAATATCAGGAAATGAAAGCTGAAATTCTGCTTCTTCAGTGTAGAGCGAAAACAAAAGAATTGGCCATGCTGTTCCAAGCAAGACTGTATTACGGAAATATCTGATTTCATACAGGCTGCAATGATGGTTTGGACTCTCTAGAATATCAACCAATGCTTAAAAAATATGAGGAGTAAACACACCCCTAAACCCTAACATTCACCTTCATCATTTTTAAAATTGTATACCACACCAACAGATGCAAAAGAGCTCATAAAATATAAAGACTGGGAAAAGTCCGGTGAAAATCAACAATACAAACACACACAGGATGCACAGGATACAGGATTCTTTTCAACTGGATGCACTACCACACACACACACACACACACACACACACAAGCACTTTATTAGGAACACCTGTGATGTGGGGAATGTTTTCTTGGCACACTTTGGGCCCGTTAATACCAATTGATCATCACTTGAGTGCCACAGCTTATTTGAGTATTGTTGCTGACCATGTGCATCTCTTCATGGAACAGGGACTACCTTGTTTAACAAACGGATGTACCACAGCTGTAACTATAAATGGATAAAAATATGACGTGCTGTTGATTAACAAATAAAAATGATTAGCGTTGGGAAATTACTGTCATAAACGGAATGAAACACTTTCCACATATAGGAGTTTTATCGTTACCTTAATTGTACGATTTTGGTATGCCTGGACTTCTGTACAGTTCATGCAACCTTTAGTGTGTGTACACATGATTCATATTTTTTATGTCTACAAAGGTTTCAACACACTTTATATTACTTAAAATACACTAATGCTGAAAAAAGTCATAGAAATTCATAACAATAATAAAAAAAACACACACACAGTTTCTTGTCTCTAATGAGGCAAAGCATCTGTTAAAATATCAGGTTTCAGAGCTCAATGTGCTTTTTTTAACATTCTAGTAGGAAAGACTTTGTATACTCTGCATGGTAGGGCTCAACATTGCTTTTTTCAACTTGCAGTGGGCATCTACAAGCATGTATAATATAGTGTTGGATTCAGTTTGATGAGTAGTTGTCACCTTTACATGATTTTGCGAATTCATACATGCGTTTGACCGTCAATATTTCACGGTCAAATTTGTTAGCATGCTATGGGTGAATGGTTTTGAATATCAAAAACCACTATATCAAAAGACAACTTTTGTGCAGCTTGGTCTGAAGATGATCTGAGCCAAAAGTGGTGAGGATTGAACAAAAATTGAAGGCTGTGAAAAGTTGTAAAGGGTTTTCAAGACATTCCAAATTGTTCATAAAATACAAAGACGGCCATGAATTTTTTTACATCAGCTGAACTTAGACATTTACACACATTTTTTCTTATTATAGCACCACCTACAGGTAAAATGAAATGATAGCCTAATAGCCTATCTCAACACATTATTCTTGAGGTGTCTGAAAAGTTTGGTGCAAAATCGTCAAAGCGTTGCTGAGATATAGCCAAACATCCTGTTTTTTGTAATGGCAGAAATTGAGAAATGGTGAATGGAAAGTTTTTGCATTGACATGACTCAGCATCAGGTCAGAAATCAGGTGATACCAGAATTACCAGAATGGTTACAGAGTAAATAGAAAAAACATAGGTTGTCATATCTTAGCACCCACTAGTGGTCAAACGAGATGAAAATTTTGGGGGCCCCTGGGGGTGCTGTCCCTATAAGTATTCTCAAGTTTAATGTCAATCCATCAAGCTGTTGTCTGGATATCACCTCATTTCTGGTTTGGTGGCTTTGCCTTGAAATTCGTTTGTGTGTTACAGGCAAAAGCTTATATCAAAAAAATGTTCTAATAGCTTTTGTAGACATCATTTGAGCCAAATTTGGTGAGGATTGAACAAAAATTGTGGGCTGTGAAAACTTTTAAAGGTTTTAAAAAAAAAAAAATCTAAATGGCGGAAAATCCAATACAATGATCATCCCATTGAAAGCAGCATGAGTGAAGGATTCATGTGGAAAAAGAATTTCATTCCTCTGTCAAATGGTTTAAACGTTAAAAGCAAAAATGGACCATGAAATTTGATCCAATGGTGGCGCTAGAGGCATTGAGTAGCGGAGCCCAAAATTGGTGAATTGACTATTGGCACTATGCCCAATCAGTGGACCAAATTTCACAACTTTTTACCTTACAGTTCTGGGGCTGCCATAGACTTCCAGCATAGAATAATAATAATAAGAAGAACACAGACAAAAACAATAGGGTTCCAGCAGCTTCGGTGCTTGGCCCCTCATTACCTGCAACAAGTTGACACGTTTTTTTTTTTTAGCTAGATCCAAGATGAATTTTTTTTCAGTACACAAGCATTTCAATGTACATATGTCTTAACATTCAGTGTAAATGATAAACTTTGACTTGTATTTCCATGGCTTATGGGTCTGTTTTCTGTTGCTTGCTGAGAGTGGTATAGCCTTTCTTTTTAGCTATAAACACTACAAAATACAATTTTCATGCTTTATTAGAGCAGCACACATTCTCAATCAGTCATATTTTGAAACTTTGAGAAAGTGCTGCCTGCCACCGAGCACTCTTGCTGTTTTGATGAACAGTTAATATGCTAATCTGACACTCTGTACAGACGTGTGGATATTATATTCACAAAAATTAATGCTCCGCCTCTTTCCCAAACATGACTCTTGTGATGGTTATTGTTATCCCGTGTGAAGAGAGATGTACAACAGAGAGGCTCCAGCTTGTCATGCATGCCGTCTCGCTATCTCGAATGTGATACGTGTGCCACTTTAAAGGAACACTGTGTTTTAGAAGCTTTAGACACTCAAACAAAAAGTGATTGCGTCATTTGCCCTGTGTGTGTGTGTGTGCGTGTGTGTGTGCGTCTGTTTTTTTGTGCTTCGTCACATGTTAGCAGAGTATCACTTTAATAATGAGTCAGAATGTTCCTGCATCAAGAAATACTCATTTCTTTTCATCCCCGGAGTTTGTATTAGTAGCATTTGAGGCACTGTTGTGTCCACACTTTCCGAGAACTTTTTCCTCTCGGTCAGTTGCTCCTTTGGTGTTCTTGAACATCATAATTTGCAAATTACTCCCTGACCTTAATGCTCTACTGCTCAGCTGTATGGTTGGATTTACCTTTCTTCACCGTCATGCATGACATAATGATAAACCTTGTGCTTATTGACTGTAACAGCCTTTGCATACCAAAATAGATGAATTTTAAACAAAATCGTTGATTTTTTAGGTGTCATGGGTATGTCGTGAAGTTTTCATGGTGAAAGAAGTCTCATTTATTTTTTTCCTCCCTCGGCTTTGCATGTGATGTCATTCTGACAACTATTGTCTGTAAATATGCCACATCATGGCCACTAAACTGCATGCACAATTTATCATGATGCACACCATGCAGAGGTCTACAACCTGCTTCATTTCCATTACTGTGTGTTTTTGTGAGGACCAAAATGAACAAATGTCCTAACAATGGGCTTCATTTATCAAACTGGACACAAACAAATGTATTCATGAAAATCCAGTGATTTTGGAAAAATGTTCATATATCCTAGGTTTCGCTTCTGGGTTTATGTAAATTTACGTACAAGGAGACTCACTAATGTGAGCCTCAATTGATCGGCTTCAGATTGTATAATTGTGTAATTTTATATACGGATTACGCTGTCAAGTTTACGTCATTTATTTATTTCAGTTACACACCAATTTAATGAACATTTTGTTAAAGAAAATGATCCAAAACAAATCCGAATATTCAGACAAATAAGAATTAGGAAAATAACGATGCCCTATAAAAGGAGGAAGAGTTAGTGTGTGTCTATGGTTGCTGATGCGCTGCAGTGGCTGAGCTGCATTACTGGAAGATTTAGCACATGTGGCACTTAGGAGGTGTTCTCTCACTGTTTAGTCGCCATTCTGTTATTTCAGCTCTCTTTCTCAGTGCTTTTCATTATACATATTTCAGTACAAAGCAATTGAGAGAAACTTTTGTAAGTTTCCTGGCAGGAAGTTTTACTTCCATTTGGCTGAAAGCATTTACTGAAATGAGGCCCAGTGAAAGGAAATTTTCTCGTAATGTCCTCGTAATCACCCGGTCCTCACAAAATACAGTGTTTGTTTGAAAGACTAAAAGAAACAATTTTTTTTTTCTTTCTGGTAACTGAAGTTAAGGTTAGAGTGAGGGTCCGGTGTAGCATATGATAATTACCTCATCATCATGTTGTCAATGGAAGGTCCTCAGAATGATAGAAGAACACGAATGAGTGTTTAATATTTTCGTTGGGCTACCACAACTTTCAATGATTATTTTCCATACACACACACACACACACCAGAGAATGTGTTAGGAAGAATTCAATTCAATTTTATTTGTATAGCGCTTTTAACAATGGACATTGTCACAAAGCAGCTTTACAGAAATAAAGAAGGTACCTATTATACACAGTGATTGCACACAAACCCCAGACTACAGTCTCAGGTTTTTCTTTGTTAACCACACACTCTTTATTTTCAGTGTCACCAAATCACATTCTGGGGCTGAAAACCATAAGATACACAAAATAAGAAAAAAATCAACAGACAAAAATCATAAGAATGACACACATACCTACCAAAGTCCTTTTTTTCATTGAGTGAAATAAAAAGAATGTTCTTGTAATCATCATAGACGTCATCTCTCCAGTCTCTGCTGATGGCTGAGAGCAGATACACAAATCTCTTCCTCTTTTCCTTTTGCTTTCTATTCAAATGTTCTCTCACTGCTGCTCTTGATTGATGGGAATTTTATAATTTTTCTTTTAAAACAATTTATCTTTTGCCTGTAGATCATCATAAATGGTAAGTGATGTCATCTGAGTGCAGACAAACAGGCAGTAGTAGTGCATCAGAAAGCTTTTGATGAACATGGAGCAAATAAAAAAAAAAAAAAACTCTTGGAAATCAGGAAAAGTGTTATATATGGCATACTGTACATGCATAATTGGAAAATTTAAAAAAAAATTAATTAATTAATAACAGTTTAAAGTTTGGTAATATAAAAAATGTAATTACTAAATAAACTAGTAAACATTACTAAATACAAATTAAACAACAAAGAAACAAATATTTAAAGAATGACAGAGATTCTCAATTCCAGCCCTGATCCCACGTCCTTGAAAATATTTAATTTTTGTCCTGCACCATGTACACCTGATCTGTTCCTGCTGATGAAGAGCTCCTCAGTTAATTATGTTGAGAAGTGTTTCAAACAGAGAAAACTTGAGACTGAAACTGTGCAGGACACTGGGGACCTAGGACTGGGGTTAAGATCTGTTGGTCTAAGAAGTGTTTTACCAATAAATTAAACATAAAATACCATTAGACATTTATTAGAGGACCTTATAATAAAGTTTAATAAAGTATGATAAAGGTTTATTAGGTTTTAATAAAACTAAACTTTTATTATAGCACTCTAAGTACCAATATATTATATTTAATGAATGTTATTTTATATAAATATGCAATAATTATTCATTATTAACTGATCATTCACCCTTCTTTACTGAATTGCATATTACTTGTTTATAAATAGTTTATTACCAACTTTATATTTAAGCGTTACCTTTTTTTGCTCATTAAATTTCTATTTTCTAATAGTGTAAGTTTTAAGGTAAATTAAATTAACATGCTTAAATTAAAGTAACACCGTCATTAAATGGGAAATTTTATTATAGCATTTTAAGTTAAATGCTTAAATGTAAAAACAAAGTTTAATTAAGTATTAATAAAAAACAAAAATGATATTGTTATCTAAATATTAATACGATATATATCAAATGAATTGTAAATGCCATGTGATAATTATTGATTAATTGATCATTAGTTAATCATTCATCCTTAATTACTAGACTATGTATTACTTGGTTATAAATAGTTTATTACTGAGCTAGAGTTTACTTCACACTACTAATTTGGATGTATTGCTTCATACCTAATGTTATAACATTTATGCTTATTTAGTATTTGAACCTAGATATTATACACACCATTCTATACTATAGTATCATGGCATACTGAAACTATTTATGTACACTAAGTAATGATATATTTACATTGTACTTAGTTGGTATACATGTTAGATGTAATTTCCAGCTGTGATGTGTCATTTCAGCATAATGCATTTCAGTGTTATTTCAGATAACAGCGTGGACGAATTTCAAATGTCCACATGTGGGAAATACCTGCTAACGCAACATGTAACATCAACACAATTCTGCTTAGTGTGCTAGCTGACATAAATACTGTGATACTGAGTTTCTATGAATTTTGCATATGGTCAGACCGCTACCACATAGACAATCATTCTTAACGGTTAAAACCACATTCAGCTGAACACGATGGTTTGTTTGGAAATGTGTCTGAAATGCCGACAGTCTGCTTGTTCTGGTGCTTCCACTATTTGGGAAATTTAGGAATTTGTAATTAGCTCTTTAATGATTGAAGTTTTTCTCCGTCTCTCAGGTGTATCAGCTCAGCTAACCAACACACGTCTGCGGAGGAACACCTCTGTCGGAACGCCGTTCTGGATGGCCCCTGAGGTAATATTTTCTTAATGTTTCATCCTCCATTATCTTTATTTATTTAAAAAGAAATCACAAACTGCGAGTGAAAGTTAGACATGCTCTGACTGATAGGAGTGTCTTCTTGAAATGTACTGTAAAGGTATGAATTGCAAATAACGCTGCTGCCGTGCCCTCATACTTTGCATAAAGTTTATGTGGAGTCGTGGCGGACATCGCACGAAGCGTACACAAGCCACATTCACGTTGTATTGTGGGAAATAGATATGAGCGGAGCTTGAGTGAAGAGAAATCACAGTCCTGAGTCGGAAGAAAAATTTTTATTTAGAGTAAAGCTATTTTAAATCTGAAACTGAAGAATAAACCTGAAGCCTTTACAGTCGTCAGAGGAGTTTTTTTCCTCGAGTGAAAGGACATGTAGTTTAACAACTTGCCATGACATCAGGTAAACTGTATTGTGTCAATTTCATATTGTAATTTAACAGTGTGATGTGAAGCTTTATATATATACTGTATAATATTCTAGCAGCATGTTTCCCAAAAACTGTACGATGTGTAATACAAATTAACCTTTCATAACCATTATTGGTGTCATAATGTATGATGTCAGGACTGATTATGTCATGCTAATTTATGCTAAGTGTGTAAACAGTGTGTGGTTTAAGACATTAAATCTAAACTTATAAACTTATGATATAATGTCTTTTGTCACTTTATGAAAATAATGTATTGTAAATAGGATGAGACAGTTTGGGTCTCATGTTGCCAACTGCCATAAAGTACCCTACTATTGGGTGATGTTTGCTCCAGTAGCCCGTCCTAAACCCTGCTTCATTAAACTCCAAAATGAAACCCTATTTCTCTAAAATTTGGCCCAAAATTCACAAAAAAATGCTTGTTTTTTTACAGCTCCTGCTCCGTATTGCCCTCACAGACCATGCCGTGTGCACAGGCTAGCTAGCATATCTCTGTCATTGTTTATCATTATTAAAAAATATTCCAAAATATTCCACCTTAATTTGTTAAAAAAATGCAAAAATAAATGTTTTATTGATGTCTTGTGATCTAGCTAGCCCATTTATACCAGCCATCCCTGTATATATCTATTGAAATGTAACAACATATTAAATGGTTATTACAGGTCATAGCATGTGAGCAGCAGTTGGATTCGACATATGATGCTCGTTGTGATGTCTGGTCTCTCGGTATTACTGCCGTCGAGCTGGGAGATGGAGACCCACCCTTGGCAGACCTCCACCCCATGAGGGCTCTCTTCAAGATCCCAAGGTGACACGCTCTTATTTACGTAACATGTCCTTCAAAACAACTCCTGCAGCCGCTGAAGCTCTGCTTTGATTTCACCTTCTCAGGATTAGCTTTGTGTCATTTTGAATAGAGATTGCATAGTGAGATTATTTTGACGTTATTGTTGTTGCCTTTGTACCTCATTTGAGCTGCTCTCAGGGAGTTTGTGTTACATTTCCTATATGAAAATGGCTGGCTCTCTGATTCATGTGCATCCTAAGGCTGTTATGACATAGAGTACTCTCTTAGCTGTGCTACTCATAGCTGCTTTTAGGACAGTCTCAGTCCATTTCCCAGAATCCTCAGCTCAACAACAAACTATAAGATCAGCCACATGACCTATCACATGATTTCCCTGCTCTAGCCCACTCTGAGGAGTTATTTATGAAACTGTGTACATCAATATTTAGACCTCAAATGTAACTCTGGATTTAAGCGCTATTCAGAAGATACATGAAAGTTATGTGCACATACGGGGTGGAGTTTGGATAAAATGTAGGCGTGTCTCAGCTACCTGTGATTCCGACCTTGAACTTGATTTTTCCTGCATGATGATCTCTCGAATGAGGAGCAGTATTAAGTCCAGCACCACTGTCTGACAGTTTACAACAATATGTCATGTAACCACAATATGTCAGGCTGAACTTTATATTTTGCCAGTAAATACGTTCAAAAGAAAAACTATGGAATATAGACCAATATTAAATACAATAATCTGATGCTATGCAATGATTTTTTCTTGGAAGACATTGCAGAAGACAGCATCTTAATCGGAGACACTGCTTATATCAAAGACTGAAGTTTTTTATGAATAAAGTTATGAAGGAACTTTATTGTGAGCTGTGAGCTGTAAGTGAAGCAGATGAGTGCTCCATCAGAATAACCTTCAAACTATGTGCACATTTTCTTTACAGGAGACCGCATCGAATTAACAGTTTAAATTAGCAAAATAAAAGTCGTCTTATAAAATCACATAACATCCCAAAACACACATTACAATCTCATGATCTCGATTTAGTATCTTGTAGCTTCACTGATTCTTGTGCCTGAGTAACTGTCAAAGCACAATATTAAAAAAAATAAAATGCTAAATAATAGGATGTGCTGGATCAAGTGCTATTTTATGAAAAATGAGCCATGTTGTTAAATTAAACCAAATATTGCAGTGATTTATGTGATAATTACAAATAGGACAGTTCATGCAGCAATATATTAACAATATACAATACTAGACTCCTATTAGATTTATTTTAATAATCTATTTTAATAATTTATTTTAATAATTAATGCCATCTTTATATTAGTCTTTCTTATTTTTAGTTATTAGATGATCTATTTATTTTATGTTACATAATATTATATTTGACAGCAAAGGAAAAAAATACTCTACCTGCTTCTTCAGTCCACATTTTCTATCCCTGGAATAAAGGGGAGTATTTGTGTTTAAAGGCACTATTGAAAACCCTATTTATAATAATATTGAATAATCTGAAATAGCGAGCAGAGAAATTTGACTTGAGTACGGTACAGGCATAACCTGACTCTGAATATAAGGAAAGAATATAGGGGTAACTTTTGAACTTAAGTCATTGATCTGAAGCACTATAATGGTGTTCTAGGTTGCATATGGTGGGGGTTGATGTGGCTGAAGGTGAAAGCTGATTGTTTACTGTCCTCTACCTTCACTCTTATAACCCTGTTATCATCTTGTATCATCTTGATGGTGTTTCCTGACCTGCCCTGACAAACACACACACACACACACACATTCAATCACGCACTCAGTCACACTCACACAAAGAACTGCTGCACAGCCACACATAACCATTTCTGTTGTATTTTGCTTGAAGGCACACAGAGCATGGTCATCACAGCTCAGTGTAGAGATCTTTCTGACTGCTGCTGTACACGTTATTAGTTCTCTCTGCTGGATTACACACACACACTTTCCTGTTCTGACTGTTTAGGAGTCAATAATGAAACAGAGCTTTGGCTTTACTACTCATTCATGGCTGAATGAGTGCACATCCGTGTAATGCAGAATTGATGTGTTTGAATAAGGACATGGCCCCAGTGCCTACTGTAACTTCAGAGATGATCCCGTAATGAACAGCATGCTGACGTCATCATGGTGCTAAATAAATCTGCCCCACTTTATATTACATGTCTCTAATACTTGTGTATACGCTATACATGTAACTATAACAAAACTACTGAGGATGGTGCACTGTTACAGTTGGATTACAGAAGTATATCATGTGTAAATATTAAAGATAAAACAGAATGCAAATGCATTATATGGAATAAACAGATAATGTGTTCTAAACAGGTACAAGTACAGGTATAAATAGGAGGTGCACTATTCTTTTGATTAAGAAAAAAAAACTTGGCAACATCAGGACTGTGAATCCTTGAAACATCGAGAGCAAGACCAAATGGTCAGATATGAAGCTCACAGGACAAACAAAGACCATGTGTATTAAAATGAAAATGAACATACTAGTTTGTTTATATTTTGGGAAATATTACTAGCTAAATTCATTAGAAAATATCGCAGGCAGGCACAAACAAATATAATAACTGAACTCATGAGACTGATGAACTAGAGTGATGTAGCTGAGGTTGAGGAACTGTCAGAGTCAGAATTAATAAGGTTTGGGTTTTTTTTCTCAATGGTCCCCAGTGTTTATTATTTAATTTAAAAATGTTAACAACAACAACAACAACAATAATAATAATAATTTAATTATTTCATCATAAATATACTTATGAAAGAAAGAAAAAAAATCCTTTCCTTTCCAGTTTAGGCCACACCCATTTCGGGTTTAATTCTGAACACAGACACAGGTATTTAGAGCATGAAACAGATACAAGTACAGATTTTTCAGACAGATGTCTGTTATGTAAAGTTATCGGAGGACGGTTGCAGTAATTATAATTGTTTCATACAGGATATGTGAATCTGTATAAATCACACAAAAAAATTCCATACGACACGCACTTCATTTTAATACAGATTGTTTTAATGTTTATTAAAAGTGTGTGTTGTAGGTTGTGCTTGATAGTTAGTTGGTCACATGACCATAATATGTCTGTAGGCTGTACATGTGCTATGAACTCTATAACATACCTAAAGCCTCTGGCTTCTCAGACATGTCCTTAGGTAAAACATGGTCTATATTTTATTGTTCTGTGTTTTAAACTTGGTTTTATTTTGGCTTTGGCAAGAGACTAGAGCGAGAGTGAATACTTCCTCTCAACGCCTCTTTTTCTACAGGATGTCAGCTCAGATAGGAAATATATTACCTGGGGTTATTTCTTCTGGTCTATAATAAATTACTGAAATGACAGATTTGGACAGGAGTCTGTGAATTATTCCATTACCCATCTTCACTAATCCAATCTGAATAGGGCTGTAATGTAAAGTTTGAGGAAAACATCATCAGCAGTGTAATAGGTTTTCTTTGGTGCTGTTAACTCTCTCTCTCTCTCCCTCTCTCTCTCTCTCTCTCTCTCTCTCTCTCTCTCTCTTGAGTTGTTAGAGAGAGTTATCATCCAAAAAAAAAGAGAGCAGAAAAGAGGTCCAGCCCTGAGGACTAGCCCAGATTGAGTTGTCTGATTTGGGCAGGAGATGCCTGCACTCTGCCTTCTGGCACTCGATGGGAATGAGACACAGCCAGAGCAGAAACTGATTCGGACAGGCAGGAGGAGATGAATGAGCCTGAGGCAAAGGCACAAATAAACAGCCCTAAAAGAGAGTTGTTACTGGGTCAGATCTCACAACTATGGGTGTTTATGTATGTCTAAATATCTGAGTCCAATACCAAACCCAGGACTCCCAGGACTTCAATTCATCAGTCTTCTACATAACTATTAGTATTAGTAGTTTTATTCCTTTCTTATTGATGGAACTGCTGCTGTAATCATGAACACTGCTCTGTGGTCATTCCAGGACTCTTATTTACTAAAGGCCGTATTCAGAGTCAGTGACTTGAGTCCAAAAGTTACGTTAATATATATACAGGGAAAGACACTCGTATTCAGTGTCAGGTTAAGCAGCCTCTTAAATCAGTCCAGATTATGCAAGTCATTTGCATGTTGTTCACGCCTCAATGGCTGCCAGATTTTTCTTGAGTAGAAGTATAGGAGATGGGGTATTTATATGGGGTTTAAAAGCTTCTAGACCATCAGATTTAAAAACAAGATCTCGCCTTTAAGCCCAGAAAAACCAGGGATAGAAAATTTAGACTGAAAAAGGTAATAGTGTTTTTTTCTTAGCTGTCAAATGTTATATGATGTAACATAAAAGCAAGGAACAATTTTAAAAAGACTAATATGATGTCATATCTTTACTATACAGTATACTCACAGTTCTGTGGGTAACGTAGAGTTCTTAGCTTCCTAAATGGGTTCTACTTGAAACTCTCTTTATAACCTTCAATGGTTATTATATACTCCAATAATGGTTCTTAGCTTCCCAAAGGGATTCTACTTGAAATTCTCTCTAGAACCTTCAATGGTTATTATGTGTGCTAGGAAAAAAAACATTTGCTCATTGGTTCCTTGTGTTCCTGTTCCTTCTTAAAGGGGTAGCTCACAGAGTTTCTAAAAGGGCTCTTAGCTTCCTAAATGGGTTCTACTTGAAACTCTCCCTAGAACCTTCAATGGTTACTAAATACTTTAAGAAGAGTTCTTAGCTTCTTAATGGGGTAGCTAAAGACCTTCTACTTAAAACTCTGTCTAGAGTGTTCAATGGTTACTAAATACTCAAAGAAGAAAATGGTTCCTCAGTGGTTCCTTGGGAATTTTAGGTTTCTTATCTTCCAAAATGGGTTCTACTTTAAACTCTTTCTATTACCTTTAACATTTACTATATACTCTAAGAAAAAATGTTTCTTTAATGGTTTCTTGGGTAATTTGGGGATCTTAGTTCCCCAAGGGATTTTTTTCATGAAATTTTCTTTGTTCTTTAAAAATTTAGCTTGTTTTAGCTCTCTACAAAGAACCCTTAGGAGCATGTGTAGAGCTATCGGTGGTTTGTGTCAGTTGTAGATGTGAACGTAGATGTGAGGGAGTGGTGTTTTGTAGTTTTTGTTTCCCCATGGGGAATAGGATTAGGTCATGTTACAAAAGGAAAGGTTTTTGTGAAAGGGTGGGAACTGATCATCTTCATACTTATTGTTTAATCTGGCAACATTGTGGTGTTCACAAAGCTTACTTCACACCATACCTTTAGTTGTTTTTTTTCTAATTCTGATCATTATCACACACTGGAAATTTTAACTGTACACAAAATCTAGAAATTTACAAAAATGTATGCAAAATCTGTTTCTCGAAATGTTTGAATAGCTGAGTTAAATGCTCTAAAGTCTGTTTCTCATCTGAAAGACCTGAAGATATATCAAAGTATAAACTCGTTCATAGGAGCTTTTACACAAGAATTTTTTTGTTGTTCATGAAAACTTGTTTGGAAAATAAATTTCGTATCCTGCAAAATGGTTAAATGGCTCTACATAGAGCTTTCAAGGAATTACTCCACACTCTTCTCACACAGGTTCTTTACCTAGTTAAGGGTTCATAACTATGTATTTTAGTTTTAGTTTTATTTTAGGTGAAGCCTTTACATTCTGTTTCATGTTGTTGAACATTATTGCTATACTGGCCATGATTCATCATTAAACGTTCATTGTCTGTGTCGTGACTGAAAAATAAAAAGTACAATGTCAAAACACGCACTAAGAACACACACTAAGTGTCCTTTTTGTCACTGACCAATATGATAAAAAGAATTCGGATTTAAAATGCAGATATCCTGGGTTTTTTTTCCCTACATGCAGTATTTTTTCCAGCTGATAAGAAAGCAGTTTAATAGTCTGAGCATTTGTAGGACAGAACTCATTTTTAAAGCGTCTGTTAGGTGTCTGTTTTTGTAGGCTGCACTGTGTGATAAGCTGAGATGTTTGCCCTCCCCCCTACCACACACACACCATTAGTGAAATGAATCGCTGTCTTCTCGGGACGTACGACAGGGTGCTGATGCTGTAACTGCTCGCCTGGAGCGGTTGGGATGCCACTGCTAAAAGGCTCTTTACACAGGACTGTAAATGATATCTAATTAGCTGCGCTGTTCCGCAGTGGTGTCGGGTCCTTCGGGACGCTGTTAAGTGTGTATGCGTGTGCTTATCTCAATAGGAGGGACTTTATGGGAGCTCCTGATAGTAAGCATTTGGTCGTAAGTGTTTGCTTGTGTTTTGCCATATGTAAAGCAACAGAGATGTGAATTTATATTACTGTTCACCATGCACAAAGCCCAACTCACCTCCAAATACCATACCATCTAACAGAGGTCATATTAGACAATAGTGTGCACCCATAATAATAATAAGAAGAAGAACCTTAATTTAGATAACACCTTTCATACATTTAAAAAGCAGGAGGTAAAAGTGCTTTATAGTGTGAAGTAAAAAAGGAAATAACATGGTAAAACAGGCACATAAAGTAAATATTGAAGAAATAATAACAGTGACAGAAATAAAATTGCAACAATCTAAAATATAAAAATAACAAAAATGTGTGTAAAATAGAATAAAGGTACACTAATTTAAATAATATAAAAGTCATTTTAAGGTGACATTTTAAAAAGTAGAACAAAGAATAACAGATAGTTAAATGCTAAAGGAAACAATATATATTTATATATGGTTTGCTGTTTGTTTGTTTATTTATTTATTTATTTATTCATATCAGTGATAGATGGAGCCTGACAACTGGTAATATTCCAGATCTTTGGTGTAAAGTAGCAATAGAAATTTTCCATACTCATTTCCCTTATGGAAAGTTCGCATTGGATTTCCAGTGGAATTCATGGGTGTTTTATGGGAGTTCATGGCTTCCCCATTCAGATGCTGTGGTGTATTCATGGAAAATCATTTAAAAAAAATCATGGTACTCTCTCTTACCCTGCCATGGAAGACATCTAAATCCCAGATTGTCTGTAGGATTCACACAGAACCCCTTTAACATTCCCGTAAAACCCATAGAAAGCCATCGGACTTCCATTAAATTCCCATAACCACCATGTAAAACCTGGAATTACATCATACATCCATGTGAGACTCACACTGCATGTTCCGCACAAAATTATTTATTCATTAATTTATCTTCAGTAAGCACTTTATCCTGGTCTTGTAGTGGATCTGGAGTCAATCCTGGGAATATTGTTTGGAAAAGGCGGAATACACCCTGAATCACAGAGCATCATACACACACTCATTCCCACCTAGAGCTAATATAGTACAGCCAATCCACTGTGCATAAGATTAACAAATTAAAATCTCACATTCAGTGGCTACCATGAGATTCTGATTGAATGCCATTAACATTTGGGAAGAATCAGAATCCCATAGGAGCTTTCTGTAAGGATTTAAAGAACGTCAGGTTGTCTTGAGTTGACTTCTCTACCTTATTTTATCCCATTTATGAATTCAGCCCATTGGGAAATGTATGTTTTGTATTTCCTGTCCTCTCCAACCACCTCCCCGTCATAAATATACTATTTTATATACCAAGAACTTAAGATCAGCTTACCGATCAGAACATAATCAGGTTTTCTCTGATCTCATGTAAGAAATTTCAGAAATGGTCTCTTACCTTTCATTTTCTCTCCTTTCCTTCTCAAACAGAAATCCTCCACCGAGTCTGCAACAACCAGAGATCTGGTCCGATCAATTTAACGATTTCATATGCAAGTAAGTGAAATGTGGAATTAGCAGTCCGTTGGTGTGCTAGAGTTTGTAAAGTGATCCAATCTGTGGCTTTTGCTACAAATGTCATATAGTTGAAGTCAGGACTCATATCTGGATTGTATCCTGCTTGAATTTTAACCACATTCATTTACACTTAAACAGTTAGCCGAATTGAAATCGCTGAGTCGTGCATTAACATCCTTGCGTTTCATGAGACGTCACACTGTTTAAGGGCTGCCATTTTGAGAAGTGAATAAATATTACTGTGCCAGTGCATCATTAAGAAATTTTCATCTTAGGTATGTTAGCTAGATAGCTACATTATGGGAGATTTATCTAGGCAGGAAGTATTGCTAACATTAGCAAACTTTGTTAGTTGGTTAGCTGATATTAACTTCTCTATGACAACAAAGAGATTTTTTTCCTCCTGATGAAACACTCTGGGATTCTTTACACACTCACATGTGAAGAGATAAAGTTGTGTATGAGAATAATATAAAGCAAAAATTTCTTTCATTTTACACAAAATCAGGGGAACATACACAAGGATCACAATCTATTTTATTGGATTTTTCTAAGTACCTTTCATTCTCTTCTGTCATAAGCCATCTATCACCTCTAGTTATGTTCAGGTCATGCAGCAAAGCCAGAAATTCAGTCCCAAATGTGGCAATCACAAAAGAAAAATCATGTGATTAAAGCTCTAGGAAACAAATGAGTTCATTGCATTCGGCCACCAACTTCTTGCGTTATTCAAAATATTGTTGCCACAATAGAAGTGATGGTTTTGCCTTACCATAATGGAGTCAACTTCATCAGTTATGACCATGCAAATTTTGATCTAATTTATTTAATTATTTATTTATTTTGATGAAATGCACGCTTGTGCATGTGGACAACCCCCATCCTCATACTCAGGACGAATGAAACAACCAGGCCTAAATGTGATCAAAATCAATCAGTTGCTAAAATACTGCAAAGGCTACTTTTGGATTAAATCTGGCTTAACTTCTGGATTAACTGGATTAATTATAATGCATATTGCAGTTTATAACAAAGGCACTATAATAGACTGGAACTGGAGGGTTTTTTTTTTTTTTTAACATAAAACGTATCTATAGACAGACATGATCTGAGAGTTCACCTACCTTGTGTGTGTGTGTGTGATTGTGCTTTATTCAGGTGTCTGATTAAGGACTTTGAGCTCCGACCGAGTGTTCAGGATCTCCTCCAGCATGCCTTCATCAAACAGATCACAGGCCAAGAAGAAACTCTACAGAAACAGCTGACGGAGCTCATCGAACTCAACCACCAGATAGGAGTTATCGAGAAAACCAGGTAAGTTCAGAACTACATAAAATCTCCCAGTGAGAAGCTACAGATCTTGTCGTAGCTATATCATGTTCTCAAAATACGAAACCAGGATTAAATAAAAACCATACCTCTATTATTGATTTGAACTGAAGAACCCCTAATACATCTAAAGTGACTTGGGGTGTAAATCTCATGAATGGAATTAAAACCATCATTATACCACAGCACTGCTGGATTCTCGAATCTGATTGGTCAGAAGGTGTTGATTAATTTCCTATAACAGCAGCTCTGACAGTAGTGCTGCTGTAAATCACAAGTTTATATTAATGCACTCGTTCTAATACGTTATCATTTTTATATTAATCGTAGATACGGTGAAGGTTTCAATAAAGAGATATTTATTTTATTTAACATTTATGGAAGGAGTCTCCAGTGTCAGGGAAAGTCTTCAGAGTTTATGCTTTGCGGTTCCTTAGTAACCTGCTGCATTTTTCCTTCTTATTAGAGAAAAAAGAGAGGCTGGTGAGGGAACGACTGTTTATAGCTGCTATAACATAACTATAGACTATTGAAAAATAAGATTTGTCATTCTTTCATAAATAAAAACTTGTAATTGTTGGCAAATTGCTGTGGTATGAGAGGAAAAACACACTTCAGGATGTGCAGTTGTTGAGAAATAACCAACGTAACAGTAACTCTGCTTGATCACACTGCCTTGTCACTGATTATTTTTCTATAACAGCACATCTTAAGTGATATTACACCATTCATGAAAGTGGCTCAGGGTTCTGGACCCCTCGTAGCAAACCTTCTTTAATTTCATATTTCTGCCTGGAGGTTGGCTTTGTCTTGGTTCTCCACTTTAATCTCTGCCAATAATCCAACTTAAAGGTATCTTGAGGTTTTTTTAAGTTAATTGAGACCTATGAACCCAACAATTGTCTCAAATTTCCACAAAAAAATTCCAGAGGAACCTGAGAGTGTTCATCTTTGTATGGTGATCCATACACAGTCTTTATGCTAAGCGGTATCTGATTCCTATTCAACTACACCTTTTTTTGTTGCACACCAGTCTGGCCAGTTCTCACTACTCCAAAGCTCTGTATCTAAAACGCTCGCATCATTTCTCTTCTTTAAGCCCTCAAGGAAAGACTGAGAGGAGAGTCAGTGATGAAAGGTAGGGGATATCGGCTGCGTCATGCCACCCTGAGCTACAAAATATCTGCTTTTTCCCAAGCTAACCCTCATAACGGTGTGGCTTCTTAGGCTAATGACTAAAACTCATCAATGTCTTGTAGTAATGTGCAGTATAATTTGTGCTTTTGTGAAGCGTGTAGTTTGCTAATGCTTTTTAATTAGCTTGTAGAATCTACTTGCTTTTTTTGTGACAATCTATTATTTATTTGCAATCACTTAATCTGTTCAGTTCAGCTGGTGAGTCTGAAATGGTCTGGAAACACTGACTATCTGATAGAGCCAAAGTGACCTTTAAATTTTAAACACCTGTAATTGTTTACCTGACCTGTTAACAATACACCCAGGAAGCCAGTCTGGGTGCTGATGGTTCGTAAAGGAGAAGTTTAAAAAAGATCAGATGGAGCTAACGCTCAAAATAGAATGGAGGAGATCAGTAGCATGGATACATGAAGCTAAATCATCTTTATAGCCTTATTTATTCATTAAAAATTAGCATGTTTTAGCATTTTAGAGTCTGACTGCACTTAAATACAGATATAAACGAAGTATGTTCAGACAGTAGGGTGTAATGTGCTAGATTTGTACTGGATATGCGGATTTTTTTGGGTTAAGACGGGTTTCCAGACATTTGTGTTTTCTGAACCCCTTCAACAAAAATGATTTGCCTTAAAAATCTTAAAGCATGTTACTGTTCAATAATATTAACATCTTTACTATTTACTACTGTAATATTAACATAAGTAATACACATAAGTCAGAGACCACCATTCTGTGTTCAATCAAATGTCCAATCAGTGCTTGTTGTTAATTATTTGGTGGCAAGATCTTTGTGTGATTTATGAAAATTAACAAGAATGAACACTACTGATGGGAAAATGTATTTAACACAAAATCACACAACAGTAAAAACAGTATGAAATCTGTAAATATCTTATTTGTAATATTGAACTGTAATATTGACCTGCATAAATAAGTACTGCATGGAATTGAAATGCTTAAAATGTGCTGAAATGCCTTTTAATTGAAAACAAATATTTTGTAATTTTATGTGACATTGACATTTTTATCACAGTCTGACTCCAAGGTGTAAGTCCGCTCCAATACCATCACAAAAGCCGAGGACGGGACATTTTGCATACAATAAGTTAACAAAATCTACATGGAAATATGTGTGATGGTCTGTAAAAACCTGTCGGAAGTCACTAAATTCTGGAAAACGGACAGAAAACAAGCAAAAAAAATCAGGTTTCCAGTAAAAGTGGGTTTTCTTTCAAATAGCATACTTTGAAATCTTTACATTAAGAAAATATATTTTAGCAAAATGATGTGGAAATGGTTTTATTTCGGCTATGTGTTTATTCTAACCTTGACCATGGGTAAGGAGCCAGTTTAGCAAACACAGCAGTAAAAACGTTCAGTCTGCTGAAAGACGTCTAAAACCTCGCTAGCTCAGTGTGATTTCCTCATAATTTCATGATCAGGTTTTTGGAGAGATACATGTCAAAGTGAAACAGAGTTAATTCAACCTGTGATCAGATAGCATCTGTCAAAATGTCCTGCTCCATCACGTAATCATCAAAACAGAGAAGAGCGCTTGCACACTCTGTACAGGTAGACGACAGCCCACAGAAGCTCATTTCAGTTCTGGAAAACTTGTAGTTCTCAGAAGAAAAGGAGAAAATGTTAAACTGTTGACCATGTGAAGGGTTTGTCCAGGGTGCCACACATATATACATTCAAATGAACTGATTTACTTAAATGTAAATTCTGTACCAACCACCACTAAGATGAAGTCCTTACAGTAGAGTTTGTGCATTTGGCGGCCATCTTGAAAACGCTCACAGGGAGGTATTTTTAGTCATGATACTATCACTGCTTCTATCTACTTGAATTAATTTGAAAAATTGGAGTAAATAGTGTCATGGTGGTCACTGGGTCAAATAAGATGGAAAAAAAAACTATTATTAACTAATATTAAATATTTTCAGGTGCATTAAACTACTACAATGCATATTTCTATATAATTAAACAAGGTGCACTATATCCGCACGCCTTTTCTGGTTAAATCTTAACTAACAAGCCAATTTATTGATTGTTACAAACTCCCACATATTCAAATTTTAAGAAGTGGCCTGTCATAAGTTCATCAAGGCATTTTACAAAGTTATGTACATTATAGATATATAAGGAATAAAACACTACAGGGTGTGCTGTTATAGGAAAATAATCAACAACAGACTGGTTATTTTCTAACGATAACACATTTCAAATCCTTTTATACCACAGCAATTTGCCATACTTTTTATCCATTTATAGCTACACTTAATGTTGGAAAACACGTTTTAACTTACGTTATAGCAGATATAAACAGTCGCTCCCTCACCAGCCTCTCTTTTTTTCTCTCTCTTAAAGTTAATAAGACAAAATGTAACCGAGAAATGCAAACTGTTACAGCTTTACCTCTGAATGTTTCAAAGTTCTGACACTGGAGACTCCTTACATAATGTGTCCTTACAGAAAACCTCACCCTATCAACGATTATACACGTTTTTAATCTGTAAATGAGGAACGTCCACCATACGAGTCTCTGTTACTATAGAAACAATAATGTATCATAATAAGTGCATTATTGTAAACCTGTGATTTGCAGCTGCACTACTGTCAGAGCTGCTGTTTATAGAAAATTAATCAACACCTTCTGACCAATCAGAGTCCAGAATTCAGCATTGCTGTTCGATAAATCTCAGGCTTGAGTATCTCAAAATTACAAAGACCAAATTATTGAATATTTAACGTTTTGAATAAATTCTCATCGCATTTCTTTAAGTTACATGTACGCTACTGTTTGGTTGTTGTGTATTACAGACACGAACGAATTCACACCAAAAAGGGCAACAACATGAAGACTCAGAGCGGTGAACCTGACGGCATGGAGGATCTGGCAACTCTGGAAGTGCTTGATGAAGTAAGATTTTTATTTCTCTGGCACGACCACACAACAAATCATGCAAATCTGTTCTAACTCACCATCTGTAGCACTTTAAAGGAGAAAACGAGAAAACGAGTGCAGCCATGCTTAACAACCCTGCCTATTTCCTGTGTTTTTTAAACCTCGCAGTGATGACTTCCCTCAGAAGCCCCATTTTTAACCATCAGATGACTGAATGAACAAAACAAACAGTTTAGGGAACAATAACAGTTTCTGTGCGTTAAACTGCATTCGCAGTGATTTATGATCGCGCAGGCTCCCATCAGCGTACTGAGAGATACAAATCGCTCACACAGCTGCAGATGGATTTCCCACATCCATTACAGCACCGGGTTTTGCTGCGAGGAATTTGATGCTCACTTTATTTCTCACGTCCCCACAGCGATGGAGGCAGACGATAGGCCGAGACGCCAGGAAATCAGTCTTTTTTGACCCAAACAGAGGACGTGAGGGGAAAAAAATGTTTTTACTGCTGCTTTCTTCCTGTTTTGATACACAAATTTTTAAATAAAACAGGACTGGGGTTAAATTAAATCAAATTTAAATTGAAATTAAACATAGTAATTTAGTCCTGTTTGGCCAAAAGCATGATGAGAGGAGGCCAAAACTTTATTTCTGCTTTGACACGGTTGTTTCAACTCATACACATGACAACAAAAGATCTTAAAATAATACAAGTTTTTTTTATTATTATTACATTTGGCAATATGGAATTGTTCTTTTTCATTTTTTTAAAATCATGTGTTGATCACAGAGATCCAATTAATTAACACAGTTATATACAAACAAAGATGTATATTAGCAAATAAATTATAAATTATAAATTATTCAGTATAAAAAAGTATTACTGTTCATTTTTTCCAACATGAATTTACTTTTTATGGCATAAAACATCCAGTACTATTATTATTTTTATTTTATTATATTGATTTTTACAGTATATACAGTAGTGCCTTTCTCACACCCAAGGTTGCTTAACAATCAGATTATTTTAAAATAAACACACAACCAAAAACAAAGAAATAAATAAATAACACAAAACCTAAAACTACAGACATAAAAGTTACTTTATTTATTTGTTTGTTTGTTTGTTTGTTACTATTTCTTTTTTAAGTTATTTGGGTTTTTTTAGTTATTGGTTTGTTTGTTTGCTTGTCTGTCTGTTTTATTTTATATTAGTTTTTATTACATATTTTTTTGTTTTATATTGCTAAATCTGTTTGCTACGTAAAACAAACAAACAAACAAATAAATTAATAGATAGACAGATAGATAAAAGTTTAAAACAAAAGTTTATTTATCTATGTATCTATTAATTAATTAATTTGTTTGTTTTAGTTAAATGTTTGCTTGTTTCTTTCATTTTGTATTATTTATTTATTATTTTTGTTTAATTTTTTTTGTATTTCACAGAGGTGATGTTTAGTTCATTTTGAATGAATCTCTCTCTCTCTCTCTCTCTCTCTCTCACACACACACACACACACACACACACAGAGCAGTAGATATATATATAGAATGTTGTTAGAAATGAGGTTAATGAAGCGTTCTCAGTAAACATTCTGTGTGCTACATGATGAACAGAAATTGAGGATTACACACATGTTTTGGTACAGTGAGTGTGAAAGATCTCTTCATGCAGTGTGTGTGTGTGTGTGTGTGTGTGTGTGTGTGTGTAACACGTGTTTGTCTCTTCTTAAGAACACAGTGACAGAACATCTACAGAAGCGCTACTCTAACGAGCTGATCTACACGTATGTGGGAGACATCCTTATCGCCGTCAACCCCTTTCACAAGATCGATCTGTACACTCCTGAGGTATGTGTGTGTGTGTGTGTGTGTGTGTTATTCACTATAGACTAGACTTCCTCCATATTTCATTATAGATAACATCAGCATCTCTCTCTCTCTCTCTCTCTCTCTCTCTCACTTTCTCTCCTTTTAGCATTTAATCTAATTTCATTTCCTTCTTGCAAATGAAGGTTAATATTTTAATCATTTGCATTCATGTGCTATATTTGTGTTGTCTTTTTTTTTAAATTATTTTTTTCCCACACTTTCCTCTCTTAGCTCTCAAAGATGTACATCGGGGCCAAGCGCACAGCCAATCCTCCTCACATATTCGCCGTTGCTGACATCGCCTACCAGTCCATGGTGTCCTACAACACCGATCAGGTGACTTAAAGCAACTCTAAAGTGATAAAACACAACTAAAAACAACAACATGATTGTGAGAAGGCTTGTGAGTGGGAGCTAGCAGCATAGCGCTTGTTAGCATGAGATCATACTTACAGGAGGGAGTGATATTCCCTGTTAAAGGATTTTGATCTGTATCAAACAAATTCTTTACTACAAATTCATTTATAATGCAAGTCTAAGAGCAGGTGTTGAATTCCATCGATAAAGAATTAAAATATGTGACTGTACAACACAAATGTAATAATATAATCGTAAAACTCCAGCTATAAACATAGTTAAATGAGACAGACCTGAGATAAAGCTGTATTAAAACTGTTCTTATTGAGTTTTATTACCTTTTCCAGCACTAGAGTAATACAGTAAAAAGTATATCACTTTTTATTTTCTGATACAATACAGAAACCATACTGTTTACTACTAAGCTTTACAATGTTTTTTAACTGAAGCAGTTTAAAGTTAAAATCTTTCACACAAAACTCACTTTCATTGTAAATATAACAAATATAATAAAGTATAAATATAGTAAAATTAATCCTAACTAAAGTAAAAACAGTTAAGTTTCTTTATATGTAAACATTTCTAGTTCCAAAAATACATTTCTTTTCCAAATCCACTTCCAATCTTTTTTTGTTATTTGTTACAGGATCCGATATCTGATATGTTTTCTCTGATATACAATCCACCTTTTTTTTTTTTGCTGGTGTCAACACGATTCCGATCCCGGGTTTCAGATCAGTGCCAGCTGTAGAAAAAAGTAGTTCCGGTTGGTTGACACCTACATAAAGGTTTTAATAAAATAGTCCCATGTCTAAAAGGACAAAAAATCTAACATCTAAAGGGAAAAAAAAAAATAATAATCTCACGTCTAAATGGACAAAAAATAGCCCTATGTCTAAAAGGACAAAAATAGTCTCATGTCTAAAAGGACAAAAAAAAATTAGTCCCATGTCTAAGAAGACAAAAAATCTCACATCTAAAAGGTAAAAAATAGTCTCATGTCTAAAAGGACAAAAAAAATCTCACATCTAAAAGGACAAAAAATAGTCCTAAGTCTAAAAAGGACAGATTTAGCACTTTTTATGAATACTTGCAACAGATGAATTAATAAAATAGTTCCTTATATGCTTATTATTAAATGCTTCTGAAGAGGATTCAGCAGCTGCCCTTAGACTGTCATTAGAACAGAGTTTGGAGTAAACAGCTTTTCTGCTACAGACGCTGTAGATCAGGTTAAAACCACTGGAGTATCTCTTTAACGTTAGTGATGTGGGTTAGCGCTGATGGCTCGTCTTCCTCCTCGTGTGCAGTGTATCGTGATCAGTGGAGAAAGTGGTGCGGGGAAGACAGAAAGCGCTCACCTCCTGGTCCAGCAGCTCACCGTCCTTGGCAAGGTCTCTTCAAAGTTTTTACTTTTATTTCATTTGTACATTTTTAATAACACATCGTTAACAGCCCAAGTAGATACACCTGGCAAGTTTCTATACTCTGAAACAAATGAAGCCTGTATGCTTCTCAGAGTAAAGAGGTAATCAAATTTGCTGTTATGAAGCACTATGTACACCTACAAATTCCTCAAAGTGTCATATACATTAGCAAAAACAAACTAATAACACACACCTTACAATACAGTAACAATCTTGAGCACTTACATAAAAATTCACAATTTTTCAACATAAGCCTTTCATAAATTCTCCAGCACTGCTTTATAAAACATTAACACAATGCTTATGAATGCAATATAAAGGCCTTACATACAGTGTAGGTGTTTCATATATAAAATTCATATATATGTTATAAGCAGTGTTCCTGATGCTGATAGCTAAAGATCTCCTCACTGAAGCTACCTGATCAAAAAGTCTCTTTTTATTTTTAACAGGCAAACAACCGGTCTCTCCAAGAGAAGATCCTGCTTGTGAACAACCTCGTAGAAGCGTTTGGAAACGCCTGCACAGTCATCAACGATAACTCCAGCCGCTTTGGGAAATATCTGGAGATGAAGTTCACGCACGGAGGAACGGTGGTGGGAGCTCAGATCTCTGAATACCTGCTGGAGAAATCCCGCGTCATTCACCAGGCTGCGTGAGTGGCATTCCTGAATGATTCTAGGTTAAAAAAAAGTGACTAAAATGACTAAAAAAAAAAACCTACTGACCATAATTCTCCATCATTCTCATTTCCTTTTCGGAAAAGTACACTGTAAATGGGTATCAGGACAGGGGGTGTCGGGGTGTAAATTGATTTTCTTTTAAAGGAAACATGAAGCTGCCCTACTTAAGAGTGAAGTGTTTTAAAAAGAACTGCATGAATAGCACAATCAGGCGAGTCATTCATCCAGCGCCAGCGCTGAAATCGCTCTGATGCCAAAGCAAAAACATGGAGGATAATTACAGAGGCAACATGCAGTAATTAGAAACCTGCAGATTGACAGAGACGGATTACGCAAAGCCCTGTTACTCTCCCGAATATATATATATATATATATATATATATATATATATATATATATATATATATATATATATATATATATATATATA
>CM040454.1:30364220-30380775 GCA_022758105.1 Pangasianodon gigas | reverse complement strand
CTCATATCATCTCGGGGAGTTTTTCCTTGCCACCGTCGCCACTGGCTTGCTCATTAGGGATAAATTCACAGTGATAAATTTAAATATTTACAATATATTTTTGTGAATCCATTTATTTCTGTAAAGCTGCTTTGTGACAATGTCCATTGTTAAAAGCGCTATACAAATAAAATTGAATTGAATTGAATTGAATTATATATATATATATATATATATACTTTGTTTTTCCTTATGGGGATTTTACTTTACATGTGTGTAGCCTCCTCACACAGTATTTATTCAACAGGGTAACATGAAATGGCCAAAAGCAACAACAGAGTTTCTGAAAACGGAAAGCATTTTTAAAAAAAATTATAGAATTTATTTTCTATTTATCGGGTGCCATTACTTTTGCCACCTATGATTTTGTAAGATCACTTTATTTATGCAATATTTAGTAATTTTATTACAATCATCCTGCTCATTGTTTTAAAGGGTGCCAATAATTATGTATATGATACAGCTTGATATAAATAAATCCAGTTCTGTAGAATATTAAAGATGCATATGACATGAGATTTTTCTCTTTTTTCATTTTCAGCAGTACAGTATTATTATTATTCACTCTGGCAGAAATGAAAAATACCTAAAGCATGAAATAATCAGGCAAGAGTCTGTCTAGAAGATAGAGCATTTGGTTTGTGATCTGTAGGAGTCGTAGCGTCACCGTTGAGAAATGTCGGGTTAATTTTGTGTCGATTCAGCGTGATGGGGATTGGCTCAGTGTGAGCAGGTGAGTGACGGGAGTGTGAGTGGCATGACATGATGAAACATGGCGTACAGTGAGGAGCTAATGAAAACGACAGTCAGAGAAACACCCTGGTGCTGACGGCCTGCTGTGGGGCTTCGGAGCTGTCAAATCCGAGTGAATACATTATCATATTCATTCCAAAATATCATTATTAATGTCATTTTACTGGAATGGATTTTTTTTCAGTAGCTATGAAGTGTTTGTTGTCTGAATCTTTTGGTTTTGAACTGGAGCTAACAACACAAAACTACACAAATTAGCAACACACAAACAATCCTCACAATTGCTACAAAAGATATGAACTGCCACTAGATTGCAGCTATGCAATGAATTTTAGTTTGCATGCTAAAATTATCAAATATAGTCAAAAATCTCACTTGTAGCTAAATTTAGGCAACAAACATCAAAACTAGTGTGTTAAATTTGATTCTTTTAATTTTCTGTCAACCACTTGCTACATTTCGGCTTGTAGCTCCTCTTATATTTCCATGTTTTCCTCCACAGGAACTAGGAAGTGTGTACAGCATTGTTGCAGCCATCTTAAACACCGGAGACATTGAGTTCGCTTCAGTGGCTACGGAGCATCAAACTGACAAGAGCAACATCGCTAACATGGCCGTGTTAGAGAGCGGTGAGTTAAAGAATGCTAGCAGGTTAGCATGCTAGTGCAGCAAAATGACAAGGAGAGCAGAGTTAGCCCATTGTTAGCCCAATATTTAGCATGCTACTGTTGCAGTGTTACCTAGTAACACCTAGTAACCTTTTCAGGAACCCAGGAACCTTTCCTTGACCAGCAAACATCTCAGGAACTCTTTTATCAAGGGAACTTTTTATTAGGCTGTAGTTAATAAACTGGCTGTTTTTTGTGAACTATGCACAACTGGGGCGGAGCTTACCATATTTGGCATCAAACACAAGTAACCATTTCAAGAACTATTAGTTTACTGTACACTTTCATCAGGGAAGCTAGGGCCATTTTTCTCTCTTTTTTTTATCAGGCTGTAGTTGACTGGAGTTCCAGAAACTTTTAGGTGTCACTCCATTGTATCAGGGTTTTTTTGTTTGTTTGTTTGTTTGTTTGTTTTTTGTGAACCAGGAACCATTGGGGCGGGGCTGGCCATACTGGGCATTGCTGATTGGTCAAACATGAGTAACCTTTTGAAGAACTCTTAGGTACATTTTCAAGAGGGAACTAGGATCATTGTTCTATTCTTAAGCGTGAATCTTTTAGTTGTTGCTAAAAGTGGATTTTTTTGTAAACCATCAATAATAAGGGCGGAGCTTGTCATTTCTGGCATTGCTGATTGGTCACAGGCAAGGTTCAGCATTGCTCAACCTTCTTTGGTAATACAAACAGGTTAAAGAAAAGTTTTCTGTAAGGAGATGTTTATTGAACATTTACGGAATGAGTCTCCAGTGTCAGTGCTTTGTAACGGTCAGAAGTAAAGCTGTAATGGGAAGGTCTTCAGGATAGGGGAGTTTACAATTTCTTGATAACACGACAAGCTGCATTTTTTTAATCTATTTAACTCAAAGAGGGAGAAAAAATGTAGAGACTGGAAAGGAAACAGTTGTTTGTGTGTGTGTGTGTGTGTGTGTGTGTGTGTTGTTTTGCAGCCGCCTCTTTGCTGTGTATCCGTTCGGATGAGCTGAAGGAGGCTCTGACTTCACACTGTGTGGTGACTCGGGGTGAGACCATCGTCCGGCCCAACACGGTGGAGAAAGCCACGGAGGTGCGGGACGCCATGAGCAAAGCGCTGTACGGACGCCTCTTCAGCTGGATCGTCAACCGCATCAACTCTCTGCTGAGACATGATAACCAGAACGGGTGAGAGAGAGAGACAGACAGAGACAGCGGAGGATAAAGAGAGCAGAGAGAATGAACAAATGATCTGAAAAGTGCATAATGCTGCATTCATGACTAACTGGGAACTTTCTGTATGTGCCGAGAAAGCTAGCACTTGTTTTTGCTGATACATAAATATATAAAATGCTTTCAAATAATATTTTACATACAGTACAAACAGCCAAAAAAGTAGACATGCATGAAGTCATTGTTTACTTTGTATACGTTAATAGCTCCAAAAAAATAAAATTAAAATAAAATGAAAGTGCACAGTTTGATTAAAAATCTTGGACAGAAAGAATTAATCTTCCAGTTATACAGCTTTCTGCCTGTATATAGCAATCTTAAAGCACAAATATAACTTTAAAAATCAGCTCCAAAGCATAAAGAAGTCAATTATTTCTAAAGTGCGACAGCACAGTTAAAGTCAAGTCACAAATGAGGAACTGGAGCTCTTGAATGGTTCGGACTTTCTGAATGACTATTACAAGTTGGAGGTCCATTGAATGGATTTCACTTTTCAATTTTCTGTTTCCAGCAGTTTCCATTTAGTTGTGAACTAAGCATTTTTTATTTGTTTGGGGAGGAGGAAGGAAGGAAAGTTGAATTGAGATCCCACTTTTAACCCTTAAACTCTGGAGTTATTGTTTCAATGTTCATCTTAAAGCACATTATTCCATAACCATACTGTAAGCTATAGAAATGCTTGAAGGTGTGCTGTTGTAGGAAAATAATTAACATCAGGATGGTGTGATGAAGCAAAATTACTGATAAAACCGATTATATTCCAATAACAGCACATCCTGAAGTGTTTTATTTCTCTTATACTGCATCAATGCTAATTTAAAAAAAAAAAATTAATTCACAAAAGTTATGCTAATACATTTTTAACCCTGTGAATGTGTTAGAAGGTGTACATTACTATAAAGCTTCACTAATGCCAGAGCTGCTGTTATAGAAAATGAATCAACCAATCAGATTTGAGAATGTAACAGTACTGTGGTATAAATCTATCTAAAGTCTGATTAACGCAACTGGTGCATGTCTAGTAAGAATTATCCATCTTTCATAAAACCATCTCCTCTGTCTCGTTCTTCTTCCATTCTCAGAGAGGAAGACAAGGAACAAAGCATCGGCATCCTGGACATCTTCGGCTTTGAAAACTTCAAGCGCAACTCTTTCGAGCAGCTCTGCATCAACATCGCCAACGAGCAGATTCAGTTCTACTTCAATCAGCACATCTTCGCCTGGGAACAGGTACGCTGTGAATGTCCTGAGAGCATCCGTGCAATTTTTATTTCCTCTTTCTCATAGGAATGAAGTTATTTCCATCTATATGATGAGAGCACATAATGTACTCGTAATAATTTATTTAATTATGTCTCACTCTGAAGAGCAGTGTGGAGGACAGATGATCAGAGGTGTGTTAGTCTGACAATCACTCAGACTAATAGTTCTGGATATCTATTGTGAACATCCAAAAGATTTAGCGTGATGTATACGTGTGTGTGTGTGGTGCAGTATCAACCTAACTATTGCTTAGTAATTGACTACATAGTTATATAAATATGTGTGTCACATCCAGAGTTTATTTTCTCTCTATGTTCATCCAAATCTCCAGAACACATGGTGTTTCTGCAGTTCTACAGCTCTGTCCTTTGGCTCAGGTTGTCTGGGTTCTGTGCAAAACCCACAATAACATGATTTCCCTTGTTATTTTTTTTGTCCCTCTCCTCTTTTTTTTTGCGGTAGTCCTGCTCTCCAAAGAGGTTGGCAGTTGTTCCATTGCTCTATGACTTTACCCCAGGCTACATGTTCTGCCTTCCTGCAAAAATGAGATTGCTCAGACATGTGTGTGGCTCCTGTAGGCATTTGCATGATTGTGTGTGTGTGTGTGTGTGTGTTGAGCATTGGATACCTGGAGATTGGAAATGGTACTGTTTTGCTTCTGGGCTTTTAGCTTTTGTATACATGCACTTGGAGTTAAGCAGGAGGATGTGACCTAGTGAGTCAAAATGTCATAAACACACACACACACACGTATATACACACAAACAACATGTTTAACCCCTTGAGCTCTACACTATGGCCTTGAAATTTGAGACCATGTAATCACAGAACCAGCTTGACCTTCTGATTCACTGTGATGATGAAATGAACCTGCACTTTCTATATGTTTGAGTAAGATCCTTTGATTGGCTTGTGGTGTGATGAACCAGAGCTGAGAGAAGTGTCTAATTGGTCATTTTGTACATCACTAATAACATATTTGTGAGTGAATAATGCACCAGGACACATTACTGATTTTTCTACAGAAATCAAGGGTAGACAAATCCATTTGGGTTTTTATTCATTGTTGCCATGTGGACAGAAGTATAGCATTTTTGCGTGATAGTAAAGCTAGTGCTAATTTGCACATACTATATGTGAGTCCTTGTGACTGCCTCATTAATGTTATGGTTAATACCTTTGTTTTATTAGCAGAAGTGTTGTGAAAAAGAGATCTTTAAGGGTTGTCCATGTTGGCATGTGTTGGCATCCAGGTGAAGGCCAGTGAGTTTTGTCAGTTTACCTGTCTACCCTGATTTTCTCCCTAATTTAGTCATGGCCAATTCCTACCCATTAGGCAGCTATTCTTTACCAACCAGGGAGGGCGAAGGCTATCACGTGCTTCCTTCATCTTTCCTTCATGCAACGTCAGGGGTGGTGTAACACACTCGGAGGACCTTTTCTGCATGCATGAGCTCACAGATGCTCATGATTGGCTAGTGTCGCTGTGATTGATAGGAGAGAGAGAGTATACCACTCCTCCCTCCCTGAGAGCAGGGTCGATTTTGCTCTCTTGGACTCCCGGCCATGGATGCCTCTGGCATCATCGGGATTTGATCTCCGGATGATAGGGCAAACGCTTTTTTCTTGTGCCATTCAGAAGCTTGTACTGCTGCTTGTTCATTTGATTTATGATCATGGATTGCCTTCTACTGCGGACTATGATTACTTGAGTGCCCTTAATAAACACTACTCTGAGTTTTCTCAGTTGTATCCTGCCTCTCATCACCGCATGTTGCACAGTACATTGTGTTTACGATGCTTCCTGGTCAAGCTTCTTCCTCACCAAAGCCCCAGTAAGCTGTTGATCTAGTGGTCAGCAGCAGTTCTTTTGTTCTTCCATCCAACCACAAAACACCTCCCTACTGACTTTCAGAAAGCACTTTAATGTGATTATGTACTGTACGTTTAATTGTAACACACTCCATTTGGTTTATACACTTCCTGTTGGCATGACACACTACTAGCTAGCAGCATGTAACACGTTCCTAAATTCTCTCTAGGATACATTCTGGCAATCGGTACAAGGTAGTTCAATTTGCTTGTATGGATGATGGAAAAACTTTTTTTTATGCAACAGCAATACACATGAATGTGGAATCAGTGATGAATGTGAGTAAAACAGAATAGCATATTGAGCAAAAATGTAGAGACAAAGAATCTATTGAGGTTCGTAGCCTAAATTTTAGCCAAAGACTGCTGTTTAGTCGATAGCGCTAGCATGACATGCTACATATAGGAGCTACATCAAGCTCGTCATACTTTGGGGTTAAAATGTATTTGCTATATTTTCAGCCTAGTTAACTAGCATTATGTTCAAACAAATCAAGAGACAAGGCAAGTACACTGGTGCTTTCCCTTGCCCCATGGGCTAGCTAATGGATTTATAATTTGTCCTCCCCTGAATAAACTGCAGGACGAGTACCTGAACGAGGACGTAGACGTGCGAGTGATTGAGTACGAGGACAACCGGCCCCTGCTGGACCTTTTCCTGCAGAAGCCCATGGGCATGCTGTCACTGCTGGATGAGGAGAGCAGGTTCCCCCAGGCCACTGATCAGACCCTCGTCGGCAAGTTATACCTCTTTCTACACACTCACACACTCACATACTCACACACTCGCATACACAGAATCACAGACGTCATCAGAACACTAGCAGCTTCTTCTATATGACCTTCAGTAGTCATATGGGCATACATACATGTACACAGGAACTGTATTTTCTTCTATTCAGTGTTATTTTTCAGTGTTATGATATTTTTATTTATAAAATGGTATTTTTAATATAACCATGAAACTGTGTTTTTATGCAGGACTACTGTTTTTGTTAGCAGTTAGTTAGTAAACATTTGAGAGTGAGTCAAATGAAAACCTTTTTTTTTATCTTGCATTGTTTATTGTAAATAGGTGTCACAAAAGTGGTTCATTTTTCTACATAATCTACATTTCATTCAATGTGCTTAACGAGTGGGCGGATTCCTCTAAAAAAAATCCTTCTGGTTCCTAATTTACGTTGCACTTTTTAAAGTTTTCATTTGACTCAACCTCTTATACAGTATATCATGCTTCATATTGTGTATTGTAGAAATGCTTTCGAGAATTGGGATGATATTTTTGTCAAATCACCTAGCTCTACTTACAGTGCTTGAGAACAGCAACAGGAAAGTTCAATACAATAAAGATACAACATTTAATCCATAAGGTGTATTATATGAATCCATGGAGTGATGGATAAATAAATTTATTAAGGATGCACGCTTTTGCTCATTCAGAAAAATTCGAGGACAACCTGAAATCTAAAAACTTCTGGAGACCAATGAGGGTTGATCTTGGCTTTGGAATCAACCACTATGCTGGAAAGGTACGGATATTTCCTTTTTAAAATGTGATATATATATATATATATATATATATGGAATTGTGTATAGTATCGGGTACACAGACACGAAACACACAATATAACAATATGCATCTCTTTTGAAACAATCTGTATATTTATCAGATCAGAAACATTGTGTATAAGATGTGTTCATGTGATTTTCTTGAATGTACTGATCAGGTGATCTATAATGCGTCCGGGTTCCTGGCTAAGAACCGAGACGCTCTTCCTGCTGACATCATCCTGCTGCTGAGGTCTTCAGAGAACGAGCTGATTAGCAAACTAGTCACTAATCCGCTCACTAAAACAGGTACCAGCATACTGAGAAAGCTGTTTTACATAGGATAGATAGATACATAGATACATAGTTATTCCCAGAGCTGAGAGAAAGGCTTTCTTTACACAATAGTGAAAATCTAACTTATTTATTCAATCCATTATTTAAATTATTCAATGATGTCCATTTTTTTTTCCTTTGCTTGCATTGGTTGTTAGAGCAACACTACAGACGTGTGTGTACACTGAGTAATACAGAGCAGAGAAAAAATGCTAGATGATTAGCTACTGTCATGATGCTGTTACATTTCAGCAAGTATATCATTAACAGAGAAAGAGTTTTTAAAAAAGAGAGGTTCGTTGTTGTTCCAGGAACAACATGTGGTTTTCTCCACATGTATGCATTCATTTTGTTTTCATCCACATTGTTGTACAAATTTATGACATCTTGAAACATTTTAAAAAATTTGACATTAGAAAACTGGATGGCAACAAAATATAATGTGGACTTTATATGTCCTCTGACCAATCCTGGAATCATAAACAAAGTATAGCACAGCGGTCAAGAAGCAGGGATAGAGATAGACAAAACTACTGGGGCCTGGTCACAAAAACAAGAAACCCAAACTAGGAAACTAGGGGAGGAAAAGCTTAGTAATGCATACAGTCACAACACTTTACCATAATACATTGACACAACAGAGTATAATTAGTAGATTGATCATATCACATTTATCATAAATAAAAACACAGAACAGGTGACCACAATCAGGTAACAAACCAATGACAATACAAGGGTGGAGATATGGCTAGATGGGAAATCCAAATGATCACAAGCACATGCCGTATCTCCATGGGAACAGCGATGCAAACTGTGACAGTGGAAAAAAGCAAAAAACAAAACCGCATAAAAATTGATTTGACCGACAAAACTGATGAAAACCACATTTTATTCTGTTGAAAAACATTCACTTTTCATGTCTCTATTTATTTTCTTTAGACTACAATTTCTTCATCCTTCCTACCAAACTCTCAGAAATAAACTGAACTTTTCGTTGTCATGTTTTGTATCTTTGGTGTGTATCTTTCACATAGGAAAGTAACTTTAATGAGTTTAGAGTTCAATTATGTATCTTAAATTATTTTTTAAAGTTTTTTTTGGTACATAGTAAAAGTACAAAACATGTCCCCTTATGGTACCACACCAGAGATAAGGAAAAGTACTGTTTGTACCTTTATTTCTGAGAGTACAGGATCTACAGTGTGACTTGAAGTTCAGTAATTTTCCTATATAGCAGTGATGTCAGACTCCAGTCCTTAAACATTATACCACTGCATTGCAGAGTTTAGCATTTCACCTCACTGAGCACACTTTAGTATTTAGCTGATCACACCTTCATATCCTGAACTTGATGTACTAGAAGAAGTAAAACACAAATCTGTGTAAAGCTGTGTCTTTATAGCAATACCTAGCCAAGCTAAATTCACTTTCAAACAAAATACAATGATGAGATTCAATCTATGATGCTATGATTAGTTTCTCTGGGCTATACAGAGAGAAAAACTGGATTGTGTTAGTTGTCATTTTAGTGAGCACTGCCCAGTCATATCCCTATTTAACATTGTGTTAATCTATTCCAGTACAGATGTTTGTTCTGTTCTTGCAGCGTACCAGCCATATATTGTTGGTGGCCTCTTTAAGGTCAAAACCTTTCCACTGCAGAGTGAGTACAGCAAATGGGTGACGCTGGAGGCCAAACGAATCAACTAACAAATCTAATCACACATTAATAATTCTTAATGAAGTTTTGTATGGGCTTAGCACAGACCTGCACACACGTCTAGCTAAGTGATTGTTGGGTAGTTGTCATTGTAGCAAGCCAGAGTATTGAAATAATAAGCTAAAACAAAAGGCAATAATGAAAGGAAGAAGTGGAGTAAATTATATACGATGTGTATAAGAACTTAAATCAGTAGCAGATATTTCACAGATGAGGATTTGCCAGAAGCTGGATCCCATCCTGCCTCTTTATAGTTGGAAGAACTGGTTAGATAGGCAGTGAAAATGATAATACATAGACTGTACAACAGGCCAAACCTGCTTTAGTCATGACATTAATTCCAAGGGTGGCACCAATAACCTATTAAACATTCGTGCATTTATCTTCAGTAAGGGCTTTATCCTCGTCAGGGTCACAGGAACACTGGGCGTGAGGCAGGAATACACCCTGGATGGGACGCCAGTGCATTGGGAGACATGACAAACATTTATTGAGACCTAGGTGCAATATAACGTAGCCAGTCCACCTACAAAACAATAAATCTGTGTATATTATCGCAATGTTTGAGGATGTACCAAATTTTGTTTGGGTGATGTGCCGGCTCTGCTGAAATAGTTGATTCTGGAACTGAGTGTTCACAGCATGGAAGCGTGTGTCCATCAGCAGAGCCATCAGCAGCTGGGAGGGTTGTTTCAGGCTGATAATCGTGATAAGTGTGACCTGCAGTACAGAATGTGCTCTTTGCTCTGGTCAATTAGTCTATGCAACCCATTTTACACAGATTCACATTACCTGTTTGACTAGTTGCTCCATCTAAAGAGGGAACAAATGGCCCCGATTCTGAGTTTTGAGACCTTGTAAGCGTTGAACATCATGACTCCACTTCATTTTTCCAGAATAGTCCTCACTTTAGCTTATTATTTGAACTTTCTAGAACACTACAATTACATTTTTAATTTGATTCTTGCCATAGTTGCATTGAGTGATTATAGCCAACAAACACTTACCTGGAAGTATTAATGGATCTGTGAGGAAAAAGCCTGTACATCTTGGTAGCTAGTACTCAATTAGTCTTGTTCTGCTATCTAGTTAAGTTCTGATCTCTGGGAGAATCTGTGTGGTGATTATTTATGGTGATTAGAGTACTACTTTAAGTGTCTTCTTGTAAAGTCTTCACCTTCAGGTACTCAACATGGATAACTTTAAAATTAATTATTTCTTTCCTGGACTAGTATTTGATTTTAACCAGGTCTAAGCAACTAACAGGTCTGAAAGCACAGACTGAGCAAGTCCAGCTGGAAATGCAAACAATTCATGAAGTATATTTACTAATCCAACTTCATAGACAAGTTGTTTCAAGAAGATAACATAACAGCAGAGTTTTCTAACATCTATGAATCAATTTCTCATGAATGCAGAATCTCTAGCCCCGGTAAATCAAAATAATATTTTTAAAGGGATGTAATTAGAGACCATTTAACCAACTAGCCAGTGGAGAAAGGTATAGATTTTGTATTTGAAGGGTACCTATGTATATATATCCTTAAAGATATATTTATAAGCATTTCATAAATCCTTTCTAAAGCAATTCTGGAGAATTCACGAAAGATATGAAAGGCTTATGTCAAAACCCATGAGGTGACATTAAATATTTTTATGTGACTTTGGAACAACCTGCAAGTACTATATGTTGAATTGACAGTTCAAGATTAATTTTTCTGTTCAACCATATTTTTATATCTTCCAAGTCATT
This sequence comes from Pangasianodon gigas, assembly GCA_022758105.1. Lineage (NCBI taxonomy): Eukaryota > Metazoa > Chordata > Actinopteri > Siluriformes > Pangasiidae > Pangasianodon > Pangasianodon gigas. The sequence continues at coordinate 30,369,620 of CM040454.1, read as the reverse complement.
CGTTTGTTTGTAACTAACTGCACATTCATATTACATTGAGGAAGTTGTAGAAGGTACATAGTGCTCCATAACAGTGTTGTAAATGTAAATCTGATTACCACATTGAAGGTTTGAGGGCATTGCGTACTAGTTGTGTACTAGTACTGTACAAATACCATCAAAACCAGCATACCAGTTTCCAGCTCAATATGAGGACCGATCTGTCCTTTATTTGGAAAAATAACAGGCAAACATTTGCCTCAATCATCATATTACAATGACAGGAGAATATTATAAGTGGCATTTTAATGTTCAGCCTGTAAAGAAGGTAAAATGGTCGGCTCGGTCTGTGTTTTGGGTTTTGAGGTTTTTTTTTTAAATTGCTTTTTGTTTTCTATGTCTACAACAATATCAAGAGAAAGTCTGTTTGATTAGGATGTTACGTTTAACACTTTATACTTCCTCTCTGACCAGGTAATCTAGCTCACACCAAAGGGAAGGGGACAGGATCGGGGCGACTCGGATCACGTCAGCGCTCTCCTCAGCGCTCTGTAAACATTGTCAAGGTATATACGGAGCTTGATAAGATAACATATCTTAAGATGTATGCTTGCAGCATGCACTGAATTTACTTCTTTCTACTTTCTCCTTCTGCTCATCTGTTTCGCTTCCTGCCTGATTTATATTTCCTCCCTTTATGCACACGTCTCTTTTTCTAAAGATGGAAGTGCTGACGTTGTACAAACTCCTGTCAGTCAGCGAGGTAATAACACAGAATTCAGTATCCGCCCACAGGAAATGGATGTAGCATGTTCTGCTTCCATTATGTTTCCCACTGTGTGTGTGTGTGTGTGTCATGTATATGTACCCGCATGTACCTGAATTATTGTAGCTGCATATAGAGTAGTAGAGGAATTTGACATTTTGAATGGTACTACAAGGAGCTAGGAGTTTCCCAGCATTTTATTTAAGGTGAATGTTCAATGGGCTTTGTGCCACTTACATTATAAGCCCATTGAACATTCACCTTAAATAAAATGCTGGGAAACTCCTAGCTCCTTGTTTGATATAGCATTTTTAACAAATCTTCTAAAAGTTATGTCAATATTTACATGAGGAAAGTTCCTGGTATTCAGATTCGGGTTACGCACCTTGTTAAGTCGATTTTCTGGGCTTCCCATTCATGTTATGCAAATCACCTGCGCATAGTTCACATTTCTGAGGTTGCAAGATTTTTATCTTGCAAACACAAACATCCGCCTTTAAGCCTGAAAAAAAAAAAATCAGGGATAGAAAATGCAAACTGAAGAAGGAAATATTGTGTTATTCTTTGCCATCAAATGTTCAAATGTAATATGATGCAATATAAAAGCAAGAGACGATTTAAAAACAAACAATTAAAAAGACTAATACGATGATGTATGATTGAGACTTTGAAATAGGATGTGCAGATATGTATACTGGCATAAATGTTGTTACAGGGTAATAATAATTGTCAATGTTTATCTTTTTTTAGCTGTTGTACCCTAAAAAAAATTAACCTCACATTATCACCATTATGTCACTCTGACTTAAGCGCATGTAGTTACACAGTAATGTCCTAATGTTAGTCAGCCTAGAAAGTGTCATAACACAACCTTATATCAAGAAAAATCCCAACACTTTCTCTTTATGTCAGGTGACACCATAAAGCAAACTGGCTTATGATTGTCTGTGTAGCTTCATGTCAGTTATTAAGTGTTTATGTAAGTGTCATGTAGCCTTACGGACATAAGCATAGTGTTGTTCTATTTTGTAATACTTGTTCTATGAGAGCTCATTTTATAAGCAATATAGTGAGGTGTTGTCTTCTTTAGATCCCTCTAAGAGAAACCCTGATGTACATTTAAAAGTCTGAAGTTCCACACCTGAAACAAATCGACACTTTATACATATTGAAATGAAGCGTCTTTGATGAGGCCGTGAATATATTTCCATGTATTTGCATGGTGAGTCATGCTCTTTCACCTCTTTAGAAAATTCACATCAAAGATTGCGCCTATTGTTTCTGTAGCGAAGATCAGGGGCACCTGTGTTAGCGCCTATCACCTGTGTGCATTTTGCATTTGATTGTAGTTCTGCAAAATGTGCTTTACAGAGCCTCAAGGTTACCATGAGGCTGGTTATATGTGTGTGTGTGTGGTGAATCTGTTACGTTTAAAAAAAATAAAAAATAATAACAGAAATCATCCAGTCAGGGGAATCCAAAAAAATACATAAATTACACATGCAGTACTTGTAACACATAACACGTGAAGTGTCTAAGAACCGTGTAAATCTCATGTGACTTTTCTGTAAGAGCTACATTTTAAGCTTAATAAAATGAACCCATGTACTTAACACAGCAGGAAGAACATGTGCTATCAGTTACGATCAACACATATTGGCCTTTTCAAGTCTTTATTTTACTCCATCACTCTTTCTGCCTTGATCTATGGCAGAAAGAGTGCGATGTCATTATTTCACAAGCGGTATGTCATTATTATTTATTATTTCAACTTAATATCTCATTATATCTAATGAATAACTCCATATTTGGGTTATTATCTTGTTATTTTGACACTTTGTCACTTCAGCATTATTTCAGTGTAATATTTAACACCCCACATTCTATCAATAAGATTAATTTATTGAATATTAGCTTATATTAATAACAATCCTCATTCTATATGCTGATACTAAGTAAGCCAGACATGCTTTAGATCACACGTAAAAAATTTTACCCTTTAAGGCCCATTTCCCAGTTTTTTGAGAAAGTGCACTCCCATCCTAATGACATAGCACTTCGCAGCTTGCGGTTCTAATCTTCCGGACATATTAGCAGTCATCCATGGGGGAAAAGAACATCTACATTTTCCTTGTACAATAATCCCAGCATGGCCATGTGTTCACCCTGACCCACACTTTTACATCTGTCCTCCATCTCTGCTCATAGCTGCTCCCCCGACATGCAATAAATCCATCATATTTAGAAGCATGCTTTAGAAATGACATCCCTTCACTTCACCCTGATAATATTTATCATCGTCATTAGATGCCCGTTAGATGCTCGCCCTGCCCTTGAATCTATAAATTCTCATTTTCCTTGAATATGTTGTGTGTTCTCAGGGGGAGAATGGTGCGGAAAGCATACATCATCCTCGAGAGACCACCAACATGAGGACTCAAACCGTGGCCTCTTATTTCAGAGTGAGCATCACTTAAATAATAACTAATATTAGCTAGATTTTTTTTTTTGTCTAATAATGAATTTGAATCGTTTAATTGAATGTATTGATTAAGTAAGGAATAAAAAAATGGTATGGTGCTGTTATAGGAAAATAATCAACAATGGGGTGGTGTGATGAAATGGAGTAACTGTTGATTATTTGCCTTTAACAGCACATCCTGAAGTGTTTTATTTCACTTATACCACATCAATTTAACAACAATTAAATTTTTTTAATTTATCAAAAATCAAGACTTTTTATCAGTTTATAGTTACATTTAATGTTGTGGAATGTCCACAGAACAAGTTAGTTCCTTGTTATTTTTTTATTTTTTTAAGGTGTCACAAATTAGCTACAACGCTAACTACCACTCATTTCTTTTTCTTTCTTATAGTATTCACTGATGGACCTGCTTTCGAAGATGGTGGCTGGACAGCCGCACTTCATCCGCTGTATCAAACCCAATAACGACCGCCAGGCTCATAAGTTCGACAGGGAGAAGGTGCTGATTCAACTGCGCTACACTGGCATCCTGGAGACGGCTAAGATCCGCAGACAGGGCTACTCTCACCGCATCCTCTTCGCTAACTTCATCCAGAGGTCAGTCTGCAGCACACGTGAGGCCACTGGAACTCTGAAACACAGAAAAACACTCAAGCTTTTAATAGAGTTCTTCACTGAACCTTTTTAAAAACGCTGCACCAGAAAATTATGCAAAAAAAGTCTTCCAAACAAATAAATTTAGGCTATTCCATACTGAATATACAGACATAGTGTAGATAAGCACTCTTCAGCTGTGCAGTTTTGATTGCTATTAAGACACATTGTGTTTGTAGATACTACATGCTGGCTTTCCGTATGAACGAGGAGCCGGCCGTCAGTCGGGAGACGTGTGCAGCTATTCTGGAGAAAGCCAAGCTGGAAAACTGGGCTCTGGGCAAAACAAAGGTAGAAACTCTCTCTAGTAGAGGCAAATCCAATCATATTTTCCATGTAAAAGCAGAAGGAAAGGTTCTGTATAGAGATACAAGAGTAAGGAATGTAAGTCCAAACCCTGAGAGTTAGGTTAAAGTTCAGACCAATCAAACAGTTTCCAAAGAGCAAAGATCTGGAGAGAGAGAGATATACAGTATGTGTGTGTTGTTATTTCAGGTATTTCTGAAGTATTATCACGTGGAGCACTTGAACTTGATGGTCAGGAGAACCATGGACCGGGTCGTGCTTCTCCAGGCGTATGTACGGTGTTGGCTCGTGGTCCAGAACTACCGAAAAATCTTGGGGAAGAGAGCTCAGAGTGCTGTAGTCCTGCAGTCAGGTGAAGGCACATGCTAAATACACCTCAGTCCAGTTAATGTGTTAGTAAAAACATTGCTAATTAGCTTGCAGTAGCAAAATATACTGTGGATATACATTAGTACAAAGTGCAAGATCAGGACAGGTAAAGAAATTCAGCTTAAAATTAATTCAAAATAATTTAAATAAAAAATAAAGTTAGAAAAAAAAAACATCTAGGTGACATCTTCTTTCGTTTATCCCTCTGGGGGATCCCTTAAAGGTTTGAATTTGAACACAGACAACTTTTCTCTATGGCACTTTAGTTTGTTTGTAATCACTTTTGTCATAGGACATGCTCAGTAAACACTAACCTCAGCCTCAGATTCTCTGCCCACAGTTCAGAGAGGATCTGATATCTTTTTGTACACTTATCTGGCAACAAGCTTCAGAATCTTCTGAATCTGACTAGCCACTCACACTTTCCTGTCCTATATACACACCTCTGTGTGCTGGCTATCAGCGTGAAAAACCTCTGAACACTGACACAATGGTGTTCTTGGAGCAACTTATAGTTGCTGGATTGAAAAAGTTCTTCTCAATTTTGGTTAGTCACGATCCTTGATTGTTGATTTTCTGTAACAGCAGCTCTGACAGTAGTGCAGCTGAAAATGACAGGGTTATATTAATGTGCTCGTTATAATATATACAACCCCTGGCAAAAATTATGGAATCACCACACTTAGAGGATGTTCACCCAGCTTTTTTACTTTATAGCAAACAAACAAATCACAGATATGACACAAAAAAGGTTTTGTTCAATAGCTTAACATTCTGGCTTTGTTAAATATACATAAAAAAATTCACTGACATTTTTTTTTATTAATGGCATGTCTTTTTC
>CM040454.1:30350590-30364120 GCA_022758105.1 Pangasianodon gigas | reverse complement strand
TTGGAAAAAGACATGCCATTAATAAAAAAAAAATGTCAGTGAATTTTTTTGAAGTATGTTTCACAAAGCCAGAATGTTAAGCTATTGAACAAAACCTTTTTTGTGTCATATCTGTGATTTGTTTATTTGCTATAAAGTAAAAAAGCTGGGTGAACATCCTCTAAGTGTGGTGATTCCATAATTTTTGCCAGGGGTTGTAATATGTTATAATATGTCTTTATATAGTAACCACTTACCCAGAGAGTTGTATGTCAGACACGCCACATGAATGGATTAAAAAAATATACAATATTTATGGTGATGTTTTCAGTAAGGAGACGTTTATTTAACAATTATGAAAGGAGATTCCAGTGTCAGCACTTCGTAACAGTCAGAGGTAAAGCTGTAAATTTAAGTTTTCTGGGAAATCTTCAGGACAGAGGAGTTTAGACCTTGCATTAATAAATAAAAATTGTTAGTGTTGGCAAACTGTTGTGATATAAAAGGTAATTATTTAACAGCACATCCCAAGTGGTAAGTAGTGAGTAAATGACATATCACTGACTCTTTGCCCCCAGGCTCTGGAAAAGGGGTATAGTCAGGGTTCATCTTCATGTCAAATGGCCTAATGTTATGAAATTACACGATTAGTTCATTGGGACTAGGTTTAAAGCCTGTACTTAGCATGTACTTTTGCCTTCTTCAGCATTCAGAGGACACATGGTGAGAAAACAAATGGCTGATGATAAAACCAAAGCCGAACAGGACACTGTCATTGTTGAACTTCAAGCAGGTAAGAACAATATTTCCAAACAATGAAACTTCAGCTGGCAAAAATGTATCGTCCTCGTGAATATTCTCCATCTTTGTGTCTAGTATGCCGTGGATATCTGGCAAGGAAGAAATACAAGGAGTTAGTGGATGAGAAGAACAAAGCTGCTACAAAAATCCAGGCACACTTTAGAGGGCACAAAGAGAGGAGAAGCTTCCAAAGGAAAAAGTATGCAAAAGTTTTTAACTGCAATAGAAACTATTGCAATGGACAATATCCCGATAACACACTGTACTGTTTTCTTTTAGAGAAGCCTTGCAAAAGGAGAATGAACAGAATACAGAAGAGGATGTTCCGGTTGAGGAGAGCAAGTCATCTGCAGATTCAGCCCAGGAGGATGGAGTAAAAGAGCCTGGGAATAGTGAAGGAAAGGTCACTCCATCTGCAGATGAACCTGAAGCTGCTTCACCAGGATCTGGAGAAGAGTCTGCACCAAATGAAGCCACAATGGAGGAAGTAAACACTGAACAGGAGGCCAAAGCGGCTACGGTTATCCAGAGCAACTTCAGAGGATACAAAGAACGCAAGAAGCTCCAAGAGGATGGGCAGCTCCCAACAAAGGGAAAGAAAGATACAGATCTCCAAACTCAGGAAAACAACTCAGAAGAGAAGCCAATGGAGGCAGGACAGGTGACAGAAGATGGGCAAAACCCCTCACAGGGTCAAAACGATGGATCTGAGAACCAGAATGAATCAGGATCGGGAGAGAAAACAGCAGCAGAGTCCAGAACCGCTCAAGAAGAACCTGAGAAGGAGAAAGAGCCAACAGAACCTACATCTGAGGGACAGAATGGAGATGAGTCAAAGCAAAATGCTGACGAGCAAGCGCAGAAGGAGAAGAACGATTTTGAAAGTTTCTCCAAACATGTGAGTAGGAAGGTTCTCCGGACAGGGGAAGATCCAAGAGTGTCTTGTAATAGGAAGTTTATCAGTTGATTAGGGCGTCATATCTGGAATCAGATGACATATAGGACTAATAGGGCTGGGTTAAATCCAGGAAGTAGAACCAAAATAGATCATTTGGGCATCAGAGGGTCAAGCAATAGGATCATTCTGGAGGTTACAGGCCATAGATGGCACGTTTTCAAGTCTGATTGGTCAAGTGGCATTCCAAGAGTGCTGATATTGGGATCATTGGGACATTTGACATTTCACTGTGTGCATCACTTTGTTTTCAGGAATATAACTTAAAATATTTCATAAAATAACTTTTACGTACAGATGACAAAGCACAAAGTTTTAAAATATTTAAATGACCTCAGTTTTTCAGACTTGTAGTTTTCAGAACTGTATATAAAGCAGAAAATGCCACAATTTGACCTTGTGTAGGAATTTGCAGGCTGCCACACATGGAAATGAACGTGGTCATTTAGTCCATATATGGAAATAAGAGCATTTCTGAGTGTACCTGTGACCATATATGGAAGTAGAAAAAAAGGAAGTCATTGGTATACATATAATCACCTGTATTTTTACACATTTTGTTACCAGATAGATGACATGAGGTAATTTGACAGGATTTCTGTTAGGACTTTTTAATTAATACTAATAAATGTTTGTAATCTTCAAGCCAACTAACTAGCCACCGTGAGAGAATATCAGAACGATTTATTGAGTGATATTACACCACAGTGCTGCTGAATTCTCCATCCAGATTCATTTTTTTAGGATTCTACCTATGATTGAACAATAATCCACTGACCCTTGAGACCCAGCAGAGTAAATGGTGTCAGCCGTTATGACATACAGCACAGTTTCTTTTGGCAGCTATGACATTTTTTCTTTGTCTTCCTGTCCAGATAAGCAGTGTCTCTCAGGACTTCCTGATGCTGCAGCAGAAGCTGAATCAGATCATAATGGCTCATCAGATCAACCCCACCAGCAACGGCATGTTTACAAGAGGACATGTCATGAACGGTACTCTCGGGACTGATCAACAGCTCTCAGGTAGAGCCTCACATCACAATCACAGCTGAACTCTTGTATTTTTTTTCAGAATACGAGACTTATTATTAATAGAACTATTTTCTTTACTCAGATCTCAGAATAAAACATAACATTTTTAAAGTATAGTCAGTAGAATAAGTGGCACAGCTCCAAGGTCTTGCTGTCTCCAGTTTTGATCCTGAGCTTGGGTTAATGTCTGTATGGCATTTCTGTTCTTCTTCTCCACATGGTCGCGCAGGTTTCCTCAGGGTTCTCTGGTTTCCTCCCACCTCCTTAAAAAAGCATACCACTAGGTGGATTGTCTACACTAAATTGCCCCTAGGTGTGAATGTGTGTGCATGGTGCCCTGAAATGGTGTGGCGTCCCATCCAGGGTGTATTCCCTCCTCGTACCCAGTGTTTCCAGTATAGGCTCAGCTTTAATATGCTTTAAAGCATTAAAATGCTTTAATAATCTATTTTAACATAGAAAAGTGGTAATTTATATACTATTGACAGTGTGAGCGGCCATTTTGCTTGTTCTTTTCTTTGTTTTTTTCTCAAATGAGATTAGAAAATTCAGGTTACAAGCTTTAGTAGAACTCCACATTAGGCCAAAACGCACAACCAGGCAACTGGGAAATCAGCAAATCTTCCATTTTGTCAGTTTTCCGTATCACATGGTGCTGTCACGTCTAACCAGCAATGTCTTTTAGACATTCAGCTTTTAGCTTCACTTTTCTTAGCTATGTCCTTCTGCATCGTTTTGACCGCTCTCTTAACATACCATCATAGCATGCCTCATTTTTCCCTTTACAATGGCGTGCTTCTGTACCTTTCACATGAGGAGCCTCACGTGCAACCTGCAGCAGGTGCCGAGTCTTTGTTCCAGTCAGTTCCAGTTACTTTCCTGCTGCAGATCGTATCAGGGATTGAAAGTCCTTTTTTTCTATCACCATGCCTGATTGCCTGCAACACAAGAGATGTCAAGTGCCGAAACAGGAAAGCCGCTTCACGACAGGCCGTGTCATCAGAAAATTCGCTTTGTTGTGCACAGTTATTCACTGGATTTCATCAGATAATACGTGTAAATGCTTTGAGGGGATGTGAGAGAAAAAAAGAGTGGTAAATGAGCTTTAATGTTGTCCACTGTGGAGCTGCAGAATCTATTATCTCTGAGAAGCATAAAAAATTATTATTTATCAGGAACGATGTTTTATTGTATTTTTGCCATGAATGTTACAACATCAGTGTTTTTACCTGAAGCAAATGTTCTTTAATGTCAGAATGAGTGAAAACCTAATAGTGTGGCACACAACCACATCGAATTCATTTCAGTTATGAACCTTTTCATGATGGACGATGTGCAATATATCACATGTTGAAAGTGGAATTCTGTTCATCACTTGCATGATAATTTGTCACAGTCATAAAAAAGGTCTGGCCTAATAATGAAAAAAAAAAACACAATCACAATCAAACTTGATTATTGTTGCTTATTCCAAGACATCGGAAATCCAAGTGGCCTTTTGAATATCAATCATATTTCCCTTTCTACAAAGGTCATTAAATGCTAATCATATTTCATGAGAAACACCTCCTGCAATTATGCCTAGCTTTAATATGAACACTTTAAATTGCCTTCGGTCCTCTGAGCAATGGAGAATTACTGATGACCTTTTAGTGGGCATGTTACAAACTTCCTCCTCCTGCTGAAACCTGACAACGTTGATTAGTCGCCTTCATGCTAGCACTGAGTACACTGATGCTAAGATAACAAATCAAAGTATTCCTAATATCCATCATCTCAATTATCTAAGGGCGGTTTTACACCAGAGTGCGAATCAGTGTGAAATGTATACTTTTGTTTCATTTGCTATTTGATTTGTTTTGTTTTCTCACTATGTATAATTTAACCAAAAAAGAATCGTCGAGGGATGTGTAGGGCATTGGTCAGAAATACGACAGTGGAAAAAAGTAAACAAGCCTTTGCCAAGTGTGCGTAGAAATCATAAAAATTCACCTGAGCATAGAGAAAATGGAGCCAGCCTCAATATATTACTAGATAATTACAGAAATTACGAGTTTAAAACATTTTGTGTACACATCCTTTGTTTATTTTCTCTTTTTTTTTGTCAGTCCAAATCTACAGGACACACATTTCTGCAGCACTCAATTTAGCAGCTCACATCTACAGAAAAATGTCATCCACGACCCTAAAACACTCGGGATGCTTGACTCAATTCCTGCATTTGAGTTGATTCAGGATCGAATCGCTTTTTAACTGCAATTGAACGAGTTCAATTAGAAGCAGACCCAGACCACCTTGCTTAGACCGGTTATTTAGTTTTGCACCTGAGCTCGTTCACTTTGCTTTCACCGGCACAAACGATCCGCTTCAAAGAGGAAATCGCACCAGGATTTGATTCAAACAGACTAAACACCGCATAAGTGAAAACACCATAAATGTAAATAGGGTTTGATATAAAGAACTTGTTTACATAGACGTGTTCATGCTTGTTTTCTCTCTTAAAAAATACACACTTTGATGCACAAGCATTCAGTTGCAGCAGTTGACCGCAAGTTTGATCGTAAGTCAGGGCGTAAAATCAATCCTTACACACACGTTGAGAGTTTAAACCTAGCTCCCTGCTGAATTTCATAACTAGTCACATCATAACTAGTAGTGCGTAAAAGTGATCGTGGACCATGGATGGATAAATTTCACCATCAACACACAATCTGAGCCACAATCTGACTTAAAGGTGCAATAGGTAACATTTGTCAAATTTTGCCAAGATTATGTCTCTAATGGTTAAACAGGCAGAGCTGAATAAGGTTTGAATGACTTGTTTACTTCTACCCCAATTCTCGCCTAGGTACACAAAGCTCCACCCCAGAACCTACAGTGGTTTAACTAGAATTAGCATGCTAACTGCAGTAAACATTAGCGAGACCTGTCATGACATCACTTTCAAGCACACTCGGACATTCAACTGAGTTATAATGCTATAAATACAATAAATTTGGCTTATAATGATTTATGAGGATGTTCACAAGTGTAGTCACTGTCTTATTTCTGTTTGTAATGACAGAAAAAACCTGTCTACTCGATTCCTTATGGAAACCTGGCCAGTCAGAGAATTAAAAGATTTAAACCAATTGAGTTTACAGACTTGTCCTGGAGCAACTTCTCTAATTCTGCGTCAAGCTTCATCTCCATCATCAGCAATAAATGACTCCATCTTGGAAAAGTGCTGCCAGTGTTTATTCCGGTTTTACTGTGTTTCCTGTCATCAAGTTTTTTTCAAATGATTTTTTTTTTTGCTCATAGAATAATTACCTGGCTGCGCTGGGTGCTTACCGATTTCAGACTAAGATAGTGGTGGAGTGAAGGGGCGTGTCTATAAAATGGATAAGCTTCCTGTCAGCCAAACACAAACAATCATTCCAGACAGAACACAGTTTTCCAAACAGATTTCCTCAGCCATGTGATACACTTGTTCTCAGGCCATGGTTTAAACCTTAATTTTTTTATCATGTTCTACATTTTTTTTCCATGTTATTTGCAATAGTAAGAAATAAAAAAAAGTGCGGGAGTGTAAAAGGTAACAGCGTTCCACAGTCAAGGCACCTTTTATCATATTTTAAGCAATTTTACATCATTATTATGATTGTTATTGTGTAACAGTGTACAGGACACACAGTCAGTAATTTTAGTCTGACCTCAAAGATAAACACAAAGATAATAATGTCTCGTCTCTGTCCCCGCCAGCTGGTACACAGCAGACACGGACGTCTCGCCGGAGCACCAAGCCAAAGACTCTGAGCACTCCTGAGGACTCGACGTACTACAGCCTCATCCACGTGAGTTCATGTTCTTGCACAGTGAACCGTAGCGAGGTTCTGCCTCCACCTCCTGTGTGTTCAGCTCATGAGGATTTTCTCTCTCGTCATGTTTTCCGCAGCGATCCATCCAGGATGACAAGAAGAGGACGAGGAAGCAGAGGTGAGCGAGTTAGTTCTGCATGCACTCAAAAACACACAAGCAGACAGCCAATGTGAGGAATGTAACGAGAAACTGCTAGAACAGGAAGTGTGTTTCAAAATCAAAATCACAAAAATTATATGAAAATAAAAGAGCATTCACACTTACAATAAAATATAATCATAAGATCTAATAACAGAATAAAAATTTACACACATACAAATTCAAACATTTTCATTAAAGGCCAAAACCATAAAAAAAGGCTTTTTGAAAGCGTTAGAACTGTTGAATGGGAAGCGAGCTGAAATATGTGTGTTCTATTAGGTGATTTTACACCCACACACACATACACACACACACACACACACACATACAACTTTTCTACTGCTCTCTCAGGACTCTTTGTCACTTGTCTTATATGTGTATGAGGGTGTGTGTGTGTGTGTGTCTGTGTGTGTGTGTGTGTGTGTGTGCACACACTCATGCAGAGAAAACAGACTCTGGAGACATCAGGTGCAGTGATTTACAGATGGAGACAGACAGCAGTAGTTTACATGCATCATTAAGAGTGAGAAGGTCGACATAAGAGACACAAACCAGGATCACAGCCTGAGAGGAAGAAGAGAAAGACAGGAGAGAGAGAGAGAGAGAGAGAGAGAGAGAGAGAGAGAGAGAGAGAGAGAGACTTTTTTTTACTTTTGACAACATTTAACATAGAATAAATAGCATTTTAAAATACCTACTTAGATAGATAGATAGATAGATAGATAGATAGATAGATAGATAGGCACACAAACAACAATGGAGCTGGGGAGAGAAAGTAGAAAAGAAAAAGAAGGTACAAAGGAAGAGAGATAAAGGAGGTAAAAGAAAGGAAGAGACAGAAAAGAGAGAAACTGAGGAAAGACAAAGGACAACAGGGAGAACGGAGAAAGGGGGAGAGTAAGGAGGAGAGAGAAAGGAAATGAACAAGGATAAGAGAGAATGGAGGAGAGAAGGAAAAAGAAAGAAGAGAAAAAGGAGGAGAGAGAGGAGTTGAGAGAAAGGAGAAGAAAGAGGAGGAGAGAGAGTAAAATGGTAGAAAGTCAGAAAAGCTGGCAAAACACCAGACAGCTCTCCATGCATTCACTTGGGGAGAGAGAGAGAGAGAGAGAGAGAGAGAGAGAGAGAGAGAGATGTCCAGCAGCTCCAGTGAGAAAAGATGTCCTGTGAAATCACATCCAGTTAAGCAAGCAGTTAAGCAAGATGGCCGACAGTGTAAGGAAAAAAAAAAACAACGTCATTGTGCACTTGCACGTCATGGTGTGTGTGTGTGTGTGTGTGTGTGTGTGTGTGCGCGTGTGTGTTTTCACTCTGCCTGTGTGAGTGTGATGTAAAATTGTGTACTGCTGTATCAGAGACACACGGTGATTTAAAGAGATTCTCACAGTGAAATAAGCCAGTGAGTTAAACCCAGACACTGGAGCTTTCATCTCACACACACACACACACACACACATACACACATATATACCTTACATAACTGTCCTGATGGTGTTCAGAGACACAGAGAAACCCACTGAAAGAAAACTGCTGTTCGATTCCATCACTGGAAAAAGACAGGCAATGAATGAATAATTACTTCTACACAAGCAGTGGAACTCACTAGAACCTCATTCTTTAAGGCTGAAGCTGGTGTTTTATAGCTCCAAAACAGTCATCCCTCACCAGCCTCTCTTTTTTTTTATCTCTCTTAGAGTTAATAAGATTTAAAAAAATGCAGCTTTTCATGTTACTATGAAACCATAAAGGCTTTCCCATGGCAGATGTTACAGCTTTACATCTGACTGATGTTGTACTTTTCAGAATCCTATACAGCAGGTGTGTCTAATCTTATCCACAAGGGCCGGTGTGGATGCAGGTTTTCATTCCAGCCAAGCAGAAGCCACACCTGAGTCTACTGAAAGCCAAGCTCAACTGATTAAACAGGTGGAATCAGGTGTGGCTCCTGCTTGGCTGGAATGAAAACCTGCACCCACACTGGCCCTTTGTGGATCATTTACAGATGATGGCTTGGTCATGTGACCTCATGATGACTCTCATGCATTTATTTCTCTGTGATGTCCAGCTCTAAGAAGCTGTTGGACACTGATGATCAGTATTACCAGAGTCTAAACAGCAATAAATCCACAAGCGAGACATCCGGAGACACAGAGAGACCAGAGTCCGAGATCCCCATGTCTGACACCCCCAAATCTCCAAACCAGAACAGGTGAGTGGTCTGAAACCCCAGATGACACACGGAAGTGTGTATACACACATGCACTATACAGCCAAAATAAGTCCACAAGTTATGTTAATATTGTTGTGAGGAAAGTTGCCAGATTTTTCTTAAGTACAAGCATCCGACTTAAAGCCTGAAAAATTGTGGCATAGAAAATGTGCACCAAAGCAGATCACACTTTTTTAATATGTAACATAAATGCAAGAGAGAAGTAAAACATGAACAATAAAATAGACTAATATGATGAGAAACATGATACATGTATATATACAGTGTGTGTATGTATATAAATATATATATATATATCTCACATTAAACACTGCACATTTGTTTTAATTTAACAGTATGGCTTCCATTCTCACTATTAAAATAACACTTGATCTAGCACATACTATTATTTTACATTTTTGTTTCTTTTATATTGCCCACATACAGTTAATTTAACTTAACGATTTTAGCTCATGAAATCGTAAGGTGTGATTAAGGTTTCATCTTTTTTATCACGCTTCACTACTTCACTATTTTGATTTGTTGAATTTATAAATTAATACCAATGTTTTTGTTAATTTAATGTGCTCTCCTGTAAAATATATACAATACAGTATATACTTGGCCACATTACCTCAGGAAATCCCGCAGGCCGTAAACAGGCCCCGAGGCAACATGCCTGTTTACTTATTGAGTGCTTCACAGCAATGAGACAGAGATGTAGATAGATAGTTTATTACTTTGAAAGATGATATGCAGCTTTAGTTGATATTGTCGCTATTTTCTTTATACGAAAGCTATTTTTGCAGAATAGTCAGTCTGTAGACGCTGGCGTGTACACCACTAGGGGCCCAGAACAAACAGGCTATGTTCATTCCTAAGTTTATTCATAAAAATTCAGTCCTGAGATAAGCAGGGTCTGAGATTAAGATATTGTTTCCTCTGTGAGAAAAAAAAAACTTTTCATGGACTTTAAAGGGATGATATTATTAATTAATTAATTAATAGTGTGATATTTATGTACTTATTATTGGTGTATGGCATTCTATAGTATTTTTGAATGTATTTACAGCCAAAACTCACGCTGGACTTAATACTGCTCCTCACTCAAGATCATATCACGCAATAAAAATGTGCTTAAGTTCAAGTTCAGGATCATGAATTAATTCCTCTGCTTAAAATGAACTTCGCCCCTAAATGCATAACTCATGCATAACTTCTAACCTGCTCTTCAGTCTGTAGTCTGTATTAAATCCTTACTCGTGTAAGGCCTTAACTTTGAATGTGACCTTGCATGTCTTGCCAGAAGATGCATATTCTGTGTAAAGTATTCAGAGACAGTGATGTATTGGGTGAAGCGTGAGATGATAAAGTTGTGTAAAGACAAACAGCTCCATTACACACACAGTCTCTTTTTATTCCTGCGTCATATCCTCCATGCCATTTATAGCTTCATCTTCTCCTCTGTGTCAGCAGGCACTCTCTTCTCAGAATGCTGTCTATGGAAAATGAGGACAACCCTTACGACTACAGGAAGCTGCTGAGGAAGACGTCTCAGAGAGGAAGGCTTATCGAGCAAAACTAGACTCTGTGTGCTGGGCTGATAAAGGTTTTGTAAATATGTATGATACAGTTGTTTGTAAGGCTTTTCAAGCCATGCTGGTTTTATATTTATATACTTTTCATATATATATTTATTACAGGAATACTTCAGAAAATGAAGAAAATGGCTAATGAGAAAAGAATGCTAATGGAAATGCATTAGCATGAACTTGCACTAGCTTTTATGCATTAACAGATTATTAGCAACTGATTTTAAACACTATCTCAGGATAATGATTCATGTACAGTACTAAATAGCACAGTTTACAATCTAACAAATTAAAAGCAGGTTCTATGGGTACTTCACTGACTGGCTCCTGAGTCATCCTGCACTGTGTGTGCACTTTACCATCGTCTCTTATACTTTGTACACTTGAATGTTTTCTCATGTTTCTTGTGTTTCTTGTGGAATATTCTTGCACAGCTCTGGTGCCAATATTTATGGTTTTAGATAGTTACAATTTTTGAGTCATTGCTATGTTGATATAGGAGAGATCTGAGAACTACACTCTCCGCTTTCTCAGCTAAAACAGCAGTCAGACTGAATACAAATAAAATATACCCGGTGGAAAAGCCGATTCACTGAAGGGGAAAGGACATGAGATGTGAAACACATGCTTTTGCTTCTGGTTGCAGTTATTTTCACTTTGCATCAAGTTTATCTGCGTGAACTTTGACCTGTGAATTC
The DNA here is from genome assembly GCA_022758105.1 of Pangasianodon gigas. Taxonomy (NCBI): domain Eukaryota; kingdom Metazoa; phylum Chordata; class Actinopteri; order Siluriformes; family Pangasiidae; genus Pangasianodon; species Pangasianodon gigas. The sequence continues at coordinate 30,352,855 of CM040454.1, read as the reverse complement.
ACAAATATCGATCTTCTGAGCCAATAGAAAGCAAGAAGGCGGGGTTGTGATCTTTTTTGATTGGTAAAAAAAGCGGAGGAGCTGCTTATTATGAAACACAAACTTCACTGAACTCTGTCTCTCTGTTTTTCTAATGTTGTTTGACTGCACCTCTGGAAAAAAATAGCAAGCTAGCTAACATTACCTGACATTCTTTACAAAATCATATTCTGGAAAGGCTGGAAATCTACACTGCAATGAAATCACTGAAATCCGTTCACTGTATGCAAAATAGTGGAATGTGCATATTTTATAAAAAAAATAATAATAAGAGAAAAAAAAAGGATTTTGCATTTCTGTGTAATAAAAATGCAAAGCGGATTGTGCTGTGTGTCACCATTTAATATCTTTCAGTATGTATATATACAGTACATCATTTTCATTTTTTACTTAAGTGTCTTTGGTTCTTATTTGTGAATTTGAGTTCGATAGATTGCTTTCCTGTCAGTAAAAGATCTTTTTTTTTTTTTTTAGTCAAAGTCTTTATACTGATGTTCAAATCCACAAATACAATACAATCAGCTAACTTGATCACTTATCAGTTAGGCTAGTTTTGAGGTAATTTGGACAACCTGGCAACCCTCTTAAATGTTCTTCAGGGTAAAATGCCCAACCATGAGAGCAGGCTGAAGGGAACACTGTTTGTCAGAAAGTGAAATCCAGGACTTTCTATTTATAAGTTCAGACTGGGCAAAACAAAGTGTAACCGCTAACAGGATTAGCAAGCCAATATAGGTGTTTATCTTCAAACGGCGTTGGCTAGTGTTGGAGAAAATGATCATTCTCTGTATAAATTTACAGTAAGCAGTTTGTGCTGAAATATTAATCCACTTTGCCGTCTACACTGCTGCAGCCACAGCATAATAAAACCATGAGAAATGTAAAGATGTCATGCCACATTGCATTCTGGGTTGATGCTGTCATCTAGTGAGAAGTACAGAAGACAGAAGAATATAAACAGGTTGTTATTTCCACACAGGGTTTGTGGATCTTTGGTATTGAACACAAAATTGTCCATGTATGATTCTCCTTGTCTCTTCCTTTTTTCATTTTTTTATGATTCCATAAATATTCATTGCACATCAGAGAACAACACAGAGTGTGTGTGTGTTACAACATGGAAATTCAGACAGAAAACTTTGTGATGTTGACACTATGGATATTGATATTACTAACCATAATGATTCTAGCTTTAGTGGAATTCCTCCTAAAGGGCTTCTTCTCCTTAGAACATTCTGTTGTAGGGAAAAATGCATGAAACAATAAAGATAGAAACTGGAAAAATAAATAGAATCTTTTTTTTTCATTTCTCTCTTGACTTAAGCTATAAGAATCACATCACAAAGTTTTCTGTCTGAATTTCCATGTTGTAACACACACTCTGTGTTGTTCTCTAATGTGCAATGAATATTTATGGAATCATAAAAAAATGGAAAAAAGGAAGAGAGAAGGAGAGGAACCCTGTAACAGACAGTTGAGATTCAACAACACACAGTCATCCAGCGTAAAGTTTAGCAGCTCATTTTGAGAAGTTTTAGATCTACACTTGTTCGTCTGTGTTTAAGGTAATATCGTTAACCAGGGTTGCCAGGTTTCAGCAAAGTTTTTACACAAAAGACCTGAAGCTAACTCAAAAGAATTTGGACAATGGAAAAAGGAGACATATCTTTCTTCTTCTTTTCTTAGATTTGCATGGGAAACAATATCACTGTGGTGCACACGCATTTCTGATGTACAGATATTATCCACTCCATTACATTAGTACATTACAGACACACTTTCTTCACTTTTACTTTGCCTTTTGGTGGAAATTTATTAGATTCCATTCCAATTATTTGCTACAAAACAACATCATGGTGGCCAACGAGCATTGTTAAACTACACTAAATTGTCGTAAAACACAACCCCAGGAACTCTGTCATTAACAGCTCTGTGTGCTGCTCCTCCCCTGAGCATGGGGCAGCATGATTCCTGCCCCAAAGTGCCTCTATTAGTGCTTGTGTTGTGGTTACCATTTTTAACCACTAGGTACAATAATAACTCTATGGAACTAAGGGGGCAGTGAGTGTTCTATATATATCACATCTTGACTGCTTCATTTCAAATCCACTGTGGTGGTGTACAGAGGCAAAATTACCAAAACTGTGTCACTGTCCCAATATTTATGGACCTGACTGTATATATATATATATATATATATATATATATATATATATATATATATAT
>CM040454.1:30334269-30350490 GCA_022758105.1 Pangasianodon gigas | reverse complement strand
TAACACACACACACACACACACACACACACTTCCAAGCAGTGAGGGATAGTCAACAAGGGCAGGTTGAGAGCATCATTGTAACACACACACACACACACGCACACACACACACACACACATACACACTCCCAAGCAGTGAGGGAAAGTCAACAAGGGCGAGTTGAGAGCATCACTGTAACACACACACACACACAGCCAGTCAGAGACAGTAACTGAGCCAGTGGTCCAAATAAACAGATCACTCAGATGTAAAGTGATCATTTAGAGTGATCATGTAAAGAATCATTTATAATCCGAAAACATGCTCTCAGATACCATCAGCTACTGTGTTTTTCCTATGAATTCATATGTTAGGACTGTTTTTAATATTTAGGAATGGTGTCAGTTGGATGAGAGCGATGAGACAGAGCTTTTAATCTCACACGGGTGTATAATTGTCCAGGAAATCATTCTCTAATCAGTGTTTTATTAATCAGGAAAATAAAACACTCTGATCCTGCAGTGCGTATTCAAAACCAACAATCTCTTTACAAACCAACCAAACACACACACACACACACACACACACACACATACGGATACACACACACACACAAACACACACATTTTCACGCAAAAATGCAGTGATGCTTTTACTCCTTTTTAATGCATGGCGTTTTCATCTTTTTTTTTTTTATCCTTTTTGGGCTACAGTGAATTTGCTAAACACAAACAACACAAATCAAATCTCCCACATCAGGGACAGATTTATGGGAAATAGTCTATTGTTCAAAAATAATAATAATAATAATAATAATAATAATAATAATAATACATTTAAACCATGAATAATATTTTTCAATACACTGAAAGGGTTTAGAGGAAACATATTGGAAATTGCTGTAAATAATCTTTTATTCTAAAATGGTGATAATATGTTTTTATATGAATCTGATGCTGATGTTATTATTTATTTTATTTATGTAGTTGTTATTTATTGATGTAGAAAATTAAATTAGACTGCATTTAGTGATGCGCAGAGAGAGGAAAAATATCTTTAATAAAATTATCTACATCTCTATCTCCAGATACTGTGAGCACAATGATGCTAAAAGGAGAACTGAGCTCAGATTAGAAATGCACGAGCTCCCGGTTTAGCAGATTACCGCACAAAGAGAGAGAGAGAGAGAGAGAGAGAGAGAGAGAGAGAGAGAGAGAGAGAGAGAAAGGGGATTGTTGGGAAGGGGGTTGCAAATAAATAAATAAATAAATAAATAAATAAATAAATAAATAAAAGTTGGAATGTGCACGACCCGATTTTTTTTTTTTTTTTTTTTTTTTTGGTCTTCTTTTCTCGTGCCTCTCGCGCAACACCGAAAACCGAGAAAAAAAAAACTGGCTCGTGACGAAGCGCCTCGCGCTGGAATCTCCATGGTGACGTGACACTGGCGTGCAGCACCGCAGCAGCAGAGCGCCGTTAGACGTTAACGAACCGGTGGCGGCGGCGGCGGCGCGCGCGGTGGCGGTGATGGTGATGGTGATGGTGGCGTCACCTCTCGCCTCCTGATTTCCTTCTCAAGACGGATTACGAAACTGCGTCAGAGAGAATAATACACAATTTTTTTTTTAAAGTCGTGCTAATTGTGTATTTTGTGCGTGACATCAAAAAAAGGAGAGAGAGAAAGAGAGAGAGAGAGAGAGAGAGAGAGAGCGCATCCATCCGGGCGCGCGGTAAATGTGGCCCCTTACAGCCGGAGAGAGGAGAGGACGCACTGGGTGGAGGATCCGCTGAAAACCCGGCGGCACAGAAACGCGTTTTAGTTTTGTTTATTTTATTTTATTGTTTGTTTGTTTTTGTTTTGATTTTTCTCTCCTCCACCCGTCCTGTGGATCTTTCTCTCCCGGTCTGGATGGCTGCTGCTCGTCTCCGCGCGTCCTAGAGAGTTTAAAAAAAGAAAAAAATAACGCTGGAGATTTAATTTTATTTTTTCTTTTTTCTTTTTCTTTTCTTTTTTTTTTCTTTGCCTGGCCATGGCTTCGCACGGCTTCTGGTCTCTGGGCGCAGAAAACGGCGGAGACAGCGGCGACCAAAACCCCATCACGGGTAAGAGCACGCGGTGAAGCTGCTCCATGAAGAAGCTCCATGCTCCATCCAGAGTGGTGATGATAATGCCAGGACTAATAATAATAATCATAATAATAATAATAATAATAATAATAATAATAATAATCATGGATCTGAGATCTGGGGCGCATGTTAATGTTATAAAATCCATCACTGATTTATTTCCGCATGATTTACTTGATTAAAATTATCTTTATTATAATTATCTTGATTATAATTATAGAAAATTTTGACGCATAAAATCCTAAACGCATTTTCCTCACACACCTTTATGTTCCTGTAAACAACAAGAATAAAAATAAAAAGATTTTTAAACACACTGACTGAATGACCTTTAAAATTCAGAGGGTGTGTGTGTGTGTGTGTGTGTGTGTGTGTGTGTGTGTGTGTGTGTGTGTGTGTGTGGAAATGTCACAGCCAGGGCTTGGTGCCAAGCGGCGGCCCAGAAATTCACCGGAGGCATCGGATCCAAATTATGTGGTGGGTTCAATTTAACAGAAATATACACTGTGTTTATTTTATTTTATTTTATTATTTATTTATTTATTTATTTACTATAAACACTAAAATGAGGTATTATTTTTATTGCATGTATTCTAGACATTCATCACGCGTGTCCTAGTCTGTGAATTATATCAAGAAATCCTTCATCTCAGAAATGTGTCCTGATTCAGTGCGCGCTTTACTTGTGCATGTGATTATTTCACTGCAGTGGAGTGAAAGTGAAGTTGCATGAAAATAAGCACAAAGATGTGAGATAGAAAAATAAGAAAAGACAGAAATATGAAGAGAGAGAGAGAGAGAGAGAGAGAGAGAGAGAGACAGAGAGAGAGAGGTTTCTGAAGCACATCAGCTACAAACAAGTAAATCATCAAAACGGTGCATTATTATGATTATTATGATTATTATGATTATTATGATTATTATTTCCACTGTAAGCTCTGCTGAATGTGGGAGAGGTGGAGAAGAGCGCGGATGGTGCTGAGAAACGGGAGGCAGTGAGCTGCAACTGCAACACCAAACCCTGCAACTGCTCCAAAACTAACCTGGGCTTCTCCGAGCTCTACTCTACAGGTACACACACACACACACACACACACACACAATCCTAGCCTACACATCATACAAGGAATAATAATTTGTTCACGGATATAAAACATGATATTTTCGTTTCAGCAGATTTTAACATAAAGGAAGAATAATGAACGTGGTTTTTTTTTTGTTTGTTTTGGTTTTTTTTTTCCAAAATTGTTATTCGACCTTGTTTTAAAATATATTTATATATATTTACATTTACATTTTTCAGAAATTGCATCTTTCAGGTTTTCGTTAAAAAACAAAACAAAACAAATAACACGATAATGATATTATTATTATTATTATTATTATTATTATTATTATTATTATTATTATTAGATTTTTTTACATATTAATTTTAAATACTGACGTTAATAATTTCACTGCATATCTGTGTATCTATCTATCTATTGATTTATTTATAGTAAAATATCTTTTAAATAATTACACTTTCTATTTTGTCATTTTCTACAAAATATTCTCTACATGTCTGATAGGTTTTATTTTACTTGAGTAGCCTATATTTTATCATTTTTTTATGCTGTTTGCATTTTTTGTCGTTCTCTGATTTGATGTGTTCATATTCTTATTCTCCCTGTATTTTGATTTCTTATTTATCTGAATCCGATTTGAAATAAATGACACATTTCTTATGCACTAAGCCATAATGACGCATGTAATGCGGTTACTGGACAAACACAGTGCGTAATCATTACTCTGTGTTCTCTGGGTGATTTTAAAGAAGGAAATGAAATAGCTCGTGCTATCAGGCTATTGTTCTTTTTATTTTGAATGAAAATATCCTTTGGGTCTTCTTGCTCTTATGTGTAAGAAGCTCCGACCTTCAGGTTTCCTCTCCAAGGTTAAACGGAAATCCTTCCGCGGAAATGGAAACGGAAATGTTTGCGTGTGGCACGCATGCGGTGCCGCTGTTTTAATGCTGTGATCTTATTATTATGATGATTATGATTTATTTATTTATTTATTTATCTTCTCCCCCGCAGATCTTCTCCCCGCATTGGACGGCGACCTGAAGACGATGACTTTCCTGCAGGAGGTGGTGGATATTCTCCTGGCGTACATCGTGGAGTCTTTCGACAGGTCGACTAAAGTGATTGATTTTCATTACCCCAGCGAGCTTCTGCAGAGGAATAACTGGGAGCTGTCTGATGAACCTGAAACTCTGGATGATATTCTGATCAGTTGCCGCGCCACCCTCAAGTACGCCATCAAAACAGGTACAAAACTGCAGGCGAGGTGGGGTGTGTGTGTGGGTGGGTAGGTGGGTGTGTGGTTGTGTGTGTCTGTGTGTGTGGGTGTGGTTGGGGGGGTATGGGGTAGGGTGTCTGCAGAGGGAGGGTCACGTGACCATGTTGTTTCCCATCAGAATAATTTTGAGCGTTGAATGTTTTACTTTAAAAATATTATTTATCTTCTCTTTTATGAGGGAAATGGAGTAAATGTTGGCTTAATGACCTGTGATTAGTAAGAGTGATTAGTTGCATAGATGGTGGATTTGTTAATTTGGTAATTAAACACTGTTGCGATGGTGGTGTTTGAATTAGTACAGCATGTCTGGAGTCCATTAGGGTTGTCTTTTAAATTCAAATTAATTTAAATAGCACTTTATTGATTGATTGATTGATTGATTGATTGATGGGGGTAGCATTGCCACCTCACCTTCAATCCGGACTAGGTTTCCTCTGGGCTCTCTGGTTTCTTCCTAAAAACAAGCCTATGAATGGATTAGTGATTCTGAACTGCTGGTGGTGTGAATGAGTGTGTGGTGTGTGTGTGTGTGTGTGTGTGTGGGTTTGGCTTCCTATCCAATATTTATTTCCGCCTCACACCCAGTTCCTGTTCCCAGTATAAGCTCCAGATCCAACACAACCCTTACCAGGATACAGCACTTACTGAAATAGTGTGTGAGTGAGTGAGTGAGGTAACAATGCTGAATCCTGATTGGTCAGCTTCTCACTATAGTAACTGGCAGCCAATCAAATGTGCTTTAACAAGGTAAGGTTTTATGATAGGTTGATGCCTATCAAAACCCAGAATAGTGTCCTACTTTCAATTCTTTACAAATGGTGCAGTGCATTATGGGTGTAGTGTACCTGTCACTGCACAGTCCTTTAAAGCCATAGTAGTCATTGCAATGCATTGTGGGATTTCTTGAGCACACTGGATATTCTCCAACATACTTTCAGACATGACTGTGCCTTCTTTCCTGAAATTTTTCATGAAAACAGTGTTGTATCAGATACAACAAAGGTAGAACGATACTTAATCCTGATTGGTGGGCCTCTCACCATAGCAACTGGCCACCAATCAAACGTGATTAACAGATGTGTGTTCATTTGATGTGCATCAGTGATGAATTTGTTGACTTTTTATAGCTAGTCTTTCAGTGATCTGTGTTAGCACTGAACAGAGTCACCAATACCTGAGGGGATGTCATGGCAACCACTAGATTTACCACATGACCATGTTATATGTTCATTTGGTGCATCAAAAAAAAAAGAGAATCAGAAATCATAACATATTTAGAAAGAGAGAACTTTTTTAGTCTAGTTCGTAGCTAGCTAGAGTTAGAAAAGCTACTAATGTAAATTAATATTAATTAATACTGAAAGACTGTGTTAATCTCTAAACGCAAGATAATTATGATTCTATGATAAATTAAGCTATATTTACTATTACCTTGGCATATTGTTTAGCATTCCCATCAGTCCAGATTAACTCAGAAACGTCCTTCATTGCTATCTATGACTAATATGAAAAAGCCAGATTCAGATTTCTTATGAAGCTCATTTTAAATCTTACTGCACCAGAAAAACCTCACAATCCATAGATAAGAAGCTGCTGGGATTCTACTTGTAATTCTTTTAATTATTTATGTCAGAAAAGTGCGAGGCTTCCATCAGTGCACACTGATTATAAATGTGATTAATAGCTACCAGAGGACCAGGTGATCATCTCTGGAGCAAAAAAAAAAATTAAAAATTAAGAGAATTGTAAGATTTTAGGAAAAGCAGTGACAATGGGCCTCATTTCTCAAGATGGACATTCGTTTGCAGGAGTATTTACATAACAAATGTGGTATTAAAGAAAATCCAGCTAGTTGGGAAAAATGTCCATGTCCTATTTTTGCTCCAGACTTCATGTAAATTTACGTATAAGGAGACTCACTAATGCAAACCTCGATTGTTGGCTTGATTCCAAATCGTATAATTGTTGATGAGTTTTTATATATAGCAATTTTATATAAAATTACGCTGTCGAGTTTAAATCACTTATTTATTTCAATTCCACACCAATTTAATGAGCATTTTGTGAAACTCTGTCATTGCATATTAGTGAGGGGATCCATAAATGAAGACATATAAGACGAGCCATCCAATTAGGACAAAATTAATGGCACCCTTTAACAGGAGGAAAGGCTTTGCCTTTGCCTTTTATGGGCATGGCTAAATGTAAATCAGCTGTACCTTGAACCTGCTTGTTAATTTACATCTCCTTGGCATTTATCAACAGACAGGATTACAAAGAAAATCAGCTATATTTTTGTAATTCTAGTGGGAAATTTTAGTTCAGTTTAGTCTAGGAAAACATTTCCATACAACTTCAAGCCAGTTGACATTGAAAAGCTGCAGCGTGACCTTCAGGAACTTCATTCTAGCACCAGTAGAAATCCAGCAGTCAGTGAAACCTCACACAGCAGATTAAAAAAGAAGAAATCACCAGTCGTGAAGGATTCAATAATTTAATTTTATTCTCATTCTTCTGGCTATTTCTAGCTCACCCCAGGTACTTCAACCAGCTCTCCACTGGATTAGACATGGTCGGCCTCGCTGCTGACTGGCTCACCTCCACCGCCAACACCAACATGTGAGTTCCTACCAAAAAAAAAGACCTTCTCTCAGATCTAAACTGAAAGGAATGGAAATGAAAGGCGTCAACCCTGACCATCCTCCATCGCTCCCTTATCACCAGTATTCAGGGAAGAAAATTCAAATGAAATTAAAATGGAGTTTCATTGAAGCTAATCAAAATGGTAATATATTAAAAGCTGTAGATGTGACAGCTCTTTTCTTAAAGAAGAAGGAATTTTATACTTCAAAAATGATATAAAATTGAAAAATTGATTGTGGGTTTTTTGTTCAGTAGCAGGGTCTATAATGTAGTTGAATTCTGGATTCTGATTGGTCAAAAGTGTTGATTAATTTTCTATAACAGCAGCTCTGACAGTAGTGCAGCTGCAAATCACAGGCTTATATTAATGCTCTCACTCTAATGTTATTATTTTTATAGTACTACATAATTTGAACCTAATAATAAGCAGATTAAAAAACATGTTAATTAAAATGAAAAAAGTATAATCATTGACATAATCTATTTGCTCTAGTTGCAAATGAAAGAGATGTTCATTGTTTCGTATATTTGCATTTCTTTAATCATTATTTTTATCTGAACAGACATGTAAAATGAACAATTAATAAAAAAAGGGCAACTTGTGGTGGTTAGTATAAAATCCTGTATATATACGCACACACCATTTTGCAGACACAGCACAACACATTTTATTAATACTGTATGTATTACTTTATTCATCGCTTTACTACGTCATGACTTCAAATTAATTAAGTTGTTCCCACTCCTTAAAAAACATGTTCTCATGTATTAATAAGTCATGACCATTTATTATTATTATTATTATTATTATTATTATTATTATTATTATTATTGTTATTATTAAGTAGAGATGTCAGCAATGGTGCTCTGTACACTCCATTCCAGTGCATCTTTCCTGACTGGGTCATGTGATGTGATGTACAGGTTTACTTATGAGGTGGCTCCTGTGTTTGTCCTGCTGGAATACGTCACGCTGAAGAAGATGAGAGAGATCATTGGTTGGGAAGATGGCCGAGGGGATGGCATCTTCTCACCAGGTAAGATTAACCCTGCCTTTTGACTGACATTAATATAGTATTTGTGTGTATTTTTGATAAAGCAGCTTTAATATTTCTATTTATATATATAAAACATTAAGCAGAGAACCTTACAGGAGTGCTTAGTAGTGTGCATCAGAAACGTATCCTCATGGTATTACAATTAGGTCAGGGTCTAAGAATATAATCAAGCTAAAACCCTGTTAGAGAGGAGTTAGTCCAGTGAGTCAGTATACGAACAAAACATGTAAAGTTTCTTTGTTTCTGTTTTTTTTTGTACTAGTGCTCATTATAGTTCTTGGTGAAGAACCTCATATGTATTTTGGCCATATTTTACTGAATAATTCTTTGGTCGTGAGTTGAGATCGGTGGCTTTAGAATGCATAATATAGGGGTGCAACAGAAAGCATTTGCCCTATCATTAGGAGATCACAAGAATCTTGCTGTTACACTGCCCTGTGATGCAGCATGAGCAACAGTTTGAAAAGGTGTGGTTGGCTGGCTTCAAGTGTCTCAGGTGAATCACGTGATCGCCTTCACCATTTCCAGTTGTTAGCTCTCGTATGCCATACAGCCAGCTGTTGGGTGGGAATTGGCAGGTGACTGGTTAAAAAAAAAACATAATGTGACATGCTCAGTAGTGGCCAATTTAGTACAATTGTGACAGCTGATGATGAAGACCTGTCAGAAATTGACCAAAGACAGCTGAAAACAAAGATCTGTTAGAAATTTTGGCCTAAAATCTCTTTGTTTGAGCATTGCTATGATGTCATCTAAAATCCACCAATAGGAGTATGGCATAAGATGATGGCAAACTCAGGGGACAGCTACAAATACGGTAGTGGTGATGGCAAAACACGCTAATGAACACCCTCAAACTCACTTTGAAGAATGCGAGCTTGTTTTCTGCATGAGGATCATGCTGATTGATGATGTAAGCAGAATACAGTAATTTTTTTCACAGGTCTATTGTTAAAGGATCTTTATCATATAATCTGACATGGAGGAAACACGTTATCACACAGTCTGTAGAATTCAGCCAATATTTTATCAGGATCTTCTCATACAGTCTAGAACCAGCTATAGCTTGAAGACGCCCAGTGACTCAGCTGTTCATTTCACCTCCTGGCTTTCAGGACAGAAGGTTCTTGATGTACGTGTCCTTGTATCTTGATGGATTGTGGTCGAGCCATGGTCGCGTCGAGACATGCCTAGGCTTAAAGGGAGCTCAAGTTTAAACAAAGACCAACATTAACTTGTGGTAATGTAATGGAGGGCACTGCAGTCATTTGTACAGGCAAACAGAAGATCATAGTTGCCTCAGTCCAGCTTGTGGACACTAATGTAATGTAATGCAAACAACATTTCATGCTCTGTTTCCCTAATCACTGCAGTGCTACAGGACCTCATTAATATGTAAGACTCACTCGTAGCATGACAAAAATAAGCCGTGGAGAATCAGGCCAAAGAAAGACACTGCAGTTGTAGCAGTTAGGAGAGTAACTCAGTGCAGTCTGGGTTTGTGACTGAAATGCATCGTCTTCCTGCAGGCGGCGCCATTTCCAACATGTACGCCATGTTGCTGGCTCGCTACAAGATGTTTCCTGAAGTCAAAGAGAAAGGGATGTCATCAGTGCCCAAGCTGGTGGCCTTCACATCCGAGCATGTACGGCCATTTTTATCTTGTTTTCATCTCTTTCTATTATTTTGTTCTTTATTTTGAGGATTCAGAGCACCATATCACAATAAAAAATGTCAGCTTACAAGTTCAGGATTTACAAGATTTTTATTGTTGCCTTTTTGGAATGCACTTTGCTAGTGCTTTTCACACCAGTGTAATGGAGGATAGCTCTATTTTGTGTAATGGTCTCTATAAACAGAGCCACACCACTTTAGCAGCACTCTCTTTATTAGTACTGCTGTGAAATGCCACAGTCAAAGTTAATCCTGACCTTCAGTGTAGCAGATAAGTGCACTAGCTGCCATTTCATTTGCACCATTTTGCTAAGACTGTTATTTGCAGACAATGTTTCAATAAGACCTCAAATATATTTGTTGCCTTGAAAACACAATGCTCTAAAGCACAGGTGTCAAACCCATTTTAGGCCACATTACACTTCAAACGCTCATCCTACGGCTTGTTGTCAGAGGAGAATAACCGGACAGGAAGGCTATAGTAACTCAAATAACCACTCTTTGCAACCGTGGTGAGCTGAAAAGCATCTCAGAACGCAATCAGTTAGATTGATGTAACAGCTGCATCACAGATGTCTCAGCTATGATTAAAATCTGATTACTGTTTTTTCAGCCCTGCTAGCAACTCACTTATTTACACTCTTCTCAGCTGCCTTTGCAATTCCGTAGAGTTTCACCACGATATATTCTTTTAGCATTAAACACACTTTTCGACTTACCTCAGTACAGAAGTAGGAACTGGAAAAACACACTTCTCTGTAACTGCAGATCATTAGATCATTTAATCAGTAGCTGAGTTTATGGCCCTGAGTTTTCTCGCCTATTCTATTCATTCATTATTCTATTCTATTCTGTTTCTTTCTTGCATCGTTCTATTCTCTACTTTCACTCTTTCATCATTCTATTTTATTCTAATCTATTCTATTCTACACTTTCTATAGTTTATTTCTTGCATCATTTTTTCTATACTTTAGCTCTTTCATCATTCTATTCTATTCTATTCTTTGTTTCATCATTCTGTTCCATGATATTTTATACTTTCTTTCTTTTGTCATTCTATTCTATTCTATTCTACACATTCTTACTATCATTATTCCATTCTATACATTCTCTTTTTTTGTCATTTTATTCTATTCTATTCTATTCTATCATTTCTTTCTTTTGTCATTCTATTCTATACATTCTTTCTTTCATCATTCTATTCCATATTCTATTTCTTTCTTTCATCATTCTGTCCTATACTTTATTTCTTTTGTTAGTCTTTTCTTTCTTTCTTTCTTTCTTTCTTTTTTCTTGAAACTCTGTGCCCACTTTTTTTTTTTTTTTTCGAAAGAGATATGCAGCATCAGATTTTTAGCATCAGATTTTTAGCTTGCTATTGAAGATATGCAGATGATTAGCACATTTTGTCACTAACTGAGTTCATGGCCCTGAGTTTATTGCTCTATAGCACTTCTTCTCTGGAATAACAGACAAGCTCTTTTTTCAACTCTTTCAACGCAGTTGCAATGCAAATTCGGTCCACAAGACAATTTAAAATAGAGTTTCTAATTTCATTTGGCTCATTTGGTAATTTTATTCATTTCTTTTATTGGTCTGGTCCTGGCCCACAGGCTGTATGTTTGAGACCTAGACGTGCTCTAGACTGCTGTAGCATTTGAACTCCTCTAACCTTTAACTAAAGTACTCTGTTCTTCATTTCAGAGTCACTTCTCGATCAAGAAGGGAGCCGCAGCTCTTGGAATAGGAACAGAGAGCGTGATTTGTATCAAAGCCGATGAGAGGTGAGTCTGGATATTCCATAGTGCTGTTTTTTGTGCATGGCTGGAGAATTGAGGAATACACTCGCACATGTCTTAATGACAATCACACATGGCTCCAGCAGTAAAATGGTGCTTTTGTCTCTGACAGGGGAAAGCTGATCCCTTCTGACCTGGAGCGGAGGATAGTGGAGGCCAAGCAGAAGGTAATGAAAGTCTGACACACACACACACACACACACACAGACACACAAACACACACTTATAGAAATGGATTAAGTCTGATTCATCAGACTGCATTTTATCTGACCTTTACTAACTGACGTAATCTTCGGATCTGTTACACACATTAATGTGGCCATAATCTGTAAAAATCTTTTGTTTCTTTCTTTGTTTCTTGCTTTCTATTCTATTCTCTTCTATTCCTTATTTTTAATCATTCTATTTCATTTATTCATCATTGCATTATATTCTCTTCTATTCAATTCAATTATTTTCTATTCTCTTCCTTTTCCTCATTCTATTCTATTCTATTCTATTTTCCATTCCCTTTCCTTTACCATTCTGTTCTATTCTATTCTGTCTTTTGTCATTCAATTCTATTCAATTTCCTTTCCTTAATCATACGTCATACTATTCTATTCTATTCTATTCTATTCTATTCTATTCTATTCCCTTTCCTTCATTATTCTATTATATTCTCTTTTTCATTTGTTTTCTTTTGTTATTCACTGAATTTTTGTTCTTCTTCATATTTTCTTTCTTTATTTTGTTTGTTTGATTGATTTGTTTGTTTCGTCCTTTGTCCTTTCTTTCTTTCTTTCTTTCTTTTTTTCTTTCTTTCTTTCTTTCTTTCTTTCTTTCGTGCTTTCTTTCTTTCTCAGGGTTATGTACCATTCTTTGTGAGTGCTACAGCTGGAACTACAGTGTACGGAGCATTTGATCCTCTGATTGCCATCTCAGACATCTGTAAGAAGTATAACATTTGGATGCACGTGGATGTGAGTACAATGTTACGTAGCTGTTATTGGAACAGTGTTCGGATGTGGTGACTGTGTGCGGATGTGGTGACTGTGGTGATGTGGTGACTGTGTGCGGATGTGGTGACTGTGGTGATGTGGTGACTGTGATGATGTGGTGACTGGATGCTGATGCAGTGACTGTGTGCTAATGCGGTGACTGTGCTGATGTGGTGACTGGATGCTGATGCGGTGACTGCGTGTTTATTTGGTGACTGTGTTCTGATGTGGTGACTGATGTGGCGACTTTGCTGATGTGGTGACTGTGCTGATGTGGTGATTGTGTGTGATATGTTGACTGCGTGCTGATGTGGTGACTGTGTGCTGTTATGGCGACTGTGCTGATGTGACTTTTTGATGTGGTGACTGGGCGCTGATGTGGGGACTGTGTGCTGCTGTGCTGACTGTACTAATATGGTAACTGTGTGCTGATGTGTTGACTAGGTGCTGATGCAATGACTGTGTGCTGATGTGGTGACTGTGCACTTATGTGGTGACTGTGCACTGATGTGGTGACTGTGCTGATGTGACTGTGTGCTGATGTGGTGACTGTGTGCTGATGTGGTGACTGTGTGCTGATGTCATGACTATATGCTGATGTGGTGACTGTGTGCTGAAGTGGTGACAGTGTTCTGATGTGGTGACTGTGTGCTGATATCATTACTGTGTGCTGATGTGGTGACTGTGTACCGATGTGGTGACTGTATTGTAATGCAATGACTGTGTGCTGAAGTGGTGATTGAGCTAACGTGGTGACTGTGTGCTGATGTGGTCACTGTGTTCTGATGTGGTGACTGTGTGCTGATGTGGTCACTGTGCTGATGTGGTGACTGGTTGCAGATGTGGCGACTGTGCTGATGTGACTGTGTTCTGATGTGGTTATTGTGTTCTGATGTGGTGACTGGTTGCAGATGTCATGACTATATGCTGATGTGGTGACTGTGTGCTGAAGTGATGACAGTGTTCTGATGTGGTGACTGTGTGCTGATGTGGTGACTGTGTGCTGATGTGGTGACTGTGGACTGATGTGGTGACAGGGTTCTGATGTGGTGACTGTGTGCTGATATGTTGACTGCGTGCTGATGTGGTGACTGTGTGATGATGTGGTGACCGGGTGCTGATGTCATGACTGTGTGCTGATGTGGTGACTGTGTGCTGATGTGGTGATGTGGTGCTGATGTCATGACTGTGTGCTGATGTCATGACTGTGTGCTGATGTGGTGACTGTGTGCCTACGTGGTGACTGTGTTCTGATGTGGTGACTATGTCCTGATTTGATGACTTTGTGCTGATGTGGTGACTGCTAATGTGGTGACTGGGTGCTGATGTGGTGACTGGGTGCTGATGTGGTGACTGGGTGCTGATGTGGTGACTGTGTGATGATGTAATGACTTTGTGCTGATGCAGTGACTGTGCTTATTCGGTGACAGGGTGCTGATGTGGTGACTGTGTGCTGATGTGGTGAATGGGTGTTGATTTGGTGACTGTGTGCTGATTTGGTGACTGTGCTGATGTGGTGACTGTGTGCTAATGTGGTGACTGTGTGCTGATGTGGTGACTGTGTCATGAGGTAGTGACTGTGTGCTGATGTGGTGACTGTGTGCTGATGTGGTGACTGGGTCATGAGGTAGTGACTGTGTGCTGATGTGGTGACTGTGTGTTCATGTGGTGACTGAGTTCTGGGTGTTGATTTGGTGACCGTGTGCTGATGTGGTGACTGTATGCTTATGTGGTGACTGGGTGCTGATGTGGTGACTGATGTGGTGACTGTGCTGATTTAGTGACTTTGCACTGATGTGGTGACTGTGTTGATGTGGTGAGTGGGTAATGTCGTGGCGACTGATGCGGTGACTGTGCTGATGCGGTGACTGTGTGCTGATGCGGTGACTGTGTGCTGATGCGGTGACTGCGCTCTGATGTGGTGACTGTGTGCTGATGCGGTGACTGGGTTCTGGTTTGAAGGCTTTGTGCTGATGTGGTAAATGTGTGTTGTTGATGTGGTGACTGTCTGATGATGCAGTGACTGTGTGCTGATGTGGTGACTGTGTGCTGATGCAGTGACTGTGTGCTGATGTGGTGACTGGATGCTGATGCGGTGACTGGGTGTTGATTTGGTGACTGTGTTCTGATGTGGTGACCGGGTGCTGATGTGGTGACTGATGTGGCGACTTTGCTGATGTGGTGACTGTGCTGATATGGCGACTGTGCTGATATGACTTTGACATGATATGACATGATATGACTCTGATATGACTATGATGTGATGACTGGGCATTGATGTGGGGACTGTGTGCTGATATGGTGACTGGGTGCTAATGTGGTGAATGTTCGCTGATGTGGTGACTGTGCTAATATGGTAACTGTGTGGTGATGTGTTGACTGGGCACTAACATGTCGACTGTGCACTGATGCGGTGACTAGGTGCTGATGCAATGACTGTGTGCTGATTTGGTGACTGTGTGCTGATGCAGTGACTGTGCACTGATGTGGTGACTGTATTGTAATGCAATGACTGTGTGCTGATGCAGCCACTGTGTGCTGATGCGGTGATTGAGCTAACGTGGTGACTGTGTGCTGATGTGACTGTGTTCTGATGTGGTGACTGTGATGATGTGGTGACTGTGTGCTGATGTGGTGACTGTGCTGAAGTGGTGACTGTGTGCTGATGTGGTGACTATGCTGATGTGGTGATTGTGCTGATGTGGTGACTGGGTGCTGTCGTGGTGACTGATGTGGTGACTGTGAGAATGCGGTGACTGTATGGTGATGTGGTGACTGTGCTGATGCAGTGACCGGGTTCTGATGTGGTGATTGTGTGCTGTTGTGGTGACTGTGCTGATGTGGTGACTGTGTGCTGATGTGGTGACTAGGTACTGATGTTGTTACTGTGTTCTGAAGTGGTGACTGTGCTGATGCGGTTACTGGGTTCTGATGTGGTGACTCGGTGCTGATGTGATGACTGGGTGCAGATGTGGTGACTGTGCCGATTTGAAGACTTTGTGCTGATGTTGTGACTGCTGATGTGTTGACTGTGTGCTGAAGTGGTGACTGTGTACTGATTTGCTGACTGTGCCGATGTGGTGAAAGTGTGTTGATGTAGTGACTGTGCAGATGCAGCGACGGTGTGCTGATGTAGTGACTGTGCTGATGCGATGACTGGGTGCTGGTTTGAAGACTTTGTGCTGATGTGGTGATTGTGTGCTGATGTGGTGACTGTGCTGATGTGGTGACTGTGTGCTGATGTGGTGACCAGGTACTGAAGTGGTGACTGTGCTGATGCGGTTACCGGGTTCTGATGTTGTGACTTAGTGCTGATGTGGTGCCTGGGTGCAGATGTGGTGACTGTGCTGATTTGAAGACTTTGTGCTGATGTGGTGACTGCTGATGTGTTGACTGTGTGCTGAAGTGGTGACTGTGTGCTGATGTGGTCACAGTGTGCTGATGTGGTGACCGTGCTGATGCCGTGATTGTACTGATTTGCCAACTGTGCTGATGTGGTGACTGTGTGCTGATGTGTTCACTTTATGATGTGGTGTCTATGTGTTGAGAGTACATTTGATGTGCAGGCTTTGTGAAGAGCTCCAAGTGTGCTGTCACTGCTGGCTCATCATCACTG
>CM040454.1:30284567-30320146 GCA_022758105.1 Pangasianodon gigas | reverse complement strand
ATCTCCGCCCTCTAATGCTAGCATTCAGCAGTCAAGCACAGAGAGTGCATGTGTTTTTGGGGGGCGTGGCTTTGGAGAGATTGAAGGGAGGGGCTGTATTAGATTTGTATTAGGTTTGAGTTTCAAAACAGCAAACATCCTACAAAACTCTTTACTATATGTTTAATTGAACTATTAGCATTAAGTAACTGGATATGTAGCTGACTTAATAGTTTGTATGGACACAAAAAACAATTAAATATAAAATAATATAAAGTGCTGCATCAATTGCTATTTTATAAGCTGCTGAAAATGAATGAGGATGCCATACTCTTAACTTAAAATTAATTTGTAGTGATTAATGTGATAATGACAGCTAGGACAGTTCATACAGCAATGTACTAGTGATATATTACACTCCTCTTAGATTTCTTTCCATGTTTGCCATTTTCTCATTCATGTAGCAACATATTAGCAATTCATGTTTTGAATGATCACTTATTGCTTTGGTTACATTGTATTACATTTAACAGGAAAGAAAAAAATTCCTTCTTCAGTCTGCATTTTCTATGCCTGTTTTTTTTTTTTTTTTTTTTTTTTTTTTTTTTTTTTTTTTTTTTTTTTTTTTTTTTTTTTTTTTTTTTTTTTTTTTTTTTTTTTTTTTTTTTTTTTTTTTTTTTTTTTAATGTAAGTGCTTGTGTTTAAAGGCAGTGGTCTAGACACTATTTAAATCTCAGTCTTGCACACTTCTATTCAAGAAAAATCTGTGAACTTTGGAGGCATAAACTTTTGATTAATAATGATCTTAATAGTCTGAATGGGGAGCTCAGAAAATCAACTTCTAACACTTTTACCTGCAGAGAGAGAGAAGTGCTTCAGAATCCTCTGTGATAAAGGGGAGTTAGCATGGAGGGGAGTTAGCATGGGGCAAATGGGTAGCAACACACAGACACATGTATTGGATCTCCAAAATGGCTCTTATTTACTATTGTGACCAAATAAAGCCAGGTCTCATGACTACTAATGCTCTATTCACACATAAGGGAGGCACACTGTACAACACAGTGTTACTATATGAACATAAATACAAGTCTTGGTTGGTCTAGTAGCTGCAACTCGCTTTGTCTGTACTATACAGCTTCTTGAGGACAGCGGGAATAGTCACACACAACACATGAACAAAATGCTATAAGCCACAGTACACATTTTAACAGTTACAGACTTAAGCACCTTCATAACCCAAGTCTGAAGCTGCACAACTTTCCCTATGTAAATATTGATATAATTTTTTAAGTTAAACCGTTGACTCTGAAAACGACCCATAGTCTAAATCAGCAGCTAAATCAGCAGCTAAATCAGCACCACCACCTGCTAGTCACATTAAATTCTTCTTTTTAATGACCTTTGGTGGTCATGTTGATTGAGAAACTCTTGACTCAGTGTTAAATTCTTCTTCCTCAGGTTGCTCCTACGATCAAAGCTCGGATGATGGAGTACGGGACGACCATGGTGAGCTATCAGCCGCAAGGAGACAAAGTCAACTTCTTCCGCATGGTCATCTCCAACCCAGCCGCCACCTTCGAGGACATCGACTTCCTCATCGAAGAGATCGAGCGACTCGGACAGGACCTGTAACGCTCCCAAAGTCTCAATGTACAAAATGTTTGTTGTGAATGTACGGTAATTTCTTTCTTTTTCCTTCCTCTTCTTCAAAGTCTAATATAGGTGAATATGTTTAACGTCAAAAAAGTCCGTATTTAAGTATCGTAGTACTGTCGTGGACGTCTTGGTCCGAAGCCCTGTAGAAGTGTTAATGTCCGCTCCTGTCTATGTTAGCGTAAGCTTTACATGTGTGGTGTGAGCGTGAAGAATTATTTGCTTCAATCCTGTGCAATAGCTCACAATTTAAAGCGAATCTAACTGACCAGATATTCTAAGTGCCAGTTGTCACTATAGAGATATAAGAAGGAAAGAGATTTATTTAAATAGATGCATAAGAGAGAGAGAGAGCACTTTGGCTTACCTTAGTATTGCCTTTACATTCACAGGCAGCATTTGAGTGTCATTAATTAGAGAATACAGTAGAAAATACACTGCAGGGTTTTTTTTAGCCATGTAGTGTTTAATTCCTGCTGGAGCACAACTCTCGTGTTATATTAAACCTAGCACGAGACATAAAGAAGCTTTATCTAGAATGGTTTCAGAGTAAAAGGCTTTTATCCAGTTGAAAAAGGAGTAAGCAGAAGTGTATTGTATCTATAGCAAGAGGAAGAGCGGCTGGAAGATCTGAAGCTGGCTGAACCAAAAGGTCTTAACTAGAGTGTAATAACGGCTAAGCGCAATTTCTAGAGAATAATTTATTCTGACCAGCATAAAGTGCATACTCCAGACTGAATGAATGAATGAAAACCCAATAAGGGTGCCATTTATTGGTAGATGATTACCATCAGAATAAAATTAAACCAGATACACCAATAGCAAATTATTTAAGAACTATGAGAAATGATGGTTTCTTATGATTTTTTTTTTATCAAAAATAAAATTACCTTTTGAGTAGGAAGGGAAAAGGTTTTATTGGTTCATAAAAACACATCCATCTGACATCCAGATGTTTATCATACGTAATATCATCATTGAAATATCATCATTGAAATCATCATCATCATTCAGAGACAATGCATGTGTCTGTGACAGCATTAAGTCCTATTCAGACTGGATTAGTTTATCTGTGGAGGTGGGGTAATGTAGTAATTCCTGGAATATCTCTGGAATTTTAATCCTGTATGAATCCCTCATGTCATTCATTTATTATGGACTGCACGTGCAAAGATTATGTCATATTTTAACTAAAAAAAGACCAGTAAAAATAACACCAGGTAATATATAACTCATCCAAACGGACATGCTGATAAAGATTCCCTTATTTCCTGTCGGAAAAGAGGTTTTGAGCTTTTTCTTTAGTATAAAGACACACCAGGAAGTGTTCGCTCCCTTCCATCGTCCACATCTGAACCCAAACCGAGTTTAAAACTCAGAACAATAAAAAATAGCCAGTGACACTTCTGGGGGTTTTAGATGAGTTAGTAACTTCCTAGCACAGGTTTTAACGTACAGACATGTTATGGTCACGTGATCTAGTATTGACCAATCACAACTTGTGTGGCCTTATAATAAACACATTTATAATAAACATCAAAACAATCAGTTTGTATTAAAATGAGGTGTATGTTTAGTGCTGGAATTTTTAGTGTAACGACCATATGTGCATTGTGAAGTCATTACAGTGTAGTGTTGCCTTCCGGCAACGTTTCTCAACAAACATATGTCAGGAAATCTTATCCTATTTGAATAGTACTTTACTGTACTATAAATAAATATATATAAATATTTATAGGACAAACTGAGCATATCATTGCAACGTAGCAGCTAATGTTTACATTTAAATTCCAAAAATTTGCCTGCTTTCAGCAAGGAATAAATTTTATGCCTGGTCTTAGTGCAAAATCAGTTTTTGACCATTTGGTGCAACAGCCTTATAAGTTACAACCAAACAATTCATAAGCCCTTTTGGTGCAGTCGGCCCCTGGAGATCTTTTTCTCCAGCCATGAGTAAAATAATTGAAGACTACAAGGCTGAAATGTCAACAGAGAAGATTTTAAATCAAGAAAGAAGTGTGTGAAGACTAAAAGAAGAGCTTGTAGTTGTACAGTTGTACAAAATGCTATTAGTAGTAGTAGTAGTAGTAGTAGTAGTAGTATTACAACCTGAGTCTGTACCTGTGGCTCTTTCTGACTAGATGATGTCACTGATGGATATCTGTAAGAGAGTGTTTGTCTACAAATAGCTGAAAGACAGCAGAGGTGTTAAATCCAGAGCAAAGCGTTTGTATTCAGAGCACAAAAGACTTTTCTAGACCAGGAATTAGACAGCATTAATCTTAAGTTAAAATATTTAGCAGGTTCTGACGAAGAACCGAAATGTTAATAAAGATTCCAGTAAATGTAGAGTAGGTGTAAGTGTGTGAGGTCTGTATCTTTAGCAGACAGCAACAAATACCAATAGATCTTAACACACACACATACACACACACACACACACACACACACACACATATATATACATATATATATATTATATATATATACGCAGGCGCTAAGCGATGAAACATTTCATTCTTATCGCAGGATCAGTCATCTGTTCCTGTGAATAATTCACTCTCACATACATAAGCATATAGTGTACTGTAGTGAATTAGTGCTAGAGTTTAAATCAACCTATAGCGATGAAGCAAAATATTAGCAATATTGCTAAGTACATGCACTTAGACCAAAAAAATTTTTTTTTTAAGTACATGCACTTAGACCAAAAGAAAAAAAATTAAAACTGTTTCATAGTTTAAGCTGAAAATGGTCATCATTTAGTGATATTGCTAAAATTGAATCAGATAAGCTAAATAAGATTCAAGATGTAATGAAGACTGGACATTTCACTGCTACACCAGCAGAGGGTATAATCACCAGAGTACTTCCTGTTTACTTCCTGGTTTTAGAGTAACTAAGCATTCATTCATTACGAAGTCTTGCCAATCCTAGTGTTTGCTTAAGTTCCAAGCCGTGTTATTGCTGATTACCTTTATGCTTTCTGTGTCTTCAACCGTTTTGTTTATCAGACTTATCCAATGGCCTTGTGGAACATAATAGTCTGGGATTTTTATTTTTTAACCTCTACCTGCCTTGTGGATATATGGATTGCGTTTTAACTTTGTTTGCTGTGAACTTTATTAAGCCTCTTGCAAATGGATCCTCACTCTGCATCTGAGTCTCCATTGTTACAGAAGATTTTGTGGATCAGCGGAGGTGTGAGAGGAGCTGTGCTAAGTGGTAGCCTCCCAAGGTCAGTTATTGGGAGCTTACGCTCAACAGGTTCACCAGATTGCTACCACTATGGAGGAACTAATCAGAGTTTACAGGGGCATCATAAGACAGATCTGCTGACCGAGTGTGTACTGCTACCCCGGAAGTCAGCTCGCAGATACCTCGCTTAGCACCTGAAAAATATGAAATACGGAAGACTGCTAGACTTGGCTACCACCATTTACCATACACAAAGTTCATCAAGGCCAAAAGGTAATCCAAAAAAACAAAGCAATGATTCAAGGCACACAAAGGTAATAATCAATAACAAGGATTGGAACTTGGGGATTGGCAAGACTTCGCAATGAATGAAGGTCTACAAACTGCTTAATTACTATAAAACCAGGAAGCAACCAGCAAGTGGATGGCTCTGGTGAGAGTGACCTCTGGTGGCAGGGAGGAGTATCCAGTGTCCTCATTACACAACAATTAATCTCTGTAGCACTTAGTTTAACTTCTGTGAGTTTTCCATTAACAGTCCACTCTAATGTTAGAAATTCAATCAATCATTAAAAAAAAACATTTAATAAAGTTATTGTTGGTCATGATCTGTAAATGGACTTCTTGACTAAGCACATATCTATGTGAATACATCCATGTACTGTATATAAAAGAGTCTATTTGTGAGGTAAAATATTATTTTCTCTATTCAAATAATAACATGTAATTGTAATACTATATATAATATATATACTATATATACTCATTCTGCTTGTGTATACATGATTTATGTGTATATTTATCTGTGAAGGAACATGCTTTAATTTAACTGCATTTTTGTGCTACAAACATTAATCTAAGAAAAAATGTTTTAGACTCCAATGATGTGAAATTCCAGCGATTATGGAAAGCCATTTCTGAACCGAAGTCGGTTATCTTTGTGCCCAAGTGATCTACTTGACATTATGTGCCAATATGTATTTTTTGTGCGTTTGTAATTGTATTGCCTTAGTATTTATTGCTGGTATTGTCTCGTTCTCCACGTGGGGAACTTTGTGCACTTTAGATTTCCTGTAAGTCCAGTGGATATTCATAGTTTTAACTGTTTTGATGAAACTGTGATTCGTCTGAATGTGTCCCTGTTTTTGGATTTGGATGAAAAGTCACGTGTGATGTTTAAATTTGCTTCAGTTTGCGTTTGTAGTTTGCTAAATACATTGCCGCTACTTATCTGTATCCTTAACATGTACAACGAATGATTTTCCTCTTTTTATTTTCATGGAGGTGTATGTAAGGTCTGTCCTCGTTCCAAATTAGCAAGTGGACACAAAATAAGTTGTAAAAAAGCTGTAGTGTCCTGGGCACGTTCTTTATGTTGTCTCTTTTTTTCTCCTGCTGCTGCTGCTGCTGCTATCGGGCCTGCAAGTCTTTGCATGTGCATGAACGCCTCGCTTTTCCAAGCCTGTGATGTACAATATTTACCCAAATATCTACTGTGTGATAGTCTTAGTGCTGAATGTATAGCTTCGCTTTAAATGTAGTGCTTCGTCGCTAGCTTGATGGCTCAGTGTAGTAGTGTCGCTTCAAACATATTTATCCGCTAAGCTAGCATGCTCTGTGTGGCTAGAAATTGTCTGCTTCTGCGATCTAATCTCTATCTCTCTGTCTATCGCTCTATCGTCGTCTCTAATATTAGTGTGTGTAGCTCTCCAGCATGCCTATATATATATATATATATGTAGTCTTAATCCTTCCTTCTATTGCACTCTGTCTTCCTCTTTCTCTTTCTCTTTCTTGCTAAAGCTTTGCCCCTGCAAGCAGCATTCAGACCTTTAAGGGCAGTGCACGCTCGCTCTTTAGCAGCTTGGTGCCCGAGGAACAACAGCGAGACCTTACATGAGCTTTATCTTCATCCGACCAGACAGGGTCAACATCGTTATATTGGTTAAAGCTAATGTGAGTGTCTGTGATTTGAATTCAGAGGACGTTTGTAAGCCAGTGTGTCAAAACAGATTATAATTCAGCCTCCAGTTCTCTTGAAAATTTACCGTATGTGACTGGGAAATCACGAATAAATATTCTTGTGAAAACATTGTTCTGAACCTGAGTGTGTTTAAAGTCATTTTACACACATCTAAGAGGAATTGTTTGCTGAAAAATCTCATTTACAAATTTTACCTCTTTTACCAACTAGAGTCGAGGCATTTTTCATTTTGAACTGAATCTACAAGGCTAATGTAGCTAATAAGTAATGGAAGTCTGTTTCACTCAAGCTCTGTCTAGACGTAAAAAAAAAAAAAAAAAATCCCTTTCACCTGAACTGCATCTTCCAAAATATAAAAAAAATATCTCCACCACACAGGTGGTGATAGTATTTCATAAACTGTTATGTCAAATTCCTCAGGAATAACATTAAGATCTGCAGATTGAGCAGTAGACAAGGCAAATTTTGGTTGAAAAAAAACACCAAAATGATCAAAAGTTCTAAAACGAATAAAAATAAACCAGACACCAAGGTGGAACTACTGCTTAAAGTTACACTTTAATACAAAATGTTTGCCTGGAGCAGTGGATTCAGAACATTGCGAATCATAATCTGGCATCCAAGCACAAGGTTTAATAAATAAAATGCCTACATATTAGCAAAAAAAAACACAATTTACAGAGCACAAAGTAAAAACATTCATAACAGACACAAAATCTCACTTGGTTTGATCACATTGTTTAAACAATTATTCATTGTGCTCACCAGATATTAATGCACTAATTATAATGATAGGAACAATAAAAAATATTGACCAGCGCACATTTTAAAACAAATGATTGTGTAAAATAGCACGGTTAGTCCGTATTTACACAGTTAAGTTCAAAGTAAGATTTTATTACCATCATTTTGCCTTAAAAAGCTTGGAGGCGGGGCCTAAAAGGGGGCGGAAATTAAAAAGCCTAGTTTTCCAAGATGGCCGCCATCATAGCCTTCCAGTTTTCAGCTACACGTGAAGTTTGTTTGTGTTTATAGATTACAGGAAGTCCTAAATCACATCAGCAATCTGAAGAACTGAATGTGGTTTGAGGAAGAGATTTACTCAGAAAGATTTTGAGTTTGATGTGTATTTCTAGGTAATTATATCAGCATTGTAGCTCCAGTGCAAAACTAACGACGCAGACGTCAGATGGCCGAAATGTCTAACATCTGAGGTAAGTAGAAAATTGTATACATTTTAGTACATCTTCAGTTTTCTCACTCTGTCCAAGGGGAAGGTTTTCTGGTCATAAAATAATGTTACACATGGGATAAATATTCCAGTAAAATGAAAACACATTTCACATTTTGGCAAAAGTTTCGTAAGAATTATAGACAGTAAGTTAAATGTAGATTTCTCTGATTGTTTAACTGATACCCTATTTTATGGTCCCAACCTGAAGCTAAACCCAGTGTAGTAAGTTTATTACATTGTTTTCAGTGCATTTTCACATAATAAATTGTTCTTTCCACCCAAATACAAATGCCACAAAACACTCTTTGGATTGCTAAAAAGTGAAATGATCAAAAACAATCCAAACACATATGAGTAAATTTATCTGTAAGTCTTTTCCAGGAGGATTTGCACAAGAAATGTGGTGTTCATGAATATCCAGTTAGTTGGGGAAAACGTTCGTATACTGTGTTTCACTCCTGAGGTTTTGTAGGAGACTCACTAACATGAACCATGACTGATCCTGAAGTGTTTAGTTATATCATAATTCCAATTCCATTTTTTAATTTATAGAATGACATCATGCTTAGACCTCATGTTTTATCCATTTATAGGTACATTTAATGTTGTAGAAGGTCCATGAAATAAGTTAGTTCCCTTTCTCACTTATGTTATAGCAGCTATAAACACTCGTTCCTTCACCAGCCTCTTTTTTTTTCTTCTTTGTTTTATGGCCGTTAGCAAACAACAAATTGTTGGTTTAATGCCTCCTACTGTTTTGAAATGTGGATCAGGATTTCCTAAAAACAATTCAACAAACCTATTAACAATAATGTTAATAGGACAAAAAAAACAAAACACAGCTTGTCATGTTAGTCAGAAACCGCAAACTATCAGAAACTCCTCTATCTGAGGATGTTCGAAGTTACAGCTTTCCCTCTGATTGTTACAAAGCGCTAACACTGGAGACTCCTTCCATAAAAGTGAAATAACGTCTCCTTATAGAAAACTTCACTGTATCAATGATTACACATGATTTTAAATGTATAATTTGTTTGCTGAAAATATTCACACAGCTTGATGCCCAACGTGAGGTTTCCGATAACCAGTGCGTCTGTGTCTCTGGTCAATTTTGTCTCAAATTAAAATTTTATTGGTCTCACACACACAAAACCATACACATTTCGATGTGCAGTGAAATTATTTTTTCAACTGTCCGTGACATAAACCAGTATTTACGTAAACCACAATTTACTTGTATATAGGTAGGAAGTAAAAAATATAAAAATTTTCTTCTCTTTTCTTTATTTTTTCCACTCAGTAATACACAGAGTGTATGTATTGAGTGTATACTCTGTATCTGTCCCATTTGGAAATAACACACTTGACACAGGATAAGCAGCACTCTGAGCTTTTATTTCAGTCATTTCAACAGTAAGATAAAAGCACTTCATAGCCACTCATAGAAACGTAACACAGCACTTCTGTAGCATTACAGTGAAATTTCAGCGTGTTCTCTGAAAGTCAAATGCGCTGCTGTGCTCACATGATGCTTTTATCTGCAACTTCAGTTTGTTAGTCATGAATAGAAGCAATACAGAGCCGAGTCACTTCTGTGAAGTGGGCTGGATATTTTTGAGTTGAGATTTTGGTTCAAATTTTTTCACTAATTTACATGTGTCTTTTTTTTTTACGCTCCACCTTATGTAATTTCGTAATTTTATTTACATATGATTTATTTTCACGTGATTTTTGCACAAATTATTTCTATTCATGATTTTTTCCTATTCACATTCATGATTATTTTTTTTACATGGTTTGCGAATTTTCACATGTGAATTTTACACATGATTTGTTGTAATTTTCTTACATGATTCATTCAGTTTTCAAATCTGATTTTTACACATTATTTATTTTTAAATGTGAATTTTACACGATTTATTTTACACATGTAATTTTCTTTTACATTATTATTTTTTTACACTCAATTCATTCATTTTTCAAATGTGATTTTTACGCAATTCATTGCCTTTCACATTGTCACATCAGTGCTGGTTTCAGCCACAAAACGGCCAACAAAGACTCCATATCCCAGCAGCCCTGCAAGTCACATGACCTGGTCACATGCCTTACTGATCCCTCACACCTGTTTTGAGTTTCTGTAATTATTATCACTATTTAAGTTCTGGTTTCTTTGGTTTTCATTTTCAAGCTTTTGTCACCTAACACCTTTGTTATGGTTAGTCTTCTTTGTGTTAGTATCATGTTGCTTTTGCTCTCATTTTTGTTTGTTCCACTGATGATACTTGTCTACATTTTGTTTGTGTTTTCTTTAATAAAAACCTGCAGTTATATCCACCTCCCCGACTCTGACATGTTTTTTTTATACACAGTTCTTTTTTTTTTTTGGCATGATCCATTTACTTTCACTTTTTTTAGAGATTATTTTAATTTAATGAAATTTTTACACATGATTCATTTATTCTCATATGATTTTTCCACATGATTAAATTTTCGCAGGTGATTTTCACACTTTTTTCACGTGATATTACACATTGATTTTTACACATGATTTTTACCCATGACTAAATTTTTGCATATGATTTGTTCACGATTTATTTTCACGTGTTCTTTTTTTCACAGTTTTCTCATATGTGCTTTTCTTACACGAATAATTATTTTTCACATGATCATAGTCATGTTTCGTTGTGCAATTTAAGGGTATAATATGATGAAATGCATCTTCACACTTTCTTCACATTACTCATACAATGAGAAGTGAAAAACCTGTGAGGAATGTGGAAATTATGTGAATTTTTTTCTGAAAGGGATCATCTTTTGTGTAAACCATGAAGGTAACTCTACTGATTTCAGACCTAGTGCATTTGCACATACAATTCATATGAAACAAAACCTTGTGGCTTGGATCAGTGGTATTTCTTTTGTTTTTATTACGGATGTCCTTTTTTAAACTGGTTTGGGATTAACACTTTTTGAAATAATTTCTCTCTGTTTTGTTGAGATGAATGACACAGTGTGTGATGTTCAGGGCTTTTTGTAATCCAGGTGCAATCATCCAAATTGGCATCATTACCAGTTACTCACTGGTGTGTGAAATGTGGATGGACTGAGGCATGGAAATAAATCCCTCTCAGCTCTGAAACGATCATGCCTCTGCCTCCAGGGGGCGCTCTCTTCCCAGGAGTTTGTGACACCATCGTGAAGGGTTTTTTTCATCCCCCCACCACAGATCAGCTGGAAAGATCAGCGTCCTTGTACAGAAGTAGCTCAGTATCTCGGCATTACGTTAGTCATTTTGAGTGTTTACAGATTTGTTCTCTTTGTACTAGTAACGTTTTGTGTGTTTGTTTTTCATCCTCTTCCCTGAGCTTCTTCCTGAAAAACCCCAAAACACTTCCAGATGGAGTCACATCTTTTCCCTTCTGATTTTTTTAATCCTTTCAAGATCCTTCAAAGCACCACAGCTGCTGACTGAACCCTCATGTATGAAAGTCGAGTGCAGTGTAATGTCCTGTGTAATGGATTGAGTGCTGTAGTGTGTGTGTGTGTGTGTGTGTGTGTGTGTGTGTGTGTGTGAGAATGAGTTCAACACTTTATTTACTGATTGCAAATGACGCTGTATGAGTGTTAAGGACAATCCACTCTGCCTAACCCTACATTCACACTAGCAGACAAGTCACTCATGTCGCTTGTGGGCGTGGCCTGTCCAGCAGCTTCGTACTAGCCTTGTTGACAGAATAGCAAAGCAAGCTAACTGTATTAGACTATTGTACATACACTCCCCAGAGGCACCATCGATTTCTGCTACTTTCTTCCAAGCTTCATTTTTCTTTGTAATGCCTCTGTACACATTTAATGAGAGGTCGTATATGAAGACGTACCATAGTTTTCAATTATTTCTTCCTTTTTTGTGCATCAAACAGTAAATGGGAACTGATCACAGGTAGGAAATAAAGTTGTAAGCAGTGAACTGAAACCTCGGACCACACACGCCATAGAATTGGTCCGAGGAATCATTCAAGCCAGTTGTTTCAACTGAATTTTTCAACTGTCTTTTACTATTGACACTGAAATCATGGCTCAAAAAATGCACAAAAAATGAATGATCAGCTGTTGCTTTGTCGCTTGCTAGTGCTGCTCTTGTTTTACACTTCTTCTTTTCTTTTTTAATCATACTGCCACACTTTATATAATGTTAACTTTATTTAAAATCACTAATCTGTTACAAATCAAATCAAACTACAAGATGTCATGCTTGTGGAACCTGTAGATTTATTGAAAGTCTTTAGTAGTGATACTCATGCATGATCAGGAAAAAAAAGACACTATGTTGTTTACTCACTGTCCCATTTTCTCATGCAACAAACCAAACACAACATTAACTGTCAGTTTAATCCACGCTGCATGCATTGTGTTCCACATGTGCTACTGGCACTACAGCACACTTCATTTTTTTTAAGAAACCTAACACTCAAATGTACAGCCGTGTAAATGAAGCACAGGAGACAAGGACAGCCTGCCACATAGTTCTTCAGCTGAAATTATAACACAGCTGAATAAAATGTCATGATACAGTCAATCAACTAGTTAATAAACAGTCTATTCATCATTTTTTCTGGGTATGCTGAGAATCGCTACCATAAAAACACTTTTCTATAAATCTGCAGAGTGAAGCACAGGGTGAAGAAAAATCCGGTGTGAATTGGCCTTTAGTCATGCAGTAAGTTAGTTTGGTGTTTGGTCATTGTGACCGCTCCGTGATCTTCTCTGAAGTTCTTGTTCCAAAATGACCTTTGGAGCTCAGGATCGTAAATATTCTGGGGACGGGGTTCTGTCTGTGATCTTATAGACACCATGAAATTAAGGAAATTTATGAATTTATGATTTGTACTGTACAGCTTGCTGATTGCCGTGCTCCAACACTCAAACAGTTCACAGAGTCATATATATTAATGAGTTGAACACTGCAGTTTGACAACTTTATTTCCTGGTGAATAAACCTGTGTAAGTATTTATGCACTACATTACTTTGGTGATTATGGCCATGACCGTGCCATGACTTGATTGCCAGTTTGTCTTACAGAATGACCTTAAATCTCAGGATCTTAAATATATTCAGAACACTCATAGACATTTAAGGTCCCTGTTTGAACTTATGTACACTTCTGCCATGGAAAATGTTGAATGAAATAATGCATTTATCATTTTTACAGTAGAATTTGCTACTTGCCCTGCTTCAACACAGCTGATTTAACATACAAAAGTCCAGATATATTAATGATATTCTGCTGGTCCATGTCATTTAATAATAATAGTAGTAATAATAATAATAATAATAATAATAATAGAGCATTTTTCAAGATACTCAAAGATTAAAAGAATTTAAAAATTTTAAAAAAAGAAAAAAATAATCATAGGACAATACAATAAAACCATACAGTATAATCACATAAAGTCAAAAGACAGCATAATAAAAATGTATCTCTCTTTTGCTGTCTCTCTCTATCTGCCTGTCTCTCTCTCTCTCTCTCTCTCTTTAGCTTGGTGTAAAAATACAGTGTTTTTCACTACACATTCAAGAACTGGCCAAGAACCAAAGAAAATAAAATTCTAACAACATTATCAAGTCACAAAATCCTCCATAAACTTTGAAACATCACATGACCAGAAATCAAATAAAATATTATTTCTGTTCATTTGTGCTATAAATCGTTTGTGCTGAATCTACTGAATGTACAGAAACCTGATAAGCTCAAGCACTGAAGCAAATACATGAGCATCCATATCAGACCATCCACAGCATCAGAACATGAAACACATAATAAAGCCTTTTTTAGCGTAATATTGTCACAGTGACTAGTTTTCCCTGTAGGGTAGTTAAACAAAACCAGATGTTTCACAACCAGGTCTGTTTCTGTCTCAAACACTTAAGTCATTGGGGTCAAAGTTCAGAGGTGATGAGTAAAACAGGAACATTAAGACATGTTGAAGATGACACAAATCAGGCGTCTGTTCATCACATCTGACACCAGCATTGCCATGATGGAAGGTGAATGAACACTTGGATGTATAGTTTGGATAAAATTGGAGAATTGGGTGCAAAATCTTCTTCGAGTAACCTCAGCATTCGAGGAATGTCCGCAGTTGGAGACGACACCAGTTCGATCCAGCAGGAGCTCCAGCTGGCTGTGTTTCCTTAGGGAAGGACAGCTGAGCTGCTGCACTTTTCCTGACATGTTTTGGAGCAACATTCACTGTTTTACCCCCTATGTCTTCTGTTAACAGACTGAGATCATTCACTTTGGCTCACTGTTTAAAAGGACTAAAATAACTTTTGAAATGAAACAATATCTTTGACAATCACAAATGAAATATGCGAAGTTTTGGCCAAAAACAATTTCACATTTATCAAACTCGGCTGCTCAAAATTACCTGAGCAACTTTTCCCTAATGGAAATATCAACATCACAGAGAATTCTTGGAAATCTATTATATAAGTGATTATTAGATTCCCCAGTGTCCATGTGTAATGAAAACAAATGAAAACTGCTGATTTCTCTCTCTTTGTCCATGTTGTCTTTATGGTTCTCTCCAGCGTACATGAATAAACCTTTCAATGACGACCTTTTAATGAAAAGTAATTCCTAAAGTGAAGGGAGTATAAAAGAACAGCGACTCACATCATGAAATGGTTTAGATAAAAGA
This sequence comes from Pangasianodon gigas, assembly GCA_022758105.1. Taxonomy (NCBI): domain Eukaryota; kingdom Metazoa; phylum Chordata; class Actinopteri; order Siluriformes; family Pangasiidae; genus Pangasianodon; species Pangasianodon gigas. The sequence goes on along the minus strand of CM040454.1, from coordinate 30,305,390 downwards.
CCTCCTCATATTTCCCACAGTCTTCATTAGACTTCAGTGTTACATATGACTGAGCTGGTGTTCCTGTCACTGCACACACGCTTCATTTTAATTGCCTGGTTTCAATAAAAGCCAAGAACTTATCTGTCCTAATGAGTGAGCATGGCGTCAAGTGAGTGTTGTCTATAAATCAGTAACCAGAGGTTGACCTCTAAGTTTCTCTATTCATGCAGTTATCTAATCAGCCCATCATGTGTCAGCACACAATGCATGAAATGATGCAGATACATGTAAAAAGCTTCAGTTAATGTTAACATCAAATATAAGAATGGGGAAAAACTGTGATCTCAGTGACTTTGACCATGGCATGGTTATTGGCACCAGTTTGAGTATTTCAGAAACTGTTGATCTTGTGGGATTTTCACACACAACAGTCTCTAGAGTTTATACAGAATGGTGCGAAGAACAAAAACATCCAATGAGCAGCCGTTCTGCAGCTGGAAATGCTTTGTTGATGAGAGAGGGCAGAGGAAAATGTCTAGACTGTTTCGAGCTGATAGGAAGGCTACAGTAATTCTAATAACCACTCTTTACAACCATGGTGAGCAGAAAAGCATCTCATAATGCACAATATGTAGAATCTTGAAGTGTATGAGCTACAACAGCAGGAGACCATGCTGGATTCCACTCCTGTCAGCCAAGAACAGGAATCTGAAGCTACACTGGGCACAGACTCACTAAAACTGGACAGCTGAACAAGTCTTTTTTCATGTAGTTCCAGTTACTTTATATTTTCCCAAAGGGTTTGCATGGTGTCCATGCACCATCAGAGCCACACACATTCTTCCCTAAGTAAAAGTAGCCCCATGTTTGCAAGGACAGCTTCATTTACAAATACATTATTCTGACAGAAGAATTAGCATTCCACTGAAATGGTTTTAACCCAGTTGTTCTAATAACTGCCCCTAGACTTCCAGGTTTTCAGTTCTCGGTACAGGGAAACATGAGTTTCTTCTTCTGTGGTAATCACATGTACAGTATAATACAGACACAGTGGATAGAAATTAGGTTGAAAACCCCTGGAGTATTCTTTTAATGTTCTTTACTATTGACTGCCTGGATTGAATTTTATTTAATAAACATCTGCCAAATGAATGCATGTAAATATTTGGAACAACCATTTATGAAAAATATCTGCCTTTATAACCATTTCCACATAAAAATCTGACAGCCTGTCAAAGCTAAATATGAAAATTAAGCCATGATGAAGACACATCTGTAAGATGTTGAGATGGAAATGATTATGAAGTCTGACATCTAATCACAAACATCTACAACTAATGAAGTAAATTCAAGATTAATTGAAAAAAAAAAATCTTTTTTTTTTTGGCCTCTTTGTCGGCATTCAGAGTCAGAGCTTCAGACAGAAACTGCTGCTTTTTCATGTTTGTGTTTAACATTTATTCATCAGATCCAAAGTAATGTACAAGTGAAACAGAATTCACTCCCAGCACAGAGCTGTTAAAGAAACCATTAATGTTTCAACATAAATTGGAAATCTAACGACTTTTTCCAATTGCATTCAAAACACATATGTATGTCGTTTCAAATCAGATAAAATTTTTGTGACTGTGTTTGACTAGTCATTCTGCACATGCTGCTTTGTGACGTCAGAAATTGGAGACTCCGTCCATAAATGTGAAATAAATGCCTCCTTACAGAAACCATCAGTATATCAACTATTACATGGTTTTTAAAAATGGTTGTGGATCGTCCCGTGTAAGTTGTTACTATAAAAACAACAATGTGTTAGAATGAGTGCATTAATATAAACCTGAGATTTGGAGCTGCACTACTGTCAGAAAATTAATCAACCTTCTGACCAATCAGAATTGAGATTTCAAAAACTCGATGATGTAATTAGCATTAATCATGAGAGAAGGGTGTGATCTACAGACCTGTTGAATGTCCGTGACAGTGTGTATTTTTCTTTTCTATCCTTTCTGGCTGTGGTGGATTTTTTGGGTCTGGTTACTTTTCTGATCTCATTTGATCTTCAATATAAAACGTCTGGAGCTGAGCGCATTTCACACCTGCTTTTAATTCACAGCACAGACAGAAAACGGTGTATTAGGTCTTCGTGATCAGGGCTGTTAGTCACGTTCTGACCGAATCCAGACTGCTGCCTCACTCTGGAGTAATCACGTTTAAACAATATAAACAAATAGAGATATTAGAATGATCAAGAAACAGTTATGGCCATGAGTATGGTCTTTCTAATGTCACGTTAAAAACTGAGGAAACTGTTTCATTTAATCTGCCAGAGTTTTAATGATTCCTGAGTGTTTTATATTTTTCTTTTTTTTTCCACTAAATCCTGGCAACAACACAAAAGGCCACATTTCCAGACAGAGAAAAAAAAATCCAGTGCTAGACAGAAGTTGGCCAAGTGCACTCACTTTGTTAGTGTATTTGTATACATCTGCCAAACAAGTTAGTTCCTGTATTCACTTACATTATAGCATCTAGAAACAGTTGTTCCCCACTGGCCTCTTACTAAGACAAAAAACACAGCTTCTCTTGTTATATACAATCCACAAAATGCAAATCCATCCATCCTAAAGACTTTCCCGTGTCAGAAAACTTAGTTACAGCTTTGCATCAGACTGTTGATATTGGAGACTCCTTCTATAAATGTTAAATAAATGTCTCCTCATAGAAAACTTCACCATCTCAAAAATTAAACGTTTTTCTTTATTTAATAATAAATGAATTAAAAATGCACTTTTATTTGAGTTAGATTAGGTGGAGAGTTATGTGACATCCCAGTGAATATGCTGTTACTATAGAAACGATAATGTATTAGGACGAGAGTGTTAATATAAACCTGTACGAGCTGCTGTTATAGAAAATCAATCAACACCTTCTGACCAGTCAGAATCAAGCATTAGTGTATAACTTAGAAAATGTTATGCATGTACTGTAGATATTGATATAAAGATTAGAGGATTATAAGGGCTTATGTGTGGTGTATTATGTATGGAACACATCATCATGTGCTATGAATACAGGATTTAAAGGAAGTGTTTCCATCATAAATATGAAATATGTTCCTTATTAACAACTCAACATCCTGTGGTGTGGAGTTTTATTCTGTGGGTTTGATGATTGAATAAAGGTATAACCCTGCTTCAGTCTGTGGTGTTTAAATAATAACTAAAAGTTAATGGAAGGTGAAGTGTGTACTCACCTTCCACATTCAAACTTCAATAAGTGTGTTCAGGGACCAGCTGCTGATCATTAACCAAGACATGACTCTATCAAATGCTTTTATTGGACTCTGTGCAAAGAAAATCCAACAGCATATCCTTTGCTTTCTGAGCAACGGGTCAAGAATGCGGCTGAAACTGTAAACCATTAGAGGGTGAGATGGTGCATATCATGTGCAATTTAAATCTAATTTAAATCAAATCCACCTGAACATCTCTCATTGTTTTTACAAGACACGGGATCACAGTTGGAAAAAAAATCTGACAACCTTTGTGCTAAAATGGTTTAAAAGTTCTGTCAAAATAGATACCACAAAATACCACATTTCATTCCACAGATTTTTTTTTTCTTTTTTTTTTTGCAGAATAAATAAATTAGCAGTCACTGCACAGTTCCAAGCACAAGCATCTGAATGATTGCAATTTTTTAAGCATGGGCTGAAAACTGGTTACATGATAGATTGAGATATTCAACATGCACAATATTATTATCATAGACACTTAAAAATACTCTCACGCCTCCTGTGTCTCAGTCAGAAGGAGGCAGCATTTCTGGGTTTGTTCTGTTAGGATGGCAGTGTAAAATCTTTTAATGCTCTTTATTTCGTAGCATCATGTGTGTCCTCGGAGAAGGCAATCCCATCGATTCTTTTCACCGAATGAGAGATACACATGAGTTTGAAAAAACATGATGGACAGACATTTCACTCCAGCTACAGTTACTACATATAAACATGTAAGAATTTAAAACAATATTGTGATAATACCATTATCCTTGTGATATAGACTGTGATAAAACGTCAGGAAATTACCAAAATATTAAAAACTTAATGTTATCTGTAATTACTATAAGAGTGGAACACACACATAAAATAAATTGCAGTGGGCGTTTAACACACAACAATGATTTAAAGTGAATTAACCAGAGACGAGCTGCAACAGTTTATACACCCTTAGGACAAAAGCAATAATCCTAATTAATGCAATTTATATACATTTAGTGTGTTCTGTTTTACAGATCTTCAATGTTGCAAGTAACAAATGAAGTTTAAATAGTGTATGTTAATAGATATTAATAATGAAAAAAAAATTATATCAGTTTAAAACTGGTCAATTTGCAGTACACTCTTATGACTTGTAAGCCCTCACTTTTCCTCTACAGCTGCCTCTTCTTCTTCTTTTGATTCTTCTCAGCAATGTTTGGCGCTTCTCTGTTTTAATATTTTCACTTATTTCTTTTTTCTGTTATTCTGTTAATTTTGCCTTTGGCTTTAATTTATTGTTTTGCTGAAGAATACACCCACATATTTTTAACCTCATGGAATTGATTTACAGTATTTATTTGACTGACTGATTGATTCATTGATTCACTGATTCATTGGGAGATGAAGTGAAAAACACAGCTATGTTTTCTTTTACTTCATTCAGAAACCACAGGGGGTCTATATATCTTTCATGTACTTCATGGAAATTTGTTTGTTTGTTTGTTTGATTTGCCACTGCAGCTTGACGCACTGGCTTTCTCTGCTAATTGCCAGTGGCCGTTTCTTTGACATTGCTATGGTCGGATCAAGATAAACAATATTTTAATTGTTTTTCCACTCAGAAACCTTGGGGGTTGGGGGGGGGGGGTAGTACTGTATGTACTACTTTTTTTCTCCTTTATGTTATTTCCATATAAATTACTGTAGGAAGATACAACAAAGAGTTATGTATGCATCACATCCTATATAAATATAGTCTTTGTATTTGATTATATAAATATTTGTGTATATACTTTACAGGGTTTCCAATATAAATTTCAATTAAAAACTTTATCATAAAGTGAAAATGTAAGATATATGTGCATAATTAAGATAAAAAGATTTTAAAATAAACACATCCTTTGAATATCAATGCGCTTTAACACTTCTCCCATGACTGTACAATGTTTAAGGTATCAGAGTTTGGAATAGCATTTTATATATGCATGCCAACATCATACCCCACCACACACACACACACAGACACACACACACACACACACAATCATCTCAACATTAAGCAGAATCAAAAGGTTCACTCCCTCAATAAAGATTGGTCACTGCTCAACCAGCCGAAGTACTTGGAAAACAATCAGTACTTGTTGTTCAGAAATTGATTAGAATTTGCAACTTAAGCAAAATAAACACAGACACTATAAACTCGATAAACAAACGACATTGCAATAAACATAAAACAACAAATAAACAGAGGATATAACTTGATTTAAATAGCACCTTCGCATTATAGATATAATATTTAAAAATTATCGAATATTAGCCCTGCCAACAATTTGCTTAGTTTTGTCCAGACCACAGCACCAAACCAAAGCACCATTTTCTTTTTCTATTCTATTCTATTCTATTCTTATTTATTTATTTATTTATTTATTTATTTTTCATTAAAAATGGTGCTAACTTGCGACCACAGATAAGGAATTCATTCTATAGTGTACCTCGTTTTTCTGTGCATATGCCAACAAAGGCCATGATTTTCTGAAAGCACCTGTTCCTGACAAGAGCAAGAATGAGAAGCGGTGAAATCCTGGTGTCACGCAGCCACCCAGAGGATGGAAATGTTGGCACCTTCGTCGTGTGTGATTTGATTGATGCGTCCACGTACGCAGTCCAGTGTGATGTAAATGGCTGTGCCGTTCTGGACCTCGAAAGATGCTCTGACACCAACACTAGTCCATTCGCTACCTTCGGGCATCTGACCCCCGACCTGCTGCGCCAGAAGAGCCGAATTCTTCTTGTCCTGGCCCTGCTGGTGTAGCACCAGCTTCACCACATTGCATGAGTGGATGAGCTTCACAGTGAGTGCCACGTTGGCTGTCCCGGCTTCTTGGAAAACAAAATTCCTCTGTGGGTGTTGGTGTCCTGCGCCAGCAAGCCGGATGTGTTCGGCATCCGGACCAACCTGCTGAAACAACAAAGGTTTGTTCCTCACAGCTCCAGATGGAAGGCCTGTCCTGGACACGGTGGCCATTAGAGATGAGGAAATGGCCGCTGGAATCCAGAGCAGACTTAGCATGCTAATTCCAGAGCTGTCTCCAAAGTATCGGACATTGCACTGTGATGGAGTGAGGATCTCAAAGTTTAACCAGTCACCCGAGTCCACGATGGTAGTAGCAGACAAGGTGATGGAGGTGTCCCGATAGTTGACACCGGTTTTAAATGAGCGCATTACTTCCTGGTTGGTCCCGTTTGCATTAATGTAGGCAACTAGCGAGAAGCCTTCACGGACACACGTGTGGCCCATGGCATAGAGTGCCTGCTGCAGGACGAACTTGACAATGCCTCGCTCGGTGAAACGAATTCCACGGTTGTCATGAGTCAATGCCACTACATAGGGGTCAGAGACGGTAGCAACACGGAAGGATGGCCGATAGTTACCATGGTAGTGAGGTGCCGTGGATGTCTGAGCAGTCATTGCAACAGCTCCGGTGTCATGTGACAGCCACAGCAGGCTGAACGCGGAAGATCCGAGTTCGTAAAGCTGCATCTCTTTGCTCTGATTACAGTGCTGGTTTGGGCTCTTGAGCAGAAGCCACAGAGTCTGGTTGGGCTCCACCTCAGCCGCTGCACTCACACTCACACCCTGGAAGTGCTTCCTCTCTGGCTGCTCCACCCGTACACCACTGAGGTCACGACCTTCCTCCTCGCTGCCACCACTAAGCCTCACACCAACCTGCAGGAAGTTGCGGCAGCTGTGCTTCAAGGCAAAGTTGTGATCCAGCCAGAGCAGACCATGCTGATGGAGGCTGATGGAACCGTCATGGCTAACCAGAAGGTCGCTTCCGTCCTTTCCCATTACGCTCAGCTGCAGACCTGGGAACACGGCGCTGCTTTTTGTTCGAGCCGGGGGTAAAGTGACCGAGGCGGACCAGGACTGAGAGAACGTGTTTTCCGAGATCACTCCACACACAGCGTCGCTCACAGTGCTACACGGAACAGCTATGGGCTCCCCATCGCAGTCTGAACACGCTTGGCACTCCTGTAGCTCCTGATTGTAGAAGTACTCGTGACCACACAGGCCTGAAGAGATCTCTCTTTCAGACACCCCCAAGCACCGAAAGCCACCTGTCCACACAAGTACAGGGTATATGTTAAAGGAATGGTTTGCCCCAAATGATAATAATTTGGCTAATAACAATCTATGGTTAGCAATGGTTATTTCAGGCATATTTTAAGTGCCCACTTGCAAATTTTGGTGCATCCTGACACACTGGAGCTCTCTAATTGCAGACCTGCCAACTCCAAAGAGGAATAATGCACAGTAGCACGGGGGGGGGGGGGGGGGGGGGGGGTAATGAAATAGTTCCACAGGGCCGATGTTTTCACTGTGGTTTTTGTTCTTTTTTCAATCAAACTTTTCAGACTTTTTTCTCCAAAAACCAAACATGACCTTTTGGACCATATTCCGTCGCAAATTTTCAGTAGCCAGAATTTTGGTGCCTCCCTAAGAAATAAAGTTTACTGATGTTAACTATGTCCTTGTCTAATGTTAGTTAAGCCAAACATACTGTACACTGATAGATTTAATTTCACATTAATGGACTCAAAACATTACTGGTTTACCTTGAAAGTGAGGATGCCACATCAGTGCATCGTTCAAGTGGGAAAATGGAGTCGAGATGTTGAGAGTCCAAAAGATTATTAACATGAGATGGGCAGAAGGGGGCGGTGCTTCTAGGGTGTATCACTTAAAATTGGAGAGTTCAAAACACCTACACAACTGTCAGTCATTCCAGATTTATATGTTAATTGGCTTATTTGCTGTTTTTATTGGGGGGAAAAAGGGAAGGAGGCTATTTTGAGTGATAACTCATAGCACTGTACACTGATGTTAAAATGTGGAGCTTCTATACAAAATGCTTGAACGTTGGCAGGCCTGTAATTGCCTGTGGCCATTTCTGCGACATTTCCATGTCTTTGATTATGGTCATTGTTAATGTAATCAAGATAAACAATATCAAACCACTTCTTAATGACCAGTGTTCCCAATCATGAACATGTTTTGTGCTGTCAGTTGTTTTAACTGATTTGCTATTTTTTCATTTTATTTGATATTAATATTATGTCAATGGTTCACAATGACACAAGGATAAATTGTAGATGCAGGTGATGCTGGTTTTTACATAATAATAATGTGAATAAGCTATACACTTGGCTGGCCAGCTTGCTCAATCACACTCCCAAGCTACTAATCCAGCATTTCCAAACTACCTAACTAGTGCCATATCATTTAAATATGGTAATGTCATGGTGTTACAGGTGGTAGGGTGGTAAGGCAGGCATTGTTGACATCTCACAGCTTCAAGGTCCCTGATTTGAACCTGAGCTCGGGTTAATGTTTGTGTGGAATTTCTCACATTCTCCGGGTTCTCCGGTTTCCTCCCACCTCCCAAGAACATGCCAGTAGGTGGACTGGCTAAGGTAAATTGCCCCCATGTGTGAATGAGTGTGTGAATGAGTTTGTAAATGAGTGTGTGCGGGTGATTTACTTGCATCACATCCAAGGAGTATTCCCTCCTCACGCCCAGTGTTCCTGGGTTGGGCTCTGGATCCACCACAACCCTGAGAATAAAGCGCTTAGGAGGAAGAGACACCTTCCCTTTCTGAGTTTGGTTTCTCTGCAGGTTTCCTCTCTATGCCTTCTCAGGATTTTTTTCCCCTTTTTCTTGTCACAGTCATCTCTGGTTTACTCATTCAGGCTTTGCATCTCAACTCAGATTTCGGATGTGATATACAAATACAATTTAACTGAAATGAATTGAATTGTTATGTTTAGGTAGTATAGAAAATAATACAATTAAAACCAACAGCCGTATAATGGAAGCAATTTAAATTTAAATGTCTTCTTGCTCAGTTTTGTTGGCAGTCATTTTACACAGCATTGTACCCTCACCTGAATATAGCAGCTATGCTCATTTGCATAAATTTGAAATTTAAGTCAGAACCATTATTTGCAAGTGGACATGTAGCATAATGCAACAGAGATCATGTTGCTAATTAGTGCAATTTAAATGAGGTCATGAGCTCATCAAGTAATTTGCATTCATTAGCATTTTAGTGGTGAGATTCGAAACATCATGCTCTGTTCTGGATTTATATACCTGGTGTATTGAGGCATTTCACTCTCTCTCCACACACGGTTGGGATTTCCAGGCATTCATCTCTGTCCTGTATAAAAATAAATATGTTTATATACATATATAGGCAGGTGCCTCTTTGGTTATGATTGGTTCGATGTTCGTTTGCCACTGTTTTTTTTCCTGTTTACAGAATCTGAAGAACCACAGATATTTTATTAAACCTGTCAGATCAAGAGGAGAACTTTTTTTAAATAAGATGTAATTTGTACACTTTATTATGAGTTTGATACCATTGTACGTATGGATCATAAACAGACTCTAGATTATGTTCATATTCAGGTTTGTGTGTGATACCTGGCAAATCCTGTCAGCATTGGGTGAACACTGGGACACCAGGAAGAACCCAGGTGGACACATGGTGCACTGTTGGCACTGCGGTGGCTGCATTTGAAAATTGCAGTACTCTTCAGGGCCACATGCGCTGCGACAGCCGAGCTGAGCGTGATCCGTGTGCCCAGTCACGTCCATCATCTTGGCATCCGTTTTATGAATGGCATACGACTTCTGCAGGTGGCTGCGAGCTTGGCTCTGCACGCCTGCCAGCTGGCTTTCCAAATAACTCTGCAGCTCCCCCTGCAGGCCCTGGAAGGACACCTGCTTGACGGTCTCGGACAGCATGCCGTACTGCGCCTTCACCACGTCCATCTGCTCGTACATGCGCTGCTGCTGCTCCAGGATCTCGCGCTGCTGGGCCAGCAGTGCTCCCTGCTGCTCCTCCAGACGCTGCTGTAAGTCACGGATCACTAACTGCTGAGCCCGCAGAGCCTCCACCAACTTCTCCTGGCCTTTGGAGAGCTGCAGGTGCAGGACAAGGGCATCCTCCGACGGAACCTCATTCTCTCCTGGGAAAAGAAAACATCATTACCGGCACAGGTTGGTACATTCCAGGCTCAATATTTTTCTCCCAGTGAAACTCTGAAGATCACTGAACATCAGAGGGCATTTAAACTAGAGTAGAAAGAGCAGACAGCACCACAGACACTCATTTTCTCCTGAGACACAACACAGACTACATACAGCAGAGGTTCTCAAACTTTTTGCAGGTGTAAAATAAATTTCACCAATCTCTTCAGAACAGATTTATTTTATGAACATAATCGAACTAATCAAATATTAGGCTCATTACCTAAGTGTGTAAAATAATATTTTGGATATTTATTGGAGTCATAGTGCTATTCATTCATGAACTTTCCATCACATTAGGTCAAAGTTGACATAATTTACGTATAGGCCGACATCTTGTTTCTGAGTTTTGGATTAAACCCATTTTAATTCAAAAGAACAGTCCAACAGGATAATAACAAGAAGAAGTAAATAATAGATCACCAAAGTACTGCATGTTATGATCATTAAAGATAGCCTGTACTCCAATCCCCTGTACTTTTGAGTATCATTAATGGCCTGTGGCAGCCTTTTGTCTATTATTAATGTCAATAATGGTGAGTTGTGATTTCCACCACTGTAACTAAATAAAAAAAAAAAAATCACAGACCCTCTGGCTGTGCTTCACAGACTCACTTTGAGAAACAATGACATACAGCATCCACTCAAGTCTCACTTTAGAGCATAGACAAAAGTCTCAGAAAAGACAGACGGCATTACTGATGCTGTTCCTTCATGTGGTGGAGTGACGACCTCAAAGACACCAATTCACCTCCAGAAAATGAAAAGAGACAACGTTACAGACCTCATTGTTTCCTGTGAAGTCCCTGTGACACCACTCACCCCCAATCAATTCACAGATATCATGACAATCTGAGCAGTGGTGCCAATATTTATGGTTTAGTCATACCATTTATGATTTTTGACCTTTGAATTTGCAACCCTTGGTCTGTGAGCCAAAAGAAAACAAAAGTGTGAGTATTTTGAACAGGGTTAGACAATACTTGTGTAATTATCTTTCATTCGTAATTGTACTTAAGTATGATTTTGGTGGATTTTTGCTTTACTTTGATTATTATTGAAATTGAATACTTGTACTCTTACTTAATTACATTTCAAAGGGAAAAAACATACTTTTACATTTTATTTAGACCTTCAAATTACTTATTACAAATCACAAAAGGTCTCTTCTTCTCTCATCCACCCAATGACTGTACACTCAGTTCAGCATCCAATCTTTTAAATTTAGCATCCAATCAAGTTCATCAATGTAGCGTGCCAGTTCCTCATCTCTGGTGACCTACTCGTGCTACACAATGTAGTTAGCACTATAGCTGTCCCTGCGCATTTACACCTGGATAATCCACCAGACTTCAGTGTTGAACTTGCCCTAGCCCTACCTCAGTAAAATGTTTCAGTATGCTGGAATAAACAAAGACTATTATAAAATAAGGTGTCTCCTTTACTTCCCTAGAAGGCTTGAACTCATTCTAATTTGAAAAATTGAAGTGAGTTTTGCTAATTTGCTAATGTTAACTCTCTATATTCAACTAAGTTAGCTTTTTTTTTGGTAATGCAGATTAAACTAGCATAGATTCCAGTAGCTACCATAATCAGCTAGGCAGCACGTCAGATTCTAGCTAATGGTAAATATTAAAATATTGCAGAGATTGCCATGATTTTCTTGTTAGCAATGTGCATGAGTGTACAGAATGTTGGCTGACTTTAGCAGGATTTCCAAAACAGCACATCGCTGCAATTCAGTCTGGTGTCTATCACTTTAACTGTAACTGATGGACAGAAAAGCCTAAAATAGACAACTTGTAAAAGCTCAAAGTAAGTTCTGACCTCAAGTCATCCAAAGAGAAGCACTGCTAGTAATTTGTGGGTACAGTTTTTTAATTCTTTTTTTTGCACTATTTTATTTGTGTGTGTGTGAAGAGATGGCAATCTCTTATATGTGGACTATCTAATGACTCAAAAATGTTCAACCTTACTGCTATTCTTCTCTCTTCCTGTCAAGGCTGCAATTTGAGGCTAGGAAACTAGCGTGGAAAGACATCAAAGCAGAAAACTATTCTAGGCGGTCGACTGCCAGAGATTTTCCCTCTGCTGCAGTTCCACAAGGCTTCCAAGTGCAGCTGAACAGATGTGTATGGCTATGCGGAAAAGTAATTGTGTTCCAGTCGTGCATCTAAAATGTTCAAATAAAGCATGCACTGGTAGAAGTAAAGGGAAAAGGTGCATTGCTTAATCAGCTTAGCTCGAGACGAGGGCAGATTAGGTTTAAAATAAAACCCAAACAACGACAGAACAGCTGGATCCACTGATTCACTCCACCTGGTTTGATGTCACATGTAAGCTGCACTCCCAGCGGTGCGCCTCCAAGTTCCGATGAAGGATATCCGATATCCGGAAATTCCCCCAGAAACTGAGCAGCTCTGTCCGGAACGTGCACAGGAGCGTCGTCTGAGCCAGGTCCACAGCCTTCTGGAGGGCACGGCCTCACTCTGGGCTTGGTCCTGATTCTTAAAGGCAGTCTACACTCCAGTCCCCTGCACTCTCGTGTATCATTAATGGCCTGCGGTGGTCTTTTGGTAATGCAATCTGCTCCAGTGCACGTGTGACCTGCAACCTCGGCAATCCGCATCCTTTCCCTTGTGTGAGTGTGAGAATGAGAAGCTGTGTGTGACTCCAGCATGTCGGGTGAAGAAAGGTGTGAGACTCCATGTTGGTGGGTTGGTGCAGATCTGGTGTGTGTTATTGGGTTGTGTTGACGTGTTGGTCTAGATGATCTGCCCGAGCCACAGTGTGACCCTGAACATGGTCCAGACTCCCCCAGCTCCAAGCAGCGAGAACCTTTACACGGCTCTGACACACTCCCTGCTGACACACACATCCCGAGGAGACACCACAGGAACAGCACGATTCTCACTGGCGTCATCTTGAATTCATTCATCTACCTGAAAGTGATAAACATTAACACGCAACTGATCAAGCTCATTCAGATAGAAATGCAGTGTTACATTAACTCCCACAGTGTTACATTAACTCTTACAGTGTTACTCTAACTCGTATAGTGTTACATTAACTCCTACAGTGTTACTCTAACTCTTACAGTGTTACATTAGCTCCTACAGTGTTACATTAACTCTTACAGTGTTACATTAACTCCTACAGTGTTACTCTAACACTTACAGTGTTACACTAACTCATATTACATTAACTCATACAGCATTACATTAACTCATACAGTGTTAAACCAAGTCCTACAGTGTTACATTATTTCTTACAGTGTTACATTAACTCATGCAGTGTTTATAAGTCCAACTTACCAGTGAAAACTGTTAATTAGTCATTGTAAGTTAATGTAACACTGTAGATGGTAACACATTAGGTGTTAAGTCAACACTGTAGGAGTTACTATGGCACTTTAACAGTGTTACAGTGTTATGTGATACCTAGTGTTAACACACAACAATTCAGAATTTACCATTATAATTAAAAGTTACCACAATATTTAGGTGTTTATTAGGCAGTATAAGAGTTAATACAACAATCTCAGTGTTACTTCAAGGAGTTAACACAACTGTTTATGTGTTAATTTAGCAGTGTAGGAGTTAACAGGGCACTTTGACAGTGTTATGATGTTGCCTTAACACTTAGTCTTAAAACAACATTATAATAAGTGGTATCACAACACTTTGTGTTAATCCAACATTGTATTGTTAACTTTAGATGTTGATTCAATACGATAAGAGTTAACTCAAAAGTTCAGGTATTACTGCAACACTAGAAGATTTGCAACAATGTTCCAGTTGTTAATTTAACACTATAAGGGTTACAGCAGCAATTTTTGGCACCATAAGGTTTAATACAACACCTTAAGTGTTCATTTAACTCTGTGAGACTCAACGCAGCACTTTAGGTATTAATTTAACTCTGTACAACTTCACACGTCACGTTAGGTGTCAATTTAACCCTGAGAATTAACAGAATACTTTCAGTGTCAGTCCAACACTGTAAGACATAACACTGCACTTTAGGTATTAAGTATCTTTATAAGAATTAACACAGACATTTAGGTGGTATTCTTCACTCTTAGTTATTCAATATTTTAGGTGTTAATTCAACACTGTAAGACTTAATATATCATCTTAGGTATTACTGTAACTCTGTAAGAGTTTAGGAGTAAACACTGTAAGAGTTAACTGTCTGAGTTAACTGAATTAGGTTCAGCTTTCACATTAACATTTTTGAACACTCTTCCTTCAAGATAAACACCATAGACAGAACTGCAAGCATTAACATGGCATGTTAGTTAATTTAGAGCTGTAAGGATTAAAACAACACTCGAGGGGTTAATTCAGAGCTGTAAGTAATAACACAACACTTTACGTGTTAGTGTAATACGGTTAAAGATTACACACATGGTATATGGTATTTGTTGGGTGTTTTTACGATGTTAATTCAACATTGTAAAACTTAACACATCACCTTAGGTATTATTGTAACTCTGTAAGAATTAACACAGACCTTTATGTATAAACACTGTTAGAGTTAACTGTGTGAGTCAAGTGAATTAGGTTCAGCTTTCAAATTAGCATTCATTAACACACTTTTATCACTAAACAAAACCATAAACAAATACACAAGTGTTAATACAGCACTTTAGGTGTTAATTCAGAAGTGTAAGCATTAACACAGCTCTTTAGGTGCTAATTCAGAAGTGTAAGCGTTAACACAGCACTTTAGGTATTAATGTAATGCGGTTAAAGTTTACACGTATGTGGTGTTCGTCACTCTTAGTTATCCGATCCTGTACGAGTTAACACTTTATGCTTTACATCAGCACTGTAAAACTGGTGCAACACAACACTTGTATTCATCAGGTGTTTTTTAGGTGTTAATTCAACACTGTAAGAATTAACACAGTACTATAGGTATTAATGTAATGCTGTAAGAGTAAACACAGAGCTTTAGGTGTAAACACGCTTAACTGAATTAGAGTCAGTTTTCACATTAACATTCATTAACACTTTTCTGTCAATAGATAAACACCATAAACCAATATTTTAAGAAATTAGTGTTACATTCGGACAAAAAAACCCTCCTTTCCTAAATTCTTTCTCTCACCCTGAGTAACGGCTCTCTATTTGACATGCAGTGCACTAAATAGAGGATGAAAGCCACCATTTAATACCCCACCTAGGGCACTTTTATAGCCAGTAGGAGGGTATTTAGTGTTCAGTATGTTAAGTGGCAGTGTTTACCTGCTGTCTGATCTTCAGCTCTGTGTTGGTAATGTCAGCGTGCACTCAGCATCTCTCCAGAGGCGCCGTGTCTCTCTGTCTGTCCCTCTGCCCCAAACCCCAAACTCCCTCTTTCTCTCTCTCTCTCTCTCTCTCTCTCTCTCTCTCTCTGTTCATCAGCATCAGGTTTCCTCAGGCAGGATTTAACCCCTCACTTCCGCCTCCCTCCCCTTTCCTCCTCCTCCTCCTCCTCCTCTGCTCGTGTGCTTCATTTCTTTTCTTGTTGCTTTTATGTTTTCTTTTCAGCACTTCTCTTTTCTTTTTCTTTCTCTCTAAGCCACTTTAACACGCAGTGCATTAGAGCATCAGAGCGGATTGGGTTACAGACAGGAGGCTCTCATACTAGACGCAAAATCCAGACGGAGAAAATAAGAGACATTTGGTCCGGGACTTGTGCCAAACATCCACCCCTCCTTCAAGTCCTCCATTCACGTCCCATTTATCCTCCAATTTAGACATAAAGGAGAGACCGAGACTTCCTGCTTTTAGACACAGAGTGTAAAACACATGCTAGTTGTTTGAGACAGGCCTTACACTTAGCAGGGCTTAATTTTTTTAATTACTATTATAATTTTATTATTATTATTAGTAAAGTATTGCAATAAAAACTCAAAAAACACAATATGAATATGGGAATATGAAATGGGAATATGAAATACCTGATAATAATAATAATAATAATAATAATAATAATTATTATTATTATTATTATTATTATTATTATTTATTTATTTATTTATTTATTTTTTATTTATTTATTTTACATGCATAATGAAATGTAACAGCTCTGTAGTATCAAGGCTTCTGTTTTATCCTGTCTTTTCATCTATAGTTTTGTCTTCTCATGCCTTTTTTATTGTTTTATTAAGTTATTGTACAGCACTTTGGCTGATGCTTGTTGTCTTTAAATGTGACAATATGAATAAACAGTCTTTACGAATTAAAATATGACCTGATCCACAACTAATTTCCTATTATTATTTATAAAATACATACAAAAAATTAATCAGTAAATAAATAAATTAAATTTATTAGTTATGTGTAATTTTTTCAAACCTGATTTTAATTCTTAAAAAAATTATACAAATTCCACCAAGTGATGAAGTTGTAAGAAAAGGGACTAAGGCTAAATCCACTTCAACCCTAACATTAATGTTTGTTGTGGTTGTTGTTCATATATATATATATATATATATATATATATATATATATATATATATATATATATATATATATATATATATATATATTTATTTATATGATATATATGATTTTTATGTAAATTGATTCTGTGATTTCTTTCAAATTTGCATCTGTGAGACTATTATATTTTATTTTTGTTTTTATTTTATTTCATTTCATTTGGATGGACTACATTTTAAGTGTTTTTCTTTTACAACATCATTTTAAAACTTTTTCTCATGACATTTTCTTCTTCCTCGTGACTATTTCGATGATGGTTAATAAGAAACGAAGAGAGTCGGCTCTAGGCTCTTGTGTCTCTCGGTGGTGGTGGTGTTGGTGTTTGGACAGCTGCTGTCTTTTCCCCCCGAGCTGTCACACTCAGCGAGCCCAGGCCGAACAGGTCAGGGTTTATTTGTCAGAGTTCAGAGAAAAAGGAACACTTTCGTGCTCGAGTCCGGAGTTGACTGACAGAGACACAAATCTCAGGGATAATTACTGTTTTTATTCGAGGTCACCCACAAGGTCACGACTTTATGAATGTTCTACTCACAGAAACTGAAACACCGAAAAGTTCTGAGTGATGCATTTGCTTTAACAACATAATCCATAAGTGAATTTGGATAAGCTTTATTTTTATCTTATGTATTTGTATAGCAAGTGAGTTAAGAGGACCTAAAATATACAAAAGTAAAATTTCTCATGTTAAACCCTTATAATTATCAAATCAAGCTGATTAAAGCAGCGTCCCTCTTTACCTTAGAGATACTTGACCTTCTTAATTTGTGGTTTTATTTACATAATGATTATTTTATTTTGATTTATTTTTTATTTTATTGTGAACTTGATTTAATGGCAGAAAAATGTTTAACAACCGTCTTCATATACAGTGTTGTTTTATTTACATATTCATTTCATTAATTTATTTTATTTTATTTATGTATTTCATTTATTTGTTTTGTAATTTTAAAAAAAAAAATTTTTTTTGAAAACATAAGCTCAGGCAGGTTTAACACAGAAATTAGTAACACTTTGTTTGCATATCCAGTGTTGTTTTATTTACATAATAATAATTTTAGCTCAGTTTAGTTTAGTTTATTTCAAACCTGACTTAATGAAAAAATAGCTTATTATTATTATTATTATTATTATTATTATTATTATTATCATTGCTTTTTTTTTTTTTTTTTTTTTTTTTTTTTTTTTTTTTTTTTTTTTTTTTTTTTTTTTTTTTTTTTTTTTTTTTTTTTTTTATTAAACCAGGAGCTCAGTTTGGTTTAACACAGGAATTAGAAACACTTTCTTCTTCATATCCAGTGTGGTTTTTATTTTTGAAATATTGATTCTTTTCAGCAGAGGGTGCTGTTGCATTCCTGGATAATCAATAGTCCATTCACACTCACTAACTCGGCTATAAATCACGGCTTCTCACTCACACTCACACTCACACCGAGTCTCGGAGATTAGGCTGAATGCTGGTGTATTTGCTGGTGCAGTCACTGAGCTGTCGTGAGGTGCAGACCTCAGGATACATCACAAAGGATAAAGTAACACTAATGGTTTTAAAAGATAGGCCTAGCCTTCACTCGGGCCTCAGCACGTCTCTCACACCTCACCATATGGCTGTCTGGGGTCACTTAAAACTGAGCGTGCCCTGTTTTTCAGAGCCATGAAGTAAGCCAGGTCTGCTCCAGGGCTGTTAAAAAAACACCTGGTGTTATTTATCAAAGAAATATGTCTAATCGTTGATGTGAAGTTTTCTTTAAGGAGCCATTTATTTAATATTTATGGAAGGAGTCTCCAGTGTCAGCGCTTTGTAACAGTCAGTAAGTTACACTTTTCTCAGTAACATGACAAACTGTAATTTTTGCTTTATTAACTTCAAGAGAGAGGAAAAAGAGAGTCTGGTGATGTGTTTATAGCTGCTATAATATAAGTGAGAACAGGCACTAACTTGTTTCAAAGATGTTGAAAATGTACATTAAAGGTAAATGTACATATACTTCATACAGTACACGTGCATTAGGGAATATATTGCATAAATGTAATGTATAGTCTTTTTTTTTTTTTTTTTTAGCATATCACAATACATTTTGTTCCATATTGGGTTTTTTGACCACTACAATATTTATAGACATATATATTTATTTTAAAAAAAGTAGTTGCAATAAGCAATATTTTTTATGAATGTGACAGAACTGATGGAGAAGTTAGGAAATCCCAGTCTGATAATCTGAGTCATTCAGAGTCACATGATTCATGTCACATGATCACACTTCTTTCAACTGGCATTCCACTTTTAACAACAAATCAGTTTTCTTGCTGCTAAAATGAAACATTCTGGAGGGAGAGTGTTTGGAAATAAAATTCACCAGTGTATATATGCATCATATCATATGAGATGAAGGAGAAGCAGCGTGTGCTTTTTGCCATTGCAGCCATCTATCTGCAGCGAAAGCACAAACGCTGGACTGTCTGGGTCCATGAAACAATTCAGACTCGCAGGCAGCATGTCTCCCCAGCATGGACCATGTGCACTCTACTGTCTTCACTCCTATTGGTAGTCGCTGTACCAGGTTGCTCCAAATTTGCATAAAGTTAAACTTTTCTCAACTTTGTCACGTCCCTGGACAGGCCCACGTCTAGTCGTCGACGGTTGCTGTCACTGGAAGTCGGCATCTCTCATTGAAAATGAATGATCTCCGGTCACTTTGTCACTGCGAGTTGCTGCATGTGTAACTTAATGTAACTTAATGGTTAAAGCACATGTAGCTTAAAAATAATTCTCCTTTATAACCTATTGAAGAGGCCTGGTGACTGAAGGCAGCAAAATGTAAAGTCAGTTCATTTATCGATCAATATTAATGCAACGTATATAAAATAAACATCTGTGGGCTGATGCCATTAGCTATGATAGCCTGATATATTAGCCTGATATCAGAGACCCCTTGAAGCAATTGTTTAAAACACTCAATTTATGTTTCCTTGCAACTAAATATGGCCAGAAATGCATACCACATCAGTACACACTTAATAACATCATAATAACATCATGTGGTGGGAAAAATCCTGATATTCTGAGTCTCATAGGCTCTAAAATCAAACAACATGGTTGCCTTCTGTGTGCTGGGAACCAAATTCAACCAGGTATGTAAGTATTTGTGATTTTTTTTATCCTCCATCCTGATATGTTTAGAGAAAAATACAGTCTGTAGGAACATTTTGGAACATTTTTAATGAATGCTACATACATATGCCTCAGTGATGGCCTTTTTTTAAAAAAAACATTATACACACAATGGGTAATGTTTCTTTGTGTTTCTGTCATGATTGTGTAACTTATTAACCAGATAGATAGGCAGATAGATCGATAAATACAGTAAGTACAGTACCTGAAGGTGTGGTTAAAGTTTGTTTTTTTTTCTTTGCATTGTTTTCATAACAATAGTTACCATAGAGGCAAGAAAATAATTGAAAACCATCTGTGGGATATTCTGTAGGTACAATAAAACATACCACAGCGCTAATGAACTCTCAGTTCTGATAAGTTTTCTACAACTGCAGCTCTCACTGTAGTGCAGCTACGAATCACAGGTTCATATGAATGCTCTCTTTGTAGTATGTTATCGATTCTATAGTAACAACTTGCACAGTTGTATAAGCAGTGTATAATCTAAGTCTAATAATAAACTGATTAAACACATGCTATCTAACAGAAGAAGGTATGATCGTTAACAACGTCATTGGAAATGTGTCAGCGCTTTCAGGAGAAAGCAAAAAATAGCGATTGTTTATAGCTGTTATTATGTAAGTGATAATGAGAACAATTCAATTCAATTCAATTTTATTTGTATAGCGCTTTTAACAATGGACATTGTCACAAAGCAGCTTTACAGAAATAAATGGATTCACAAAAATATATTGTAAATATTTAAATTTATCACTGTGAATTTATCCCTAATGAGCAAGCCAGTGGCGACGGTGGCAAGGAAAAACTCCCCGAGATGATATGAGGAAGAAA
>CM040454.1:30217754-30258683 GCA_022758105.1 Pangasianodon gigas | reverse complement strand
TGTATTTAAAGTTTTTTAGTTTAATCTAAAGAATATATTATTAGTACACTTGAAATTAAAGTACATATTGTTGTGAAAGTAGAATTTAAATTAACATTAATTACAAAAATTATCAAATTATGACCATTTATCAGAAAATAAAAACATCATAAACTGTATCCAGTTTAGGGCAAAATGGCAATGAGTCATTTTGGAGCCAGTAGGAGTCGACTCTTAATAGTGACTTATTGGTGAGCTGAGCCAAATAATCTGTCTCACTGAAAAGAAGCAGAATTCTCCTCACTATTAGACATGCTGTTTGACTTTTATTCATCTCCAAATATGTGCCAAAGATAAAGCTGTATAACAGTAATAGTCCAAACGTGAGTCAACCTTCATATTCAAAATAAGACGTGGGTTTCTTTAAGCCTTTGGCATGTTTCACACTTCCTGTACACTTTGTACTGAGTGTATAGTTCAATTTAAAAAAAAAAAAAAAGCTGTCTATTTATATGTAACACTCTCAAATATTTGCCTGCCACAAAGCAGAAGTGATTTCAAATAGGAAGAAGAGTCACTGCTTCACTCGTGTGAAAACACAATGACACTTAAGCTCATCCACGTCTCATTGTGTCCTCTTTATATGAGCGCACTGAAGGCTCTTTCTTATAGGAAGTTAAAAATGCTCAAGCATGCAGTTCACAATCTTTCATTTGTTAGGAAATCTCTACAACTACCTTTTACATAAACAGAACTGAAAGTTCCTCTGCTGAAAGTAATAGTGTGAAGACAAATATCTATATAAGAGATGTTTGTGCTAACTTGTTCCTTATTTTGTGTTATTCTTCAGAGTCTGGCAGCTGAAGCTCCAGAGCATCAGCCCGCCTCCAAGTCCAGCCAGGAAATCAACTTCTCCATCGGCTTCACAGATCTCAATGGTAATAAAAAACATGTGACTCTACAGTAAAGCAACCTTTTCACTTTCCCTTGCCCATACTGTATATTGCCTACTGTGGGAGCCTCTATTCCTCAGGTTTAGTACTTTGTTTGGAAAATATGGTGTTAATTAGCTGTAAAATTGCAGTAAATTATAATAGAGTGCAGGCAAAGTGACGCATGGAGAATGTCTGGCTACTGTGCAGACGGCAGTTAAAATCAGATTAGCATCAAACCACATGGGTGGTTAGCCAGTAAAGATAGAAAGAAAGAAAGAAAGAAAGAAAGAAAGAAAGAAAGCTTGAAGTCTCAGTGAGGTTTTAATGTGTTTTCTGTTCATTTTAAAGAGCTGTCTGTGGCCTGTGTTCACATTTTTTTTTGCATCACCAGACCCTGGAGACAGTCACAATCACGGGCAGTACTAAAGTACTTCCTTGCCGATAGAAGATAGAAGTGTTCATTTTGTTCATTTTTACAGATTGAGTACTTGACCGACCAAATGAATGAGTACATGTGTAACCTACATTCATATCCAGGGTTGATCTCGACTTTCTGAAGTGTATTGTGTTTTGCATTCTTTTATTTTTTTAATTTTTTCCCCATTCTCCCAATTGAGTCTTGGCCAATTCCCACCCACCAGATAGCTCTTCTCTATCAGGTGGAGGGTGAAGGTTAACACACACTTCCTCCAGCTAACCACATCTTTTCAAGCTTCTGCTCATGCTGCGTCACAGTAACACATTCAGAGGAAAACGCTATCTGCCCTCTTCCACATACATGAGCTCACAGACGCCCACAATTTGCTAGCGTCACTGTGATTGACAGGCGGGATAGTAACAGCAGTTTCGCTTTATTTGACTCCCAGCCACGGATGGCTGTGGCATCATCAGGATTCAACCTCGTGATCTCCTGATGATAGGCCGATTGTTTTGTGCCACTGTTGTGCCACTCTGAAGCCCTAAAAGTCTGCTGCACTGTAGCAGAATTAAAATTTTATTGAACAGATGCAGTAACAACTTTGCACACACTAAGCTTAATGAGGTGGGCTAAAAAGCTTTGTTTTAAAAAGCTTTGTTTTCAATATCTGATATCTGGTATCAGATGTTAGGTCGATATCAGGATCAGAAAATGCTGGATCAAAAAAGAAAGGACCGATTCTGTAATAAACTAATAAGCTATAATAACCTGCAATAAGTTTTATTTTAAAGTTGTAATGAATTAAATTATATAAGATATTAAACTGCAATTACAGTTCCTTTATTTTCAATTGTCTGCTTTTGCACACATTTAGTTGGTATTATTTATTTATTTATTTATTTATAAGAAGTTTATCTGAAGAACGATGGCTATGTATTTCTTCTCGGTGTTTATAGTTTGAGTGGGTTAGTTTCAAATGACCTGCTTAATTTTTTTTTAAATGCTGATTTCAAAGCTTAGTTGGCTTGATTGAGAAAAATGATTGGATCAGTAATCAATATCCATGTCAGAGAAGGCTTGCTGTTAGACAGCCCTTTCATTCAAACCCTGAAACACAAAATATCAGTTTGTCCTTTTGTGTGCTTTGTGCTCTGATTGGTCAACATGTGTTTAGTTTCCCTTCTAATTTCTCCTGGAAAGGCATTATGATAGAGTGAATAATCCACTCAGATCGGGTTCATGACACCTGCTATAGTATTTAAAAAGCGTCTTTATGATCACGAGCAATGATGTGTTTAGCTTTATAAAATGAGTCAAATGGAGATTGAGTCTCGGCGGTATTTTATGTTGTGTAAATACACGACATGTACTTGTCACGAAATTTTAACAGGAAGTACACTGAACTAATTGTGACATTGTTGAAAGAGAGGGAAGGATTATGACTTCTAGTTCATTTATACCAACCAGCCTTGGAGAGAATTTTAATAAAAGTTTAAAATGTTTTTAACATGTTTTTGTTATGTTATTCATGAATGTTCCTCTCTAACATCGCAGCATCTCTAAATGAACTGGAGGATAATGATCTGGATGCTCTGATGGCTGATCTGGTGGCCGACCTGAACGCCACGGAGGAAAAGTTTGCTTCTGAGAGGGTGGCCATAAAGGATCATATGCCACCCCCATCTCTACCTGTCCCAACAGCCCATTTTACCCCTGCAGCCCCCGCAGCCCCCAAAGCCCCCACAGCCCCCACAGCCGCCACAGCCCCCCCGCCCTTCCAGGCTAAAGCTGAACTCACACGTTTGCCCAGTAATACCTCAGGTTTGACCTCTACAGCCAGCAACACTTCATTACCACCTCCTCCTCCGTCCAACGCTAAACTTTCTAAGGTAAACCTGAGTCATTCACACACACAAACACAGAAACACACACACACACACACACACACATTTTATGAGCTAGGACCTCCTCCACACAGGCCACAGTTTATTACAGTGATCTTTAACACACACAGGATGAGACATGATCGTGAACATCAGCTGACCCTGGTGGCTCCAAAATATATATTTAATATTAATGGCATTAACATACATTTTACATGTTATTATATTAAAATGTGATCACATGTGAAGGTGTATTTCAACATTTCAACATTATTTCAGTTTGATCTCGAGTAGACATGTGGGACATCACATGAACAATATGTGATCACATGGGAAAAAGAATGATTCATGGGCAAAAATCACAACTGAAAAATTGAACCATGTGTCCTACATGTGAAAAATTAAGACATGAAAATAGATTAATCGTGTATAGAAATCACATAAAAGTAAAAAATAAAAAAAAATACGTCCTACATACCAATGAAAAAAATAAATCATGTTTAAAAACAAAAAAAAACCAAAACAGTAAAGACATCTACAGTGGAGATATATATATATATATATATATATATATATATATATATATAAAAGTTTATACACCCCTGTTGAAATTGCAGGTTTTTGTGATGTAAAAAAAATAAAAAAATTAAACCAAAATGATGTGATATAGCGACCAGCAAAATTCGAAGGTAAAACAAATAGAAACGATTCAGGGAAAAAAAAGAAATATAAAAAATTTTACACACATTTGTTTCTAACATTTTTATAATTGTTAATAAAAATTACAGTTGCTTTTTAACTTCATAAGTATTTGAGGGAGAAAACTGTTCTAGGTTTTGATGGTTCTGGAGGTTCTCGCATATGTACCTACAGCTTATTCAGCCCCGAAGAGGAGTAGTCCTTTTTACTCTTTCAGACGAAAAATGTTAGCTAAGTACAATGATGTTAGCTAAATCGAACATGAGAAAATCGAGATGAGACAAGAGATTACTAATATGAGATGGCCAGAACTGGGCGGGGCTTCCAGGGGGTCAGTTAATATCAGAGAGTTCAAAACACCTACTCGACTCCAGATTCATATGTCAGTAGGCTCATCTGCTGTTTTATTATGAGAAGAAAAAAGGCTCTTTTTGTGTATTTCTGAGTGATAACTCATTGCGGTGTAGTCTGATGTTAAAATGTGGAGCAGCCACACAAAATGCATGAAGGTTACCAGGTCTGTTTATGTCGTACCTGTGACATGACTCTGATCTTTGGTGTTTTTTCAGGAGGAAATAGAAGAACAGATGAAAGCAGACAAAATCAAACTCGCCCTGGAAAAGCTGAAAGAAGCCAAAGTGAAGAAGGTGAGCAGAATCTCTCTTCAGCTCTTGAACAAACTCGCGAATGTGTATTTTTACACATGAAATTATTACACAAGAAATTACACAAGATCATGCTAATAAGTTATTTTCTAGCTAACGATGGATTGGTTTGTTCCTTGCCTTGTCTTTTTTTATTTATTTATTTTTTTTTTTGTGAAGCACTTTGAGATTTTGGACTCAATATGAAAAGTATTATTATTATTATTATTATTATTATTATTATTATTATTATTATTATTATTATTATTACTATTAGGTACAGTTGTTGTAGTTTTTAGACACCTTAACATTTTAGGTTAAAGTCTTTCAGTTAATAGCCTAAAGATGTATTATGATCTAAACATTCCAGACTGACTCATGTTTTACTTGGTGATGTCATATGTCCAAACTATTTCACTCTACCATTTCTTCACCCATTTCTCCAAAATCCATTCATCATAATAAGCGATGTGTAAGTCATCCAGCTCGCTGGACACAGTGATAATAACACAGGCAGGTGTAAGTTTCCTGTCCACATGTGAAACTTTGTCAACTTTCGAGGTGTTATTTGTGGAAGTGCAACGTGTCAGGGAGAGATGAGCTATGTAAGTGTGTGTGTGTGTGTGTGTGTGTGAGGAGAAAAGGTTGGTTTGATCACTACTGCAGGGTTAGAGATGATTGAAGACACATTATTCAGAAATAACTCTGATGCTCATATTTATAAGTTGCTCATAAGCTCATAAGCTCCTGGTTGAACAATTGCACATTTTGACGACATAGAACAGTTACAGAAGGGAATGATTTATAATCGCACTATTCCTTGTCACCCAGTTGAGGATGGGTTCCCTTTTGAGTCTGGTTCCTCTCAAGGTTTCTTCCTCATATCGTCTCAGGGAGTTTTTCCTCACCACCGTCGCCTGAGCTATACAAATAAAATTGAATTGAATTGAATATTGTTAGTTTATTGCCAAATGCTGCATGCTTAGTTCTAGATAACAATATGGCTTCCACCAGTAAAAAATAGCACTTGATCCAGCGCATTATTATTATTATTATTATTATTATTATTATTATTATTATTATTATTATTATGCTCTGACAGTTACTCATGCACTAAGGCAAGGTCATGAAGCCATAGATGTCACTAAATTGTTGCATTTAGGCTCTTATTATGCTTTAATTTGCTATTCTGATTTGTCGAATTAATAAATTAATGGCAATTTTTTTTGTTAATTTCATAAAGAAAACCCCTACGGTTTAAATGATAATCTGATTAAGCATTCATCTGCTACACTTGCAGCTCACTTTCAGTGTTTTTCATGATTTTATCCATAAAAATTCAAATAATCAATGTGTCTGATTAAGCTAGCATCTTCTCCGTGAACTTTATCGACTTTAAAGGGACAATGTTATTAATTAATTAATAGTGTGACATTTATGTATTTAAAATTGGCCTCAAATGACTTTCCAGAGTGTTTTTGAGAGTATTTACAGCCAAAACATAGATTGTGATCAGTGTGATATATTGCGGTTACATCAAACAGTCAGACAGCGGCACTGGACTTAATACTGCTCCTCGTGCGAGCCGATATCATGCAAGAAAAATGCACTTAATTTAAAATAAATAAATAAATAAATAAAATGTAAAAATAGTCTTACAATAATGATTTTTTTTTTTTCGTATTTTGTAATTAGTGTTTTAGCTTAATACTTGGTCATTTAAATTTATATTTTATAATTGATATGAAATATTAGAAAATTAAAAGGTTATAATTTACTAACTATATTTTTGTTAAAAGTAAATACTTTATTTTATTTTTTGCATGACTATAATATTTTTAACACACTAATGAAATGGATTTGAAAGCGGGTATCTGACAAGTGTATGTTCTGAAATAAATGAAATTTTGACTATAAATATATATTACAGTAATGTATTTATTAAAAAAAAGTACAATGTGTTACAATTTTGCATTTATTTGCAAGCATTTGAGATTAATATATTTGTGGCATTTTTAATTAAATTGATATGTTTGTTAGTATCTTTACAACATACAACATAGTGCATTTGTTTTGCACTAGTGTAGTCCAGAGTCTAAGAAACGATCAGAAGATGGTTAGACTGTGATTAGAGTGTGTATGTGTGTGTGTGTGTGTGTGTGTGTGGACCAGTTTGATGACGCACACAGATGCTACAAGTCCATACACGCACCCTCTCTCCTGCTGACGTCTCTTTTCCATCTTTACTGGGTATTTAAATCCAGCCTGATGTTAAACATCAGTTGTGATGCCAGAACGTATGTGTTCATTTTATAAGAGTAGAAATGAGTGCTGATCTGATAACTCAGGAAATGGCTGATATCACAGGAAACACGTGCCTAGGCTAAGAGCAGATGCAACCGGTTGTGTTTTTGTGGTGTTTCTCTCAGTGGTTGTTCTTTTCTAAAAGGTGATCTGAAACAAAAACCTCTTCTGAAATTAAGAATTGGGAGAGCAGATTTCTTCTTCCTCCAGGTGTTTCTTCTCAAACATAGAGCTGCAGTATAAATGATATTTCCTGCTCAGAGAGAATAACTAAGGTATTGTGTGTGTGTGTGTGTGTGTGTGTTTGTGTGTGTGTGGTATCATTTCTCAAGAAAAAACAAATTTGCCTCTTAAACGTTAAAAGATTTCCCTTTTCTCTTTCCCTCAAACACACCGCTACTGATCTCTGACCTTTACCAGACCTTTACCATTTGGATGAACTTTTGCTTCGTGTTTATATTGAAGCATATTGTTCTAATTTGTGTAACAAAATCCATGACTTGCAACATGACCCTGAATTTGTAGGGAAAAAATTGGAGCAAAGGTCCATCCATCCATCCATCCATCCATTACCGCATATCCTATCCCAGGGGACTCAGGGCAAAAGGCAGGGGACACCCTTGCCAACCCATCACAGGGCACAATCACACACACACATTATAGACAACTTGGAAATGCCAATCAGCCGACAACGCATGTCTTTGGACTTGGGGAGGAAACCGGGGTACCCGGAGGAAACCCCCGAAGCAGGGGGAGAAAGTGCAAACTCTACACACAGAGGGTGGAGGCGGGATTCAAACCCCCAACCACGGAGGGGCGAGGCATCAGTGCTAACCACTAAGTTTTTGTTGCAAATGAGAAAAAATGTGGCACCTGTTAAGTTAAACTAGCTTGCTTATTGTCTTGAGAGATGGCACAGAGTCCTGAGTTTACCCCATGATCCCCAATAATGAGGCTAATTTTAAAAAAATCAAATCAGAATCACTTTATTTGCCAAATAACAGGAATCTATCTTGGCAGATCAGTGCAAGGACATACTATAATGTGCAAACAGGCAAAGTGCATGAACACACAAAAGTGCAGCAATGAATAAAAAACAAATACAAAGACCACATTCAGCATTATTTGGTAAGGGAAAATCAGTTTTTCTTATTTGTCTTAAGTGGTTGAGATCTCACTAAAACCTGCCACATTTACTGTATATGTATTTAGGTACTGAGTATAATGGCAAAAGGTGAGAAAAAACTGTACAAAATGCAACATGAACGCAAAGTAAGAGAGTGTAGACATGAGCAAATATATCATAAGAAACCAAATTTCCTGCTCTTTCCTAATTTCTCGGTTTTTTTAGCTACTCAGACATTTAAATAAATAATGGTTTTGTCTTATTAAATAGTGGTTTTGAGCTTCCACAAATTTAATGCCTGCCCTTCAGTGGTATTAATTGGTGCTCATTATCACTGTTTCTGTCTTTCAAGCTGCAACGAATCAGACTGCAATTGTTAAATTAATGTGTTTGCGTGGACTCCACCCAGGGTTTTGCATTTTTATGTTTTGAATATTGATTAAGGCAAATATCCAAACCCGAGAAAATGAGCTAGTCCTCTGAAGACCATGCTAGCTGAAACAGCTTTTCTTTTTCATATTTTATAAGTGAATACATCAAGACCATAGACATACAGTATAATCATAAAGTAACTGTTAAACATTAGACACATTACAGTTATACAGTCACAGGCGCATATATATACATACATACATACATACATACATACAGTACATTTCCATTTCTGTAGAGTACGTCTGCTCCATGTACCAACACAAACTCTGTTTCCCAGAATCCTTAGGCAAAATGAACTACAAATCCTCATTCTAGTTTCCTGGCTCTCTAATCACTACCACCTGTTTCCAATCAGCACTCTCCCCATAAATAACTCAGACTTCCAGTAAATCTTTGTGAAGTCTCGCTCCTAGCGGTTCACTAGTGACCTTACTGAGGCTTTTGTTTGTGTGTGCACTTTCCCAGTATTGGCCCTGTCTGTGCGTTTACTGAGCTCTGTCTAGCTAAGTTAGATCTGTCTGCTGGTCACTTGACGTCTTGCCTGTTTATAGCTTTTGGTTTTGGCTTGCCTTTTTGGATTCGTGTGCTTTGTTCAATAAAAAACGTACACTTGTATTAAAACCCAGTTCATGCCTGAGAACACACCACATCTATTTTATTTTTTCAGAGCGAATATTGCAGATGAAAGTAAAAGCTAACTAAAATACAGCTTTTTCTAACCCCATGTTCACACTAGATCATGACAGGTCATTGTATGTTATGTAAATTATGTACATTATAGACATGGAGTCACAATTTCAGTGACAGCAGCAAGTAGCAAAGCAACAGTGCAATAAGCTATATTTAAATTGACATTTTCTCAATTCTGTGCAAATTTGGGATGACTCAGTAAAGCCACAAATCCAAACAACTGACTCAAATGAGTTCTCAGACTAATCCTATGGGGCGTGTGGTCCGACGTTTCTTCAGTTCCCCCACTCACAACTTTAGTTCCTACCTGCGATTAGTGCACATTTACTGTTTGACGGGGTTTGACTGTGGTTTCATCTTATCCTGTCATATACAACCTCTCAGTAAATGTATACTGAAACATTACGAATATAAGTATGCTTGGAAGGAAGTAGCGGAGATCGTTGATGCCTCTGGTGATTGTACGTAGTTAGCTTGCCTTGCTAATCCGCCAATGAAGCTAGTACAAAGCATGTAACATGTAAATCAAATAACCAATTTTCACACTGATTAGTGCATTATTTAATTAGTGCTTTTAGCGTTTCTTGTGGGCGTGGTCTGCCCAGCACTTTTTTTATCACTTACTAGTGTGAACGTAAGGCCCTTAAGGTCCTTAAGGCATGTTCAGGGTATTACAGGGGCTGTGATCTTGTATTAAAGGTGAAGACTCTCACCCTGGTGAGTTTGTTCTCGTTGCCTGGATGAACGCTAAAGTCTAATATGTGACCCTGACCTGAAGTTTCTGTTGAAGATTTATTATGAAGATTTATTAGGTCATGCTGTATGTGCATGCTTCTTCATCATAATCATGTAAATCATCCAGGCAGCTCAGAGACGATGATACGTATACTGCATGCAGGTTTAAGTTTCCTGTTCACACATTCACACATATTTTTGTCATAATTCGAAGTGTGATGTGGAAGCTGAACAGATCTGTCATGGAGAGAGGAGCTGTGAAAGTGTGTGTGTGTCTGTGTGTGTGTCTGTGTGTGTGTCTGTGTGTGTGGGTGTGTGTGGGTGAGAGGACAGGTCAATAACTTCTGCAGGGTTATGGTGTGATATTTTACCAAAGTGCTGTTGAATTCTCAGTTCTCTGAAATGTCAGAAGGTGATACTGACAGTCCTGTGACTGCAAGTCACAGGTTTATATTAATGCACTCGATGTAATACATTGTCATTTCCATAGTAACAACTTAGACAGGGACTTGTACATCAGATGCACTACATAAAGTATTCAAAAACCATGTGTAATCATTGATATGGTGAAGTTTTCTGTAAGGAGATTTTTTTATATTTAACATTTATGGAAGGAGTCTCCAGTGTCAGAAGTAAATCTGTAACTTTAAATCTTCAGGACAGAAGAGTTTACACTTTGTGGTTTCTTGGTAAAATGACATGCCGTGTTTTTATTATCATTATCATTATTATTATTATTATCATTATTATTAACTTCAGAAGAGAAAAAAGAGAGGCTGGTGAGGGAACAACAGTTTATAGCTGCTATAATGTAAGTGATAACAGGAAGTAAATTATTTCACAGATGTTCCACAACATTAAATGCAACTTTAAACAGATTAAAGTATTATTATTATTTTATTAGTAAAGAATGTCAAATAGAATTGACAAATTGCTGTGGTATAAGTGAAATAAAACACTTCATTATAGGAAAATAAATAACTCTGGGATGGTAACAGTAACTCTGTTTCATCAGATCACCCTGTTGTTGATTACTTTCCTATAACAGCACAACACAAAGTGTTTTATTCCTTACATAAACAGCTTCATGCATTGATTGATACCTGAACGGAGATTCGAGGTTCATGTGAATTTAAGACTTAGGATTAGGAAATAGTGTAGAATATAAGTTCTATAGAATATAAGGATGTTCAGGATATCTGTGATGTTTTCTCTGAGCGTCTCTTCGCTCACTGGTGGAGGTATAGCGAGTGTGTTCGTGTTTATGTGAGCAGTGTTGGAACTGAATGTGTGTTGTGTGTGAAACAGCTGATAGTGAAGGTGCAGATGACGGATGGCAGCTCCAAGACTCTGATGGTGGACGAGAGACAGACGGTGAGGGACGTGTTGGACAACCTGTTTGAGAAAACACACTGTGACGGCAACGTGGACTGGTGCGTGTGTGAGACCAACCCAGAGCTGCAGACAGGTGAGACACACACACACACACACACACACAGAGAGACACGTATTGTATGTTTGCCTTGTGAGGACCTTCTACTGCCATAATGATTAATGCAGATAAATTCATGTTATGCTATGCCTAGATCTAAAGCTCTCTTTTTATGTATGAAATCAGCAACACTTCTATTTATTCGTGTCATCATGTTGCAAAAAGGTCGACTCAGCTTAGGAATTTTTTAATAAATGTTCCTCTTAGCAGTTTCGTGAATAAGTTTTGAGAAGAAACTCTTAGCTAGGAACTTTTATGGTACCTGTTATATGAATAAAATTGAAGTGAAAGTGAAATTTAAAAAAAAAAACATTTGCGAGGATTAACAGGTTCCATATTTTAAAATGTATTCAAGATTTTTCTTTCTCCTGTCATTTTGTTTTTCTTGTAGCTCTGCTTTCACAAGCTATGTTACAGTCTGTGATTAGTCATCTGCAATGCCAGGGTCATTTCTTGTTATAAATGATGGTTGTTAGTTATATTAACTGAAGAAATCTACCACATCCTATACTGACAGATCGAAGTCTGGCTTGTGAGGCTAGCATGCAAGTGAAGACGTATGCATTTTAAATTGCGACCAGATGAGTAAGAGCCTGAAAACAGATTTTTTTTCCCCTGACGATAATAATCTCTGAGGAAGTAGCTGGGCCCGAATACACCAACGGTGTTCTTTCCTCTTGTCATGAGTCTGTTTGGTCACATGTGTGCACCATACACACACACCCCCATGTGCTGAAGAATACAGGAAAAGCCTCAATGTGTTCAGTTAAAACGGTCTTCCTGTTCAAACTCACACCCTGTATTTAACCCCAGTAAACAGCCTCAGGCCACCATCACACCAGCTCCATTAAAACCTTTTTCATCAGTGCATGAGCTCTTTTATCCAGAAGCTAATATGTTGTAGCCACTTTAACACACTGCTCCGGTACTTGGGTGGGCACTGGAAAAAAACTGGGGGTGTGAGATATAAACACTTGTCACTGGGGTGGGAACCTCAAGGGTACATCAAGTGGGACATTATGACTCTTATAAAGTGCTTGTTACTGATTTAATGAGCCACAAACATGTACCATGTACCGCAGGGCACCTCCTGATTGGTCAGAAGGTGTCAATTAATTTTCTATAACAGCAGCTCTGACAGTAGTTCCAACTGCAAGGCATGTCACAGGTTTATATTACTGTGTTATCATTTCTATAGTAACAACTTACACAGAGACATGTATGGCGGATGATCCACTTAATCTAAGACTAATAATAAAAGAAGTAACAACATGCTGCTTTTTATCAAATAAACACATATAATCATTGATATGATGAACTTTTTTGTAAGGAGACATTTATTTATTTAGCATTTATGGAAGGAGTCTCCAGTGTCAGTACACATAAAATCCACCTAGAATTTATATCCTTTACACTGTGGCCCACTGTAGTTTATGAGTTCTGTATATTAAGGACTTGTTTATAAAAGAACGCAGGAATAAATTTATTCGATCCTGATCTGACCCGAGAGTCTCCTCCACAGAGCGTGGCTTTGAAGACCACGAGAACCTGGTGGAACCTCTCTCAGTGTGGACACGAGACAGTGAGAACAAAGTGGTTTTCCAAGAGAGGAAGGACAAGTATGAAGTTTTCAAAAACCCACAGGCAAGTAACCCCGGATCTGATTGTTATACATGAAAACCTTACGCTGATTTTCACCTTGCGTTAGTGTTGGGATTGGATGAGTCATTATCTAACTTTTCTTAACCTTCCTTACATTTCACTAACATTTGTGCTTTTTTTAATTTTATATTAAATACTGTACACAGAACTCTTACAAAAAAAAATACACTGCCTTCCAGAAGCATTTTCCATATTTTGTAGTGTTACAACTTCTTTTTATTTGGGATTATATGTCATGAACCTACGCAAAACTATCCATAATATTGAAATCAATATAGGAGAATCAGTATAGCAGGGTAAGGACAAACAACCAGCAGGCCAAGGGTAACTCTGAAGGATCTGGAGACATCCACAACTCAGATGTTCATAGGACAATCACAGCCTGGGACCTCCACAAAGCTGGGCTTTATGGAAGAGTAGCGAGAAGAAAGCTGTTATTGAACAAAAGATCATATTAAATTCTGCATTGGAGACACTGCAAATGTGGAAAAAGGTTCTCTGATCTAATGAGACCAAAATTAAACTTCTTGGGAAGAACCCAAGCACTACTTATCACCTGGAGAGCACCATCCCCACTGTGAAGCATGGTGTTGGTAGCATCATGTTGCGTGATAGCGTTTAAGGAGCAGGGACTGGGAACTTGGTACAGGGCAATCCTAGAAGGAAACCTGTTCTACCTGTTTTTGAAGATTTACTCAAAACTATTCAATTATTTAATTAAGATTCTTATGACAGTACCTCGTACATTATTTATAAAAATTAAATAAAACCAAGTAAATAAAATAAAAACAACTCCAGGGTCATGGGGAAACATCTGCCGTCTGATGAATCAAAACAGTCTAAAATGTACAAAATGCATTTTTTTTATTTATGGCCATGTGAAAGCACATGTTGGAGACTCAGCAAACATGTGGAATTTGGTTTGGCTTTGGCAACAACAACTCGATACTGCTCATCGCCCTGAGAATATCATCCCTACAGTGAAGTGTGGTGGTGGTAGCATCATGTTGTGGGGCTGCAAGAGATGTGAGACCAGAGCAGAGCCCAGACCTCAGTGTGATTGAGAATTGGCTGAGAATCGTGAGACTTTGGAGAAAAAAGAAATTTACTGTTCACCAAATTTACTGTTTACTGGTCTCCAGCCATATGACAGGGCTTGAGCAATGGGTAAAAACATCAGGATCCAGATGTGCAAAGTTGATATACAGACATATCCCAGAAGACTTGCAGCTGTAATTGCATATGTAATTGCAAAAGTCATAGTTTAGTTGGTTGTTTAGTGTTAATTTTAGTGTAAATTTGATGAATTACTACAGCAAATTTAGTGAATAGATTTGAACAGTTCTAGTTAATAACTAAAATAAACTCCTTTGTTTCTTTGCCTTTGCAAAGTGATGAGGAAAAGAATCAACCGGTACTGACACTTCCATCTATTTTTATTCATTGTTTAAAATGTTGCTACATTTCTTCATATATTTTGAGTAGGAAGGAGAGTTATTATTTAGTCATGGTTTAGTTTTCATCATGAAAAAACAAGGCTGTTGAGGAATGTTTTTGGCACCAAAATACTGAGCATGTTTCTACAAAGAGCCAACTTTCTCTAAAGCAGTCACTCTGATGGAGAATCACGTCCACTTATCTGTTCAGTTCTGTGAGAACGTTTCGGCTGTACAGAATGAAGTCATCTGTAAAGCAGACCTCAAATTTGAGACATTTCCCACGCCACGTTTTCATCCTCTATTCTTGTTTTTCTGTGGTTGTCATTCTCTTCAGCTGATGTGATGCTTATTTTGTCTCACAACAACATCATTATCATCATCATCATCGCAAGGTGAGACTTGAGGCCTGAAGCAAAGAGAGATTAATTGTTCTTGCCATCTCATCTGTTTTTCTACACTTATCTTTCAATTATACTCTGCCAGTGTGGTGCATTTTTTCAGTCTCTCGGATATAAGCTGCAGCACATATGTCTGATTGAGGAGGCAGCAGATGTGATTATTATGCCAGGGTTATTATCATAACAGAGCTTCATTATCTTCCATCATTAATTCTCTGTGTTTGGTGAGAGTGTGTGTGTGTGTTTGTGTGTGTGTAACTGTTCCAAAGTGGAAGGAAAAACTAAAGGAAGCCTCGTTCTTCATCCAAACAGCTGATAAGAAACACAGCAGTACTGACTTCCATGAGAACACTAAAAATGATTACAGTAACACTGTATAAAACATTCAAGCATTCAAGCACAGTGAGTACATTAATATTTAATAATATTGTCTTCTTTACAGAACTTCTATTTGTGGAAGAAGGAGAAGAGGTCACTTAAAGACATGAAAGATAAAGATAAAGAGCTCCTTCTGGAGGTACGTGAGTTTTGGATTTATTTCGCTCTTAGGAAAAGAAGATGCTTTACTTTATGTACAGCCTAAATAAATAAGAAATAAAACACACCGTATCATGCTGTTAGAGGAAAATAATCAACATTGGGGTGGTGTGATGATGCAGACTTTATGTTACCACCCGAGGTTGATTATCTTCCAATAACACCTCATCCTGAAGTGTTTTATTCCTCTTATACCACAGCAATTTGCCAACATTTACAATGTTTTATTTACTAAAGAAGGACACATCATACTTTTTATCCATTTATAGCTACATTTAAGGTTGTAGAATGGCTGCGAAACAATTTGCTTCCTGTTCTCACTTATGTTAAAGCAGCTATAAACAATCATTCTCTCACCAGCCTCTCTTTTTTTCTCCGCTGAAGTTAGTAAGGGAAAAAAAGCAGCTTGTTATGTTACCAAGAATTTGCAAAGTGTAAACTCCTCTGTTGGAAAACTTACAGCTTCATCTCTGACTGTTACAAAGTGCTGACACTGGAGACTCCTTCCATAAATGTTAATTTAACATCTCCTTAGAGAAAAGTTCAGCATATCAAGAATTACACACATTTTAATGTTTATGTACGTATTCTCGTAGTCCCTGTATAACTTGCTAGTATAGAAACGATAACAGATTAGAATGAGTGTATTAATATTTGCGCGTGTGATTTGTTGTCAGAACTGTAGACCTGTGAGATTCGAGAATTACACAGTGCTGTGGTATAATAAATAAATTCTGATATGATTGAATACTGAAATATCTGGAGAATAATGTTATGAAATAAAGTTTATAATAAATCACGCAAATTTAAAGTAACACTGAGAGCATTCGTGCAGTGATCATTAGGCCTGATCTCTGTGAATGTGTGTTTTGGGTGGTGTGTAGGAGAACTTCTGTGGGCCGTCGGTGATCGTACCTGACCTGGAGGGAGTGCTGCATCTGAAAGAAGAAGGCAAGAAATCCTGGAAACCTCGCTACTTCCTGCTGCGTGCCTCTGGAATGTACTACTTACCCAAGGGGAAGAATAAGGTCAGCATGCCAGAGAGGACACACACACACACACACACACACACACACACACAGACACACCCTCTGTTTCTGTCAGGCCACACACACAATCCAGCTTGACTTCCTGTCCAGGTTCAGTCTCGGAGTCAGCAAGAATCAAAAAAAGCTTGAAATCTGTCTCAGTTTGAATTGAAACCAAAACTGTGTGTGTGCACATGTACTGTATGTGCATGTGTGCGTTTGTGTGTGTGTGTGTGTGTGTGTGTGTGTGTGTGGTGCATGTGTCTCAAACCTCACCATTTACATTCATCTTCTAAAAATACAGTACACCCCCCCACACACACATGCACACACACCACATTCTAGTCACAGTCACATGCTACAGTCCTACATTGCATAAATACACACTATAAATCATTTTACAACAATCTTGATCTCTTGCTTAATCATTAAAGGTGCGGTCTGTAACATTGAATATTTAAAGGTGTTTAATTTATAGAGTTTCAACACCTGTAATGATCTTTCATAATCTTATCACTTCGAAGATACATTAGAAGGAAAATAATCTATCTCAATTCAGTGTAGATTTTCTGGGCCAGAAATGAGTCCTGCCCACAGCTGGAACATGGCTGCTCAGCTCTGCTCCTTTTTCCTGAAAAAGCCAATGTGCGAGGCATACACTTTAAAATTTTACACCTTTTAAGGTTGCTCTTCTGATGGAACCCTTAAAGGTTCTATGTAGAACCCTACAACACAGTGTTTTCCTGTCAGAAAGGTTTCCAAGGTGAATGAGTGGATGTATTAACTGGGTAAGTGTGTGGAACAAACTTCAAATTATTGGTCATTATTTTCTTCTTAGAACCTATCACATTAAAAAATAGATATCTAGGTACTAAGTACTAGGAAAAATGGGTTCTTCAGTGGTACTTTGGAAATTAAGTGTTCTTAGCTTTCTTAAAGACTTTTACTTGGATCCCTTTCTGATAGTGAAGAACCTTTAAGGGATCTCCAGAAAGAGAACTGAAGAGTCATCAAGTGTACAGTTTCATTTAAGGGGAAGCTGAAAGCATGCTGGTTGTTTTTACTGCACTTGGAATTTTCTTCACAAGCAGTACGGAGGCTTTAAAAATGACAAACTGCTACTTTAAATGAATCCACGTTTTAATCAGCGTCTTGAATAATATTTTACTCACTTTCTCTGTCCATCTGTTAGGCGTCTAAGGACATGGTGTGTCTTGTGCAGTTCGATAATGTCAATGTGTATTACTGCAACGAGTACAAAACCAGATACAAAGCCCCCACTGACCACTGCTTCATCCTCAAGGTGAGTTTACTGAACACACACACACACACACACGCATAAAAAATCAAAAAACTTAATGGAAGGAGTTTCCAGTGTCTGCGCTTTGTAACAGTCAGAGGTGAAGCTGTAACTTTGGTACATGCTGTTATAGAAAAATAATCAACTTTGGAATAGTAACAGTAACTCTGCTTCATCACACCACCCCATTGTTGATTATTTTCCTATAGCAGCACTACACCAAGTGGTTTATTCCTTACATAATCTATCAAACCGATCAGTTAATTCTCGAGGTCAATAATTGTAATTTTTATTATCAATTATGTATTTATTCACTTTTTTAACAGGCAATTTACTTTATTTATTCACAAGATGAACAAGCACAGCAAAGAAAAACAAAACAGATTTTTCACACCAGTTGAACAGGATGAAGGTATACAGGGTGGTATTTTAGTGGTATTTATTTAATGGGCTAATATTAAGTCTTTAAGAGATGGTGCAATCTTACACTCTGCGAATACTGTAGCGAGTTTGGGTTAAAGGTCTTCATTATGAAAAAACAAAGAAAAACTATCAATCAGTGTGCATGTTTATCAGTCAGCAGCTGTCTATGTTATTCACTTCCTCATTTTCTACTATGTTTGTTTTAAGCTCATTGTTTAAGCTCATTTTTAGCTCATTTTTAATTTAAGAAAAAAAGGAGAAATCAGTTGGGTAAGAGAGGAATAGAAGTGAAAATCCATAAAAGAGGAAGAAAAATGTACATCTGGTAATCTGGGTGATGCAAGCACACACACAATGCTCTTTAGTCTACCAACTCCTTATCTGATTTGATTGTGTGAAATGTATATAAAATTTAAAATGTGTGAAATGAAGATGCTAGAAATAAGAAATGAGTGTTTTATTATATGCATGATTTGTATTATGTGTGATTCTGTTTTCCATGGCCGTTAACCAGCATACACTATACAGCCAAAAGTATGTGGACACCTGACCAACACACCCATATATGCTTTTTGAATGTCCCATTCCAGATTTATTCCCCTTTGCTGTTATAATAAGCTCCACTCTTCTGGGAAGGCTTTCCACTAGAGTTTGGAGCGTGGCTGTGGGGATTTGTGTTCATTCAGCTACAAGAGCATTAGTGAGATCAGGCGCTGATGTTGGTGAGGAGGTCTGGGGTGCAGTCGGTGTTCCAGTTCATCCCAAAGGTGTTCAGTGGGGTTGAGGTCAGGGCTCTGTGCAGGACACTCAAGTTCTTCCACTCCAACCTTCACACACCATGTCTTCATGGAGCTCGCTTTGTGCACAGGGGCATTGTCATGCTGGAACAGGTTTGGGCCTCTTAGTTCCAGTGAAGGGAAATTGTAATGCTACAGCAAACAAAGACATTCTCTACAATTGTGTTCTCTAAACTTTGTGGTA
This sequence comes from Pangasianodon gigas, assembly GCA_022758105.1. Lineage (NCBI taxonomy): Eukaryota > Metazoa > Chordata > Actinopteri > Siluriformes > Pangasiidae > Pangasianodon > Pangasianodon gigas. Next base: position 30,239,575 of record CM040454.1, on the reverse strand, counting down.
ACAGTTTAGAGAAGAAGCACATATGGGTGTGACGCTCAGGTGTCCACATACTTCTGGCCATATTATGTATAACTGCCTTATGAAATCGGTATATTTTAGGTTGTATCATTATGAGTAGTGTCTTAAGTTCTCATTTTGTAACATGTGACACACAAACTACAGTTATTATTTCCATTAATCTCTTAAATTACCTCTTAAATAACTGGTTTTATTGGTATCTGTAAAGAAATTCCATCTTTTAAACCCCATATATGAGGATTGCTCCCATACAGAGCAGCCTGTTTCACCCAGGCACACACTCAGCCTCAGAATTATTGGCACCCCTTCATGAACCAGTGCAGACATGAATTATTTACATTTTCCACTCAAGCAAAGTGGTGAAACTTACTGAGGAGAAAATGATAGACGAAAAGAAAAGTCCTTAGACATCCTGTAAAATATGAAGGAGGATCATTGATGCTTTGAGGTATTGTAAATGTTGACAGTTTCCTGGAGTCTGGATGCATCTGTCAGGAGGTTAATGTTTGCCTATCTTTTTATAAGATATTGTCCCCAAATCAACACACATAGTCATCGTAATTGTTTGCGTAATCGATGATATATTGTGAAGTTTTCTGTGAGGAGATGTTTATTTAGCATACAAACAAGGTATTACGTTTCACAAAATTCAGTGTAACTACAAAAAGATAAAAACCACACATTCTTAAATTAATGATAACAGTAATCACTGGCAAATTGCTGTTGTATAAAAAGGAATAAAATACTTCAGGACAAATAATACTCAACTTCGAGGTGTTAACAGCAACTCTGCTTCGTGTCAGGCTGCATCACACCACCCTTGTTGTTAATTATTTTCCCTCCAAAGTCTTTCATTCCTTACTGACCTAATACATAGATGGCTGGATAATGAGCTGATTCAGGTAGGTGAGGAACGGCAAAAAACAAAAACAGGTCTTTGAGTAGCCAGGGCTGACACTGAGAATTTGTCAGGAGTTCTGAGTACTTGATTTTGTGCTTTTGTAGTTTCTGTGTGAGTTTTGGTTGATACTTGTTAGTTGTAGCAGTCGGATGCCTTTATTTAGTCTGTGCTGAGCCACAGTGGAAAACCTGATGTGCTGAGTTAACTGAATAAGAGCTTTTTAAGGATCCGAAAGTCCACTATCTTTTGGTCGTGAAACTGTTTTATCAGCAGAAGCAGCTGTGAGGCAGGAGTTATGGTACATGCCAGTTAGTTCATTTTCACCCTTGAGTCCAGTGTTTGGTACTTTTGGTGAAGTGTGAATGCGGAAGCGGTCCAGAGAACTGATCGTCTGGTCCGCTTGAAAATGGTGGTCTGGGGTGTTTCACATCGGGTTAGGGAAAACGGTTGGAATGCCTTATTGATCTATAAAACCAGACTTTCACAGGACTGAAGCACTATTATTAGCTCACATCTGTGGTGTGAGCGCTTGCACTTAGAACACTGCAAAAAAAACACATCTCATGGAGGCCATGCATCCAAAAAGTAATGTTCTTCGCTGCTTGAGTGTTGGTACCAAAGGAAAATAATAAAATACAGCAAACAGAGGAGCCTAGAGCTAGGCTTGGCTTGATCGACAATAGTATCAGGAATCTATCACGGTGGCTCTCATGTAGGACAATTTAAATGTCTACCAGAAAATGTGGTGTGTGCAGCTTTAAGCTCAACAAAAATAAATTGTACCAGTGTTGTGTTGTATTTTGAAATATGTGTTTTTTCTCACCTATTTTGTATCCTATACAAACCTTAATAGCCTGCTTCAGAGCAGAGCAACAAACCACCTTTCTCTGGATGCATCTTAGATCAAGCTGTGAATGTCTTCACTTGCAAAACATGAACAGAGGTTTAAATTACAAAAGTGAAACAGTGTGTTCAGGCTACTTCTCTTAAAAAGAATTCAATAAGTGTCTCCAGTGCTGTTCAACACAGAGCCCATGCACACATAGTTTATAGAATTTTATTTCCATTTTATAATGAGCTTAGTTACAGCTGATAGCTAATTAGGTTTATTTTCAGTCCCGACTTCAGTTTTGCAGCATTCCTAAACTTGGTTAACATGTAATTAATACAAAAAAAACAGACTAAATGCTAATGCTAGTGACTAGAAGCTACAGCTGACTTGTAACCAGCTTCCGGTATTTTTTTCCGCGGTAATGACATAACATGTAAATGTCTGGCCATGCCCCCTTCTTTTCCCCTCTTAGCATTGCTGCAGCCTACACCCCTCCAAAGCCACAGGCAATAATCCTGGATCATGACACACCATCTCACAAGCCTACCTAGTACCTACCATTTTGCAACCCTGCATATGGAATTCTGCAATCGATCCACGGTTTGTTCTTCTATGTTAAAATAAACCTGAAATTATGAGCCCCAACCCTAAATGAGCCCAGAATCGGTCCTGGGTGCAGTCTCAAGTATTTGGGCAAAATGTAAAAATTGTAAAAATGCCCTTAAAAATATTGACTGATTTCACTTCAGTACATTTTCCGGGCCAGAAATTAGCTCTGCCCACAGCTCTGCTGATCCTTTTTCCTGAAAATAACAACTTATGACGCATACACTCATAAAAAATTAAAATTCTTCAGTTGTCTCTCTGAGGAAACTCTAAAACCTTCCTAGTAGAACCTCTTTATCTGTGTATGTATGTATTAACTGCGTATGTGTGTGTGCTACAAATACAAACTCTTCCATTTTCTCTCCAAAAGTAGCCCATCATCTTATAAAAGTTAGGAGTCTGAAGTTCTTTACTTCTGCAGGAGAATATAAGCAATGAAAGCTTCTGGCCACCAGTTTAACATCGTGTACACTGCACGTGTAAATCATCACACAGTCGTGTTCCATCAAATCGTGTCGAGATGTTCAGTGTCTTAGACATGCTGAAGTGGTTTCTATGACACATAGCTCTAAAAATGAACACAAACCCAAAACTAAAAACAGTCGTAGCTCCATTTAGAAGAGGAATCATTTTCTTCCTCAGTATATGGACTTGAGTAGGAGGTGTGGCCTAAAGTTTAGAGATTAAATTATATGCTAGAGGTCATTCAGATGATACATTTCTGATCTGATTTGTATATTTATGTATTATTCAGCTGTTTGAATATAAATGGTGTTAATAAGTCTTAGATTTAAGATTTAGATAGACTGGTAGCTATGGATAAGCTTGCCATACTTTGGTGCTGTGGTAAAAAAAAAAAAAAAGGTTTACAATCTTTTCTATCTGACTTTTTTTCAAACCTTTAAGGCCATTCTGATACATTTAGATAATGATTCATGTAAAATAACATTTTATGTTTCAGCGCAAAGTTTTGTTATAATGATTTTTAAAAAATCACATAATATAAATGATACAAATGCATAGAAGTGTTAACATTTACATTTTATCGTTTGTATATTTAAGTTTTAAACCTCATATAAATCTAAATGTTTTCAATCCTTATAGACAAAATTAAACAAATGTCTGTTTTTAGGGGGGGTTTTTTGTACTGGAGCTGCGAGGCTAATAACTATGGCAAGCTTATAGCTATCAGTTTAGCAAACAGCTTAATAAATTAGCCTAATGTGATTCAAAAATAAATATACAAATCAGATCTGAGCCCTTGTAGCTCTAGTCAAAAAATTTAATAAATAAGCAAAATAAAATTAAACACCAGACATGTGATGACTGATGAAGTCAGACTCAATCATGGAGGAATTGTCTATGTTTCATTTTTTTGGTTGAACTTTTCCTTTTATAAAAGCGTTCTCTAACACTAGAAAGTGCCCCGTTTTAAAGCACACCCATCTGGCAGTAGGTGAAACACACAGGTTATTTAGCCAGCAATCTGTTCTCTCTCTGGCTATTACAGCTCACTAAGCCCCGGCGACTAATCACAACTTTCCTACATGATTATTTCAAGGCGTGTGTCTCCTTCACACCAGGTGCCTTAACAAGCTGTGATTAACAAAATGACCGGCTCCAGAGATGAAAACAGAGGTGTGTGTGTGTGTGTGTGTGTGTGTGTGTGTGTGTGTGTGTCGCAGATCTTAACAGGACCTGGAGCTGTGCTTATAAGTGATTTATTTCTCAAAGTCAAAAACGAACACCTTTATATGTCGTAGTGTTCTCAGCTCGCTTATGTAGAAACATGGATTTGCTAGCAACCTTTAGTCACTGTTTCCAAATTCTATGTGAACAAATCTGTCTATCTATCTCCAGTGCCTTGCATAAGTATTCACCCCCCTTGAACTTTTCCACATATAGTAGTGTTATAACATGGAATTAAAATGGACATAACTCAGATTTTTACCATTTGATTTAAACCTCTGGAGCCGGTCATTTTGTTTATCACAGCTTGTTAAGGCGCCTGGTGTGAAGGAGACACACGCCTTGAAATAATCATGTAGAAAAGTTGTGATTAGTCGCCAGGGCTTAGTGAGCCGTAATAGCCAGAGAGGGAACAGATTGCTGGCTAAATAACCTGTGTGTTTCACCTACTGCCAGATGGGTGTGCTTTAAAATGGGCACTTTATCTGTATAGTGTTAGAGAACACTTTTATAAAAGGATGTCAAACATTCGAATATATTTATTGTGTTACTAAGGTTAATTAAACAGAAATATCAGACATTTGTTGGTTGCATAAGTATTAACCAAATTTTTCTGCAGTTATACCTGCATGTCTTCTTGCACATTTGGCTCCTCATGTTTTTACTTATTCTTTTTGGCAAAATTGCTCAAGTTCTTTTAGACTGGATGAAGAACGCTGATGGTGAGCAGTAATTTTCAAGTCTTGTCCCAATCTGACTGAGGTATAAGTTTTGACTGGGTCACAGACACATTCAGCTTTGGCAGCTTTGGCAGACTACTTACGGTTGTTGTTCTGTTAGAAGGTGAAACTCCGCCCCAGTCTCAGGTCTCTTGCAGACTAGAACATTCTGCTTGTATTTGGCTTCATTCATCATGCCCTCAACCTAGTTTTCCAGTCCCTGCTCTCACGCCTACATCATGATGCTACCACAAGCATGCTTCACTGTGAAGGTGGTGTTCTCAGGGTAATGAGCAATGTTGGGTTTCACCAAATGTAGCACTTTTTGCCTGAGCTTTGCCTGTGTCTGAGCTTTGGTAGTTCTGTGAACAGCTTCTCCCATCTGAGCTGTGAATCTTAGAGTTAATGTACCACATTCTTTCCATTTTTTAAATAATGGATTTAATGGTGTTTTGTGGGATGGTTAAAGTTCGTGATATTTTTATTAAACCCAGATTGACACATTTCTGGACCTTTTCCAGATTTGTTTTGACAGTTCTTCAATACTTATTATGCTGTTTATTTAGGTATGTTTTCTAACACATTCCAGGAACAGGTGTATTTTTATTGAGGTCATGTGACACTTTAATTGCACACAGGTCAACTCCATTCAAAAATGATATGTATAACTTCTGATGGGAACTAATTTAGGGCTTTCTTAGCAACGGGGGTGAATACTTATGCATTCACAACTCTTTTATTGTAAATAATTTTGCAATTTGTATTTTTTCCTCCCACCTAAGTATTAAAAGCTATTTTGTGTAGAAACGTGACAAAATCCCAGTTAGGCGCATTTCACCTCCAGGTTGTAAAGCCACAACATATGGATATGAAATGGAAAGCCAAAACATCAGCATAGCTTCATCAGCTTTAGAGCTAGCGTGTCTGAGAAAAGCTAATGCTGACTCATCAACCACAGCTGGTATCAGCAAACTGCACTCACCACCAGTTTTGCAAATCAGCACATTCAGCTGCATAATGTGTACTTATTTCCTGCAGGCATGCAAATTAAGGTTTATGCTTAAGTCCATGTAAAACAATGGAGATTTAGCAAAGCGAGATTTAGTTCACAGCCCAACTTTCACCATTTTATTTTGAAAAGTGATATACACAGTGTTAATGAAGCATGTGTTAATGTGTCTCCAGCATCCTCAGATCCAAAAGGAGTCTCAGTACATCAAGTACCTGTGCTGTGACGATGGATGGACCATGAACCTGTGGGTTACAGGAATCCGTATCGCTAAGGTGAAATAAACACAGCGCGAACTTGTCAAATGTTTATATAATACATTCATATTTAAAGAGGAAGGATGCAAAAAAATCAAATGGGACGTTTTTGCTCACTTAAAGCAATTTAAGTGAATTTACATGCATAGACACAAGTGATTACACACTGAATTAACCTTAATTAAAACATTACTGCCCATGTACATCACACATTTCAGCCTAAAACAAGATCCTACTCTTCACCTGACTTCTCATACAGCTGTTATTAAAGCAAGCCATATTTACTTACATATTTAGCATCTGTAGCTTTTATTACTGTATCATGCATTAGAATGTGGAGCGTTTATCTGTCCATATACACTTACGTCACATACTAAAACAAAAAAAGACTTCCGCACAACAAGTACCTGTATATCCTCACACTAGAAGCCTTGATATCCTCTCTTCTCATTTCCTGATTCCTCTAAGTGCATTTGAAAAGACAGCAGACTTTGATTGATTTCTGGGTCACAGGCTGAAGGATGCAAGATCGAGGAATCAATGAGGCATGAATTTGAGTTTTACGATTTAACCAGTGTACCCTAGCAGGTTCATAATACCCATAATGCATGGCAATATTCATAAGGAATAGGGAGTTTTTGCTTCCTTATCACAGTTTGGAATAACTCCAAGGCTTTGTAAACTCTGAGTGATAATAATGGAGGATAATATAGTTCCACTTTAAATTTAAATGTGTAAATACAGGTTCTCTCTGTTATTTAGCATAATCGTTTAAGAGATTATAGAGCTTAACGATGCCACGTGAAGCATGTATATGAAGATTTGGATCTGTATTTAGGCTATGGAAAACATTTTCATGTCCAGGCTTAAGGAGGAAATGGTTGTAAATTAGAATTTTCATAGAATCGTTTCATTCAATTACATCAGAAACTGAAATACAACCAAACAAACGTGGACGAGGGTTCTACAGGCATGGATCAGGGTTTACTGTTAAAAAGTGAAATAAAAAGGTCGCATATGAGCAAAACTGAAGTGTGTGTGTGTGTGTTTGTCCCCTGCAGTATGGTAAGACATTATATGAGAACTACAAGACTGCCATGAGAAAAGGCTCATCGCTGTCTTCAGTTTGGACGAACCGGAGCCTCCAGCCGAGTCCATCAACCTCCAACGCGTCCACACCATCTCCAACACCGAAAGGTAACCAAACATATTACAAACTAAAGCCATGTGTAGTCTTATAATATAAAATACCCAGATACAGCTGAGTGCAAAAGTTTGCACACCCCATACCTGATGAAATGAATCTAACAAGACTTTTAATGTTACTTAAGGTTTCACAGCTGTTCATTATCACAGGTAACAGATATTGCCAAAAACTTACCGGCTAAGATATCAATCATAAAACAAAATGAACTTTATGAATATGAATATAAATGTAGAATTTCATTCTATCCCACTCTAAGGACTTTCCCAGGTCTTTCCCTGCTGTTCGTTTTGAAACTTTTATGAAAACTTTTTAATTCTTTTTTTTTCCCTCTCACTCATTGGTCATTTCTGAATAATTCACTGTTAGTAACAATTTAATCTTTTTTTCCTTCAGCTCTGTGAAAAGTGAATATTTTTTGTTTTAGGTTGTGTGAAAGCTGTTTTCACTGATTTTCATTGAGTTTAAGTGTGTTTGAAATTTTCATACCTTAAATAAGACTTGAATAAGAGCCTATTTTAAGATGATTATACACCCTAATGAGGCATACTGAGGGGATGCAAACTTTTGCATTTGTTAGTGAAGATAACGGCTGACAGACCCAATCACTCAAAAATCTGAGATGACTTGGTGGTTATTTTTTAATAAGGCCATGAATTGTGTAATTTGAGTCCACGATTTAATATGTTGTTGAATGTCATACTTAATGCATGGCCTCCAGTTAAATATTTGGTAGGAACGAGTGAAAAATTCTATTAGCTTTGAGAATTTGCTCAAGGTGACGTAAGCTACTGGTACATCGCAACACCAACGACTCCAGTGTGTCGTTATGCGTGATTCCAAGATTGAAGTGATTCAGTCATCTCCATGCTTATGTTCCTGTGGCCATGATGGTCTACTTCACTTAATTTCTCACTTGTTTTAAAATACAATAGGTGAAATTTTGAAATTTCATGGTCACAAAATAGTTTTTGAGAAACTTAACTTGTGGCCGTACCATATTAAAAAATAACCACCACGAACATCAGGAGCTCTGTACTAGAGTAACCATTTTTAAATAGGAAAAACATTATTAAACTGTAAAACAATGATACATTTCAAATGTTTTCCACCAAGAAACCAAAGGAGGGATGCAAAATATATGTGAATGAAATGTTATAATTGTGTTTTTCAGCCAAAGCAGCCAACGGACACGCTCCTCAGCCTCGTTCAGAGTCGGCGGTCAAGGTAAACATGCTAATAAAATGAAAAAAAAAAACAAACAGGAAAAGTTTAAACTTTTATTAATGGTATGAAACTCTATCTTAATATCCTTTTAACACACAATCTGCTTAAAATATTTCTAAATTGTAATGACGCCATATACTTTATTCAAGCTCTAACACGTGGAAGCTCTTAACGCACCGTGTTGTTGTCCCGTCTTAACAACTAACACCTGATATTGACCCAACTGCCTCATGTATTTACTACGGCTAGTGCTTTCATTTAGAAGAAGGGCATGTGTTGTGTGTTAGAAATATTTCCCAGCTGTCTGTAACAAAGTGTGGCGTGAAGAAGATTGAGGCCAGATTGTTGTAAATGCTGAAAAACTTTCCCAGAGCCACATTAGTTTGAAACAGAGTGGACTTTTGGACACTACGATCCAGCATCCATTACCACAATGACGAGTCATCTGAGTAAATCTTAAGCCACATAATGTGTGTGAACAGCTCAAAATAAGCCATTTAACTTTTTTCAGTAAAACTAGAACCAGACTACATATGATTTATTCAGTACGTGTGTGTATGTGTGTGTGTAATGCATCACTTTCTTTGTTGAACATGAAAATCATCTAAAAGGAAAAGTTTAATCACACAATTTTCCACTTAACCCAAATATAATCAATCAACCAAAACTTTTTTTGGTGTCTAAATTTTTCCTTCTTTAGATTTGTACTTGGTCTACGATGCTAATGTAGCAAAATTTATAGATGCTACTATCTACCACATTAGCATGAGGCAAACAACCTATCTACAGTAAATCATCACACTTGCATCAAAAAACATAATTTAGCTTAGTAACGCTGCATTTATACATTGTGTATAAATTTGGACTACAATTAAAATGTAAAAGTTTGCATCCCCCATGAATCACTTCTAACAAACAACATGGCATACAACATACACTGTTGTTAGCTCTATGATGACCTTTTGACCTGTTTGAGGCACTGAACAAATCCACAAATCTGTCTGAGGATTTAGAAACATGCGGTTTGAAGGATGCTAAACTATAAGGCTATAACTTTCTATTACCTGTTAGCTACATTAGCCTCGTAGCTCCACTGCAAAACTTAAAAAAAAACCTCATTTCAACCAGCAAAGATGTTTTTTTAACTGAATTTTTTTTAAAAATATATACTTTTGTGTGTTTTAAGGCCCCAGCTTTCATGCCACCACCTCCAGCCGAAGTTCTGCCCCCTCCACCACCAGACCCCACGCTGCTACCTCCTCGAACCTCCATGCCTGTAAAGAAGCAGCTCTCATCAGTCGCCCCTCAGCAAGCCATGCCCTCCTTCCCTCCTCCGCTCTCAGACTTTCCACTTCCTCCACCTCCGAGCGACGACATGGAGCTTCCTCCTGACTTCTTACCTCCACCTCCTCCCATGATGTCAGGAGGGCTTCCTCCACCTCCTCCCATGATGTCAGGAGCACTTCCTCCACCTCCTCCCATGATGTCAGGAGGGCTTCCTCCACCTCCTCCCATGATGTCAGGAGGGCTTCCTCCACCTCCTCCAGATCCGTTCCTCCCTCCTCCTCCAGCTACAGGTGAAGATCATCTTCCACCACCTCCTCCTCCTCCAGCTATGGGTGAAGATCATCTTCCACCACCACCTCCTCCTCCTCCAGCTGCAGCCGGAGGTCCTCCTCCACCTCCTCCTCCTCCTCCTCCATCTTCTGGAGAGGGATTGAATCGCTCTGCAGCCAGTCTGAGGAAAGTAGCACCTCCGCCTCCAAAGAGGACTACACCGTCACTAGCGGCGCCCTCTGGTGGTGACTTCATGTCAGAACTCATGGTGGCCATGCAGAAAAAACGTGGTGGGCAGTGAACTTTCAGCTAATTCACCTTTTTTTCTACAGAGGAATTGACTTCTGACGTAATACACATGCTGTAAATATGTGGATTTGTCTGGATAAATATATTATAAGGAGGAAACTAGGAGTGCTCCACTGTATTTTATCTCATTTTTTTTTTAGGTGGAGTGACAGTTGGAACTGGGAAAACAGGAATGAAATATTACAATAAGTGTATATCGTAATGTATCGTAATGTAAGTTGTATTCACAAATGCTGTTATTTTTGTGCGACGGGATAAGGATAACGACTGGGAGTCACCCAGTCAGGTATTTCAGATAATATTTCAACAGTATCAATATAAAATCATGTGCTTAAAAATAATTTTTAATAAAATGAAATACAAAAATACAAATACACTTCTATACAAATTTATACAAAACAGAAAGATGGGTTATATTCACACTGTATGTGCCTTAAATCATATCATTTGTCTTTTTTTTGGACAGCATGAACAGCAAAAATTCCATAAAGACCAGAAGCAGCTTATATTACAGGTTATTATCTAGGGAATTTTTAGAGAAACCCTTTAATAGGTAGAGTCGATGACATACAGTCATCCAGCGTACAGTCTAGCAGCTTCATTTTAGATGTACTGTGTTTGAGATAATGTCACTAACCAGGGTTGCCAGGTTTCAGCAAAATTACCAGCCGAAAAACATCTCAAAAACCACACAAAAGACCAGAAACAAGCCAAAAAAAAACAGGAATTAGGAAAGAGACACACATTTTTCTTCTTTTTTTCAGTCTTTGCATGGGGAAACAAGTACCACACATGTATTTCTGATGTTACAGACATTATCTACTCCATATCCATCTCCCTTTTGTTCTCTTAACCTTTGCAATATATCTAATAGTAGAAATGGTTCTGTACATCATAGACACACAGTCTGTACTTACACTTTGCCTTTGTTTGTGGAAATGTATTAGATTTAATTCTGCTTATTTGCTATAAAACAAGATTTGGTGGTTGCAGCGTTATTTCAACTAGCACAACCTGGCAACCCTGTCATTAACTGCCCTGGCCTCTGCTCCGCCCCTGAGCATGAGGCAGTGTGATTCCTGCCCCAACAGGCCTCTATTAACTCAATTTCAAATCAATTTTATTTGTATAGTGCTTTTAACAATGGACATTGTCACAAAACAGCTTTACAGAAATATATAAATTCCCTGTTAGAGCTTGCTGTAGTTCCCATTTTTGACCATTAGTTGCAGTAATAACTCTATGGCGCTAAAGACGAGCAAATCAGCAGAACGTTGGCTTACATATGGCAAATAACAGCAATTTCTTTTAAGTCATTTGGTCACTCAAAAGAGGTAACTGGTATTTAAACTTTATGAAGATTAATATTTGTTGAACAGCTGATATGAATAGTGGGAATCTGCATCACCTGACCCTATGGACGAGCCGCTACTGATAAGGATGTCAGTAAAACGCTGTAAAGGTATGGAAGCAGAAAAGAGACATACAGATTTGAATGGTAAAATATGTTCCACTGAAATCATACATCTGTATTTATTATTTGTTTTGAATGAACCTCCTTTAAATTCAAAGTAGTTTCATTTCACTGTTCAGAGATTCACTTTAAAAAGTCACTGTTCAGAGATTCACTTTAAAAATTCACTGTTCAGAGATTCACTTATTCACTTTAAAGATTCACTGTTCAGAGATTCACTTTAAAGATTCACTGTTCAGAGATTCACTTATTCACTTTAAAATTTCACTGTTCAGAGATTCACTTTAAAAAGTCACTGTTCAGAGATTCACTTTAAAATTTCACTGTTCAGAGATTCACTTATTCACTTTAAAAATTCACTGTTCAGAGATTCACTTTAAAATTTCACTGTTCAGAGATTCACTTTAAAAAGTCACTGTTCAGAGATTCACTTTAAAATTTCACTGTTCAGAGATTCACTTATTCACTTTAAAGATTCACTGTTCAGAGATTCATTTGTTCACTTTAAATATTCACTGTTGAGAGATTCACTTTAAAAAGTCACTGTTCAGAGATTCACTTTAAAAATTCACTGTTCAGAGATTCACTTATTCACTTTAAAGATTCACTGTTCAGAGATTCACTTTAAAGATTCACTGTTCAGAGATTCACTTATTCACTTTAAAATTTCACTGTTCAGAGATTCACTTTAAAAATTCACTGTTCAGAGATTTACTTTAAAAAATTCACTGTTCAGAGATTCACTTTAAAAATTCACTGTTCAGAGATTCACTTTAAAAAAATCACTGTTCAGAGATTCACTTATTCACTTTAAAGATTCACTGTTCAGAGATTCACTTTAAAAAGTCACTGTTCAGAGATTCACTTTAAAAAAATCACTGTTCAGAGATTCACTTTAAAAAAATCACTGTTCAGAGATTCACTTATTCATTTTAAAGATTCACTGTTCAGAGATTCACTTTAAAAGATTCATTATTCAGAAATTCACTTTCATTTTAAACTTGATTAACATCTACAGTATATTCAACTAGTTTCAGTGTTTAATTACTTAGTATTCAAATTCAATCTTTATGACTCTTTTTTGCTTCCATCTAAAAATTATATATTTAAAAAAAAAAAAAAAGGGACCTAGAGGTAGGTGTGTAGATGAGGAAGATCAGGAAGAGCAGCTGACCCTCAGCTCTGAAGCCCAGGCTGGAGGTCTGCTGGAGTAACCTGCTCTCTCCGCTTTCTCATTCTCCACAAAGGGTTCAGTCAGAGTGTGAAGCAACAGCGCCACCTGCAGGCCACATACAGAATGACTATCAGACCGCAGAAACATTTTATAATCTGTTCTTTCTGCTGAAGTTCTTAAATTTGTTCCGTCTACAAGGACCAGATGCTGCAATATGCAATATGTACAAGCCAGTGTTACAGGTTTAGCCATATCATGGCATCTGCTTATGACTTTTAAAACATAATAAATATAGCAAAATAAAGTCTGAACATTCCAAGTTAAATATTTTTTAATATATGTTTAGAAAAATATATTATTTAAATATATTTTATAAGTACTTTAGAGAGAAAGTCTGAAAGTCTTTAGAGAGAAAGTCTGAAACTTCCTCAGATTTGACAGTTCCTCACCTCAGAGAAGTCGTTATTCTCTGCTTTCCTAATAGCCGACTCAGCCATCCAGTTCCTCAACACATAGCAAGGATTAACTCCTGCATTTCAACACACATTACAAAATACGCACCGTGAAAGAAGTGTGTTTGAGTGTGTTTACTGTAATGCTATAGTCACTGTTACACAATGGAAGTGACACACCGCACTCAGGAGGAAGTACCTCTCATCCTGTGATGCCGATTCTCTTCTGAATTGTCCACCTGACTGTAAAAGACACACACATTATAACGAAAACTTTCACATGCAGAATGAGCTGAAGTGAAAAAAAAAGACATGGTGTTACCTTTTAATTCTCTGTGAGTAAAGTTTAACCCAGTCTGAGAAATAATCATGAGAGGACAGATCCCAGAGAGCCCACATGGTCTGTAAAAAAACACACACACAGAATCCATTTGTGTAATATACACTACACACACTGTATTGCGTTTCAGTAGTGATATAGAGAAAACGTTTCACGCTGAAAAGCAGTGCTCTCATGTCGCTTTATTACTTCTTCAAAAAGCAGGGGTGAATGAAATGCTGACTTTGGTCAGACATTAATATAGTCTCCCATTGCATTGCTTTTTTTTTAACTGTCATCACTGAGTTGCAGCCATGAAACACTGAAATGCAATCACTGACCAATCACAGCGCTAAGCTGTACTCGGGGGTGTGGCTTTAATCAGAGAACCAAACCTCCTTTATAGGCTGATTTTCTCCACACCATATGGACGGTGGATCTGATCAAATGGCCAGTAAGTGCATGAAAGTGCATCTATAAAGCTATCTATGAAGCTCGTCACATGCGGAGAAAGAAGGTTTGATCCCAGGTTTGAACACGATACCCACAGTGAAGCACGGTGGTGGGAGCATCATGATATGGGGCTGCTTCTAAGTAGAAACATGTGACTGGAGGATGAGGCTTTTACTCGGTTTCTATATGTTTTGGATGAACAGGAGGAGGATGAGGACCTGAGTGATGGAGTTCTTCTGGAGCTCGAGCAGACTCACGTCACTCAGCTGTCTGAACGTCATGGTAAAGTCTGCACGTGTGTCCTCCATTAGCTAAAAGGAAAATGAAGAAACAGAGAGAAGACAGAGCAAATCCAGAATACATACCACAACACTGATCTATCTCAAAACTACCCGTGACATTTCTAATTTCTCTTCACCTTTAAAAGAAAGGCGATGAGATACGCATCACCCTCGTCATCACCGAGGAGGCCCAATTTTGCTTTGAAAAGGTCATGAAACCTGTAAAGAAAAAAGACACTTACACACACATCTGTTGTACAGTCAATGTAAGACAATAAGACAGTGACTCTGGAGGTCTGATATCTCATCCTGCTTACACATGAACAGAAAAAAAATAAAAATCTACTTGATTTGCCATGAGCATAAGTGTGTGAGTAAAGGTGTGCATTGAAATATGACCCTTTGAGATATAGCGGGAAAAAATGTCTCTATGGGATGTTTTTACTCTTGACACATATGATAGTGAAATGAAGATCGCCGGATAAAGAGAGTGCGAGTGCGATAAAGAGAGATATGACATGACGGCTAATTATTAATGTGTAATTTCTCCATTTAAATGTTTTCCACTCTCACAAAGAAAACACAGGCGTACTTTCATTTTCTTGTACTCATTCATTCAATTCATTTTATTTTACCTTATTTGCTTCCGATTAGCAATTTGATTACTGCCACTCACTAGCTAGTTCAATTCAATTCAGTTTTATGTATGTTTAACGACAGACGTTGTCAGAAAGCAGCTTTACAGAAATTCAGATACAGATCCCCAATGAACAATCTAGAAATGAGAAAAACTCCCCTGAGATGACATGAGGGGAAAAACATTGAGAGGAACCAAACTCAAAAGGAAACACATTCTTATCTGAATCATAAGAGGACAGGACAGTGTTCATGATTACAGCAGCAGGAGCATATGTAAAGCTCGAGAAAGAGAACGGATTATTAGCTACGCTCTTCGTTTAAAAGGGAGTACATTGTGATCATAGTGTAGGTGGAGACTCTGGCAGGTCTAATAGTTCTTCCCCATCATACAACAGCTACGACCAGCAGAGGGTGTCAATGATCACATGCTTCCTCCAAGTAATGTGATGCACTTAAAGTGTATCTGCTGGAGGAAAGCGCTATCTACCCTCTTCTGCATACATGAGCTCACAGATGCCCATGACTGGCTAGTGTCACTGTGATTGACAGGAGAGAGAGAGAGAGAGAGAGAGAGAGAGAGAGAGAGAGAGTATGCCCCCCCCCACCCAGAGAGCACAGCCAATTTTGCTACAGCTACGGCTTGCTGTGGTACCGCCAGGATTCGAGCTCATGCTCTCCCGGCTATATGGTGAACGCTATCAGAAGCTAATTCTTTTTAAGTTTCCCATTGACATGAAATGGCTCTTAGCTAAACAAGCAGTCTGATTGCTTCTGGATTGTTATAACATGATTGAGCAGCCTAAAAATTGCTGTTGAAATTGATTGGACTCTTTTGTGTGGTTATTAAAAAGGAAAAGGACCAAACTGAGTTCATCAGAAAATAGAAAATAGTCCTGTGTACATCTATGGTTGTGAAGTTAATTCCCAGGACTGTCAGAAAATTATTTTGCCTCCCTTTCTAAGTCATTATGCATAAAAACATCTGTCAAATGTGTGACAGTAAAAGTAATGAATAATGAGTCTGTGAAAAATACTAAGAACCATCGCATCTGTCTGGTCTGTGGTAATTACAATTACTAATGTAAATGTACTATTAATTTGGAACAAATTAATTCTTTAACAACAACCACATGAACCCCGTTTAAATATTGACTCACCTTCTGTGGTAGATTTCTGGATATCTTCTTAGTATTCGCTCAGCTCTGAGTGACAAAGACATACAGCAATGATTCAAGCCATGTAGATCATGCCATCTATAAACACGACGGTAAAAATACAACCTAGTAAATGTGTGAGAGTGTAAATCCTTCTAAATATAAGCATATTAAGAGAAGTAAAGAGACCATTTGGAAAAGCAGCCAGTCCTGAGACGTCCATCATTAAATGGTGGAGCGAGCATCACACTCAACACTCTCTCTCTCCCAGTGGAGACGATCCAAAATTTATGATATTTTCTAAAAACTGTTTCCTGAGCAGTAATAATAATTCATTTATCAAACATGTAACCCTGAACAGACTCACTGTGTTCTCTGATGCGGAGAAAGCACCGGGTGAAGAGCCTCAAGAAGCTTCTGGAGGTTAAACAGGCCCACGTTAGCCTGTTCTCCGATACTGTACCTGCCCTCATCGTCAGACGAGTTCGGCACAAAATCTATATTCAATAAAACAAAGTTCAGTAACTGAAGTAAAGCACAGAGAATAGTTTTATGTTATGGTTCACACAGAATCTAACATACAGTATATTTACGTAATATGTACTAGTCTATGAGATACAGAGAATATATTTGTGTGTGTACTAAAAAGGTTAAAAAATAATAGTTTCAGCATAACAGAGTGTCATTTGCAATTTGTGGCACAGTAAAAAAAATTTTTTTTAAAAAAATTTATAAAAAAATAAAAAGAGCATGCTCTAAGCATAAAGTATATTAATGCACTTGTAATACACTTAAAAAATATACTGCATCCATCCATCCATCCATCCATTTTCTGTACTGCTTATCCTATACAGGGCTGCAGGGAGCCTGGAGCCTATCTCAGGGGACTCGGGGCACAAATCAGGGGACACCCTGGATGGGGTACCAACCCATCGCAGGGCACAATCACACCCATTCACACACTCACACCCATTCACACACTACAGATAATTTGGAAATGCCAATCAGCCTACAACGCATGTCTTTGGACTGGGGGAGGAAACAGGAGTACCCAGAGGAAACCCTCTAAAGCCCGGGGAGAACACGCAAACTCCATGTACACACAGCGGAGGCAGGAATCGAACCCCAACCCTGGAGGTGCGAGGCAACAGTGCTAACCATATATACTGAATACTTCTATTAAACATTTAAAAATAATATTGAAACAATACTGCAGTAAGAAGTAATAAATCCCGAGCCTCCAAGTGTGACAAAATACATTACACGGTGAGGAGAAATAAGTATTAGGACACTGAAACATCCCTGTCATATAACTGGTGCAATAATGTGCAGGTGGAAAGTTTAGGGAACTAATAATCCCCGGACAAGTGTGCCATGCGAGATTTCACAACACGCTCTCAGACTAATGTATTGATAAAGAAGGTCAGTGAGAAGCTAACAGTCATTTGAAAAAGAGTTGCAGGATGACCTGAAAGCAGCAGGAACAACAGTTACATTAAGCAATGAACTGCAACGCATTCATCTCAGTTCCTACACTACACGCAAAACGCCTCTGCTAAAAAAGAAGTACAGAGATGCACGTCTAAAATCATTTGGACAAATCAGAACTATTTTGGAACAATATACGCTGGTCAGACGAAAAAAAATAGAACTCTGTGTCAATAATTCAGCTCGTGGGGAAAGAAAGTTTGATCCCAGGAACACGATACCCACAGTGAAGCACGGTGGTGGGAGCATCATGATATGAGGCTGCTTCTGCAAACAGTACTGGGGTATTACATGGCATCAAAGGGAACATGAATGGAGAGATGTACCAGAAAATATTAGAGGAGGATTTAATCTCCTCAGCTAAGAAAATGAATCTGGGGAGAAGACGGATGTTTCAACACGACAACGATCCTGAAACATACAGCCACAATAACGTGAGACTGTTTCAACAAAAGAAGGTAGAAATCTCCTGACTTTACTTACTTTGAAATTGTGTTTTAAGGTAAATGTATGAAATATACTATACGAATAGTGCAGTAATATGATTTTTATGGTTATTATTTGACATTCCTGAATGTAATGGTATGTAAAAGTTAAATGCGTTGAGACTTACTCGGGTTATACGACTCCATAAATCCAAATGGACCGTAATCTATAGTGATGGACAAAAGGCTGAAGTTGTCCGTGTTACACACACCTGTAATTAAACGAAAATGTCAGTATGATCTGTGAAGGATGAACTCTGAGGTGTATGATGAAAGAGCTCACCATGAGCGAAGCCGACAGACATCCACTTCGCGATCATGTGTGCGGTTTCATTCACCACCACTGAGAAAAACTCCTGCAGCACGAACACACCACTTATCACAAACACATTACACTCATGTTTGTTTCAGATTTTACTTTAAAAAAAATTCTCATATTGCAGCTGTATGTTAATACTTAAGATAATAACATATTAATAATAAACTTTTCGTGATGAACAAATGCTCTTGCTCACCACGTATTTGTTCGGGTCGGTGGGTTCGATGGCTGTAAAATGCTCTTCTATTACAAAATTTAACAACGTCCTGTAGAGTGTAAAACACACACACACCTCAATAATATGAATAATTACAATCTATTTGTCATTTAATATTATTTTAATATAGTTTTACAGAGTTTATATAGTCTTTTTCTAATATAGTACAAAATACCATAACATATATTACATACAGAATAGACACACAATATAAAATAAAATACTAAAATATCATAAAGTATAAAGTAGATTTAAGTGTAATACATGTAATATGTAACATATAAATAAATCTACCGCTTAATACATATTAAAAGTGACAAATATTTTTTTTTCTATTTTTTTAAGTTTAGCAAATATAAATTAACTGTGTATTAACATTTGCAGAAAAAATGTTATTTAAAAAAAAAACAGTTTGCTGCAGAGGTTGTATTTATTTCTATTCACTTCAAAAATCAATAAAATGTTTAATTTGGACAGGGGTGCCCAAACTTTTGCACACAACTGTATCTACTGAGATAAAGCTACTGTTTAAACACTTTAACGTTAAATTAAATAATATTTTTAAAAAATTTAAGAAATTTTAGATCTAAAGTACAAAAGAGATGTAGTACAAAATATAGTTACCAAATTGAATAATAAAATATGAAATATACCAAAATAAAAAATATATATGATATAGTATGAAATAAGTAATAAAATAACATAGTTTATAATATATTTAATATAAAATAGCATGTAAGTGCGTAAACATTAAACTGATACGATATTATATTACATTACTGAAGCTGAGTAAAAACAATTATTCAATATTTTAAAAATTATATAATATTTTGTATTATTATGATTATTATTTTTGATAACAATACCTCAGAATATCCAGCTCTCCAGTTCTGGCTAAAATCTCCAGAGAGCCGATTCGGAACCATGAAGGCGCCACACGAAGGACAACAGCTCCTACACACACACACACACACACACACACACACACGCTGTTCTCTCATCATCTCCCACAGCAAATCGCTTCAGAATGAACTCTGAACACGGAAAAGCTGAGTGTGTTTTCAGACTCACCTCTCTCTCTCCTCACACTGCCGTTATAGAACTGATCTCTCCACACCACCTCCTCACTCACCACTAGGCTATCAGACACAAACAGGAAATACATCATCAGTGATAACACTGAGGAACGGCTGACCTTCTGCATCACGTCACGCTGTCGCAGGACCGAAGGTAGTAGAAGGGAAGGACGTAGATGTACTGGTAGTCGTTTTAGTTGAAATGACTGAAATCGGGTTTTTTACACAACATGTCTAACATGTGAAGGTGTAAAATATTTCCTTTGATTGTGACACAACAGATGAAAAGACCTGCTCTGGCAGCTCCTTGGTCTTCATGAAGCTGTTTGTTCTCTAACAAACTCTTTTACAGAAATAAAGGTGAATATTTACGCAATCACAACCTTCACCTTTTTATCTGTAAATAATCTTGTAAACTATCCTGATTCCCCCCGCTTCAGTATTGTGGGCTATTTTATATGTAGATTTGTGACATAAAATATCCATGAGGTCCATAGCAACCACTTAACAACACTCTAGCGACCACCTGGGATACCATAGCAATCACCTAGCAACATCCTAGCTATTGCCTGGGATACCATAGCAACCGCCTTATCAACACTCCAGCAACCACTTGGAATACCACAGGAACCACCTAGCAACAACCTAGCAATGACCTGGGATACCATAACAACTACCTAGCAACACCCCTGCAACCAATGGGGAGACTATAGCAACCACCTAACAACACCCTTGAAACCATCTGGAATACCATAGCAACCACCTAACAACACCCTAGCAACCACCTAGCAACACCATAGCAACCATCTGTGATACTGATTTGTAGTTCTCTCAAGCCATCATCACAATTTGTTCGTGAACTTTAGCCTCCTAGTTTAGCTCCTGTATCACTCTCAGCTCCTGACCTGAGCCCAGCAAAACGCTTCTTCCAAAAAGAAAGTAAATTTGTGTGTGTGTGTGTGAGAGAGTGTGTGTGTGTGTGTGTGTGTGTGTGTGTGTGTGTGTGTGTGTGTGTGTGTAATGTTCACCTGAGAGCTCTGCTGGTGGGGACGGAGAGGAAGTGCATGGCCTCGCTGCACAGGAACTCCCGAACAGACGATCTCAGCACCGCACGACCGTCTCCAGATCTACACACACACACACACATACACAGCAGGAACTTCACACTCACTTTCTTTACTTCTTCAGATGTTCATATATAAAATTTGGAGATGATCATTACCTCGAGTATGGAGTTTTCCCAGAGCCTTTGAGCTGAAGCTCCCATCTCTCACCCTTTCTGTCAAACGCCATTTAAATATGTATTTAAACACATATGAAGTAGAAAAGAACCAGCAACCGAGTGAAAATAAAAATATATGTTACTTAATTATAACCTGTTTGTGTATTCGCCTAGTAAATGTGCTCGCCCGTCTCCCAGCTGCCCCGCCCAGTAACCAAACTGCAAGATAAGATAAGATGAGACAGGAAAAGACAAGACAAGATATGTTAAAGATAAGACAAAACAAGACAAGACAAGACAAGACAAGACAAGACAGGACAGGACAGGACAAGAAAAGATATGTTAAAGATAAGATAAGACAAGACAAGACAATACAGGACAGGACAAGACAAGACAAGATATGTTAAAGATAAGATAAGATAAGATAAGATAAGACAAGACAATACAGGACAGGACAGGACAAGACAAGACAAGATATGTTAAAGATAAGATAAGATAAGACAAGACAATACAGGACAGGACAGGACAAGACAAGACATGTTAAGATAAGATAAGACAAGACAATACAGGACAGGACAGGACAAGACAAGACAAGATATGTTAAAGATAAGATAAGATAAGACAAGACAATACAGGACAGGACAGGACAAGACAAGACATGTTAAGATAAGATAAGACAAGACAATACAGGACAGGACAGGACAGGACACGACAAGACCACACAGGACAATACAAGATAA
>CM040454.1:30163078-30212617 GCA_022758105.1 Pangasianodon gigas | reverse complement strand
CTCCCTCACACACTCGTGTACTGAACGCTCTGTATGTTCCCGCTCAGGTGCTGCTTCCTGTCAGAAACACACATAACTCCATCAGGCCCAGCACTTTTACACGGTTAGTATTATTCCAGATGAGTTCTCACGCAGCTTACACTGTAAAAGATTCTTCTTCACATTCCCAGTGTGTGGAGCGTTTCTCAGCATTTCACAGCTGGCTCTTTCTCCTCGCTCTCTGGTATCCAGGTTCAGAAGTGGTTTTCTTCACCCCGCCGCCCGGAGCTGCTGCTGTAGGATTCACAGCGACGCAAAGTTAAAAGATCCCTTTTCACTGGCGCAGGAGGATCTGAAAAATCTGTACGAGGATATAAAAAAGGTGTGCGTTCATATTTCAGAGGCAGCTGATGTCATATGTAAAGGAATAAAACACTACATGTCATACTGTTACAGGAAAACAATCAACGACGTGGTGGTGTGATGAAGCGGCATCACAGTTGACTGTTAATCTAAACTGATCTAATCTTTATGCCATGACAACAAACCAATGTATAACTGACACTGTGTCCTGATTTAACACGTGTGTGTGTATGTGTGTGTGTGTGCGATTTTGTGTGTGTGTGATTGTGTGCTCCAGCAGCTACTCGTGTCCAAAACAGAGCTGAAAGCGCTGTGTGATTATTACTTTGACGGGAAGGGAAAAGCTTTTCGGCCCATGATCGTGGTGTTAATGGCTCGAGCCTGCAACATTCACAGCAACAGAGACGGGTGAGTTTTCTTATTCCTCACTGTAGAGTGTGTGTGTGTGTGTGTGTGTGTTAGGGCTGGGCAATATGATGATGTAATATCAATATTGTGATAAACTATTTCGGAGATATCGTAGGTATCGTGATAACTTTCCCAAAAGCAATGATGAACTCTGACTGGAAGCAGCTGATCTGATTTTGTACTGAACCTTAAAAATCACACATTTTTAAGAATTTATTAAAAGTATTAGAATTTTTAAAAAAAGTTACTTTATCTTTGTAGATATTGTATTTTTTTAAATAAAACACTGCTGTTTTGCTGTTTTTGTTACCAAATCTAAATATCATGATACATATCGTGTATCGTAAAAATGTCTAAGTATCGTGATATGATATTTTTGTCATATCACTCACCCCTAGTGTGTGTGTTTGTGACACACTGATTATTAAACCCACTGACTGGTACAGATCTTTAGCTTTAATTAGCTTTACCTCATCATTAGCCACTTTATGATAACATAATAATAATCGAGATCTGTCCTGACACCTGATACTGATTTTGTTATAAAATCAGTCAAGATCAGACATCCTTATTATGCAGCCTTTATCATTTCAGAAGGCTGATCATGTTGTCATATGTTAAAGCCTCAGATGGTCCATGCAGAGAGTCTGATATCTACTGTACACTTTTCTGGCTGCAAGCTTCGGGATCTTGAAGGTTGCGCTCTGATCGGCTCTCCGCACGTTCTTGTGTATTCACGCCACACGCTAGCTTTTAACCCTTTGAACTTTGACACAATGAGCTTTTTATAGTAACAGTGTTAGAAATGACACATGACGGATTGTCATACGGTGTCTCACTGTGTCTCAGGGGTCTGCTCCCGGCCCAGCGCTCCATCGCCATGATCTCTGAGATGATCCACACGGCCAGCTTGGTGCACGATGATGTCATCGACGGTGCGGATATGAGACGAGGAAAAAACACTATTAATGAAGTGTGGGGGGAGAGAAAGGTGAGTGTGTTCGGGGGGTTCTCTCTTGTTTTTGTGATGACCTTCTGTATGAATGGATGGAATTGATTCAGATGGATTAATTGTTTGTAGTGAAATCGTGTGTGTGTGTGTGTGTGTGTTTGTGTGTGTGTTTGTGTTTACTCATGTCTGAAGGCCATCCTGGCTGGAGATTTCATTCTCTCTGCAGCGTCCATGGCACTCGCACGCATCGGGAACACCACTGTCGTGTCTGTGCTCTCTCAAGTCATAGAGGATCTGGTAAGAGGTACGACATTGTGTGTGTGTGTGTGTGTGTGAAAGAGGATCTCTAAACTTAAACACTAACATTGCTAATTAAAAAAAGTCCAACAAGATTCTAAATGATCTCCATCACAGGTGAATTCATGCAGCTGGGATCCAAAGAAAACGAGAACGAGCGATTCAAACACTACCTCGAGAAAACGTTTAAGAAGACGGCGAGTCTGATAGCGAACAGCTGTAAAGCAGTATGTACGTTCTGTCCTCAGGAATAACACACTGCAGACGAGGACAACGAGTCCAACACGTCCTCTTTCCTTTTCTTTTCTCCCGAACTGCAGGTTTCCATTCTGGTGAACTCTGACCCCGAGGTGCACGAGATCGCCTATCAGTACGGCCGAAACGTGGGCATCGCCTTCCAGGTAACGTCTCCTGCACTCGCTAACCTGAGCACAGGGTTTTTTATTTCTTTATTTTTGTTATTGATGTGTAACTGAAACATCACGTCACAGCTGACGATTTGATCAAACTCGATCATCATTCAGACTTTGATGATATTCATACACACTTTTTACACACTAGATATACATAGGAGAGCCCTAGATAGGAGACAGAGTGCATGTGCTAAAAGTAAGCGCACCCCCCGATTAATAAATAACAAACTTTCTTTATAGTGTAGAAGCTCAAAGTGCTGAGGTAGTAAAAACGTAAAAAAAAAAAAAAAATGTAATAAAATGCTCAAAGATCAAAGATAAAATAAAAGAGGTCAAAATGTAATTATACAAAATGAGCAAAGAGAGTGAAAATTTAAGTTTAAAAGTTACACTGTGAATTGTTTCAATTTTTAAACGTATTTTTTTTCCTTCTAAGGTCCATGACTATTGATTGAATTTATTGATTTATTCCTTTCTGTAGAGAATATATTTTTTATGCATTTTGTATTTTATTTATTCTTGTTTAAACTTACTTTTTATTTATTTATTTATTTTTATTATGTCCGTAACACACTGTGACCTGAAGCAGTAGTTAGACAGTCTTAATTCGCAGTGGGATTTTTTTGTAGTATGACTGAGTCAGCGTACATGAACTTTTATGACCAAATAAATAGCTAGTGTCTTAACTCATGATTCACTTCATAATGCTTCATAAAGTCTTGTGACTTTTAAAGCATCGTAATCGTACACGAGATGTCTCACCTCCTGAAGTGTGTTCTGCTTCAGGAAACCACCGTACACATCTACATTTTATATGTCGGAGAAAACCAGAGTAAATAATCGTACAGAGCGAAGAAGAAGGACCAGTGTGGGGACTTCATGAGGCTATATATATGTGGCGTAGTAAAAATTGAGGAATAAAGCAATAACTAGAGAGATGTAAGACAGGTAGAAGTGAAATGAGCTGAGAAATAAAAGAAGAACAATCTTACACTTGTGTATCATCTAGTTAATACACACACAGTTGTCAGGTCTTGGGTAAAATTACCATATAAGTAACTTCTGTAGGTGTATGATTACTGATAGTAGCCCAAAAACACTGGTGTCAGCAACACACACATACACATATTAGCATTTCAGTGTCACTGCTGTGACACTGATGATGGTGACTTTATTTCTTGTAGCTGGTGGATGATGTGCTGGACTTCACGTCGTGCGCTAATCAGCTGGGGAAGCCGTCAGCCGCAGACCTCAGGCTGGGTTTGGCCACCGGACCTGTACTGTTCGCCTGCCAACAGGTACCTCGCCTCGCCTCGCCTCGCCTCGCCTCGCCTCAGCTCTGATTCAGTCCTGCTCTTCTACACTGGACTCATCTTTCACTTTTTCTACACACAACTCCATCCTGAAACACATTAAATGCATTTATATTGAAACATTTCTGGTGGGTTTAGTGATTCTGGAGCTGATTTGTCTGAGTTGGTGCTGTGTTATCGTTATTCCTGTGATAGTGTTGTTTGTAGCGCTGATGTCATAGAATGACACTGTTATTGCTAGCGCAGTTACAGTGGTGTTTAAGTGGAGAAATCATTTCAACAATCTCCTTAAAAAAAAACCAAGAGCTTCTTTTCTTACTCACCATTTTGCAGAGATGTTCATCCTCATAATAGTGAGAAATCCAGTGTAGAAGTATTGAAACATTGGTGCAAACGCTGGAGTCCCAGAATGCAATGCAATTTCATTCTAAAATAAATCTTGGATGCATGTCTGTTATGAAAACTGATATGCAAGTGGCTCAGGGTGGATTTCTCCTTAAATTAAATTTTACTCGTCAAAGTAATAACTTGCATTTTCTCTACAGACCTGTGATGGGTAAAAGTTGAAATATTTTAAGACTGTGATGTGATCAGACCGTTAAGGAACTAAAAACCAACTCTCTCTCTCACAGTTTCCGGAGCTCCACTCTATGATTATGAGACGTTTCGGTTCAGATGGAGATGTCGATCGGGCCTGGAGATACGTCCTGGAGGTGAGTGAGAGAGAGAGAGGAACACCACAACGAGCTGATCTCTGAAAGCAGCCATTAGATCTTCACTTTCACATCATCTCAGATTTCACGTCATCCTGCAGTCCTGCCTTTAGCTCAGTGCCGTCATCTCTCACTCTTCCTCATTGTGTGTGTGTGTGTGTGTGTGTGTGTGTGTGTGTGTGTATTATTAAACCACTTGTAAGGAGAGAGAGCCAAAGCGAGAGAGAAAGCAAGTGAGAGAGGGAAAGAGAGAGAGAGAGAGAGAGGGAGAGAGAGAGCACTCGTATTGCTATTTATCAGCAATAATTATAATTCACGCCTTTATCTCTCTCTTGGCTTCTGTCACTCTCTTCTCCTTTCCTCTCCTCACCCTGATTTCTTTCTTTCCCTCTCTCACTTCCTCACAGATGTTTCCTCTTTTCAGGAAAAAAAAATGGTTGGTGTGATAAAGCAACGTTACTGTTACCCCTCTGAAGTTGATTATTTTCCAATAACAGCATGTCTTGAAGTGTTTTATTCCTCATGCACAAGAGTTTTTCTCTCTCTTCAACTTAGTAAAACAACAACAACAAAAAAACACAAATTGTCATGTTGGAGAAACGGTAACATGTAAACTCCTCTGTCCTGAAGACGTTCCAGCGTCTGAAAACTGACTCTTACAAAGCGCTGACACTGGAGACTCCTTCCATAAATGTTATTATACCATGGTCTGTCTGAATACTCAATTCTGATTGGCTGGAAGGTGTGCGTTCAGTGCACAGGTAATTCCAGTCAGTTTAATCGCCGTTCTAAATTAATGCACTGCCAATAAACAGTTGTAACCATAGCAACATACAGTTACAGTTACATACAGTAGTCAAACTCACAGCTTCATTATTAGTAGAGATGCAGCACAGACACACACAATCTCTCTCTCTCTTAAAACTTTTTATTATAATTCATTCAAATAAATGTAATCTTATCACACTACTTTATCTTGAAATAATGAAAATTAACCGTTATTTTTATCCTTTCAGTCAAATTTTGCACTGCAAGCATCAGTAACACCTTTCACTTGTCAATGCTGGCACGTGACCGTGGTATATTATCCCTTACATAAACGTCTCCTTACAGAAAACGTCACCCTATCAATAATAATGTATGTTTTTCCTTTGTTAATGAACAACACGTATTTATTCATTCGTTTAATGCGGAGCATCTGGTGTACAAGTTGTTACTATAGAAACTATAACGTATTAGAACAGGGATGTTAATATAAACCTGCGAGTTGCAGCTGCACTACTGTTATAGAAAATTAATCAACACCTTCTGACCAATCAGAATCCAGAATTCAGCAATACAGCACTGTGGTATAATATTAGTATTATATTACATATTAATTAGGATGTTTAATCATTTCGTTCCTGTGTGTGTGTGTGTGTGTGTTTGCTTCTCCTCAGAGTGATGGTGTGGAGCAGACGAGCTTCCTCGCCCAGCGTTACTGCCACGAGGCCACGCGTCAGATCAGCCGTCTCCAGCCGTCCCCCGAGCGAGACGCTCTAATCCGCCTCACCGAGCTCGTCCTTAACCGGGACAAATGAACCCGGAACCTCCAGAGCTTCACTACAGGCAGCTACACACTCAGATAACACACACACTTACAGCAGGGCGTCTCATCTCGTCTCGTCTCACTCCACCCACAGCACTGCTCTGTTGAATGTTAAAGCTTGTGTACTTCGTGGCTGTCTGGGGCAGGAATAGACACCTGCACCTTAAAAGCTCACCTAAAAATGCTAACTAAAAAGAGATTAGCATTACGGAGATGAACATGTTCACCGGTTCATGCTAGCCTTCATGCAGTGTTTAGCATTTTTGGGTGAAGGATATATTCCTTTTGAGGAGGTTTTCAAAAAGAGAGAAATAATATTTACATTGTCACTGTACTGTATGTGTCCTCTTCTGCAGAAGCAGGGCATTATGGGATAGGAGGACGTCAGGAGGCTTTACCGTTAACTTGCGTGACTGAAAGCGAACCTTACAGACGCCTCTGGAAAGTCCGTCCATCCCACAAAGGCCAAATCATGACGTGTGTAACCGATCGATGTATGATGCTGTTATTTATGAAATTTTACATCACGATCTTTAATAACAGACAAGGCCTTAAATCCACGACGACTCTGTGATATTAAACAAGATATTTTTTAAGTTAAACATCCTGTCTGTGCTTGTTTATTTCTCCTCCAAATCATACTGAACATTTTTTTATTTTCTGTAAAAGACAATGGTTTATTATAAAAGACTGTACATTTTAATTTGGAACAGTTATAAATACAGATTGTGGGCAGATGTTGAGAAATCAGCTGGAGCACTTTTTTTTTTTAAATGGTTAGGAGATCCATTAAAGTTAATCAAGGCTAAGAGGTGCATTTATTTCACATCAGGGTCAGGACACAGTTTTAGTTCCTGTATGATCATAAAGCACTTTTCCACCAGATGTTTTGGCTCGGCTCAGTTCGGCTCGACAAATCCGGTCACGATTTCCACCTCTGCATGAGCCGTACTGTCCCCAAGTACCCGAGCTTAATTTAGTTCTTTTTGTCCAGGTATCATGGAAGATGATTTACATTACATTACATTAATGTAGCTTAATTTATGCTACATTCACTACAACTAGGAAATTTTCCAAATCAGAACCTCCTACTTTCCCACATTAGAGCGTTCACACTAACAGCCGTCTGAATTCGGAAATAAAATGAACACTCCAAAACAGTCTTCTGTCACTGTCAGGAAAAACTGGAATTAAAGAGCAGTTTGATCAAAATCTTTCAGAAGACCAATTATCATCGTTTCAATGATCAAAGTATCACCCAGTAAAATCCCACAGTTATTTCCTGTTCTTACATTTCTCTATGAGCGGGACCATGTTGACATGACGTCAAGGAACTGCAGAGTTTTTCCAAAGATCCGACTTCTCTGAGTCGGAATGACGAGTTCAAACAGATCTTTCCTACTGGGAGGTCAGAAATGTCCCAGTTCCCACTTGGTCATGAATGCAGCATTACATTTAAAAAAAAAAAAATCTTAAAGTTAAAAAAAAGTTTGTGCCCTACATAGGGTCTAACATAATGGGGCTGTGTGCACTACCTAGTGGCCTCATGCATAGTACAGACCTGACAACTGGCCAAAAAAAATCACTGTTTGCGATCATTTAACTGAAACATTTTTCAAAACCGTCAACGTTTTCAGTAGCGTCCCTTATAAATACAGCTAACTGACGTTTTCTAACGTTGGCTGTCAAACACACACTGATAGATTTTATTTCACATTAATAAACTCAAAACATTCTCCATTTACTGTGACAGAAATCAGGAACGCAACATCAGTGCATCCTTCAAGTGAGACAAGCGATTTGAGACAGATGACTAATGTGAGATGGGGGCGGAAAGGGGCGGGGCTTCCACAGGTGTCAATCATTCCACATTTGTATGTCCACTGGCTCGTCTGCCATTTTTACTGGGTCAAAAAAAAAAAAAGAAGACTTCTCTTCTGGCATGTTTTTGAGTGATAATTCGCAGCAGTGAAGTAAAAATGCTATGCAAATTGCATAGAGGTTGGCAGATCTGTGTACTGTAGACTAGCTGAGAATGAACGGCTCAATGCTTTTGTTGTTTTAAAAAATAATTTCATTGTCTTAAAAAAAAGGTTTGTGCTTAAACTTCTTAGTATTTTTAATGAAAGTATTGGCACCCTTGTGTTTAGGTGCTATTAAAATAACCTCGGCGTAACCTTGCTCTGAATAGTTTACACATTTTAACCTTAATTATGATTAATGAAAGTGTTTATTGGATTTTTTTTAAAATAATTATCCCTATCACCAGTCACCACCTGCTAACATCCAGAGAAATGGCTCTTACTTTCACAGGTAGAGTGATTGGAAACACACACTCAGTCAGGATTGAGGAAAGGTTTGCATTGTTTCATAACAACAAAAGTCGCACGAGCAGCTCACGGGACGAAGAAAGGCCATGTTCATTAACACTGGATGTGTTGGGTTGCTGATATGACTCATTTACTGTGTTTATTCCTCTTCAGTAAGTGCTTTATTCTGGAAAGCACTTGCTTATATTTTAGGAAACAGAACCAACTGCAGTCATTAGAAAATACCTTGGATGGGTACAAGCAAAAATTGGGATTTATTTAAAAATAATAATAGAAAAATCCTCTAGTCCTGGGTTTAGATTTGTAAAGAGTCGAGCCGCAACATTCTGTGGAAAACCGTGAATAGTGACACAGTGACATTAATGACAAAAGCTGGTGAATTTAATGGACATTTACAAAATTTATTGTCAATATTTCCATGGCTTTAATTATGATACCGAACCAGTTCACAAATCTGATTTTGTTCATTAATCTGTGCAGGGAGGTAATGAGTTGTAAATCAGTCGAACCGATATGGCAGTTATTTCTGGCTGATTAATGGCAGATATGGATTGTATACTGATTAACATACTTATCATAACTTTAAAGTCTACAGTGTAAGCAATCTACAGATCCGTTTGTGTGCATCATTGAGAATACGTACAGAGAAATTCACTGTTCTGGCTTTAAAAATGCAGAAAAAAATCTTCATTGGAAAAAAATTTAAATGATTGGGATCAGAGGGATAAATTGTATAATACTTAAGTATTAAAATAAAATGTAAAATGTCCATTAATACCTTCAAGTATCAGGACCCCAAAAAAAAAAAAAAAGTGGAATTAAATCTCGACGTTACTATATGTATAAAAGTCATGCTTCATGTCAGGACTTAAATCACATTTCAGACTTACTGCCTTAAAACAGTGTTATCAATAATGTATATATTTTTTTTTTTAACTTTATCTTGTATATTTGTTTTATATTCATCATAAACAGTTTGGACTGGATTAAAATTTTAAATCGAAGACTTTTGGCATTGAGATGTGATCAACATTCACTGAAAAAATACTAAAAACACTCGGCTCGTTGTATTTACACAGATCACGCCGTCTTTCTGATCCCCCCCTCAGCACATCATCATACACTCCGAGCCCAGGAGCCGGCGCTCGCTCACCCCTAACACACTCGTCTATACTGTTGGATGCGTCTTATAGAGCTACTCCTGGCCGCGTCAGTCAGCGTAGTGCATGATGGGTTCGACGTAGTTGCCGGGGAAGAGGCCGGTGACGCCGTTAGACACACCCTCGAACCAGCCGTCGTCATTCTTCTTGATGATGTAGATGATGGCGCCTTCCATGAAGGTCAGCTCATCGTCTTTGTCCTTGATGTAGTCGTAGATGGCCACCACTGAAGATGAGGGAAATGATGGAGCGGAGGTTAAACACGACCACAGACACCACAGAAAAGTACAGAAGTCTAGAGCCTCACCTTTCTCAATGTAGTTTTTAGGGGCCCATTGAGGGTCTCCATCAGCATACGGGTCACTGTACTGCACCACGGCCGCCTCCTCATCCTCATAGTCCACAGGAGGTGGAGGTGGAGGGGGCGGAGCCTCGTCGAACATGGGCATGTCGTCAGGCGGCGGAGGAGGGGGCGGAGTCGGGGTGTCGGCGACTGAGAGCCAAAAACGAGATGTTAGTCATGTTTATAACCGGATGAGCTGGGCATGCAATCCAACTCTCTCTCTCTCTCTCTCTCACACACACACACGGGCAGCATGCGAGTGTTAATGTCAGATTCTGGTTAGACGACGTGTCGTACAATCACATGCAAGACGGCGAGATCTGTGTCCTGATTGGTCAGCATGCTGAACAAAGGTTCAAGTTGAATTAAAACCATGCAGCAAATTAGAACAGATGATAATGATTCATTAATGATTCACTCATAATTTCAACTGATTCAGTTACAACTGGGAGAATAATAAGAAATGAACAAAGAGAAAGGAGAAGAAAAAAATAACGATGGTTAAAAAAAATAAAGAGGTAGATTGTAATGCAAATGTAGACTTCGGGAGCAGAAAAAATGACGCACAAAGCTGTTCAGAACTGTATGATAAATCATTTAAATTCCTTAATAATTTTCATTTTAAAAACTGCTACATGTGCATATTTGTGCTTACTACAGAGTACAAGTGCGTTCCTATTTTAAAATCTTATCCTTGCTGTCCTCTCTTTCTTTTATTCTGTAACTGGACACTTGTGTGATGTTACACACTTCTGAGTTGACTAGGGCATTTAAGAAAAAAAAAAAGTACTGAAAGTACAGTACTAAAATGAGGTAGTATGTCTTATATGAGTCTCCTTTTAAGGAAAAAAAGGGTGTGGTCAATCAGCTATATTCAGGCTGGAGCTGTAGTCCAATTCCCAGACCGGAAAAACGTAAACCTGACTAAAACGAAGAAACTAGCGAGATCCACTGTACTGTGAATGTAAAGTATCTTAGGAAATGGTAGAACTGTATAATTATTATAATCCTGAAACACTTTTAAATATTACACACTGCATCTTTAACTACACTGCTCTCCTTTTATTCAGTAAGAAACATGATCTTTCTTTCATAGTGTACTGCTTTATGACTGTAATTAACAGAACCTCCACTAGGAGGCAGCAGAAACAAACACACTGCTCTCAGAGCACCTTCTGACCAATCAGAGTCGAGAATTCAACAGCACCCTGGTATAATCATAAAATAAACAAGGAGTGACTGTTTTAACACACTGTAAGGGTTCCCTGGGTGCCAGAACTTTTCGATCCCCTCTTCTGTAGATTAGCAGTTTGTTAAACAGATTACAGACTAGCCCAGATTTACAGTTTTTTAACAGACAAACCTTTAAAAATAAACAATGTACGCTTTTAAACGCAGCCTGTAAATCATCTTCAATCTCACACAGAAGATTACAGACATAACCGTGTGACAGTTTTATATCATCAAGCCATATATTTGATCCTTCTGTTCACCTGTTGTTGGAAGTAAAAACAGGAACATGCATAATGATCAAAGTCAGATCATACAGACTGAGAGGAGAGGAAAGGAGAGAAGGATGAGAGGCTTCAGAGAAATGAAGAGTAAAGAGACATCATGCAACATGCAGCTATTCTATTAACTCTTCACATCAACAATCTAATTTACACATTTTCCCCCGTCGCCTCAAAAGTAGTCCATGATTGATGCCTGAAGTTCATCTCTTCAGTTTTGCACTGGAGCTACTTGTAGCTAACAGGAACTGGACGTCCAGAGCTAGCAGTTTTCAATACCAATACTCATAAAAAAAAATGTTCGCAAACCAACATCTGATACCAGGTGATACAATCGGACGTAAGCCTAGTGTACGTTATCATGCTTATATACAGACGACTGGACGTATTTCACAATTAATGCTCAATGCAAAGCAGACTGCAAACTGTGCTCTGTGAAGTTATCAAGAGGAGGAGCAACAGCATCTTCCTACAATACAAGTAAACCATCTTAAAGCGTTTATACAGTATCTTTAATATCAGAGAGCGTGAAGACGGCTGACCTGAGCGCAAAGAGCAGTATCAAAGAGATACATGAGAGAAAGGGAGAGAGAGAGAGAGAGAGAGAGAGAGAGAGAGAGAGAGAGAGAGAGAGAGAGAGAGAGAGAGAGAGAGAGAGAGAGAGAGAGAGAGAGA
The DNA here is from genome assembly GCA_022758105.1 of Pangasianodon gigas. NCBI lineage: Eukaryota > Metazoa > Chordata > Actinopteri > Siluriformes > Pangasiidae > Pangasianodon > Pangasianodon gigas. Next base: position 30,200,572 of record CM040454.1, on the reverse strand, counting down.
GAGAGAGAGAGAGAGAGAGAGAGAGAGAGAGAGAGAGAGAGAGAGAGAGAGAGAGAGAGAGAGAGAGGGGGCGAGTGAGCAGTTCAGTTCTGCGAGCACTGAGACACGCCACTTCCTTTACACTCTGCTCCTGAGTCAAGATTGCTACCAAGCACATTATTCATTTCTGTAATGAAAAGTTCCAAAAATCGCACTCAATCAGGGAGAAAAAAAAAAGTACTGATGCATCCCTAATCTATATCACACACTCGGTCGTCTTAAACAGCTTGTTCGAGGATTCATAAAAATAAGCAAAAAGAACATCACAGAGCTCAAAACATTCATGGCTCCATCTTGAAGCCCCAACACTTTCTTCTCCATCGGTCAGCCTCAGACACAGGTCGGGGGCGTGGCCTAAAGTCTGAAGGCGGAGTTGTACAGTAGAAGTGATAATGATGTAAGTATTGGACGTAATGCAAAATGAACACTATATCATCACTACATTTGGGGTTTTTGGTGGGGGAAAGTGTGTATGTTTTATTTCCAGCTGACCTATTTCTATCCACATGCTTCGGAGACATGCCAAACACACACCCCAACACACACACACCCCAACACACACACACCCCAACACACACACAGCATTGGGGGTGTTCAGCACTTACTGTTTTCCTGCACCCGGGCCACAAAGCCGGTGAGGGGAATCTGTGGAATGAGCTGAGGCATGGGGGGAGGAGGAGGAGCAACAGACACTGTATATACACACACACACACACACAGACACACACATTCACAGAAAAAAGAGGAGGAGAGCAGGAAGAGAGTGTATTAGGCCAGATGAGAGAAATGACTGAAGGAAAACCCTCAGTGCAGGCGTGTTGATCCACGATGAAGGACTTCAGCCACATTTATAAGTGGATTAATACATCAAAGTGTTAAAAAAGTAAAATTCCAGTTAATTAAAATACAAACAGCACAAGACGAAATAAATAATCTCATAAATACATAATAAAACGAAATGACAGATCATTCTGAAATATTATTTCATCATTCTTATTTTCATCATAGAGTTTTACTGTGCTTCATTTTTATTACTATTTTTCCCCTCCAAATGTATTTTTTTAAGTCACTTTTTATTTCATCATAGCATTTATTCCGAGTGACACTTTAATGTATTAACGTCACGTTTCAGGTGAGTGCCTTAAAAATAAAGGAGCTAGAAAATGTTCCAGAAGAAACACGGTATGGTTTCCTAAAGAACCTTGTGATTGATGGATCTTTAACTATTTTTGTTTAGACCAATAAATAATAAATTCATCATAAAGGTTCCCATGATGTGGAAGGATCATTGTGGTGGAAATGGTTATTGAATTTATTGAGGCAAAAACAAAACTGGTAAAGAATGGTGACCTGACAGCTTCTCTAGTTCCATCGTTCTGAATGTGGGGTCTGAATTTTCAATAATAAAATATAAAGAATATATAATTTTGAGAAAAATGAGTGGAAAGTTTAGTAATTAAAAAAAATTCTATTGCTTTAATAAATAACCAGAATATTATTGTACAAATTTAAATAATGAGCCAAATATTTAAATATCTGTGCTGTGGATTTTATTTTACAAAAAAAGTTTGCATAAATAAATAAATAAATAAATAAAAATTGCAAGCCCCTGATCTAGAAACCAAACAGTTTGTTCCTCAAGTACCTTTTTTGACATTTTTATTTTTAAGAGTGACCTGTTATTTATCATCATTAATTATTTATTATATTATTTATTATATATGATCTTGCATTTTTCCAGAAAGACGAGGCAATTTTCAAGTACGGCCGATTGTTTGCTAGCTAACACACAGCTTATTTCTATATTTATCTTTCTCATACGTGGAACTCCTTACGAAACACGGCTTAGTGAACGATGTGGTGTTTTACTGGTAGATGTACATTTTAGATGGAATGCTGGAGTGAAGTCTCACTTCCCTGATGTGTGTCTCAGTTCTCTGATAAATGTCTCTAATCTATTCTCAGTGTGATGACTGAGAGCGCAGAACTCTACGCTCACACGCCTGCTAGTCATTTATCTTTTCCAAACTATTTATGGTTCTGTTCATTAAACCATGAAGTAATAACCCATTTGAATGATAATCTCTGCTTTTCCTGAACAAGCCCAGCGCTCGTATTCTTACTTCTCTTCATTTGTGTGTGAAATGGTGGATTTTTTTTTTTAAATCAGTGAATGAAACTGGGAGTAAATGGCTCCTACACCATCATTAACGTGGGAGTTTAACAGATTAACGCAGATGAGGACAGAGAGCGAGACTGTAAAGCAGAGTCAGGAGTCAGACACTAGCTGTTCTCTTAAAGATGATTAAAGATGATATTCCACAGCTGGCATAACACACAACTAAAAATATCTATCTTGACACTCACATAGCGCATTTCCACCAGAAAACACAGCTCGTCTTGGCTAATTACCCATGATCCCTGATTCTGTCGCATTTCGACCACCATGTGAGTCGTACAGTACCCGAGTACCCATGCTGAACTTCGTTCTTCTTGCTCAGGTACCATGTGAGCCAAGAACAAGTGGGAGGAGCTAAACATACTATAGACCACTGGTTGGTTAACATAATCATCCTGATGGTGTTTTTTTTTTTTTTTTTTTTTTTTTAACATTTCTTCCTCCATGTAAAATTCTCTAAATCTCCATTTTCTAATCAGGTTGAACTTCCTGTTCACTTTGTTTGCGCCCTACGCAGGATACAACATGAATGAACCTAGTGCCCTACATACGGAGTGTGCTTTTCATTGTATTATAAGAACTTCTTAAAACCTTTTTTCTTAAGAACCTTTTTCTTTACGGAAGACTAAAGTATTGGCACCTTTGTCTGTGTTTGTGTTTTGGGTGTGTGCTGCTCTTAAGTGCAAATCTGATCATTTGTTTGTTCACTGATGATTAACTCAGTGTGACTCGTTCTCAATAATTATGAGAGAGAAACAGCAGCAGAACATATTTTAACATCAAATGGGATACACCTATTACCCTGTTTTTAAAATGTATTTATTTTGAGTATTACCATTACTCACCCCTCGATTAGGCATGAGAGATACGACAAAAAATGATATCACGATTCTCGAAGGCATTTCTATGATACATGAGAAATCACGATATATAGGAACAGCCAGCACTACAGTAGTATTAAAATATATATATATATATATATATATATATATATATATATATATATATATATATATAAAATCTTTTACAATTTAAATTATGTCTACAAAAATAAATGTAAATGAAACTCCTACTACTTAAACCATCTTAAATCATGTGATGGGGAAAACGACATGTACACTTGGCCATGATGCAAACAGTCCTGGGTTCGGATTCCTGCGCTGTTAGGTGGAAAAGTGCTACTACATGCTGCTAGATTGTCTTTCTGAAGTGTACAACTTGCCCAGGAGCAAGCTCAACAGTTCAGCAAGTTCCTGAAGGAAAGCAAGCAATAACCTGATAGTCAATCTTCATTTTTAAAGCAATATTTTTAAATGTGAATTGGATTCCAATTTGGGTGATTAAATCTGACTCGACAAATCTGCAGCGAGAAACCGCAGCGCTGGATTTCCTGCAGGTGACTGCAGAGTCGATGGGGAAAAAAATATCAGCAAAGATGGAAAAAAGGCTGAAACTGCACTTCTGCACTGGAGGAGTTCAACACAGGATTAATGAACGTCAGAAATATGCGAGCACTGCACTATGTGAAAGGTGAAATCAGAGGAAAGACTCGCTTCCTAATACCGAATAAATTCGTCACAAATGTGTGTGCAATTTGCTAAGTGAGCAACTTGAATATTTTTCATCAGATTTAGGTCCACCTTTTCACGTTGCTCTGCACAGTGGGTCTGTTCTCCAAGTTTAGGTGGTGTATTCGAACACAATAATTGTAGACCTACAAAGTGAACTGCAGTGGCTTGCATAAGTATTCACTCCCCCCTTAACCTTTCCCACATTTTATAGTGTTACAACCTGGAACTGAAATGGCCTTCATTGGGTTTATATGTCATGAATCTGCACAAAATAATTTCAAATGATTAAATAAGTATTCAGTCATGTTGCTGTGAAACCACTACATTAGTTCTGGAGCAACAAGTTGCTATCAGAAATCACATAAATAGTTGAATTTAACTTTTTGGCCTTGGCATAAAGCTCTATGTTTGCCAGAAACCCAAAACTGCTCATCACCCTGAGAACACCATGCTCACAGTGAAGCACGGTTGTGGTAGCATCTTGTTAAAAGTTACTTTAAGGTTCTTGGTTGCTTCTCTGACAAATCCCCTCTTTTTACTCGGCCACTGACTTTTGGTGGACAGCCTTCTCTAGGCAGAGTTATGGCTGTACCATATTCTTTCATTTTTTTAAATAAAAGATTTTGGAAGTAGTAGAAGTTTGTGGAATTCTTTTAATAACCTATAAAGCAACCCCTGACTGAAGCTTTTCCAGAACTTCGTCCTGAACTTGTTTTGTTTTGCTAGCTCCTTGGTCTCATATTCTTATATCTTTCTTACATTCTTATATACTTATATTGAAATGACACTTTAACTGCACACAGCTCATCTTCATTCAAATAATCATGTGACTTCTGATGGCAACAGGCTGCACCAGAACTATATCTCCAACTGCAAACAATGTACTTTTTAAAAACAATTTTTCTAAACTATATTAATTTTCCTCCCACTTCAATAATGTGGTCTAGTTTGTGTAGATTCATGACATATTATCCCAATTAAGTCCATTTTATTTCCAGGTTGTAACACTACAAAATGAGGAAAAGGTAATGGGGAGTGAATACTTATGCAAGGGTAGGTGGAACTAATAAATTGACCCTCAGTGTTATAGTACATGTACTTTATTTATTGTACGTGTCTTACTTGAGTTGTGTGTAAAGGCGGCCGGAGCAGCACCGTTGACGTTAGTGTGCTGCAGAGGGAGCTGAGAGGAGAGAGACGGCGCGCGCCTGTACGTCCCCGTGGCTGAAACCGTGGACATGGACGACGTGGTGGAGTTGTGGCGGGACATCTGTCGCGATATCGTGCCAAACTGAGAGACGGGGGCTGGACCGAGCCCTGGGCGAGAGATCACCACGGCCATCACCCAGAAAAAGAGAGAGAGAGAGAGAGAGAGAGAGAGAAACAGAGAGAGAGAGAGAGAAACCCAGAAAACAAAAATCAGTTACACCCTTAAAACCAAAAGAAGGATATTAATTTCTCTGAATGTTATATGAATGGATTCATTTAAGGCCCCATGAACACAGTTAAAGGGGAAGAAAATGATCTATAAGGAAAAGCACAGCAGGAAAATGTTATACTGTTATACAATAGATTATAAAGACCCGGACTGAGAAATAAAAAGCAGAATCGACCCTGATATTTTACTTTAAAAATAACCAGATTTTTTAAAAAATCCTGAAAGTAGTCATTAGATCAGATAATGAGGTGATTAAAGTGACAGATTAAAGAATGCAGCACTGATATGGCTCTTTCCATCTAATCTCACTTATTCAACAATAACCTTTACTCGGCTTTAGCTACATTAGCATTTGTTTGACAAATAAACAGGAAGGAGATGAAGAGAGGGAGTAGTTAGGCTCCGGTCCAGGTTTTAAACTTTGGCCTGGCCCGAGGCTTCTCCTGGAATTACACGGCTTATGAGAGACTGAGTCACAAGGGCGTGTCACCACACACACACTCACACACATTCACGCACACATTCACACACACATTCACACACACATTCACACACACACATTCGCACACACTCACTCACACACTCACTCACTCACTCACACACACACACTCACTCACACACACTCACTCACACACACTCATTCACAGCTCAATGTGAAACCAAACACACCCTACTGGAAAACACGCATTGTTCAGCTGTGCTGAAGGAAACTCGATCCGGGCGACAGAGAGCGATAGAAGACCGTGTAATTTAAAAATAATCACTGTGTCCTGATGACACACTGGCTACATGAAAACATATCCTAATAATCCTGAAACAAGCTGACTAATAGCTCATGTGTACTTAAAAACTTTCACAAACACCTGAAAGTAGAACAGAGTCACACAGATTGAAACCAAGTAAAAATGAAACTGATCGAATTAAATACGGTGGATATTATATATTTAATAATCCAATAAACAGTAGAAATATTACGATGCAAATCTTTAAATTTAATTAGTTAATAAATTAATTACTTAAAAGCGGAAACTTCATGTACAAAAGTCCAGATTACACATTTAAAAATATTTCAAAATTAATATTAATAGCAACATTAATAATTATTAGCTAATTTTATGTGTATGTTTAAGGGACTACAGGTTAATAGGGGGATCAAAAAAATAAAAAAATATATTTCTGTATTTTAAGTTTTTTTTTAAACTTAACAGTGAATTATGCTAACAAGGCTTTATCTAATTAAATATCTACTTAAACTTAAGAAAGCCAAAAAATCGAGTCTATGGAAGATTAAAATATTCGTTTCATATCAAAAGAATTCAAATGTTTATTTCAGTGTGAAGACACTCTCAGTGGAAAGACTTTAAATCTAACTTACACCCAATGATCATCAATATTTTGAGAAACTCCTCTGTAATATCCTTTTAATTACTGATAGGAATGAACATGCATTATTTCATAAATGCAGCTCATCAAGGTGAGATTTGTGGTTCTGATTATAGGAAAAAATAATTTTGTGGAAAAATTATAGTATTTCTAGTATCTAGTAGTATTTCTACACTACTAAGTGTGGTTCTTAAAGGAAAGTGACGTCTATAGTACATCATAATGATACATAAATTAACATAAATGATACATAAATTAATATCAGGAAACAAGCCTTTCAGGGATCTATAACATACCGTGATTGGGAAGTGGGCGGAGCTTAAAGTTGCTAAGTATCAGATAATGTGGTTTTCACAAGTGTACAAAAACACTGAAAAAATTATTATTATTACAGTTTAAGTAAAAATAAAATTATGTGACCAAGATCGTCATTTCGACCTGTGGTATGTTGCCGTAATAAGGACACTTGGAGGACGTGCTGCCAACACAGACATCATTTAAGACTTATTAAACACACAAGTGAGTCGACTGGAAACCTAACTGGCTAGGCTAAAAAGTGGTAGCTATGTAACGTAGTACTGTAGTAAAGCACAGTGACGTAGTTAGCTAATTAAGTGCTTTAATACAGAATTCCCACTGCACATGAAAGATATTATTCGAGTCTGATTAGTGTCTTTATTTTCTCTTGATGTTTAGGAGCGAGGTGACTGTGTGCAGTAAGCGGGAGATTGATATGACGGCTCCGACGAGAAATAAAGTGCAGTGCAGAGCGGTGTTTCCACATAACTGCGTGTTCCTGATTCTTAAACGATCATATGACAGCTAATTACTCACCTAATAAAAACCATTCTCCTGTAAGCCAGATCACGTCTCAGTCGATGTGTGTAGTGCAGGAGGCGGATTTCAAACAAGTAGCTAGCTATAGCTACAAGACTGCATCACATCACAATGAACAGCATTATGTTTAATGACACACACACACACACACCAGATAAAAACGTTTTCTGGTTGTGAAACCTACTTGTAACTGTTTTAGTAACACTCCTGCTTGCTTTAGTTTTGTTTTATGTAAGACGCGTCATGCACGTAAACAGATTTTACATCACTGCTGAGTTTACGGTACGCGTAAACAGTTTGTTCAGAATCTGAATTAAAAGTTTACGTGTGTTACGCTATCAGAATAATATTAGCAGTGTGTAACATTAAAATAATTAAGCTGCTGAGTGTAATAAATAAATCCCAGACACCGAGTCTCATGGATATAACTTGCGGAAAATAAGTCGTTTGTATACGAGTTTGGTTTTGCTAATGAATACAAAGATTATCTGTGTTGTAAACAACCTTGTGTGTTTATACAGAGAGCTGCGCAGATACGTGTTCCTCGATGGGCATTTCCTGTTTCCGATACTTGATAACTGAGACGTTCGTTTCCCTCTTATAGAAGGGAAACAAACCCCCATGTCACCCACAATAAACAAACAGCAGGAGAGAGCAATGTAGAGCAGAAACACGAGACCGGGCGACACGAGCACAGGGAAGACGAGGTGGGTTGATTACGTCCTCGGCGCCCCCCTCGGTACCTCTGGAATGCTTGCTCTGGACATTTTCCACGGTTTTCAGTATGAAACCGAGCTTTTCTTTGTGAAGAATAGACCCACAGTTGGCATAGAGGAAGTGGGACGACTGCTTCCTGTAGCATTCTCCAAAGAAAAACATCAGTGTGGAGAAAAGAACTCTCTATTTACACTGTTTTATCACTTTTAACATATGCGATTATATATCCTGTGACCAAGTGAGTGGTTTGTAAAGCTACACCAAGACTCTAAATGAGTCCTTTTTCATATGCGGTGTTTAGTATATTGTAGTATTTGTAATCTCCCTGTATATCAGCCTTCGATAAGTAAAAGTAAAACACTTGTGCTGTGCTTTTATGGGAAGATAATCAATGACTCAGTGGTGTGATGAAACGGAGTTACTGTTACTACGCCAAAGTTGATTATTTTCCTATAACGGCATGTCCTGAAGTGTTTTATTCCTCTTATACCACAGCAATTTGTCAACACTAACATTTTTGTATTCATTAAAGAACATCACACCATACTTTTTTTTTATCCATTTATAGTTACATTTCATGTTGTTTTCCACCATGGGAAAGTCTTCAGGAGAGAAGAGTTTACGCTTTGCAGTTTCTCTGTAACATAACTGCTTTTTTGTCTTAATAACTTTTTTACGAGAAAGAAAGAAGAGAAGCTTGTGAGGAAATGACTGTTTTGTTGTTTATAGCTGCTGTAAAGCATGTGAATACAGGAACTAACGTGTTTCACAGACATTAAATCTAACCACAAATGGATGATGTGTTGTTCATTAATAAAAGAAAAGTAATCACTGGCAAATATCCATGGTGTAAGAGGAATAAAATACTTCCAGTCTTGCTGTTATAGTAAAATAATCAACCTCGTGGTGATAACGTCAACCTCTCAATTGTTTATTATTTTACTAGAATAGCATGTACCTGTGTTTTATTCCTTAATTAGCACCTTCTGACCAATCAAAACCCAGAATTCATTTCTTAAATTTAAAAGCGCTTCAAACGATCCTGCACTTTGCAGAATTTTCGCCGTAGTAATAAACATGAAGCAATGTAACACAATTCTTATGCTGCATTTGAAAAAAAAAAAAAAAACAAAGAAAACTCCGCTTAAACTCAGAACGCCTACTCGGGGTCTCCTGAACCTCGAGTTCAGCAGGTGACGTCGAAATCAACATGGCCACTCACAGCATCAACAGTAAACAAAGTAACACTTCCTACCTTTAAATTAATGGATGAATATATAATTATGTATATATATATATATATGAAATGAATATAGTGGATGAACTACACTATAGTATATATTAGTATTAGCTTAAGATCCATCAACATAGAAACATATTCACTTGTTAAATCTATAACACTGATTATACAGTTCACTGTAAATATACATCACTCATCACCGTTAGCTAACAAAAGACAAACATGGAGTCATCCATGGTTTTCCCATTTTGTAGCTCGAATGTACAGAGGTGGAAAACGATGTAATTCAGAGGTCAGACTTTTCACTTCCGGGGTAAGTTGAATGCAGTACTAAATCCCCCGTTACGCTTCTCTCCCTTCTTCCGCTTATACAGAATCAGGAGATTTACACCACAGCTGTTCTGACGTGTTGTCATCGTGCAGTGTTGTAAATCTAGACATTGATCCACCACCACTGGTTTAAAATATCCACCACCATTATCACCTCCACCACCTCCACCAGATCCACCTACTGTAGGGTCTAAAAGTCTAAGTCCACGTGGCAGAACTGTTTTTATTTTCAGTCATGGGCAACTAATACAAACCTTGTCAAGTTATACTTCTCAAATTCAAATAATAATTCTTATAATATAGGGGATAAAAATGTGCATTTACAAAGAGGAAGATAATGAATCAATATTGAAAGGACAATAGTCGTTTTTTATTCCTTACTTGTACAAATAACATGGAAGATATGCAGAACATGATTTAAAAAAAAACAACAATGGATTAAATCGTGGCTTTAGCAAAAGCTTATTAAGTTGTTGAAAAAACATGTTCGGAAAACTGACTTCTGGTCTGGAATGTGTGTTTGCGTTTGCTTGCGCCTCCTCTCAGTCATTTTAAAGACATTACATGAGCCACCTAAGATCCAGGGGGCGGAGCTTCGTGACATGGGCGGGACTCATTCAAATGTCAAACCCACCTAAGTGTTTGAGACTTATTCTTAAAAAAAGACTAATCTTACCTCATGCTAATCTTACTTAATGCTCCTTTAATGTCAGATGACAGTTACTCATTAATAAATGAACATCATGACAGGTAAATGCTTTACTGGTTAAATTAAATATACAGCATCATTACAATTTGAAAAAAATGAAGCCAATTGCATGTGGAAAAGATATTTCTATAATTTTTAGTTTCATATAAAGATGTTAATATTGACTAAAATTACGCTACGTTTGGTATCGGGTGTAAATAATTATCAAATGATGACGACATAATAAAATTTATCATAATAAAATAATTATTAGATGAGTATATGGGTCTCTTTTTTTTTAAAGCCAAAGCCTGATACTTTTACAGCAAATTATTAATTATTTAAAAAATATATTAATTTCTTTAAAAAATATTAACAAACAACTTCATTCCACTTTCACTTTTCTGTTGTCTCACAAAACTGTTGGCAAGAAAAAGTAAATATTGGGTAAGAAAGAAAAGTGAGAATGTTCTAAATTGCAAGTGTTTTTCAGATGGACTTCATTAGAATCCTAACAATAAATTGATTAATATTAAAAAAGCTTTAGTAAGATTTTTTTTTTTTTAAACAATATTTCTATGTTTAGATATATTGTTTTTTTTTTTTTTTTTAAATCTTTGATTTTAAGATGATGGAGTACAACAGTTCTTGTTATGAACTTTGGTCAGTGGGCAGACTTTTAAACCCTACTTTACTTATATGAAGCGCGCACACACACACACACACACACACACACACACACACACACACAAGGCTGAGGTGTCTCACCTATAGCCATTGGGCCCCCAAACATGGGTGGAGGCGGAGGTGGGGGCGGAGCAAACATGGAATGAACTGGAATGAATATAGCACAACCACATGAGATGACACACTGATACACATGCGCACACACACACACACACACACACACACACACACACAGGCGCGCACACATTCTCTGGTTTGTTCTAATAATACACCTAAAAGTTATCTTAAATCTCTATAAAAATATCTTTATCACCTTCAATTCTGCAAATATTGTGATGTAAAATTATCCCTCACCCTATATACACACACTCATTCTCAGACATGAACACACACACACAAGCAGCGATGATGAAGGTAGTTGCCATAGTTCTGTTCATGTACCGTCTCTCCCCCTCCATAACACTGTCCTTCTCTTCTCTTCCCTCTGTACACTATTCTGTGCATCACTCGCTCATCCTATTTTATTCCCTCCATCCTGCTGTGCCTCCACCGCCCCCTCTACCCTCCTCACTCCACCCACCTGTCTGTCTGTTCACCACTGTGGCCTACTTCCCTCCTACCAACATCTCTTCCACACTCAAATAGGCCACTCAGGCTGCGAGAGTGAGACAAACGAAACAGCACTAAACCTTCACACTTGTAAAGCCTGAGTGGAATGTTTTATTATTCTGTCTTGTCTCTGGTGATCTGTGTGTTTTCTATATGTCCTAAATAGGCATGAAAGGGTTAAAAACACCTGCTAGAGGGAGACACAGATCACACTGAACTGATTAAACATGGACTTTGGTCTCACCTCATAACACACACACACACACACACACACACATTAAACACTGATAACATTCTGCTCGTTTGGTCTGAGTAAATATTCACTATATATCATTTTTCTAACTGAAGTTTAGTTTAATTAATTAATTATAATTATCTTGATTGACTGCAAATGAAAAATAAAGGTATTTAATTTGTAAAAAGACTTCTTTACGGGGACACACACACACACACACACACAGAAATACGAAACAATATCATACAACTGTTGTATATGTGCTCGACTCAGAGGTTCAGTATGATGACATTAAGGACAGAAGGAAGTGGAAGTGTTTAATCCATGAGGAGGGAGGAGACTGACTTTACCTGGGCCAGAGTTGGGGATGGAGGGAGTCGGCACGGCGATGGGAATGCCAATGCTGCTGCCTCCGCTGTTCTCACGACTGCCGCTACCCCCACTGCTGCCACTGCGGGGATAGAGAGAGAGAGAGAGAGAGAGGGGGGGTGTTAGGGTTTCATTTTGACTGTGTTTTTGAATGTAAGTGTTGTGAATGTTTGTCATGCCAATAAAGCAACCTATGAATTGAATTGAATTGAGAGACAGACAGAGAGAGAGAGAGAGAGAGAGAACGGCAAACAGAGCAAAAGAGAGACAGAGCAAGAAGGTCTGAGCGAGAGAGAGAAAGACAGATGCAAAGAGATAGAGAGAGATGGAGGGGGGAGGGGGGAGAGAGAGAGAGAAACAGAGAGCGAGACAAACACAGACAGAGAGAGAAAGAGACACAGAGAGAGGCAGATAGAGACAGAAACAGAGAAAGAAAAAAGGGAGTGAGACAGAAACAGACAAAGAGAGAGAGAGAGATTCCCTTTCTACAGTGAAAATGATAAAAACACATGTCAAAGATGAGGCATGTCTCTCTGCAGCTGACATCCTCTCATCTCTCGGTTGTCTCATAAAGATGTTTGTGAGAAACAACACTTTTTGCAGGACTGCAGTTTTCCATCTGATATTCGAGAAATTCTTCACATTACCATGGCAACCTGACATTTGTCTTTTGATGGATATTTGTCTCCATTTTCTACAATCTGGCTTCTCGATTGTGCCACTGGCAAACTTCTTGCGTAAGAGCGAGAGGTGGAAGGATCGGGCGACTTGCAGCGATGCATCGATTTAAAAGGCAATGATTTATAGAAATCGTGGCAACAATCTTAAATCAATTATTATTGAAAAAGGACAGACAACTGTTGTGTAAGAATGAATTCATCATTTTTAAACGTAGCGGATTCAGTGGTATCGTCAAATACCGAATCGTTGCCTTATGAAAAAAAATTGTATTGTATCATAGCAGACTCTGCGTTATCGTCAAATTTAAATCATATTGTATCGTGTGGAAGTCTGCGGTTTACATCCCTAGTAAGAACTTCTGGCCAATTCCAGCACAGTTTTAAATTGTTTCAGTTCTTCTCAGCGTTTATTGCTGGTTCACATTTTAAGCGCAGTTACTTAGTGTGCAGGTGTTCACAAGGTGCAAACAGATTAAACAAATCTAAACAGATTGGATTCAGAAATTATTATATATTGAGACAGGAATAATGTACTAAAGTGCAAAACTGACATACAGAACAACAATAATAAAAAAAAAAGGGAAAACATGGGGGAAAAAGTGGGGGAAATGGGGAAAAAATGGAAACAAACAAAAACTAGAAATTGTTGTGACAGTACTATTAGGGGAAAAAAAAAAGTATTTTCTGCTTTTTACCATAAACCATAACCTCAAATTTTAGTAACTCAGCACCATCTAGAAGAACATAATACTTCCTGGCAAAGCTCACCACAAAATATGTAGCAACATGACACCTCACAGGATAAAGTGGGTGACACCCTTACTGTCTTCCATCCCTGTTATTACTTATTATTATTATCATCATTATTATTATTATTATTATTATTATTATTATTATTAACAGTATCACTGTTATTCCTGTTAATCCTGTTGATGAGTTTATTGCACTTGTAGTTTTAAACAGTATTCATGATGCTTTGGCTGTATAATATGTAGTTATGCTAATTATGCTCTCCTGCCATGAAAGAGAAAGGATAAAAGTGTTATACAGTGAAAGTATCACGGTGCGGCTACAGCAATCGCTTACGTAAAACCCTCACCACACACACACGCACACACACATACACATACACACACAAATGAAGTGCTACAAATCATCCTTTAACACAAATTTCCTCAAGCATGTCTGAAGTGCTACATTCACTCCTTACACGCTCACATTCACTCATGCAATTATCCAAACAGCCAATCACGTGGCAGATACAAGAGGTCATAAGCACTCTTTACAGCAGTGGTGAGCAGAAAAGCATCTCAGAACGCACAACACATTGAAACCTTGAGGAAGATTGGATACGACAACAGAAGACCACATCGGGTTTCGCTCCTGTCCACCAAGGATAAGAATCAGGGGTATCATGGACACAGCATCAGCACTTTTGTGGTGGAAATCCAAGGAACTGGTTCTTTTTTATAGTGGAACAGTTATAGCATTACATTTCAAACCCAATGCACTGGAGCACAGAGTTAAAATCAAGAGATCTGATTCACTTTCCAATTACTTACCAAATGCAGTGCATTTATAACTTCCTCAGTCAGCACTCAGACGTTTTAGCTAATGAGGCAAGTTAAATCAGTCATATTTGTCCACTAACAGCAACAGACGTTCTCACACACACACACACACACACACAGCCGTCACATACAGGTTTGACATCAGGTTTGGGAGTAAATTTTTGAAGCCGTCTCTTATACTTTTAATTGAGGATGAAGTTTTTGACACAGGATTTGTCACAGTGGATGTAAATCAGGGAAACGGAGAAGATGCTCTTCTAAGCTTAGACATGAGACATGAAAGGCGAGAAACAGGAGGGGAAAAATCAGACAAAAACATCCCGGCTGCTCTTATAGTTGGTTAGAGTCAGAATCAGTCTCTCTGACTTTTCTTTTATTAATACAACCCACCCATGAGATATTAACGATAGACTAGTAGATTACATAATAGTGTTGCTGGATTTCTAAAAACCCTGAGGCAACACTGTGTGTAGTGTGTGTGACAGTGTGTGTGTGTTACCTGTGGGTTCTTGGTCTTTGGCTGAGAGAGGCCGTGCGTCCTGGGCTGTGCTGGCTCCCGAGGCGAGCAGGGCTGGTCATGTAGTCATTAGGCACTGTAGGAGGTTTTACTGGCTCAAGAGTTTTATATGAAGTGTTACGCCTGCGAGAGAGAGAGAAATTAATTATTAAATGAATCAGTGAAAATCCTAGCTATTTTGTCAATCACATATCTAACAACTGTGGTACTGTGGTGCGGCGTTGATCAAAAAAGTTGAGGAATAAATGAAAAACTGGATGACAATCTGACAATAAATAAGACAATAATCACAGCTTTTGTCTTGCATTAATTACACATAATAACCTTTAATGTACCTAGAAATGGAAAAAAAAATTACATATTGATCATTAATAAATAAAAAATGCTAGCGTTGGCAAATCACTTTGGTGTAAGAAGTTGTGTAACGTGTAGTTATAGGAAAATGATCCACTTCAGGCTGGTAACAGTAGCTGCTTTGTGTCCATATCACACCACCCCGTCGTTGATCATTTCCCTACAACAGCATGCCATGTCATGTTTTATTTCTTTCCTGTCTCAAACTGCTACTTACCCGAGAGTGCCACGCCCTGCCATGGGCGGACTGGGTGGCTTCTGTGTCGGCGGATTGGTCCTCGATAGCGTTCCTCCTCTGATTGATTGGTTGTTTCCATGTTGCTGATTGGGCGAGAGTTAAAAACACAACATGAGTGTTTGATCAGAGGTTCACGGACAAACTGTAGACAAGGACAACAGAACAGTTGGGCAAACGGTGAAAAATGGTGGGCTTCCCAGACCGTACTATTAAAAACCAGCTGTTGATATCTACTGGCTTTCTAATAGTGGATCAAAAAAATCTAGAAGTGGCACAATCTTATTTTAACGCACCATGCTCGGCTCATAAAAGGCCTGAGAATCACCTGACCAGGTGAATTAGGAGTGTTAAAGTGGATAAAACACAGACATTTGCAGTGTATATTATCACTATGCTGAAATATTTTAGATTTATCAAGTTGTTACTGATGTTGGATCAGCAATACTATTTTTTCATGAGGATGCTATTGTGCGATGTTTGATAAATAACCGGCACTGTCCACAGGCCAGCCAAGGCTCTATGAAAGCTCTATGGAAGCAATCATTGAGTCTGGGAAACCCACACAGCCTACAAAAGGGTTGTTTTAACTACATGTGCAGGAGCTATTTTGTGTTAAGACACAGAGCCATGTTTATATTGCGCTGTAGGGGTGGGCGATACGACATAAAAATAATAAGAGCTCCTAAAGATAACAAGACTGGATTTGTCAACACTGCTCTCTCTCATGAACCATCTCATGAATAAGCTTTAAAACTGATGAATATAGTCTTGGATTTTTAATTTCACAATATCATATACCCTTAACAATAACAACAACTCTTGTATCGCCCAGCCCTGTAATGTGCGCCACATGACATTAGGGGGAATTATACTGAACTACAAGGGAGAAGGGTTGAGGGTAAAGCGGCTGATCAATAACAAACTACAGCGGGATTGGGGCAGGTGATAATCAGGACTTACCTTGGCTTTTAGCCACTAATGCAGGCATGAGAAAGAGAGAAAGAAAAAATATGAGAGGAGGCAGGTAGAAAAAGAGACAGAGGAGCAGGTCAAAAATTACTCATACCAACACGTTTACCAAACCTCTACGTAAATAGGGATGGGGGCTACTTTTTCTCCTGTAAAAAAAAACCCCAGCATGTCAGTCCAACTAGTATTAAACTACAGGATGTAAGGATAAGGAATGCCCCCATCTATGGTAGTTAAGGCAAACTATTTGTGGAAAAACAACACAAGTTGTGTACTTCCTCCACTGCCTGTGTAAACTTGAGGGTGACTTGACTCTCGTCTAAGTACCTTGAGATTCAACTTGGACTTGACACTAAGGGACCTAAGACTTTGCGACCTAAGATTTGGACAAAATGGTAAGTGACTCGACTTGGACATGAGGGTAAAAGTGACTTGAGACAGGATTTGGACATGAGGGTGCAAGTGACTTGAGACACGACTTGGACATGAGGGTAAAAGTGACTTGAGACACGACTTGGACATGAGGGTAAAAGTGACTTGAGAAACGACTTGGACATGAGGGTAAAAGTGACTTGAGAAACGACTTGGACATGAGGGTAAAAGTGACTTGAGAAACGACTTGGACATGAGGGTAAAAGTGACTTGAGACACGACTTGGACATGAGGGTAAAAGTGACTTGAGACACGACTTGGGCTTGAGGACAAAATTGACTTGAGACTCAACTTGAGGGTAAAAGTGACTTGAACCTCAGCTTAGATTTGAGGGTAAAAAAATGACTTGAGATTCATTTTGGACACGAGGGTAAAAGTGACTTGCAACTTGGTCTTGTGTGGTAAGTGACAGAACTACAACATTAACACTAGTTGTAAATCAACTGACGAGTTGAATCAAGTTTGCTGAAAGCAGTGTACAGGGCTACAAATGCTACAAATTATTCTGTCACTGGTGATTTTAGATACTTATTAAAACCAGTGACAGGTTTTCATGCCCCATTGCCCTGAGCTTGTTGCAAGTTTTGCTGTCCTCGCAGCTCTTATTATACAACTATAACTTTTTTGGCTTATCTGCTTTTACTCAGAGTCTTGGAGGAACTTAAACAAGTGAAACAACTGAATATGTGGAAGACTTCTTTAATGTCAATTTATATTAGAGGCCTTTATTTGGAAATATATTCAAGTAACTAATTTGTTGATAAAGGAAAGTGATTACTGCTTGGCCATTTATCTATAAAGGACAATTATGTCTATTGACCATAAGAGCCATCAAGCCTTCTTTTAACATTTATGGTCACATTTGCAAAGAAAGTAAATTAACAGAGGGAGAAAATAACGCAAGGGGTGAAATTCTTGTTTGCTACACTTAATTCCTGTTTGTTACACGAAATACAATTTGCCCAATGATCACCAGTGGCAGTGGTGAGCTTCGACCCTTTCAACACGCTAAATCCTTCCTTAGCACCCGCCCAACAGCATGCTAATCTTTCTTTTTCCAAATGCAATTCTAAGGCAAGCCAAGACCTTACTATAGGGAGTAACAAAAAAGAGATTAAAATTATTATGACAAGCAGAGAATCAAGGGCTGCATCAATAATTCATGCTCTAATGTGGGCAATGAGGTAACTGTGATGGAAGAAAACAACATTATTCTTTCATAAAGGAGTAAAAGCACTTCAACTAACAGCCAATGTTACCTGGTTTGACATTTTGAAGCTCAAATGGTCATAAAAAAAAGTAAATAGCCTTGTTGAGGTTTAGGGCTTTTTGTATGAATCAAAGATGAACAGGGGATTACAGCAAGATCTGACTCTGTTGTGTAATATGGTTTGGAAGAAACAAGTGAGGAAATGAGTGAGGCAATTTAAGGCTGGGTATAAAGGGAAAGATCAGCAGTTAAGGTCTATGCAAGTGATCAGAGTTTAAACCCCTGGATAGAGGTTTGCTTTGGGAATGGGGTTTCCGTGAGACTGTGTCCTGGGACTGGGTGGTTTTTAGTCTCATGAGGGTGGAAGAGATCGAACAGATATGAAAATTGTGAGACAAAGAAAGGTCCTGCTGATTAACATGGGAGCGTGTTGGACATGGTGCGATGATCATGCAGTGCTGTAAATTGGTCTTTACTCATTCATTCATTCATTAGTACATCTTCTGGAACCTGGTCTAGGTCGGTGTTGTTTAAATAACCTTTTTTATATTTTGGGATATAGAAACATCCAAGTCCACATACAAAATCACATATGGGTACAAGCAAAAACAGCAGTGGGAGCTGGAGGGAGTGGCCAAATGTTCTACAGGAATGGGCGTGACTGGTCAAGAATGTCTGTGGGAGAAGGCCGGATTGGTCCGAAGCATCTGCAGGAGCAGGAGGGATTGGTCAAGAATATCTGCGGGAGCGTCTGGGATTAGTCAGGAGCATCTGCAGCAGTGGGCAGGATTGGTCAGGAATGTCTGCAGGAGAGGGCATGATTGGTAAGGAGCGTCTCCAGGAGCAGGCAGGATTGGTCAGGAGCATCTGCAGGAATGGGTCAGAATTCATTTGGGAGTTCAGTTTGAGCTGATTTCTACTTGTAAGTCACTCTAGATAAAGTGGCCTGTCAAATGAAGTTCATAGAAAATAGTGTGTATGGGTACAAGCAAAAATAGCAGCTGGAACTGGAGGGATTGGTCAATCTTTCTACAGGAGTGGGCGGGACTGGTCAGGAATGTCTGCAGGAGCAGGCAGAATTGGTCAAAATTCCTTTAGGAGCTCAGCTTGAACTTGTAAGTCACTCTGTAAGTCTATCAGATGAGTAAATGTAAATGTAGAGAAACCGGCCCTAACATGTGTCAGGCTTTATTTAGACTGGGGTAAACCCAGACCAGTCACTTCTACCCACTTGGCTGGAAATATATGGGAACGTGTGGGATGAAGCAAGCAGAGGGTTAGTGTTTAAATGACGTGTAAATGGAAGAAATATATTTTGCCAACACCCAACATCACAGAGTAAAGGCACTGTGGAAAATGTAACATTTATCTTCTCCTAAGACATTCTTCAGAAAACACAGCTTCTCTGCATTTCCAAAGCATTTGACCGGATTAAGCACCAGCTGACTAGCAATGTAAAACTCATCTGTTGCAGTAACAGAGTGAACCCTGAGTGGGCGAGTGAGTCTGGCCTAGCTGAAGATACTCTAATCCTCCAATGTGATGAGTCAGGCTTCGGTGGAATGTCTGCAGGCTGGATGGAGTTTGAAACTCATTACAGAGGAAAGAGAGAGCCAGAGAAACGCCTCTGCCTGAGGACAAGAGAGAACTACTGCACAGTATTTTCCCACACCACTCTCTGAGTTCAGGAGGCATATGTGCAGGAAAACATGAGACAGAGATGAGGTATTGTGTCAAAATCAATGCACTCAAACTTTCAGGTCTTGACAAGGTGTGAGACTCATGCGGCTTACTAGCAATTAAAGTTCGAGAGGAAACTTTGCATAACAGTGAACACCACAACTATATGTAGCTTTAACACATTTTGAACACATTTTGAAAGGAAGTTGTCCTTTTCAACTTCCTTCTGTAAATGTGTTACATTCTGCTCGTAAATGGAAGAAACTGGGGAATTTGAAAGCACCAAATTAACAGCCACTGTGGCCAATCAGAAAGTTTTGTTTTAACCACATGTAGTAAATTATTACTGGAGGGGAACTGACCTGATAGCAGGCTGCCACACTTCTGGTCACTTTTGCTATCACTGTGGCTGAAAAGACATTCCAGAAAGCTGGGCTTTAGGGAAGAGTGACAGCATGAAGGTGGTTTGGAGTTAGCCAAAGCCATATTGTAGACTCAGCAAACATGTAAAAAGGTTCTCTGATCTGATGAGACCAGAATTGAACTTTTTGGCCTTGGAACAAAGTGCTACGTTTGGCGGTAATCCAACACTGCTCATCATGCTGAGAACACCACAAGTACTGTGAAGCATGCTGGTGGTAGCATCACCAAAATGTTGTGAGGATGCTTTTTATCAGCAGGGACTGGGGAACTGGTCAGGACAGAGGCTGATACAGACATATCCAAGAAAACTGCAACCAAATGCGGCTCTACCAAGTATTTACCAACAAATTTTGATTAATTAACTTTTGTGTCACAAAAGAACAATATATACATATACACTATATGGCCAAAAGTTTGTTGACACCTGACCATTACACCCATATGTGGTTCTTCCCCAAACTGTTGCCACAATGTTGGAAGCACACAATTGTATAGAATGTCTTTGTATGCTGTAGCATTACGATTTCCCTTCATTGAAACTAAGGGCCCAAACCTGTTCCAGCATGACAATGCCCCTATGAAAGTGAGGTCTATGAAGATACGGTTTGCCAAGGCTGAAGTGAAAGATCTCAAGTGGACTGCACAGAGCCCTGACCTTTGGGATGAATTGGAATAGCAAATGCACACCAGACCTCCTCACCCAACATCAGACATCCGTGCCTAACCTCACTAACGCTCTTGTGAATGAATGGACACAAACTGCCATAGCCACACTCCAAAATCTAGTGGAAAGCCTTCCCAGAAGAATGGAGGTTAATATAACAGCAACAATATAACAGTGATGGCCAGGTGTCCACAATCTTTTGACCATATAGTGTACATCCCATTCAAATGTTTGGCAAAATCAAACAGTAAAAAAAAAAAAAGTTAATTTCAATTCCAAAGTGTAAGACTACACATTGTGGAAAAGTTCAAGAGGGTTGAATACTTGCAAAGCACCATAGAGTGCTGTACGGTCCTTACTACACATCAAACCATTGACATTAAATCATAGCTTTGCTAAATCTTTTATCGTGCTACAAACTGCAGCAGAGATCTGAAGATCACACGCTTTGTGGAAAAATGTCTTGTACAGCTCGAGATTGTCCGATTTGCATAAACGAAGACTGTGAAGTTTCAGTTTGGCATCAGCATAAAATGATAACAGTAATTTAAAAGCCTTAACATGGCACAGGTAGATGAAATAATCTCTGGCTTTGTGATGTGTGTGTTGCTTAATTCAGGCAGAAAGAATTCTGTTGCACGGCTGATCCTGTAGCCAAGGCTGCTGTAAAGCCTGCAGCGGAGGCCTGATCGAATCGCTGTGATTAGAATGATGGATTGGAGTGTGGAAAAGGCAGCTTCGGAGAGACGTCCAAACCCAGCAGAGTCTGACTGAATTAAGGGAGGTTTCCTTCGCTCTGGGCAGTGAGGAAGAAGCTCTGCTACTGTGGCTGTTTCTGACTTGGGGGGAAAAATGAGCTGTAATTTCAGGCAAGACTACAAACACTAGGAAGAATTTCCCTACAGTGTGTCTGTGGATTTTAGATGCTTTTTATTATTTTCCTGACTGAAATAACTCATCGAGAAAAAGAGCAGACAACCATCCAAGCGCTTCTAAAAGACTCATAATAAAATAATTGGAAATAATGGAAATAATTCCCTCCTTAACTCAAACGTGGGAGCAGCTTTTTGAAAATAGTGCACGAGCTGATTTGCCTAAAACTCCCCTGAGTCAAATATCTCACACACACACACACACACACACATCTCAGCAGCTGAAGGATGTACCTTAACTCCGTGCCCCACGTCGTCCAGAACGGTGTAGTCTATCGGTTTTCGGATGTACCTCACCGGCCTCTCTACGTTGGCTGGAGCGATGATCTTGTGCGTCCTGGTTGTGTTCTTGTTAGTGGTCAAGATGCCGATCTCTCGCCTGGCCACCTTCTCCTTATGGATGTCCACTGTCTATAAAGAAAAGCGATAAAAGCAAATAAACCATGATGCAACAGCAACCTGCGCAAGCTGATGCCATCTCTTTATTCTGCCATCTCTTTAAAATCATCTCTTTAAAATCTCTTTACACAGCAGCCACACACACACACACACACACACACACACACACACACACACACAAACCAACTCAATGGCTGTCTTTACTGTCCACATATGGAGAGATGGTTCATAATGCAATAGAGGTACAAAATACTACGACATGGTAATAAAAAATATGTAAAGAAATACAGAAGTATATTACTGTCCTTTCTATCAATTTCTGTTCAACAGAAACATTTGTGAAAGTTGTTTTGGGATGAAACTGACACGTTTGCTCATTACATATTTTCTGTAATAGTGCAAGCTGCCAAAAAAGTCACTACATCTAAAGCACACCGTTTTTCATTCAACACAGAATGAAACCACAAACCACGAAGTGTAACCATGTTTTCGGAAATCTTAAAGTTACAGCTATAATTCTGACTGTTACGAAGCCCTGACACTGGAGACTCCTTCCATAAATAAACTATAGAAATGTATACATCCAGGTGATTTGTGTCTATTCTGGGTAACTGTGTGAGCTTATATGGCAAACAACTTCCTCCTCCACCTCCCTAACCATGATCATTCACACGGCATGTTCACTGATCTCAAGGTCTGAATAGCTGAGGGAATGTAAGCCCTGACACACACCACCCACCCACCCACACACACACACACAAAGAGGATTCCTTTCATTCCTCTCTCTGGGGAATGAGAGCACTGTATCTCTCTGTCTTGTTTTCAATATCAGTCCCGACCTGCGACTCACCAAAAACCACTGAGAACCAACACATGGCCACACCCAAGACATTCAAACAACACACTCCACTTCCTGGTTTTGAAATGTAACACCCTCTAAGATACAGTGTTCCCAATCATCCGAGTTACTCACTGCTCACCTGAAACAACCTTCAGAGGACCAGACACTCATAACACCTTGGATATTTAATCATGGACCTTATTGTGTCTGTTTTTGCTTGTTTCATTCCTTTTATTTCTGTCTTCTGTTTTTATAAATCTCACCCTACACTACAGACCTTCTGTATTTGTGACTCATTTGTGTTCTGCTGGTGTAGATAGTCTCACATGGATACGTTAAAGATTTATACTTCCCAAAAACAGTTCCTACCAAAATCTCACCCTCAGTGTTTAATCTCACCTGGAAGCTGTAGATTTGTAAGAGCTGCTGCTGTAATCATAAACACTGTCCTGTGCTCATCCCAGGACTCATTCACAATCTGCACATACTGAATCTCTCACTCACTACTGTTTGTTTTTACTCTTCCACACCTGTAAACTGTAATGATTTATAATCCCACTATCCGCTGTCAACCAGAAAACCCCAAAAAAGGCATGTAGCCAAATCTAAATGGCTTGACTCATAAACCCATGAAATCAGTTCTTAAAAACAAAAAAAGTTAGCTAACTAGAACGTCCATGACTAGAAAAAGTGTGTGTGAGTGTAGAGGTGTGAGTGACATGACTAAAATATCCCATCATAACTCCTGAAGACTTCTTGATATTCTATGATAAGATTCTATGATACACGAAATGCAACACAATATATAGGTCTGCTTTAAAAAAAACTATTCGATTATTTATTGTCTATAAAAATATTTTATATTCAAATGAAACATTTTTATTTATAAAAATTGTTTATTATAATGTTATAAAAAAAAATTTAACACCGAAAAGGAGAAAATAATTTCACACTTTTAAAGATTAAGCTCAATATTTGAATATCAAATCAGCTGCTTATTGTCAGTTTTTAATTAAACTGACATATATTATATATAAAAAAAAAAAATTAAAATTATAGAATGGTATCATGATATCTTAGAAAATATCTCTATTGTGAAATAACACTGGTCTACAAATTATTGACCTCCGAGATAAACTGTGCTAATTCTTACATATTTTGATTAGATGAATTAGAAAACAGGTGATAAAGGTGCTGGTTGGCTAAAGTTTTCAAGATATTTCACGATAAATATTTATAATTATCTATACACAGGTGAGTATATTTGCCTACAAGAGAAGGGGGGTGTCTGATGATCATGATGCCTCGTAACGTCTCGACAAAGTACAGTAGAACAATGAAAATGGTACCATATGAAAGTTTATAAATTTATCTTCACTTTGAGACTAAAGATTATTACCTAACTGTAATTTATTGGTCTTTCATTGCAGATTACATTTGTCTTGGCCAGATCTACGCATCATACTGTTACATTTAGTGGCTTGTGAAAGTGTCATTGCGTAACATTTCCAAGGAACAGTCGCGTGATATCTTCCCTCAGAAACCAAGATGCCTCGAAACTGTGTAAACAACGCAGATAACTTCTGTTACATTTGTGGCGAGGTTACATTTGCATCTCAAAAGTGCAGTATGACGGCAGTGGTAAAAAAGGCATACCACCTATATTTTGGATGCAGTGGAGTCCGTCCATGCTTGCTGATTAGTGCTGGAATCTCTCCAGGGATGATCCTACTGAAGTTCACAAGAGACAAGCCAAAAAGCGCCGTTTAGATACCGAATAAAGATGGAACCTTGTCGTTTAATCTGATGTTAGAGCTAGTATTCTGTAATTATCTGATATTCACATTATATTTCGTAAGCTTTAAAACTGTATAATCTTCAGGTTGTATCTTAATAGTCTGGGAAGCTACACAGCAGTGGGACCAACCCACCCACAATTCAGTCAGTTTTTCATGAAAAAAAGCATGAAAATGTTACATGAAAAAAAAACAATAAATGAATGGAAAGTTATGTTATTGGTATCACTAAAAAGATAAATTTATAATGATTGGTGTGGCACCATTCTTATTGCTATATCACATTTTGCAGAAAAGTTACGGAGCATAATCGCACACCCCCCTTCTAATTTTAAATTATTTTGATGCAATTTTGACCTGAAGCTGTATCTTGGAAGCTGGAGTCGATTAACACTCAGGACTTAATTTTCCTTTATTAGTGACCAAATTCTGGTAAAATTTAGTTACTTTCATTTCCGAGGCTTTCTCCTTGTAGATCAGTGTAATTGATCACAATATAGATACTACATCATTTTGCCCAGCCCTATGCGAGTATATTTGAACCGTGTGTATAATTCCTTTCTGATAGTCTTGTATTAATGAGGCTTTAACTCATTTTGAGAAGGAAGTAAACAGCTTGAGAGAGGTTGGTCCTGGCGATTAGTAACAAGTTGGATGGATCCAGCTCACACACTGATCCAACCAGGCCGACTAAAGACGTTATCTTTATTTTATCAGTGTGATTGTGACCAATTCCACATCCACGGACCAACAGTCCTTTAAAATACTTTGAATGCTACAGTATTTTTTTTTTTAATTGTTGGGTGATCAACTTAATGTCCAAAAAAACTTTACTCAAAAAAACATAATCTTTAAGTCACGTAAGCATCTTTATAAAAGGTTGCAAAACACTTTAAATAAAAATATTAGATTTATAAAAGGCAAACAATATCCCATACCAGCTTCCACAACCAGAACAACTGCTAACCCTTACACATACAGAGCACTATTTAAAGAGTTCTGCCATTTTATATTCAGGTCAGAAACCACAGAGCAGAAGATCTGCTGCACATGACATCGCAGTAGGCTAGTGTCCACACAATGTGGTGTAGAATTCACAGAAAAACCCAGAATACACTCTGTAGTGAGAGCTGTGGGTTAAATTAACCAACGTCCACTGCAGGAAACTGAACAATTGCAACACCTAAGAATGTTTTCCTGTCTAACACAAAGTGCACAAAACCCTCGCAGCAGGAACTGAGGTGGATTAGGGTAGGGTGCAGGGGTGAGTGATGAGGTTTTACGCACACTTTAATCTTGAATCTGCTTCAGTTTTGCAGCTCGCGACCTCCTGTGACCCCTCGAACAAACCCAGTGTGCAATCAGGAGCACACACGGATGTGAGGCAGACTCCAGTGCTTTAGAGTCATAAAGCAGCAGTGGAAAAACGCTGATGATGGACAGAGTGTGTGTGTGTGTGTGTGTGTGTGTATTTGAGACTGCACCAATGGTAGCAGCAGTTCTTTATCACAGCAAACAAGCATGCAGCTGGCAGAGGGAGGGAAGTGAGAGGCCGCATAGGCTGATTTCATCTCCTTCCTGTGTGTAAAAATACCGTCCAGGCTGCAACCACCCAGCACACACACACACGCACACACACACACACACAAACAAACAATGAAATCCAAGAGTAGGTAAAGTCCTTGAGAACAAAAGTATTTGATTTGTGGCGTCATTTGCACAAAAATGCACAGATTTCTTTGGCGCACAAGCGTCTCTAGATCTTTACATGTAAAAAAAATCATTTAATGGTTGTAAATTTTAAACATATTAAATCTTCACCATCTCACAGTCATTCTCTCTTCAGGGCTTGTTATATTTCATCAAAACTGCTTCTGAGAGCCGTACAAAAGGAACCTCGGAAAGGCCGGAGTGTTTATGGTCTTTCAAGATCTTAGCTGTCCATCAAACCAGAGGGCGGAGCTATAAAGGGAAATGAGCATGTTTAATTGTTCATTCAAATAAAATGGCGGCATTTTGCCTGGGAGAAAGATGCATTGTCTAATGAAATCATGAGTTAAGATTTCCGAACTTTACTTGGAGCTCAATTACAGCTGAACTTTTTCAGTCTCCCAGCCAATCACAGTAGAGGTGGGCAGGTCATTCAGATGCTTCGGTTTCCGACAGCAACTTCGCTCCATCTGAAGTGCCTTTCTGACACTCCGAAGGAACTGGAAGCCGGTCCTAAGAGATGTATAAGTGGGCACTAACACTCACTTCCCCCTCCCTCTCTCTCTCTCTCTCTCTCTCTCTCTCTCTCTCTCTCTCCCTCTCCCTCACTTAGTTGCTGGTATGGGCATCTTGCTCAATCCTCAGTCACTGACTCACTCTCTGATTAAATGGTTCCACAGATGGAGGAGAAATGTCACCCTCGGCCCGCTGCCACTACACTGCCCCCAATCCCAACAATCCCACCACAGCTGGATCCAGCAGCTATTTCTGCCAGCTGTCTGTGTTTTCTGTAAAGAATGATCCTGACTCATTCTTAGTCATTCAGGTTTTTTTCCCTGTCAAATGTCTGAACTGTGGAACAAGTGATTTCTGCTCTACTCACAGAAGGTCATGTTAGCAAACATGCGATGCGCCAGTTTAAAAATAGATAAATTTTGATTTTGGTCTTACCATTTCTATTTATTAACAAACTATCATTGGTGTCTTAAATTGCATACTTATTTGCTGTTCCAGACAGCTCTTGAGCACTAACACTAACCAGTTTTGTTTTCCTATTACAGTGTATAAAATTTAAAAAACGTTTCATGTCATCTTCAAACCTACTGAATGATCCGTTTCATTTGTTGTACCAGTCTTCTGGATTTTCTATATTAGTAAATAATTTTGATTTACTAATCATACAGGCTTACTATGAAATCGCTAAACGTTTAACAGTTCGGCTTGGAAACCTAACGGACAGGGATGTGCCATCTAGTGGATGCCGATTTTAATCCTCTAGATGTACATAAAGTACTCAGGCGAGTGTGAACAATGCCTCACGTCACCGATGCTTTTGCACGCTCATGCAAGTGTAAACCTGCCTTAACACCTTTTTTGAGCGCTTTCTTTAATTTTGCGAGTTAAGCAGTGAAGATGGCGGGAGTTGAGAAAGTAATGAGATGTTCAGGAAACATCAGGAATGTCTTGCTGTTCCTGATGACAAAGCACATACTAGTCTTTACACTCCAGCAGAACTAATCATCTGGATAATTACGTTCCTGTGTAGTTGAGGGTTAAGGATTTTGCCCGGGGGTATTCCGGTCATCACTGCTCCTGATTATTAGCCAGGGTGAATCATGGAGCACTGGAAGTGTCTCTCTTCAGGGTTATTGCTCACAGAGGGACTAGCTGTGGATTTATTGTCAGTCGGGATAGTGATTTAGCAGCAGTGAGGTACTAACAGAGAGTTACAGCCCCATCATTTTAGACTACGTACAGTGATTTAGAGAATCTAACCAAGCGCAGAGGTCTAGTTCACTAAATACACACATAGCTACAACTGGCCTACATGATCCAAGAGGGGAAAAAAATGAATTTAAGTATATCAGAGTGTAATGGCGTTTTCATGCAGTGTGTTTTGACAGCACTATTAAGCCCTGAATGGTCTGATGAGTGAGTGTGTGACTCACTATGACCCGATCCCACTCCTCCCTCCCTCCCTCCCTCCCTCAGAGCAGCCGTTTATGGCCTGGCAGCTTCCACACGCTGCATAAATCTCACACTGCCCTGTAAATTAAATGACCCAAACGCAATTTCTACACCGGCTTTTTTGCGAGGTGGTTTAACGCGGCGCTGAGACTCAGAGCCAGCTGTGGTAAAACTGCCCTGTTCACTATATAGTGCA
The DNA here is from genome assembly GCA_022758105.1 of Pangasianodon gigas. Taxonomy (NCBI): domain Eukaryota; kingdom Metazoa; phylum Chordata; class Actinopteri; order Siluriformes; family Pangasiidae; genus Pangasianodon; species Pangasianodon gigas. The sequence continues at coordinate 30,171,670 of CM040454.1, read as the reverse complement.
CTATTTTCAGCACAGGTCGTTTTGTAGTGGTATCCAAAAACATAATGAGAGAATCCAGTACACTTTTTTATTAAATATTAAACAACAGTGTAGCCTAAGGGAGGCAAAATACCCATAATGCACTGTGTTGTTTGGACTGTTAATCCACTCGTACCTTCATGGCAGAAGACTAATAAGGCAACATCCTTTGAGACTACTTTTAGCAGATTAATTGTTTTGTGGAGCCATGTGTTCCATTCATATATTGATCGATTACTTTATCATCCTTTGGTCAAACAATAGTTAATGTTGTGACAGAATGTGATTACTGTCTCAGATTTCCCTGTTCAGGAAATGTGTTGATATTAACCTCCATCTCGAGTAATCCGATCACAACTGGACAGTGTGAACATGATCGAGTGATCTAGTGATTGGAATTCCAGCTCTTTTCAGTGAGTCAGATCATTTGACTCATCTCATCAATAAGAGTCGACTCTTTCAACTCCCAAGCGGCTCATGTTTTCTGTGTTTGCTCTTTTGTCCCCATGGCCTTCATGAACAACCTCCATGCACCTTAGGATCGAGTCTACAAGTCTCAGGATCTGTACTGAACAACGTTCTTCCAAAAACTATTCCCTCAGGTGGTGTTGGTTCTTCCAAAAACTATTCCCTCAGGTGGTGTTGTGATGATGGTGGTGGAAAGCCCTGGCTAAAACGTCACTCCAAAATCTCCCACAGGTGTTCAGGTTATAGATCTGGTGAGTGTGGAGGCCATCACGTATGATTAACATCTCTCATTTTAATCTCATCAAAACATTCAGTGAACCTCGGATAGAGGCGGAGTCATCATGAAAGAAGCCACGCTCACCACGGTAGAAATGTTTTAGTCAGATGAGCTTTGGATTGAAATTAAAATAAATAAATGCTCCCAAAAGCATAACATAGCCACTGATTTCCTCCTCTAATCTGTCACTCATCTCTATAAATACTGTGTATGTGTGTTTACAAAGATGAGGATTGCCCTTGACAACTGTTTCAAACAGGAAATGAGCAAGCTTCAGCAGTTTTCTCAGTGTGGCATCTGCTAAAATTCCAGCCATGCACGAACACACACATACACCCACAAAGCATAACCAAGCAATATTACAGCCCGACACACCCACACACATGAAAGTGTGCTCATTCACACTTGCATGGAGGCACACATGTGTGTATGTGGTCTATCCAGTTGCCCAATCAAGCAACATTTAATAACAGAGCAAAAGCCGCACATGATTACGTGATTATTTTAGACTTGGGAAAGTATGACCAGATGTTTGTGGGTTACTGCGAGTTACCGGCAGCCTCCTCCTTCAACACTGTTAGTGTGAAAACACAATGCACATTTCACAAGAACAAAGACACACACTTCTCACTGTCCTTAACGTGGCACACAATGAACAAAACAGCCACCCGTCCAAATAACCGACAGATGATCAACAAATAACACCAGGTGTGTGACTCAAGGCCATTCTGCCGTTATAGGGACGCGGCATGGAGGTGTGCGTCAGGACTGACGACAAAAAAGTCGTAAGACCATGCAGTTTTAAATTTTACAAAAAAGACATGAGAAACATTAGGAAGATGCCTGAATAGATCTAGCTACTCTAAGGTTAGCAGAAACATCTCGAGATGACAAAGCACTAATGCTAATGAATGAGTCAGAAAGATGGGATTGCAGAAAGATTTACACATAGACAATCCGACATCTATCGATCATCCATCAGTCCACGACACACAGTAATTAGCGATCATCTAAAGCCATTACACTCGGCACTACAGCACTATTGATTCACGGCAACAACACCACACCCGCACACGTTATCCCTCATGTCCGGTGATGATGGAAAAGGAGTTATATATAGCGTAATTTAAAAAAGCAGCACTCTACAGTGTAATCTGTGTCTCTCTCTGTCTATCTGCTCTAATGAACATCTGTCTGTGCAGGAAGAAGATGGTATCGGTGTTTCCAGAGGGACTGAATCCTCACATCAGCTCCAAAGCAAAGCCACGTAGCAGATTGAGGGCAGGGAAGAAGGATGATGCCAACACGGGGCTGTGAGTCTGGTTTGGGCTTCTGTCTGCACCACAGAGCAACTTCCACAAGCGTATAAATTAAACATTCACCAATACTGATACTGGTATCGGGCATCGGTCCGATTCTGTACTGTACTCAAGGTGGTGTGAATTTCACACACACAAAGACGCTCTTGAGCGGAAAGCAGTGAAGAAAGCGTGCAGAGAAACTGTCACAAGTGAGAGCAGTTCAATTCTGCGAGCACTGAGACATACACACACTTACTTTACACTGTGAGTCAAGGCGCAATTCGTGGCATGTTGTGCACATCAGGGGTTGTTGATTATTTTCCTATAACAGCACTTGTGAAGCATTTATTTAGTACAGAATGTAAATCATTTTAAAATTGTTGACTAAAATATGATGAAACATAACTATTTTTACTGTCAGCTTCTAGTCTGTTTCCTGCTTTTCTGTTTCCACCAATCATTTACATTTACATTTATGGTATTTGGCAGATGCCCTTATCCAGAGTGACTTACAATTATCTCATTTATAAACCTGAGCAGTTGAGGGTTAAGGGCCTTGCTCAAGGGCCCTGCAGTGGCAGCTTGGTGGTGCTGGGATTTGAACTCTCAATCTTCCGATCAGGAGTCCAACGTCTTATCCACTGAGCTACCACTTCCCGCCATGAGTGATCACGGCGCCCAATGTGGGGCGGGACATGAGGTGCATCACAGACAAGAAAGAAAACTGAAAGATATAAAGATATGAAACTAGCGCAATTAATGTAAAAAGGTTACCGTGACAACCCTGCTGTAATCGGCCTTATGCATAGGAGTGGGGGTGGGGCTTGGTGACCTGACAATGTCAGGTCGTGGTTATCGTGATTATTTTTTACAAAAGGACACTGTTATAAATATTTGTAGAAATTTCTAGAGGTCACTGTTAAACTGATGGCATTTGATTTTCTACATCTGTGTTTAAGTGGATAAAAAGAAAAATGCCTCCAAAAGACAACAAAGCTACACATTGTGTTTCTTAAACATGTATAAAATATTAACTCTAAAAATGCTCATATCTGTCTCAAAATAAAGACTGCTCGAAGGACAGAATATAAGCCATATAAAGTCTCGATGTTATGATTCATCTCTGGTGGGTTTATTAGTGAGTTACAAAGTGTTCTACAGTCTGATTTAGGAAGAAATCTGATTACTGACTGACTCTGACTGTTATAGACTCAGAGATTCTGTATTATTAAATTACTTAAGTGCTTATAGTTGCAAAAATCAGATCTTTTTTTGCCTTTATCAGATTGTTTTGTGGACGTGCTTGATATCTTGCGCAGCACCATTAGCGCTTGTGCTGTAACGTCTCTCGTTGTGACGCTGTATACAGCAACTCGAGCTGTGCTCCATCATCAGGAAGCGGAGGAGGGAGGAGGGCTTCCGCGCTCTAACCATCCAGCTCCATTTCCTGTTCGGAACAAACTCATCCACACAGCAGAGACGAGAGAGAGAGAGTGTGTGTGTGTGTGTGTGTGTGTATGTGGATGGGGGGGTTGGAGTTTGTGCCGGGGGTAAAATGCCTGTCATTGTGTTGGAATCCAGGATACCAAGCAGATAGTACAGGCGCCTGGTTTCCTTTAATTAATCAGCCACACCACTGTTCCTGGATGAACTATCCCTTTAAGAATAAAACCAGAGAGAAGGAGGATGGAGCCGTAATGGCCGACTCTACAGTACAGTAACTGCTGCTCTTTCATCACTGAACACACAATGCAGAGCGATGCCTATCTAACTACTTGCCTTTCCCTCAGCAAACACCTTATATTTATACAACCATATATTTACGCGCAATATGACGTTAAAAATGGTCAGATCGATTAAATCCAGGTCACATGACACTCCATTAAAGATGGCTGCCATATCAGAGCATAAAGAAGCGAATGATTAAAACACACAAAGCACAGCAACCATTACACTTTGAAATATGGAAGGAGTCTCCAGTGTCAGCGCTTTTACTCGTCCCATACCGCATGGCGTTCCTGCTGGCCGCCATCTTGACCCACGACCATTTGTAACAGTCAGAGATAAAGCTATAACGTTAATGTCCATGTGCCGTGTACCTGCATGAACGAGCAGGGGTACGGGTGTTCCTATTAAAGTGGCCAGTGAGCGTATGTATGAACGCGTCACGTGTTGCGCTGTTGAGTCAAACTCCTTTCAAATCAGACGAAGAAAGAATTGCTGCTTCTTTTGTATGAACTGCACAGAGCTTTCACACGCATCAGAGCCTGAAGAACAGAAATCTAATAATCACACACACACACACACACGATCAGAAAGAGGGGAACACACAGTCTCTCTCTCTCTGCTGAGGCTCCAGCTGGCCAGACAAAACAGTGTCTGTTCATAGTCTATTAACAGCCTCTTCATACAGAGGCAGAACTCTAGGTAGCAGCTTCACAATCTCCCACTCATTTACACACACACACACACACAGGCTTTCCTCCAACTTCTGTTTTCCACTCATAGTGACTAATACACACGCTGTAACACAGTATAGAGTTAAGATCGCCCCCCACCCCGACACACACACACACACACACACACACACACACACACACACACACCACTATAAATCCAGAGACCTCTGATTAGTCTGACGGACAGGATTAATTTCATTGCATTGCAGTAGTTCCGGCTGTAACGTGAACAACAGGTTTATATTAATGCTCTCGTTCTGATACATTATCGTTTCTATAGTAACAGCTCATTCACGTGGCGGACGCTCATATGGTGAAGTATATTGTTAGTAGAGTTTATGAGTCTCAAGTGTCAGCGCTTTGTAACAGTCACGGTGCTTTGTAAAGTCTTCAGGACAGAGGAGTTTACGCTTTCTGGTTTCTCTGGTTTCTCGGTGAGTGAGGGGAAGACGCTATAACGTAAGCGATAACAGAAACTGTCTTGTCTCTTGGACATTCCACGATATTAAATCTAACTATAGACTGTTAAAATGCGTGACTTTATGTACTTTAATAAATTAAACAGTGTAATCGTTGGCAAATCGCTGTGGTATAACCGGAATAACACACTCCACACCGTGCTGTTATACGAAAATAATCGTCATGTAACAGCACGATCTGTGGTGTATAATTGCTTACAGATCGCTCAGCTCTACCATCTTTCCATCCCATCCATCTAATCTCATGGAAGCAGTAGAAGCAGTAGAACGACATATATTAAACACGATCCAGACTCATTATCGGCTGAGCTACTGAAATGAGCAAACAGAGCATCAGTATAAAACACTCTCATCACTGAACAGAAGTCAGACGTGAGGGAGGATAACGTCACTCAGAGATATGAACACGCACGGCAATACACACCAACTGATACACAGACGTATGACTGAGTGTGAAAGAGTACGAGACGAGTGACAGAGATGAAGAGAGAATGACAGAGATGACAGAGAGAGTACAGAGTGTGTACTCTGTGTGTGTACTCTGTGTGTGTGACCTGTGAGATGTGGTTGATGGAGGACTCCATGCGGCGGAGCTGCGAGGCCTGGATGTCGAGCAGCTGTAGAACATTGTTGGCTAAGGCGTTGATCTGGTAGGCGACGCTGGCCAGTGACTGGGTCGTGTACGCTTTGGTCTCCTCCAGCGCCTTCCTCTTATCCTGTGCCTGAAAATCACACGTGAGAGGAAAACATTTTCATTCATGTGCATTTCACTCTTCCGTTCATGCAGATTATTAAACCAGGATTGAGTTAGTCTTAGAAAAGCAGAAACTTTTCTAAAACGAGATGCAGAAGGGCAAAACTCGCAAAACAGAAACAATCAACCAATCAGACGCTGGTAAAGAGTATAAGAGTATAAGACTCTACACACTGACGGACTTTGTTTAACATTTACAGTACTGAGATATTTAAAGTCTGAGGTAGTCTAAATGATTATTTCCACAGTTCACCAAGAAAAATACAAAGAAAAGTGTCTTACTGTTTGCAAGCAAAAAAACGTATAAAGCATCATTTTAATTGTGCAAAAAAAAACCTAAAAAAACAAAGCAAGTCATTTTTTTTCAAAGATAGTCATATATATTTATTTTCTCAAAATAATAACAAGTACACACTGACATTGTAAAAGTTGAATTAACTGATAAGGAGGAAAATTAAAAATAAGTGTTTTTTTGTTCTGTTTTTTTTTTTTTCAAATGGAGGAACACAGCTCCCCCAAACTGCACGTCTCATTTAGAGTACACTCTAAAAAAAAACATGTAAAATGTACTATTCTTCAGTTTGCTCTTTTCAAAGAACCCAAAAAGGTTCTATGTAAAGCCCTATAACTATAAATTTCCCTTTTGTTGTGTAGAATTAGAAGTGTTAGTAATATTACTATTTTTGCCAGTAATAGTAATATATCTGGCAAAAATATCATATTGTGATATCATGAAGTCTTTCCTACGATACAGGATATGTATCATGATGTATAGGTTTGCTCAAAAACTTCCAGCAACGCAGAGCTTTATTTAAAAAAAAAACAAAAAAACTGTGTGATGACATATGTGTATATATATATATATATATATATATATATATATATATATATATATATATATGAGACTAGAAAAACAAATATATTTTATTTTAACAACAAAAAAATATATTTGATGTATATACTGTATAAAAATAAATGCAAGTTCAAAACTTCTATTTCAAAAACAGCTGCTTCCTGTCAGTCTGTAATTAAAGTTATATATTTAAAAAAAAAAAGCAAAAAGAGATCTCATAATATTCACAATATCTCGGAAAAGCACTGTCTTGTCTTGTTTCCACTCCACAACACTGATGGTAACTATAAATGGATAAAAAGTGTGATGCTCTTTAATTAATAACTGCTGTAGTATAAGAGGAGTAAAACATTTTTATTCGTGATATATGAGAAAAGTTAACTCTGAGATGGCAACAGTAACTTTGTTGTTGGTTATTTTCCTATAACAGCACATCCAGAAGTGTTTCATTACTTACATATTATTTTGGAGAAGTAAATTACACCTCTCCAGCTTTCTATCCATTTTCCTTCCATAAACGAGTGCACACTGTCTGTCAGTGATGTGTTAGACGTAGTTGATAACCGATTACATCATCCTATAGCGCCCAGGCCGAGTGTGAGAAGTGAAAGACATTTACACCACGCAAAATCAATCTTATACATCACGCTGCTCTGCAGCATCAACAGCGACCGCAAACAAACTCCACAAAGCTGTGAGAAGTGCTCAGTTCCTTCGAGGGCGGGTGTGGTGAGGCTCCATCCACCTGTGGTCAACCGCCGTTTGACTAAAAAGAAGTTCTGCTGCCATTACAGCGCCTCTCACACACACACACACACAAACGCATGACACAAATGCAGCACATGGTTTCCGTCTGATTAGATAAGCCTAAAGTCTTCAGTGAAACACGTGCCCTTTTTATGACCTCGTTTAAAGCCATTAAATTAAAAAAGTAACGCAGGCTTCGAGCTACATGACGCTCTCCAGACAGTCGAGTCACCAGCTGCATGGGGACAGCAAGAGAGAAATAAATGATGTGTTTGGTAAGAACCGGGTCCTGGAATGAGGAAAGATTCGTTTAGAGACAGATGCTGAAGCTAAGCTCATCTTTATGGAGGTCTCTGTGGATATGTTCTATACACTTATATATACATATATATACACATACACTGTATTGCCAAAAGTTTTGGGACGTCTGCCTTTACATGCACATGAACTTTAATGACATCCCATTCTTAATCCGTAGGGTTTAATATGGAGTTGGCCCAGCCTTTACAGCTATAACAGCTTCTGGGAAGGCTTTCCACAAGGTTTAGGAGTGTGTTTATGGGAATTTCTGACCATTCTTCTAGAAGCGCATTTGTGAGGTCAGGCACTGATGTTGGACGAGAAGGCCTGGCTCGCAGTCTCCGCTCTACTTCATCCCAAAGGTGTTCTGTCGGGTTGAGGTCAGGACTCTGTGCAGGCCAGTCATGTTCCTCCACACCAAACTCGCTCATCCATGTCTTTATGGACCTTGCTTTGTGCACTGGTGCGCAGTCATGTTGGAACAGGAAGGGGCCATCCCCAAACTGTTCCCACAAAGTTGGGAGCATGAAATTGTCCAAAATGTCTTGGTATGCTGAAGCATTAAGAGTTCCTTTCACTGGAACTAAGGGGCCAAGCCCAACCCTTGGAAAACAACCCCACACCATAATCCCCCCTCCACCAAACTTTACACTTGGCACAATGCAGTCAGGCAAGTACCGTTCTCCTGGCAACCGCCAAACCCAGACTCGTCCATCGGATTGCCAGACAGAGAAGCTTGATTCGTCACTCCAGAGAACACGTCTCCACTGCTCTAGAGTCCAGTGGCGGCGTGCTTTACACCACTGCATCCGACGCTTTGCATTGCACTTGGTGATGTAAGGCTTGGATGCAGCTGCTCGGCCATGGAAACCCATTCCATGAAGCTCTCTACGCACTGTTCTTGAGCTAATCTGAAGGCCACATGAAGTTTGGAGG
>CM040454.1:30146756-30162978 GCA_022758105.1 Pangasianodon gigas | reverse complement strand
CCACTGCTCTAGAGTCCAGTGGCGGCGTGCTTTACACCACTGCATCCGACGCTTTGCATTGCACTTGGTGATGTAAGGCTTGGATGCAGCTGCTCGGCCATGGAAACCCATTCCATGAAGCTCTCTACGCACTGTTCTTGAGCTAATCTGAAGGCCACATGAAGTTTGGAGGTCTGTAGCTATTGACTCTGCAGAAAGTTGGTGACTTCTGCTCACTGTGCGCCTCAGCATGTGCTGACCCCGCTCTGTGATTTTACGTGGCCTACCACTTCGTGGCTGAGTTGCTGTTGTTCCCAATTGCTTCCACTTTGTTATAATACCACTAACAGTTGACCGTGGAATATTTAGTAGTGAGGAAATTTCATGGAAAGGACTTATTGCACAGGTGGCAACCTGTCACGGTACCACGTTTGAATTCACTGAGCTCCTGAGAGCGACCCATCAAATGTTTGTAGACCCATCGAAAATTTGTTCGACCCATCAAACAAATGTTTGTAGAAGCAGTCTGCATGCCTAGGTGCTTGATTTTATACACCTGTGGCCATGGAAGTGATTGGAACACCTGAATTCAATGATTTGGAGGGGTGTCCCAATACTTTTGGCAATATAGTGTATTTACAGTTGTGGTCATAAGTTTTCATACACTTGATTCTTAATACTGTGTGTTGTTACCTGGATGATCAACGACTGGTTTTATGTTTTGTGATAGTTGTTCATGAGATCCTTGTTTGTCCTGAAGCATTAAGAGCCAGGGGGTGTAAACTTTTGAACAGGATAATCTGTGTTAAATTGTTATTATTTCTTCTGGGAAACATGTAAATATCTTCTGTAGCTTTTGAAGGGCAGTACTAAATGAAAAAAATAAGATCTTGAAACAAAATAATAACCATTTTACACCGATCATCCTGTTCAAAAGTTTACACCCCCTTAATGTATCATTTCGCCTTCTTAAGCATCAGTAACTGTTTGCACCTTTTGTAATAGTTGTGTACGAGTCCCTCAGTTGTCCTCAATGTGAAAAGATGGATCTCAGCATCATATAGCCGTGTCGGAAAGGGGTGAATTATGCAGAAGATGCTGGAAAAGTAAAGAATGTGCAGGACCTGGAGGATTTTTCTGAAGAACAGTGGGCAGTTTAACTGCTCAGAACAAACAAGGGACTCACAAACAACTATCACAAACCATAAAAACAGTCGGTGATCACCCAGGTAACACACACAGTATTAAAAAATCATGCGTATGTAAACTTATGAACTGGTTCATTTGTGTAAATTCAGTTAATATTGTGTCTTGTGGACTATAGGTAAATATCTGCTATGTGAAATAGCTTATTCAGGGCAGTAAATAAAAAACAAAATGCAATTTTCATGATCCCTCATGAAATTATTCATTATTTCCTTTAATTATTAACATTTTGCAGATTCTGCAAGGCGTATGTAAACTTATGACCCCAACTATATATCTACACAGTTTATTAGATATACTGACCCTGTAGCTACTAAACTAGCGGTTCAGTGTTTATTAAACCTAACTGTAATTATCTGAGCTGATTATTTAGCATGGTTGTGATTATCATTAGATTCGACTTTCATTATTAATTAGTTTCATCGTATAATCAAATCACTGCATCATATTGTAATGAAACAAAATTTATCCATCAGCCATGTGTTATTAAACACAGTAAAATATATTACACTTAGCCGCTAAGGCACATAAAAGCACACAATAGCACAATATTTACTTTATTGTGCAGTAACCTATTCGAGCATTGTGTTTTATATGTTTGGTCTCTCATGTGGTGATTATTTTATGGTCTAAAAGGCAAAACGCAATTTAATTTCTCAATGTGATTAGCATGATAAACGGCTGTGGATGTGTAATATTACACTACCGCAATGCTTCGTTTATTAAGGCGGCATAAAGTCAGCAAAAAAAGATTTAAATGTTTCATCACAGTTAGGAGTTTAAACATCAGGCTTCCACACGATTTCAATATATAATAGACTTTGAACAAATTTCATTGCTTAGACGCTATTAGCATTTTTACTTCTACTACTACTACCAATAATAATAATAATAATAATAATAATAATAATAATAATAATCATATTAAAAAGTAAAACTGATTAGAATTTTCCATATACTAGAATTTTTTATTATAATGAATATGAAGCCATATTGGATTTATGTGGGAGGGGCATGAATCTAAAATATATATATATAAAAACTAAAACAATAATGATAAATAAACTGAAAATGCATGTGGAAAATTACAGTTCATAATAAATTAATAAAATTACGCTCTTTTGTGACTTCCTTTACTTCTGTAGGGTAAACTTTATTATTTTAAAAATTATTTATTTTAAAATAATTGGATAGCTGTAAATACACATCTACCTACCTACCTATCTATCTATCTATCTATCTATCTATCTATCTATCTGTCTATTCTTTTGTATCTTTTGTTCTAAACTTGCTTAAACCATGACTGACATTTTTTTAAAACTTTAATAATAAAAAACACAGTAAATATGAAGACACACACACACACACACACACACACACACACTTAATATTGGTCATAAGAGAGCAGGCTGCATTTGGCACATTTTCACTCAGTGGCGATTACGTTAGCGAGCCATTAGCACACCCCGCTGTAATTTCAGCACAGAGCTGCTCCTCAGATTGAATTACTGATAGCCCACTGACTTTATATCCGGTGTGTATCACGACAGATGGAGCAAAGTGCTTCTACACCACTCAGCACAAGACCCACACTCAGCATGAGTGTTCAGGGTGGGTGGGAACCGTGGGTCAGAGACGCTGTCAGTGTTCAGAAAAAAATGAATCAGTGAATGAGCGCTTAGTGGGTAAAATAAATCTTTGTTTTCAGATGATAAAGTGCATACATAATGTAACACGAGTGTGTGTGAATGATTTTTACCATTCAACATGTAGATATTAATCACAAAAACGCAAATTTGTTCAGATCAAGAATAAATTTATTTAAAAAGCCCAGATGTCATTTTAAGCAGAAGCTAATCAAGCCCAAGGACATGTTTTCACAGCTTTTGAACCTAGTTTCACTAGGGGTGCCAATAATTGTGGAGCTGACTCCAGTGATTTAATATTTGCTGATATAAACACAAAAAGTGTAACTGTGATCATGATTCATTGTGCAGCGCTTGCACATGTTGTGAATCCTAAAGGAGAGAGTTTTTTTTCCCCTCACAGCGCAATGCTTTCAACAGTTTTTAAAAAAGAACTGAACGGTGCAACAGAAAAGCGTTCACCTTCTCGTCTGGAGATCCTGAAACTGCCACAGCCATCCATTCCCCGGAGTGCTAGAGCACAAAAACGGCTGTGCACTCTGAGTGGGAGGGGCATACTCTCTCTCCCCTGTCAATCACAGTAACACTGACCAATCGTGGGCGTCTGTGAGGTCATGTATGAGGAAGAGGGCGGATAGCGCTTTCCTCCGAATGTTTTATATTGCTCTGTGACTCAAAAGTTTAAAAAGATGCGGTTGGCTGTCTCATGTGACATCAAGCGCATTATGACCTGACCAATCAGGACGCAGCTCAGGAAAGCAAGTGAGAAAACCCAACATGGAGGACTGAATGTCTGTAGAATGTGAGTTTTGTTAGTGAGTGAATATAAGAAGATTTACAACTCGTAGGACACAAAGAAAGGGTTTGGGATGAATAAATAAATCTAGATAGATGTGCTGTTATGGTTACTGTGTGTACAGATACACACGGATATCAGCGCACACACAAAAGAAAGAGAGAGGTATACAGTATGTACATATATATATATATATATATAAACCAAAAGTTTGTGGACACCTGACAATCCCACCCATATATGCTTTTTGAGCATCCCATTCCAGATTTATTCCCCCACAGATTTATTCCCACTCTTCTGGGAAGGCTTTCCACTAGATGTTGGAGCATGGCTGTGGGGATTTGTGTTCATTCACCTATAAGAGCATTAGTGAGGTCAGGCATTGATGTTGGGTGAGGAGGTCTGGGGTGCAATCAGTGCTCCAGTTCATCCCAAAGGTGTTCAGTGGGGTTGAGGTCAGGGCTCTGTGCAGGACACTCGAGTTCTTCCACTCCAACCTTCACACACCATGTCTTCATGGAGCTCGCTTTGTGCACAGGGGCATTGTCATGCTGGAACAGGTTTGGGCCTCTTAGTTCCAATGAAGGGAAATCGTAAAGCTACAGCATACAAACACATATCACACACGTATAATTGCGCGCTTCCAAGTTTGTGGCAACAGTTTGGGGAAAACCACACATATGGGTGTGATGGTCAGGTGTCCACAAACTTTTGGCCATCTAGTGTGTATGTATATATATATATCTTACTGTTACTGTCGTTCTTATTATGTTTGTAAAGCTGCTTGAATTGAAGTTACATAAAAAGATTGACAAAAATAAAGATAAGGAATTCGTCCGACCCCCTTAACGGAAAATCCCTGGCAATAAATCTCTTATCGCCTCCACGTTAGACCAGTATGGTAGGAGGACAGGAAGCTGAAGGAGGGGATCACACCAACATGTCGGCCAACAGCCTGGCTATCACTCCTCCTCCTCCTCCTTCTGTCTGTCTGTGTGTGTGTGTGAGATGTTTAACACCTGACTAATCTACACTGAAACTCCAAGCACTGTGTCAACATCTGCTTTTAAAGATTCTGAATGATTAAACAGATTGTTTAAATAAGTTAAAACCAGCCAAAAGAAAAACAACACTGGCTACAGATGTGTGTGTGTGTGTGTGTGTGTGTGTGGTGGTGGTTGAAGAAGAACAACAACAAGAAGGGTGTAAGTTAGCAGTAATAAGATCATAATGAGAAAACGTGAAGGGGGAAACCCGTATGTACCTACACGTACATCTTTAATAGACGCTCGTTCCTGGCAGTGTAGCGCTGAAGTAAGAGTGAGACGTGATGTTGGTGACTAATTGTGGACAGGAAGGAAAACGAAGGTTCCTCCCGAAGGAGAGGCAGAGCGCCCCACCTCCTCAACACATCCACCCACTATCATCAGAGTGGCTCCATCAGTATGTCTTTACAAATATATCCTCTGATTTCGCTAAATATTTAGTGCCATTTATTAAAAGTATTGTGAACTTTATTTCAGGACTCGAAACTCCTAAACTTTGTACATTTATACATCACACTTTTGCAACTAATATAGTTAAGTCTGCTAATCAATTCCAAATTATATTAACAATAAAAACTTTTATACTCTCGTGTTGTTGAATTCTCAAATCTGATTGGTCAGAAAATTTGCATTATTTTCGTATAACAGCACAGGTGTTTCCAGCTGTAACATGAATGACAAGTTTATATTAATGCGCTCGATCTGATACGTTTCTATAGTAACGGCTCATACACAGAGACTTGTACGGCGGACGCTCTACATAAACTAAGACTAATAATAAACGGATTAAAAACGCGTTGTTTAAAAAAGTAAAACGTGTAATTGTTGATGTGGTGATGTTTTTTGTTTAACATTTACTTAACATTTATGAAAGGAGTCTCCAGTGTCAGCGCTTGAACAGTCAACACGGGAAAGTATTCAGAACAGACGAGTTCACACGTTGCACATGTTTATCTTTTTAACTTCAAGAGAGAGAGAAAAAAAACAGAGGCTGGTGAAGGAACGACTGTTTATAGCTGCTATAACAGAAGTGATAACAGGAACTGATTTGTTTCACAGACTTTCCACAACTATAAGTGGATACAAAGTGCTAAGTGTTGTGTTGTTCTTTAATTAATAAAAGATTTTAAAATCACTGAAAATTTGCTGTGGTATAAGAAAAATAAAACACTCCACCACACGCTCTTATCACCTCAACTTTGGTGAGGTAACAGTAACGCCGCTTCTCTAATCGGGCTTCTCTTTTACCAGTCATCACCGATAAAAATAAATAAATACATAAATAATTCTGACGAGGCATCATGTAAGGGTTCCAGCCAGAAAAAAAGACACAGAGTCATGGCCTACACCCAACCCACAAGCGTCAGAGTAGTATGCAGCATCATCTCCCGTCTCTTAAAAAAGCTTCTGTCAATGGTTAAGAGGTGTAGCTTTCTAAGAGCCTTTTCCAAAAGGGATGCAGCGTTCTACACAGAACCTTGAAGAGACCAACCAAAGAAGCTAGAATGAAGTCATGGATGGTGTACTTCTCAGTACAGTAGTATGTAAGATTTGGACTTTTCTCAAGTTTGAAAATCTTTTTTTTTTTTTTTTTTTGTGGAGCTATGCCAGAACATTACTGGAGCGTCTCAACAGCAAACGGTGGAAAACTGAAAAGAAGCAATGTCTCTCCAATCCAAGTCATTAAGCAGATAAAACTCACAGGCTTCAGAGTAACCACTGAACAAGTCAGAACAGCCTCCAGTTCAGCGAGACAGCTCGCTGTCAGGGATTTGTTTAGCTTTTAGTGTTCTCATGCTGTCAGCCAAAACAGGGCTTGCACTTTCACAGATCTTGAGGGAAATGCAGCCTCGGAGAGAGAAATGCTTGGAATTTCACTAGTTTGCACCACAGTGGAGTCTGGTGCTTCGTTTCAGCATAAAGAGGAAGAAGGGATATGACACATTTGAGAATCACACACATGGAGTCATGCCATGGTGCTGGAGAGAGGCTGTGAATCATCATTTGCTCTTCAACATAGCCCCTTTGTGTGAGATGAAAGTCTAGTCAAAGGAAGTAAACGTAATTATCGGGTTTCGGTCGTTGTCAGATCTCAGCTGGCCACTTGGGGAGCGAAATGGCTAACAACAGGAAGGAACTGAGCGAGGAACCACCCTGTCTTTGTTTCAGGATACTCACTGATAAGTGAGAATCAATATTTGTTACCTTTCTTAAGCACTGGCACGGCGTTTTTTTGAACACTTTCTAGAAATATTAATGCTAAGAACTGACTTTTAAGAGTGGCTGTTCCTGAAAAAAAGGGGGCAAAAAAAAGCGAAGGGTCTCTGGTGTAATCTAGGCCCTGTCGAGAGCTACGCAAACATCACATCTAAAGGTCATCCAAAGGTCAAGTAGTCCCCTGCTGAACGCCTCACTCTCCCACGGTTACAGTGTCAGGCTTCAGACTCGTATCCCGTACAATCGGATAAAATCTTCCAACATCTGGAAGAAGGAAGTTGAGTTCCATCCACAAAAGCCAAAAAATGCTCCAATTAAGTGCAGTTACACAAGCAGAGCGTACAGCACTGACATGTCCAAGCACGTCCGCTGTCGACAAATCACACACTGCTTCAGAT
The DNA here is from genome assembly GCA_022758105.1 of Pangasianodon gigas. NCBI lineage: Eukaryota > Metazoa > Chordata > Actinopteri > Siluriformes > Pangasiidae > Pangasianodon > Pangasianodon gigas. The sequence continues at coordinate 30,155,690 of CM040454.1, read as the reverse complement.
GTGGGAGTGGGAACGCAAAGAATGCAACATGATGCAAGCTTCGAAAACTCCTCGATAGCAGAGACCAGTCCGTGGTGTAAGAAAATGAATATAGACTTTATATAACTCTACAATGATAACGCTACAATTTGTGTTGTTACTAGAAGCAGGATCAGATTTGGATCTGACCAAAGGAACACTTCAGACCCAAAACCAAAAAAGAATAATAGCCAATACCGACCAAAAAAAACACAAAATGTTTATACTCAACTGACAGATGTTTCCTAATTAAATGACTGTGTGCTTGGATTATGTGATAAAAGCCTCACTTACACCATCATCTCACATTTTGTGCAAGATTTGCTCATCAAATCACATGCTGTCAACAATCACACAAATTTATTACATGAAAAGAGATTTATTTCCGAGCTTTCTGACCAGTGAACAACGTCATACGTTGGTTCTTAACGAAGCAATACAACATTTCTTTAAATCATTGTTTCACCAACGGGTATTACATAAATGGCCATAAATAAAGAATAGCTGTGAGAATTAACGCAGTTCATTTAGTAGCAATCAAGTAAGAACAGTAAGAATAGAAGGTATGAATGAGACCTTCGATTTGGCCAAATTTGGGAGAAACATCACACAGCGAAAGTTCACAGCTTATGTAACCTGATTATGCTAAATCACTAGTTAACCCTACGTAGCCAGCTAGTTACTATTCATCAAACAGAAGCTGTTTTTGGCCACCACTACGTCAGAGCTAAGCCAATAAACTGGCAGTAGATAATTATAGAAAATAAATAAAGTGTCACATGCTCAGCAGAGTACACATTACAACATCCTTGCAGGTTAAAATGAGACTGGTACTTTACTAAGAATGGACTACAGCCTTAGTCGTCTTGAGAACTGTTGTTTAAAAAAAAATGAATTTGGGACACACCCAGAGTATCACGCCAAACAATTGAGTCAGACCTGGATGGCATAAGGAGAAAACATGAGGAAAATTCATACTTCAAGGCTTTGAGATTAACGTTGCACCCGAATGAAGGTTGTGACTTGGAATTTTTTAACTTCCGACTAGAAATAAAACTCAGAATTCCTACTCAGGAACTCGGGACAGTCTCCTCAACCCTGAGGTCAGATCAACATGGCCGCTCACAGCCTCAACAGTAAACAAAGCAGCACTTCTTAACTTTAAATGAGTTACACTGTATATACAAGTATTAGCTTTAGATCAATCAACATACAGACATATTCACTTGTTAAATCTGTATCACTGACTCTACAGTCTGCTGATTTGAGGAGGAAAATAGCTTGTTGCTAACAAAACACAACCATGGAGGCATCCATGTTTTCCCCCCACTTTGTAGCTCGAACGCACGGAGGCTGAAAATGACATAACTCCGAGTTCTGACTTTGAACGCGGCATTATTTTCTGGCTCAAATTACCAGTACAATGAATTCAATTCAATTTTATTTGTATAGCGCTTTTAACAATAGGCACAATTCCACACAGCTACAGCGCAGACAGTACACTCCCTGCACATATTCAGAAAAGAAAGCGTAACCTACTTCATAAAGAACAAACATACAACTAAATCACAGAGTTACACGGCATTTAATGTGCTGAAAACGTGACAGTGGAAGCAGAAATCTGTCACGAATATCTGTGAATTTTTCACACCATTCCAGCTTAGCATGCAAATGTAAAGATCAGCTGAAACTTAAACACATCACAGAAGGCAGTTTCATGACTTGTTAATTCTCTGTCCGTCCTCTGGGACACGGAGGAGGACGTTAAGATACGCCTTTGACTTAATTAAAATTCCATACGCTCACGAGGTGGAATATTAAAGAGTTTCCACACTCTGGTCAGAATCCGATTATGGGTCACTGATGTATTTATTACTTAAGGAAAAGTATATTTTCCCTTTTTTTTTCACAAAATGGCAATTTGTCTCTTTGTGAGGTGTAGTTTTTAATATTTAAAAGGACACACATATGGAAATTCATACAATATGTATATAAACTAATAAAGTAAGAGCACTGAGGCTGATGACTGCATGTCATTTTAGTAAACATTCGTTTGAAATTTTTTAACTTTTATTAACACACACTACATAAAAGTACAGAAACTACAGCCAACTTCGCAAAATAAACCCTTCAGTAAGCACTATAATATTAAACACAACAGTCTAGATCACAGACTGCACTCAGCATCACTGCTTTACACACACACACTTATAGGAAAATTAGCTGCGAGTAGGTGCGAGTAGGTGTAAAATGCACTGATAATCAATAGCCATGTTGTGTGTCAATTATCACGCTGGATATGGAAAAAGGTATTTGTAAATCGTTCACACAGGAAATGTGTTAGTTCGGAAAAATGTCTCGCTCCTGAGTTTGTCTAAATTTAGCTGTGAACCTAGAATGATCGGCTTAAGATCGTATAATTGTCGATGAGTTTAACTGCGATTTTACATCCAGATTACACTGTCAAGTTTAAATCATTTATTTATTATAATTATACACATTTAATAAAACTCACTTCATAATGATTACATAAAAAAATAAGACTATTAATTAAGACAAAAGTAATGGCACCCTATAACAGGAGGAAGAGTTACTGTGTGTCTGGTAGCAGACGCGCTGCGGTGGCCGAGCTGCATTACTGGAAGCTCTTTCACTCTTATTTGTTTAGCTGTTATTTAGTCATTTTCAAGCTCTCTGTGAGCTTTGCCTTTTATGGAGTTTTGTGGGTGTGGCTAAATGTAAATCAGTTGTGCCCTGAACACGGTTGGTGATTTATGGCATTTGGCATTTATCAACATACGAAAATCAATTTGAAGGAAATCAGCGAATGTTCTGTAAATCTGGTGAGAGTTTTTAGCTCAGTTTGGACAAAAAAGGTGTTCCTTATGGTGGACATTTAACAATAATCATCACTACCATTTAATTTTGCAAAATAAAGTCTGTCTGTTTTGCAAAGTAGCAAAAATAAAGCAAAAAGTTAGCAAAAGGAAAGCAATTCCATTATTCTATTCACTGGGTGAGATCCAAACAAACGAAGGCTTTTTTCAGTATTCCCATCAGGTGGAGAAACAGCACGGACTCGATGAATGTGAACCCACATCAATCGCCAGAGCCATCACAGTGTCCACGCTGAATGGGAATCAAGACAGAGGCACAACAGGGACAATAAAGGCAACATGGAGGGAAGGGAAATAACCAGAGACTGGGGAGAACATGGTGCGTCACTGTCTGGCGTGAAATCACATCAAGATTTAAAAAGATTTATACAATCAACTGAAAAGCAGAGCAGGAAGAAGATGCAGTGTCAGGCTTTTTTTTTTCATACAAGCGTGGACTTCGCAAAAAACATCTTACTGATTAAAAATAGTGAACATCTTTGAGAATTTGTGAAGAAGATGACAGAAATGCTAAGCCATCTTGTGTGTTCCCGACCAGCGATGCCAGGTGGCTCGATGCTCATTAAAGCGTCGCTTCATGCTGAAGAAACGGTTGCTTGCCAAAAATGCAAATAAGTCTCAGTAAGCCTTTCATTTAGTGATTCAGGGAGACGATTGAGTCCTAAATGAAACATAAGCATTGATAACAGTCACAATCTGGCAACCAGGCACTGTGGCTCTTTTGTCATTTTTTTGTAAAAGGATTGTGAATGGGTACAAGAGACGAACAGCATCACGGCTTCTGAAGCACAACAAGTGTTGGACTCGAGTTAAACACTGAAAATAATTCATGACCATGAAATAAAATAAAGATTAAGTAAGAAATATAGTTCGCTAATGATATCAATTCAATTCAATTCAATTTTGTTTGTATAGTGCTTTTAACAATAGACATTGTCACAAAGCAGCTTTACAGAAATTATTATAAATACATTCAAACCAAATTAAATTGTAAATATGTGAATTTATCCCTGTGTATTACGTAAGAAACACTTGACGGGGCATGCTGTTATAGGAAATTAATCCATGTCAAAGCAATCATAGAAAAGTGCATCAGTGTATTAAAGAAATGATTTCTTTAATTTGCATCGTGGTATCCTGAAACAAAACGAATCATCAGCTTGTCTAAAAATGGCGTTCCCCTAATTTCACACTAGTGAGCAACAAAGCAACAGAATTTTCTCAGTTCTACAAAAATTTTAAAAAATGATGCGATAAAGCGACATATTCAAATGATTGGCCCAAATGATGCCTCGGACCGATCCTACAGCGCATGTGGTCTGAACATGTGGTAGCTAATACAGTTAGATCGCTTTGCTAATCTGGCAATGACGCTAGTACGAAGCTGAGAATAGAACATGTAAATCAAAAACAAATTTTAAACAGATTATTTAAAGGTGCATTAGGTTAGAGTACGTCTCTAACAGTTAAACAGGTCGTTTTGACATTTGAATGATTTTTTTTTTTTTTTTTACTCTTTGATGAGTGCCGACATGCCCATCAATGCTGTGTCTCATATATGAGTGTAAAATACGAGCTTACACACGTGTGCGACTTCCTCCCAGCGCCCAACCACACACACACACACATAACCAAATGCTGAGGCTTCTGATTTCCACACTCTCTATCCCACACACAGCCAATGTGAACCATCACGTGCAGATCAGATGTACCCTGCTGATAAGGTACCACCACAACGTGATGTCTTCCTTACAAACAGACCTGCGAAAAACCTCGTCCAAAGTACACCGGCTTTCACACTCAAACACTGAGATCATTTCAGGTTATTTTTATGTTCAGTCTTTGCGTCATTCGGTCACAGATGTCATGTGACGTATAACAAATCCTACATACGATGGATACATAAATACAAAGTCCGCAGGTAACTGAATTGCACATCAAGGAATTTCCCTATTTGTTTCTGAATCCCTCCAATTTCCAGACATTTCCCAAGTTGTTCTTTTCCACTGCTTCTAGTTTAGGATTTTCTTCTTCTTGTAGCTATCCTGGGAAAACCGGCCGTGAGACGGGAATACACCCGGGATGGGATGCCAGTTAATTACGGAAGTATTTAAATCAGCTGGCTAAAAAAAAGGTGTTGTCATAGGATGAACAGTCAACGTGTGTGTGTGTGCGTGTGTGTGTGTGTGAGTGTGTATGAGAGAGAGAGAGAGAGAGAGAGAGAGAGGTACAAAAAGAGAAACAGAGAGAGATACAAACAGAGAGAGAGACACAGAGAGACAGACTCAAAGATAGACATAATTACAGACACACAGAGAAACAGAGAGAAACAGACAGTAAGAGAGAGACAAAGAGATGGAGACGAAGACTGACATACAGACAGAGAGAGAGAGAGAGAGAGAGAGAGAGAGAGAGAGAGAGAGACAGTCAGAGAGATACAAAAAGAGAGACAGAGAGCGAGATACAGAGAGACAGACTCAAAGAGAGACATAACTACAGACACACAGAGAAACAGAGAGAAACAGGCAGTAAGAGAGACACAAAGCCATACAGAGAAAAGAGTGAAAGAGTGAAAGAGGGAGAGCGAGAGAGAGAAAGAGAGAGAGAGGTGCTAAATATAATTACAGAGTAATTTTAGCTGTACTGAGTCTTTGCGTAGTAATTTATCAACACATCTGAGGTAAATGTTGATATTCCTGATGCTTTTGTGTTGTTTATATTCTTCACACACTTCTACCTTGTCTGTAAACAGACACGGCTACATGCTAGCTAAATATTTATCACTAGCTAGTTCGGGCTTTTATAGTTCCAGGTGTCTAGCAACAGTGTTTAAACAAATTTAACCCTTTAAACAAGTTTTTGTGTTTCCAGATCCATAGAGGTTACAGAGTAACGTTAGTTGTCTAGAGTCTTTTCTTAGTAATTTATTGAACCATCTGAGGCAAATGTTTGCTAGCCAAATCTTTGCCATTAGCCAGCTTGGGCGTTCATAATTTCTAGTTGCCTAGCAACAGTGTTCTCAAAAATTTAACCTCTTTAACAGTGAATGTATCATGCGTTTGTGTTCCCAGGTCCACGGACAGGTTAACAGCCGATGCTAAGTGTAATTACTGTGTAATTTTAGTTGTATAGAGTCTTTTCCTAGTAATTTAGCAACACATCTGAGGTAACTGTTTGCTAGCTACATCTTTGTCACTAGCTAGCTTGGGCGTTCATGTTTTCAGTTGCCTAGCAACTGTGTTCTCATAACTTCTACCATTGAAACAGTGAGTGTATCATTGTTATCTTTAGGGACAGAAGAGGAAGAAGAAGAATGTAGGAAATTGGGGTAAAGGCTGAACATCCCAACACATGGTATACACACACACACACACACACACACACACACACTGTGTTATTAAGTGGGGCAGTGGCCTCGTTCCACCATCTGCCGCTTCATCACTACAGTGATATGAGGACTCACACTGAGCGTGCTCAGTGCTCTGAGCCAAACACACACGGAAAACAAACACGAGTCAAGACAAGACATGAACCCAAACACACCAGGGTGTGTTTCTATCTCTCCGTCAGTCAGAGAAAGCCGAGAGCAATGGAACATAGTAAGTGATCGGGCCTGCAAATCAGGTTGTCGTCCTAAAAACTAGACCGAAAAAAAAAAAAAGAAAAAAAAACTGGCACGGTGCTTCTTCTGAGCGTAGGAGCGTCCGGCTCTACTCGTCAAACGAGTCCTAGTCAAGGAATTTTCACTTCATCAAAGAGAGTTAGCTTAGAGAGGTACAGGGATTAAACACACACCTGTAGGAAGATAAAGAGCTCTCTCTCTCGCATACACACACTGTCTCACACACTCTCTCACACTCTCTCATACACTCTCATACACTCTCATACACACTCTCACACACTCTCACACACACACTCGACCTCTCTTACAAATAAACAGGTGCTTGAGTATGTCATTTCTCATCACATAACCCTAAAGGGTTTTTAACCCAAAGTTGGGTTGTAGGAAGATAAAGAGCTCTCACACACACTCTCACACACTCTCACACACACTCTCACACACTCGACCTCTCTCACAAATAAACAGGTGCTCGAGTTTGTCATTTCTCATCACATAACCCTAAAGGGTTTTTAACCCAAACGCTCCCACAGTTACAAGGCAGCCACTTTGGTTTACATCACCACCAATCTATTTTATCATAATATTTCAACATTACTGACCCAAATCTTGCTACCTGTATACACTGGACTGCTCTTACTTGATCTGTGAATTTAATACATCTGCAGTGGAGCTGAGTGGTTACTGGTCTGTGTTCGTGACCAGGAGGTTGTAAATTTAAACTCCAGGGCTGCAGGTCTGTGCTCGGATTGTGTCCAGAAGTGCTTTGGATTAAAAGTGTCTGCTAAACGATTCACTCAAAGCTCACTCTGCTGAAAATCATAACAGGAAATCAAGCACTCATAACCTCAGATGTGAGGCGTGGCTCTTAACACTGTAAGATATTCGGCCCGATCAGGCACAATCACACGTCGTGTAGCTAGATAAATAGCATGCAAACACTCTGTTCATAGAGTTTAGGGACTATTATGACAACGTGAAACTATTTTTATGCTTTCCAGGTTAAATGCTAAAAAACCCGGTGTGCACTGAGTATGCCAGAACGTAGTAGCTAATTTCATCGTATAATCTGACATGAAGAAAATGTTCTCACACACTCTGTTAGAGAGTTCTGATAGGGATCATCCTGTACAGTGTGACAAGTAACAATCGTAAAAGAATCACACGCAGCTTAACATTCTCAATTCTGATTGGTCAAGAGGGTGTTGATTAATTTTCTATAACAGCGGCTCTGACAATAGTTCCACGTTTAATGCAAATCAGGGTTATGCTAATGTCATCATTTTTACAGTAACAGTATCCTGTGATTTATTTAATTTTCGTGGAAGGAGTCTCCAGTGTCAGCGCTTGGTGTGTCAGAGGTGAAGCTGGAACTTTTCCGACATCTTCAGGACAGAGGAGTTTCTCAGTAACATGACAAGCTGCGTTTTTTTTGTCTTGTTTACTTTAAAAGAGAGAAGAAGACAAGCTGGTGACGGAACGACGGTTTATAGCTGCTATAACGTAAGTGAGAACAGGAAATAACTTGTTTTCATGGACTTTTCACAACATTAAACGTAACTATAAACGGATAAAAAGTTAGAAAAAAGAATGAATCGTTGGCAAATTGCTGTGGTATAAGAGGAATAAAACACTTTATTGCTGTTATTGGAAATGAATCAGGTAACTCTGCTTCATCACACCACCCTGTCGTTGATTATTTTCATATCACAGCATGTTCCCAAGTGTATTATTCCATAAATGTTACATTTATATTCATTTAGCAGACACTTTTATCCAAAATCCTGAGACTTGAACTCACAACCTTCTGGTTTCTACTACAGCTGAGGGTTTCATGAAGGATTTCGGTTCTAATATATTACTCAAGCTCTGACTTTTTCTTTCCTCCAACACCACAGACTGATTTCTTAGACTGAAGCAACGATCTCAGAATTCCCTGTTTGGGTTTGTGTGAATATTCCACAGTCCGTATAAATTATTCCGTAATATTCCAGACACTTAGGCAGTTAATTCCTGCTTAACTCCACGTCTAAGTAGCAGAGGAATAACAAGAACACGACCGAAGAAGAAAAAGATGCTCAGTGTCTATGGAAAGTAAATTTCATCTGAAAAACACAAAATCAAACCTGAAAAAAAAAAAAGTAACCATGACAAGAAATGTACTGATGAAATGATTATCAGGAAATTCAGAAGGAGTTTAAAGCACAAAAGAAGAAGTGGCACAAATGTGGCAACAGAACAACGTCAGCGAAAAGCACATTGTTTTCCACATGAATGAAATTCAAAAGACCTGGTCAGACGATCAGACCTGCCTTCTTTACACCAACCAGCACTAAGAGGGAGAGAGAGAGAGAGTGAGTGTGTGTGTGTGTGCGCGTGTTCATCAGAGGGCGTGTGTGT
>CM040454.1:30129485-30145198 GCA_022758105.1 Pangasianodon gigas | reverse complement strand
TAAATAAATAAATAAATAACTTCTGATTCACACTGATCCTTCACTCCCAGGTCTGAGGGAAATGTTTTAGGAAGAAAGAGCAACATTTCTCTGAATCAGACCCAAAACACTGCGACGCTTTTACAGGATTTGGCTCGACACACCCTCAGAATAACATATAAAATCACCCAACAACAACAAAAAGCAAGGTCCAGAATGATTAAAACCCTGCAATGAAAGCAGCAGAGAGCGGACTGTGTGTGTGTGTGTGTGTGTGTGAAGAGTGTAATGAGATTAGTGTTGAAAATGAAAAGTAGTGCTTATTGACTTTCCAGCCATTATTTCCTGCCTGTTTCCCGACAATAGAGCAAACAGCACACACAGGGATCTGACTTATCACACTAATCACACTGCATCCACTCGTATTTACTCTGTTTCCACATCATCATTCCGCTTTTACCTGGACATAGTTGTTCTCGCAGTAATCCGCGACCCTGGTCAGGTTTTGGTAACTCTCCACTAGAGCTCTTTTCCCAGCAGGAATCTCTTCCTCTAACAACATCTGCAGCTCTGCCATCTTACATGTCTCTGCATACTAACTCCTGCTCTTCCCTGTGAGTGAAGCCACACACACACACACACACACACACACACAGAGAGAGAGAGAGAGAGAAAAGAGAGAGAGAGAGAGAGAGAGAGAGAGGAAAAAAGGAGAAAAGCTCCCTCATCTGGTGCGCAGGATTCCTGCTACAGCTTTCTAAACATGCATACTAACATACTAACTAGTATACATCGCCATAGCTAGCGCACTATTTCTGACACACTGTGTAGTACACAAGTTAGTATACAAGTTGGGGCGGGATGTTGCCATGGCGTCCTGCAGTCACACCGGAAGTAAATGTCTTAAACTACTTTGAGGATATTTTATTTATTTGTTTTTGTTTTTATTTTACACATGGATTTGGTTTCTTTGTTATATCGTCTGATGTTGACGGAGTCCTGCCAGCGAGTTCGGAACATGCATACTAACATACTAACTAGTATACATCGCCATAGCTAGCGCACTATTTCTGACACACTGTGTAGTAAACAAGTTGGGACGGGATGTTGCCATGGCGTCCTGCAGTAACACCGGAAGTAAATGTCTTAAACTACTTTGACGATATTTTATTTATTTGTTTGTTTGTTTTTGTTTTGTTTTTTGTTTTTTCTAGTATACATCACCACGGCTAGCGCACTATTTCTGACACACTGTGTAGTACACAAGTTAGTATACAAGTTGGGACGGCATGTTGCCATGGCGTCCCGCAGTCACACCGGAAGTAAATGGCCTAAACTACTTTGAGGATATTTTATTTATTTGTTTGTTTGTTTGTTTTTGTTTTTATTTTACACATTGTTTCTCTGTTATATCATTGACGGATCTTGACGGATTCCAGCAGCAGATTGCTAAACACGCATACTAAAATACTAATTAGTGTACATCACCACAGCTAGCGCACTATTTCTGAGACATACTGTGTAGTACGGTAGTGCACAAGTTTGGTCGTTGCCATGGCGTGCAGCGATACCCGGAAGTAAATCACCTGAATTTCTTTTCAGTATTTTTATTTATTTATTTTTAACATATCGTTTTAAAAATATTTTAAGGTGGTTTGACATCGACTTATAATTATAAGTCTTTATTTATTTATTTGTTTGTTTGTTTGTTTGATCGTTATTTTAACACATGTATTGTTTATTACATATATCGTTTGATGTTGAGGGATTCGTGCTAGCGAGTTCTACCTACACCCGGAAGTAAATCGCCTAAATTAATTTTCAGGGTTTTTTTTAACAATTCGTTTTTAAAAGTTTAAAACATCTGATCTGATTATATGTCTGATTATACGTTACTTTGTGTTTTGTAGTAATTTGTTGTAGTAATTATTTTCAGTACAGAAACTACAAGTCCCATAAACACTCGCTTTTTTCTTTCTTTCTAGAAAACAGTTAGTTTCATTTCACATGGTGTTTCTTAAAAAAAAAAAAAAAATTCACTACTTTTGCAAGAATGGAAAGAAAAATTCTGGAGGGAATAAAAATCTTTAAAAATAAGTGTATGTTATTTGTTTTAGCTAGCTGTTGGGAAGGTAGGAGAATACAGCCAGAATACCCGGATGAGAGGGAGGGATCTGATTTGTCCAAACAGAGTCTGGTTAAAGAAAATAGACAAGTTGTACACCTTAACATTTTTGGTGTTTAAATACAATATATAAATACAATAATGTAGCTATAATATGGTTTTTATATATTTAAAAAAAAATCCCAGCTCTTTAAATGGGTGAATTCCATAACGATAGATGGCGACCATTTATTTATAATGTCATAACTTAAATAAAATAACAACCCAGTTGTCTAGAGTATAAAAATTATATCTGTAACCTCTGCATGCCTGAAATCATACAAGCGTATTACAAATTAAGTATTAATATTTGTCGAATAAAAACGTTATAAGCAGAGAGAAAGGAATGCTGGGATATGTAGTTTTACGACATATCCTGTAATCCAGTCGCGGGAATAATTCTCTACTTCCCCGAGTGAAGCAGCCAAATTCTAGCATCTGTTAAACATCATAAAATATTATTATACAATAAAAATCACCAGTGAATGTTTGTGTACGACTTTAAATACTTGAATGTTTTGTAGGGCAGGGAGTAAAGCCGATGTACAGACTACACTTCCTGGTTAGCAGGACCCTCACGCAATGCATTGTGGTATTTGTAGTTTTTAAGTCGATGGTTCTTAGTCTGTTTATGTCTAAGAGAACTACAATTCCCAGCTGCCTTATGAAACTGTCATTAGGGTTTTGGTCGCTAGTTCAGGTTTCCGAAGTCGCCTTCTTCATCGCAGGTGCTGAACAAATGGTAAAGGATTGAGTTGTTGTTGTTGTTGTTATTATTGTCTTATTTCTTTATTTTATTATAAAAACATTGTTTGGTTGCGCTGTTTATGTTTATTTAGTGCTGAGAGAGATAGTGTAGGACATGTCGCCATGTTTGAAGTGTCGTTAAGGACATTAGGCAGATGTTTAGGCTTGTTTATGTTCTGTGTATGCTGTAAGCATGCTTATAACCATGTAAATAACTGACATAAATAATGCTAAACTTCACAGGCAGTATTGTCATGAATATCTGGCTTTGCATGTTTCTTCCTGACAACATCTTTTTGAAACTTGATCAAACCCCTGATCATGAATTCAACTGTTTTTTTCTCTCCAGGTTTAATCTGACAATCTGGTTATTTTTGATAAGAGCCATGATGGAGGATGATACCAGATCCATCCATGAGCAAAGGTTTGACGCTGCAGTCAAAGTGATCCAGAGTTTACCTGCAAACGGTGAGTCAGGTCCAGAGTCAGGTGTGAACCTGCGTTACACCTGCGTTACACCTTCATTCCAGGTGCTGATCTGGGCTCTGTGAGAGATCTTCTGCAACTCCTGACCAGTGCACATGTTTATTTTGCTCCAAACTCACCTTTAACCCGTACACGGGGTTTCTCAGCTCAGCTCAGGTCAAGACAACCTTATTTGTCTTGATGGAACGATTCACATTTTCAATCCAGCACCTATAACAGAGCTCAGCGTATCGTTGTAGCAACCAAGTGACCTTCTTCTTTCACCAAATTATATCACACATCATGTGCAAGATGCAAGAAATCGACTTTTCCAGGTGCATGATCTGTGTCGTGTCGCTGAACGAAGCAGCATAATCGTTTATTTGTTTAAATATGACAGTGAGTCCAGTGAAAACCTTCATCTTTTTTAAACATGTGCATTGTTGACTGTTGTCACGGAGGAGATGTGATCCACGCCGCTGTCTGCGCGATGCTCTCTGAGTGATTGCTGATGACTCACGTAATTACAGCTGCGTACAGTCTGTTTCTGTAATTTCTGTAATTTGGCACACTTTTATGATTTTCCTCTGACTCACTCTCATGCATAACGTATCGCACCAAGGCCCCGGAGAACACAATTTCATTTTACTCTATACTCTATATTCTATTACTTATTTTATATTTATTATATATTCTATTATTTATTCTATATTTACTCTATACTCTATACATGGATAGAATAGCCATAAAGCTCTCGACTCAACTCTACACTACTATTACATCAGGAAATCAGATTGGAAAATATTTCTGCTCCATCGTTTACCGCCCCAGTGCTAATAATCAGCGTCAGATCGTTACAGCCAGCTTTAATTTCACGATTAAAAACATCTCATAGCAGTTTTAACATCAGAAAAAGCGAGGATAGATTAAAGGTGAAGCACAAAATAAGCACAAAAATTAAGCACAGTAAGCAAGGAGTTGACAAAACAGCAAAATAAAGCTTGAATAATAAAATAATAAAGATGAAAATAAGTACATAGAGACAATTGTAACAGAATTTAAAAAAAGTATGAAGAATAAAGTGAAGTGCTGGTCGTAAGCTCGGGTAAAGGTCGTTAATGTGGCTTTTTGTAATTGAATCTGAGCCTCTTAAAAATGCATGAATGGAGGTTCCTTTCCTTGAACTTTTCCTTTCCTTGAAGTGCGTTTGGAACAAAAACAGACGCAGAAATAAGAACAGGACTGATGACAGAACAGAAGACAGCAAAGTGTGTATGAGATACTGAGTAACTCCACATGGTTAGAGACACGCAGTGTGTGTAGTGCTAAACTGGTAGTCCTGAGCTTCTCTTATGTCGAAGCAGCATTAGTCTTGTAGCTCTAGCGCTTGGCTGATCATCTACATCTCTGTTAAAGGGTACGTCATGGAAGTTGTACATTTTTTTGGCTGAAAGACGTGAACAGATTGATATTTTACCAGAAGGACATGTTAACGTTCTTCATGGCTAAGCTACAGATTACAGAAATAGAACTGCAGGATGATCTGTGAAAAAAAGAAATACTTTTTTTTTTTTTTTTCAGTTTTGCTTTACTCATTGCAAGCAGAACAACAACAACAACAACAACAACAACAACAAAAAACCTCTGTATAGATACAGGAAGAGATCACATACAGTTCACAGAACCATCCCGAGAAACCCGAATGAGTTCTGTGTGTTTTGTTTTTTTATTGAAGCAGTAGTTAGCCCCGCCCACACGATCTGATTGGTTGAAAAGCATTCTAGCCTTGCAGTTATATCTAATCTGTGTTATTCCACTGATCAACAGTTGCTCGGCAACAGCAATGGTTGAGATACACCAAGCTGTGTTGGATCATTAACCATCAAAATTAGAAACAATTATAATCATTATTTAGACTAATTTGGTCAGAGTCAGGAAGAATTATTCAGAATTATTATTATTATTATTATTATTATTATTATTATTATTATAAAATTAATAGCCTAAGTATTAACTGTGACTGTTGAGTTAGTTATATAACTCAGGATCACGGATGGACAAGCTACAGAAAATCAGCGTAATAATAATTGTATTAATAATAATTCTAAAGTAATGCAGTGTTCAATGAATCTAATCTGCTTCATGCTGTTTCTACTAAATATGATAACTATATTAGCTGATATGCTGAGAAGCCGTCTAACGGAGCTTACCATTCAGCCGCTAGTTTACAAGCTCAGCAAAATCTGTTACTCACCTTTCAACAATACTCTGTTGCATAGCAACAAGCCCGTTGTAGAGGAAATCCTTTGTGCTTGATGAAATGTCTGATGAAAATAGATATTTGAAACACTTGGCCTCATTTACACAAGAAATGTGGCATTTATGAAAATCCAGTTGGGTTGGAAAAAAGGTTCATATCCTACTGAAGTTCGCTCCTGAGTTTGTGTAAATTTACGTCTGTAATGTGATCGGCTTCAAATCGTATAATTGTCCATGAGTTACTGCGGTTTTATACACAGATTACACTGTTTATTTATTTCAATCACGCACACAAATTTAATGAACATTGAGTGTCATTTCGTATGAATGAATTGAAAGAAAGTGATACCAAACAAATTCCTAAATTAAGATAAATAAAGCCAGGCATTGCATTAGGACAAAAGTAATGGCGCCCTATAAAAAGAGTTAGTAGCTGACACTCTGCAGTGGCTGAGCTGCATTATTGGAAGCGCTTATGGAGCGCTTTTTCACTGTTTAGTCATCATTTTGTCACTTTCACTTTTGTGAGCTTTGCCTTTTATGGAGTTTTGTGGGCGTGGCTAAATGTAAATCAGCTGTGCCATGAACACGCTTGGTTATTTACAGCATCTATCAACACGTGAGTGCAAATAAAATCAGCGACGCTTTTGTAAATCCAGTGAGAATTTTTGGCCTGTGAAAACATTTCAAACAACTTTACTAAAAGATTGATTTAAAGAATCTTAATGTTCATGTTTTCCTTTTTCCTTACTTTGTAAAGTGTTGTATAAAAGCAATAGAGCACACATGTTCGTGTGCTATCAGTGAATAACGTCACAGTGTCCAAATCACAGCAGTGATGTTATACTTGATAACATATGAACGTGTGTTCTAATGATTAGCTGGAATATTTTTTAACTCATGATGCACCATCTGATATCGCAGGTTCCTTTCAGCCATCCAACGAAATGATGCTGAAATTCTACAGCTACTACAAACAGGCGACTCAGGGCCCCTGCAACATTCCCCGCCCGGGGTTCTGGGATCCTGTCGGCAAAGTCAAATGGTACCGAACATCACACATCACACCATCTCTCCTTGGTTTTAGCACTTTGTTTGTTGTTTTTTAACGGCTATTGTCGAAGAATAGTTCTTTACTTAACTGTATGTTATAAAGTGAGCATGAGATTACACCGATCTGCGGATTTCACTCTCGTCCTACTTTGCATAATCCGCATTCTTGTTAACTTGAAAGATCACTTAGTGACGTTGAAGAGTCACGCAGTATTTTTTACACACACCATAACGTGATAACTGAAAAAAAAAAAAATCTGATTGCAGGAATAATTACATAAACATGCACTTAAAAATAACTAGAAACCAGTTTTTCTTCTCTTGTTAGTTCATGTCCCTGTTCATATTGTGCACAGATTATATAAAGTGTATATACATTGTATCTGTTCATAATGCTTTATAACACAAGCTTTGCATTATACTTTGCACTGTAGATACTATAGTAGAGCCTGTTAGTGTGCTCTCTTGTTAAAATTAGTGTTCATAATGTTTTTATGAGCAAAAGTTATAATGTTATGTTTACCTGGCATTATGACATCGTATCTTATGCTGTATGAAGTGTTATGTAACCTGCCATTATGAAGACATATACAATATTCATGCTTTATAAAGTGTTATGCATGTAACTATATGAATTAATACGATCTCATGCCAGGGAGGCTATCACATTCAGTCCCTATAGTGCATTATGACATTAGTGTTTATAAAGTTCTTGTGAACAGAAATTATAACGTTGTAATGAGACCTGACATTATGACATCATTACTTTATAAAGTGTTATGCATGTAACTGTGAGCACTTATAAAGACTTATGTCAGAGTATCTCATTCTGCTTCTATGGATAATTATAACATCATAATGTTTTCATGAACAACTATTATAATGCATTATGTAATCTGGCATTATCCAATTAAAAAAAAAACAGATGATACCAGATTAAACGGTTTGTGCACTCATTAATAATCTGATTATTAGCTACAGATAACAGCTCTAATCTGATATATCATAGTATGCTGTTCACATGACCACTTGAATAATCTGAAAACAAATCAGAAATCTGATACTGATTGTCATAAGAAACTTCCTATCAGTCCTGTATTTATAATGCATTATATATGTGTTATAACGTATTATGTGGCATAATAGATTATGATACTTATTATAAGACTTGAACGCTTACATGCATACCACTTGATAAAACATGAGTATACAGTATGGCTTCGTAGTGTCAGCTTACATAATGCATTAATTATAGAATAATCTGTTCATAATGCTTTATAACACAAGCTTTGCAGTATACTTTGCACTGTAGATACTATACTAGAGCCTGTTACTGTGCCCTCTTGTAAAAATTAGTGTTTATAATGTTCTTATGAACAAAAGTTATAATATTATGTTTACATGGCATTATGAAGCTATATACGCTTCTTATGAACAGATGTTATAATGTTATGTTTACCTGGCATTATGACATCGTATCTTATGCTGTATAAAGTGTTATAAATGCAGCTGAAGGTTTATACAGGCCTATGTCAGGCAGGCTGTTATCACATTCTGTTACTAGAGTGCATTATCACATTAGTGTTTATAATGCTCTTATGAACAGATATTATAATGTTATGAGACCTGACATTAGGACATCATGCTTAATAAAGTGTTAACTGTGTAAATATGAACAGTTTAAATTTGTACAGATGTATGGTACTATATATGCTATGTACTATATAAATGTAGTTATAATGCTTTATAAATACAAGGTATATGGGAAGTGTTACCACACACACACACACACACACACACACACACACACACAGTCAGTGTTATGTATGGACATAACAGAGGATTTTTTTGTTTTTTGCTCGGCTCTGGCAGATGTTTCTGCACTAGTTATGTGAAAGTGAATGGCAGAGTGAACTTTATCATCACTCCAAGGTTCATTCACACTGGTTAGTTTACTTTAATACACTGACTGCCTGCAGTTTTAAAAGCATGAACTGAGTGTCCTTGAAAAAATAGCTCACAGATCACCAGTAACCCGAGCAGGCATCAGGAATCAAGAGTGCGGAAAAATCTAGAGTTGCCTAATACTGCAGCAAAAGCATTTACCTCCTCTGTGTGTGTGTGTGTGTGTGTCGTAGGGATGCATGGCACGCACTTGGAGATATGCCAAAGGAAGAGGCCATGACGGCGTACGTGGATGACCTCAAACTGGTAATGATGTCTGTTTGTTCATTTTAATGATGATTATTAGGTTTTTATAACCATCTGAAACTGAATATCTGAAGCTTTTTTTTATGTTCAGATCCTTGAAAGCATGCCCATGACTGAGCAGGTGGAACAGCTGCTGCAGGTTCTCGGGCCGTTCTACGAGCTTGTAGACGAGAAGAAAAAGATCAGCCAAGTTTCAGACCTGACCACAGGTGAGACTCTTAGCCAGATGATCATCAGCATTGTGCACAGTCCCAGTGAATCAGTGAAGGAGGCGTGGCCTCTGTGCCTGTCTCTGACCTATCAGTCCCACTGATTGAGGTGTGGCCTGTGTGCCTGCGAGTCCCACTGAAAGCTTCTGGGCTTGGCAGTTCCAGTTTAGGAGGCGTGACCTATGAGTCAGTCCATCCCAATGAAGGAGGCGTGGCCTCCGTATCTGTCAGTCCCAGTGAAAGAGGTGAAGCAGGTCTTTGACCTGTCCTTCCCACAATGAAAGTGTGGCCTAATTGCCTGTCAGTTCCACATAAGGGGGCTTGGGCTTTCACTTGTCCATTCCACTGATGGAGGCGTGGCCTCTGTGTCTGTCAGTCCCAGTGAAAGAGGTGTGACCTAAGTTCCTGTCAGTTGCAGTGAATGAGGTGTGGTCCCTGTACCTGTCAGTCCCAGTGAATGAGGTGTGGTCCCTGTACCTGTCAGTTGCAGTGAATGAGGTGTGGTCCCTGTACCTGTCAGTTGCAGTGAATGAGGTGTGGTCCCTGTACCTGTCAGTCCCAGTGAAGGAGGCGTGGCCATTGTGTCTTTCAGTCCCAGTGATGGAGGTGTGGTCCCTGTACCTGTCAGTCCCAGTGAAGGAGGCGTGGCCATTGTGTCTTTCAGTCCCAGTGATGGAGGTGTGGTCTCTGACCTATACTTCTCACTGATAGAACTTTGGCCTCAAGGACTGTTAGTCCCACTGAAGGAGGCGTGGCAGTTTGCACTATAGAGAATCACATCATCACACTTTGGCTGCTTTAAGTGCATCTCTATACATACAAAGACACAATGACGCAAAATATCATGTCAGAAAAAGAAATAAACATATGTGTACTTCAAGAAATCAGATCGTTAACAAGTTTTAAACTACAACAATCTTCCTGATGTCAATTAATACGCTCCACCTGAGTAACACTGTAGTAGTGACAATCTGTTACCATTACATGTTTTATTACTCTTTATTTACTTCATTATTTTTTATGCTAACATGCTGAACGTACTTTTGGTTTGGTGCTCAGCCCAGTTGGAAAAATTTGCTAGACAGCTGGAAGGCAAGTGTGTAGTAAACGTGTTCCTCCTGTGCTCCTCCTCCCACAGTAATGAGTGTAGTGTAACGTAATGTAATGTCTAGGTTGTAGTGATGATTCCTAAATCTCGACTCCACGCTGTTTAGATTAGTTCATGTGTTTGTGCCAGTGATATAATGTTAGACTAGATTTTTCCCCTGTTCATGAATGTAAATAAGAGTCTGTATTTGAGATTCGGTGATGTAACAGTCAGAGTCGATGCTGTGGTGATCTCTAGGCCTCGGCAGCATGATGTCGGCGCCTTCGAAGAGCGTCACTAAAAGCATCATCAGAACCATGGAAATGAACGGCACCTTGGACGGCCACGGTCCCAACAAAGCAGACGCTCCAAAGATTAACGCAAACGAGATTAAGGAGCAGGAGGACGGAGGTGAGGATGATGACGATGACAATGATGATGATGATGATGACAGTGGAGATGATGAGAATGAAGAGGAAGAAAAGAGTGAGCAGCTGAAAAAAGGTAATTAAGCATGAATAAAACACGATTAGGGATTAATTTTTACATTTTAAAAACTTTTTTTTTTTTTTTTGTGCTTATCTTAGCCTCTGCCCTGAAGAAAAAGACCTCGGCAGGAAAAGGACTTCCGAATGGTGGTATAGGGCATAATGTGTCTCCCGTGACGAACGGGACACACTGCACCAAATCCGCTCTGAATGGAAAAGACACGGAGGAGAATGACGGAGAGATCCAACACGTTAATGGCCACACTACAGGTGACACAACAGAGTGCTCATTAAAGGAAAAGTGTTTATAATTAAATATTTGTGATGTGCTTAGTGATTTTGGTGCTGATTCCTATAAGAAGTTAGCGCTCTGACGTCACAGGAGGACATTGCTAGCGCACTTTGGGGCATGCTGTTACAGGAAAATAATCAACAACAAGGTGGTGTGACATACCCCTTATGTTATAGAAGCTATAAACAGTCGGTGTTTCACTTTCTTTTAAAGTTAATACTATATTCCTGAGAAACTGCGTCGTCAAGTTGCAGCTTTGTCTCTGACACTGGAGACTCCTTTCTTAAATGTTAAATAAACATCTGCTTATAGAAAACTTCACCATATCAACAATTACACGTTTTCCTTCGTTAAATAACACTTTTTAAAAATCTGTTTATTATTTGGCTTAGTTGATGTATCGCGTCCATCATACAAGTCCCTGTGAATGAGTTGTTACCATAGAAACAATAATATATTAGAATGAAGAATCAACACCTTCTGACCAATCAGATTTGAGAATTTAACAGCGCCGTGGTATAATGGTGTTCAATAGGAGAAGAATGTATGTAAATAAACTTAAAGTCGCTGTAATAGTACTTGTTTTAAATCAGTATAAAGAATAAAGTACTTGTATTCACCGTTAGCAGTGAAAAAACTAACACTCAGGGAGTCTCATCACCGATTTTATTATGAATCAGAATTTAATTATGAAGCACCTATATGTAGAGGCATTTACATAGGAATAACAAAATCCTACATACATATACATGTGTAATATGTAAACATGTCCATACGTTAAGCCACATAATTATATATTTTGTTATGTAAACCTTATATTGTGTCCAGGTGAGGTGTTTTAGCAAAAATAATCATAGAGTACAAGCTAGCAGATTAGATCTTGTCCTTACAAAGGAACTATGTGTATAGATTTAGCTTCATTTGCACTTTTAAAGGCCCCAGCCATCTAGTACACTGATAACACTGTTATGGATAAAAGAACACATGGACTTCATTTGATTGTGATTTCCCTAGATGATAATGAAGACATGCGCAGCGCTCATCACGTGGCCTCAGACTCAGACAGCGAGGTTTACTGCGACTCTGTGGACCAGTTTGGTGCGGAGGAGGTGAGATTGAGCTCTCTACACCGAAACTGGACTCAATCCAGCTTCACTTTTGTTTCTGTGAATCATCCAATCCAGTATGAAGTGTTCTGAGAGCAGGGATACCATTATGCATTATTCATAAGGCAAAGTATGCAGTGTGTCTTGTTACTGTTAAACAGCAAAGTGTAAACTCCTCTGTCCTGAAGACTTCCCTGTGACAGAAAACTTAAAAGTTTTAGATTTACCTCTTACTGTTACAAAGTGCTGACACTGGAGACTCCTTCCGTAAATGTTATATAATTGTCTTCTCACAGAAAACTTCACCATGTCCTTATAACGATGAGACGCTTTTAACATATTACTCTGCAGCGCATTAATATAACCCTGTGATTTACAGCTGCACTACTGTCAGAGCTGCTGTTATAGAAAATTCTGACCAATCAGAGTCCAGAATTCAACAGAGCCGTATAATATTGATTTAATACAGGGCTAGTCTTGACACTGGGTCTCATTTATCAATCTTTTAGTTGTGTGTCGATGTGTTTGTTGGCCAAATTAAGCAAAAAATTTCCCCTAGATTTACAAAAGTTTTTTCGTACTCATGTGCGTATCTTGATAAACGCCAATCAGCTGTAAATTACCAAGCGTGTTCAGGGCACAGCTGATGTACATTTAGTAACACCTACAAAACTCCATAAAAGGCAAAGCTCACAGAGAGCTGAAATGGCGACTAAATGGTGAGAGAGCGGTGTGCGCTAAATCTTCCAGTAATGCAGCTCAGCCACTGCAGTGCGTCAGCTTCAACAGACACACACTAACTCTATTAATGTGAATTTAAACTTATAGCAATTTAAACTTGACTGCGTAAGCCGTATGTAAAATCAGAAGTAACTCATCACCAATTATACGATTTGAAGCTGATCAGTCGAGGTTCACATTAGTGAGTCTCGTTATACTTAAATTTACACAAACTCAGAAGCAAAATGTAGAATACAAACGTTTTGCCAAACTAACAAGATTTTCATGAGCACCATGTTTCTTAAATGCTCTTGTAAAGGATTGACGAATAAATTTGTTTGTATCCAGTTTGATAAACGAGGCCCATTGTTAATATATCTTTTGTTGTCCTTGTTGTTAATATATTTGTTGTCTGATGTCTGCTGCATTAGTTTTGCACTGAAGCTAACAAGTAAGGGAAGATTTTTGATGCCAAACATCATAATCTTTACACATTCACCACAAACGGCATCACGTTGCGTAATCTCAAGTAATTAGCCTAAATAATGAAACAAATTTCAGACACTGAACATGTCCTGACTGATCGAGTGTATTTGAAGTAAAGAGAATATATATCACTTTTTTGAGAAAATTATTATTATTATTATTATTATTATTATTGCATACAGCAGATGATCTTGTTTATGTGTGTGCAGCAGAGCAGCGATTCTCACGTGAACCGCTCTCTGGAGGAAAGCCGCAGCACTCGGGGCTCTAAGGAGGAGCTGCAATCAACAGACAGAGACTCTGAGATCCTGCTGATAGGACAGGACAGCGTTCAGCACGGAGGAGAAGATGGGAAGACGAATGGAGGAGGAGGAGTGCAGAGAAACAGCCTGAGCATTGGCAGACCCGGCAGCTCTCTGATCAGGAGAGGACGAGGTACAGCCTGACTGTGTAAAGCACTTACATAAAACAAACAAACAAAAAAAAGTGCTGTAGCTTTAACTTCCTAGTAGACGTGCTGTTTTTTTAATTAGTCTCTCCTCTACCTCAGGGCCCAGGTCTTCGGGGTCAGGCTCGGGGTCAGGGGTCACGGGGTCATTACAGGGTGCGGGAGGTGACGGGGAGCGCTGGGGGTCTGACGGAGCCGGAGGCAGCGATCTGAACGAGCAGATCGTCACGGCTTTAACGCGGCTACAGGAGGACATGCAGAGCGTCCTCGAGAGACTGCACACGCTCGAGGCTCTAACAGCCTCACAGGTGAGAGGTCGACACACACACACACACATATACACACACACACACACATTGACTGAAAAACTAGTGTAGTGTAGAATTTCAGCTGCACCACCGACACTTACTGTTCATAATAAACACCAAAATAAAGTGACGGTTTTATCAACAGGAAACACTACAGGAGCGCTGTGATCTGTATTTCCATAAAAGCAGGAATATAAACCAAGTTTTCACACTTTCACAGTGGACTTTGCATCAAAGATTAGGTGTAGGATTAGATTTTTTAAAATTATTAAGACTAGATTTTAAGTTATTAGGTATAATTTTTATGTTATTAAGATTGTTTTAAGTGTTAAGTTTAGGAATTAGGATTAGATTTATGTTATTGGCACTAGGTTAGAAATTATTAGGCTTAGGTTTATGTTATCAGGACTAGTTAGAAATTATTAGGATTAGGTTTGTTATCAGGATTAGATTTATGTTATTAGGATTAGGTTAGAAATTATTAGGATTGGGTTTATGACAGGCAAAAAAAAAAAAGTTGGCACATATAATTTCATTGCATATTTGGCTCAAAAATACACACAACTTGTTTAAAATTAGACATTAAATGCACAGAGTGACTATATTGGTAAAACAGTTCATGTCCAAGTCCTCTGACTCTCTTGTGATTTACACATTTTGCTCTTCCCAGGCGAGATCAGTGGCCTTGCCCTCAGGATATCTGCTGCCACCAGCCAGCAGGACTCACAGGGTAGGTTGTGTAACGTTTGACATTTTAATCTGTTATGATTTACTTCTGACCCAGAATCTCAGACTGGCTGCACTTTGATACTTGAAGCTGAGCCAGATTTTCTGCACCAGGACTCGTTTTACACAGATCTCTTTAGCTGAGGTTGTAGCTGTATACAGTTTTATAAAATACAGAAATTATTACTGTAATTAGAACTACTACTGTGATTACTATTTAATTAGCCTGCATGTAAACACATAGCTGTTGATCACATGTGGATCAGTCCTACTACACAGTGTTTGATTATAAACACTATATATTTTTTATGTTATAAAGACAATAACAGCTCAAATCTCTGACTCAGCTATTCCTGGATGATCTTGACATATGTATATATATCTTTGACATCTATATATTTAATATATTAAATGTTAATATTTGTTTTTGTGTGCAGAAGCCATCCTGGTGGCCGTTTGACGTTTCCCCTGGCACTGTGGTCTTCGCTCTCGTCTGGCCCTTCATTGCACAGTGGATCATTCGTCTGTATTTTCAGAGGCGGAGAAGGTAACAGCCAGCGTACTGGTTCACATTCTGGTGTTTATGATTGACACAGCAACAGGAATGACCTGTTTTTATTTGTAAACACTAAAACACTACCTGAAAACCATCAGAAATCTGTTCTTCTTTTATTCGAAAAAACAAAACCATGTACAGTGCAGTGCAGAAGTCTTAGGCACATGCAAAGAAATGCTGTAAAGCAAAGATGCCTTTGCTTTACAGCATTTATACAGTGAGAGTAAAAAGTATTTGATCCCTTGCTGATTTTGTTGGTTTGCCCACTAATAAAGAGATGATCATTCTATACTTTTAATGGTAGATGTATTCTAACATGGAGAGACAGAATATCAAAACGAAAATCCAGAAAATAACTTTAAAGAATATATTTTAATTGATTTGTATTTCATTGAGGGAAATAAGTATT
>CM040454.1:30107098-30129385 GCA_022758105.1 Pangasianodon gigas | reverse complement strand
TCTTTATTAGTGGGCAAACCAACAAAATCAGCAAGGGATCAAATACTTTTTACTCTCACTGTATATATTTTATATCATTAAACACTGATATAAAATATATATAAAGAGAAGTAAACAGTAATAAAATAAAAAAAAGGAAATATTTGGTGTGACGACCATTTGCTTTTTAAAAAGTTGCATTTTTAATCACTGTAATTAAATGCTTATGAGTTATTACATATACATATGTATGAATTTAAAAAGTGTGATGTATGTAAGCAGAGATAAAGGCCGTGTGTCCGTGGGCCTTATCTAGCTAACATGCTTCATATCCGCTCTTATCTGTCAGAGAAAATAAAACTTTTATTAATCTAGGCTGAAGATTTATTGGATCTGTAGATTTAGATTTTTTTTTTGTATATAAAATGTAAACATGACAGCAATAATCCACTTCATGTCATTCCTAAGAATACCTTTACCTGTGAAAAAATCACGTAACACACACCTATATTTCTTATTGCTTTCATAAAAAGGTGACAAAAACAATATGATATTAAATTCAGTTAAATAATATAATTTATTATGAATAATATTTGTAACTAAAAGGACGAAGCGCAGCTCATCCAATTAGACTGTATTTGCTGCGATTTTTTTTTTTTTTTTTTTTTAATAAAAAGTACATAGTTGTTAACTGCTAGTTGTTTGTTAGGTTACAGTAGCTTAGCTGGCTAACTAGCAAACAACTAATGAGCTATATATAATGCTTTTTAAATATAGTTTTACTTGATATGACTGAAAGAAATGCAGAGAGAGAGCTGTTTTTTCTAGGTTTTCTAGGTTTATCCAGATTTTAATTTCATGCAATTATTGATTTGTCTCAGCTTTCAGTAACGCATTCTCGGGTAACAGACAGTAAAATCTAGTAACAGTGTTTGTTAACACGATGAAAAAAAACCAGCTCTAATAAGTGCACTTACTGCAGGACATATATAAACTGTTAAGATGAATTTATGTGACTACTATCTCGTTCTTTCTTTTAGAAAACTCCGCTGAGACGCCGGTCGACGCCGGGTGCGTGTGGTATAGACGCCGGCGTCCTCTGTTGCATCTCGTCTTTCTGACTCCGGCTTTTGCACTACGATGAAGACGCTGAGATTAGTGAGCATCGAAACTAACTGATAGATGAATGTGTGCCGCTTCTAAAGGCTTTTTGTACCTTTTTTTTGTGTAATATTAAGTGCTAAGATTTACATAAACTGCTTGGTTTGAGAAATAAGAAGTGTAATGATGTAGTAAAGAGAAATTCTACATTGTATTATTATTATTTTTTTTTCATATTGAAATCTAACAGGGCATTATGGCAACACGTTAATACGGCGCCCAACGTTGTAGAAATAGACGTGTCGCTCATTCTGCTTCACCATAAAGCTGCTAATAGGCATCAGCTCTGTAGGTACATGTAGAATTATACTGTATAATTAATTTACTGTAATGATCTGTGTGATTCTGGTTTAGCTTTGATGCCTATCTATAAATCAGGACGAGTTTGAGGCAAAACCATTGTGAATTAATGTTAATTGATGGATGATGAGTCTTCGGGTTTGAACATGTGAGTTGGATAAGCACTCAAAGCCATAATCACAAATGGTGCATATCAGCACTGATGTAGAAGAGGACCATGCAAAGTAATTTAAGGAGGAACGCTCTTCTTTCTTGTCACTGGGGTGGTGATATCAAGGGTACTTTTAGTACAGGGTTTGTCAACTTATTTCCCCGGAACGAGCATTTCCCCATTCAGTTACTTTAGTTTTTTATTTATTTATTTATTTTGCCACAGCTCGGCTTCTATAGCAGATCCTCTGTTGTGGTTTTATTCAGTCACGTGCGTTTATATATATTATTTAGCCGAAGCTTATTTCATCAGGCCAAAGATTGCTAAAGAGATGAGAAACCACTATCATGCAACAGCTCACGTGCTTCCTCCAGGACACGTGAAACCAGCAAACTGCTGCTTATGCTGCATCACAGAGCGGCATAACACACTCAGAGGAAAGCGCTATCTGCCCTCTTCCACATACATGAACCAACAGATGCCCATGATTGGCTGCTGGCACTGTGACTGACAGGGGAGAGAGAGAGAGAGAGTATGCCCCTCCCACTCAGACAACACAGCAAATTTTGCTCCTGGCCACAAATGGCTATGGCACCATCAGGAGATCACACGTTTAGAGGGACACTCAGGAGCCAGAAGGGAATTTTTGACAGAAACAAAATGCGTAAAGATGAATGGACAGAAATGTACATGTTTATTCTCTGCTTCAGTAGTCTCTGAGTAGAGTTGTGTATCAGGACAAAAGAGTTGCAGGAGCAGGCGGTTATTTCTTTAATACAGGCAGCCAGATATGAAGCTTGCGGGACAAAGAAAGGCCACGTTCATTAACATGTTTCAGCATTGTAAGTTAACTTGTCACCATTCTGTCATGTTAGTTGCTTATCTGGATCTTCATAAGCAAGGAATGTTATGTAAATTAATATTTACAAATTTTAGTTGAATACCATTGCTTTAGTATATATCTGGACAAATGAATATAGTGTACCTTTAAAAAATAATTTAAGATGCATAGTTGGACCTTAAGGATCACTCTAAAAGCTAATTAAAAGGTACAGCACGTGCACATTTCCAGGGAAAAGAGGGCACACTAAAGGAACGAATGGTGTACCCTTGATGGTGCCACCCCAGCTCCAAGACAAAGCAGAGTTTGCTACCTTTATTTCTGAGAGCGTAGAAAGGAAACGTGATGGAAAGAAATGTAAAACGTTGACTTGGAAGTGTGTAATGCTTACAGATAACAGTTACACAAATACAATTCTGAGAAATCGATCATTAATATCTGAATCATGTTACAGTGATTTCACACTTGGCTATTTTTTTTTCTTGGCCATCATTGCACACTTTACATGTACTGAGAAGCAGGAGAACTGCAGCCGCTTTTAAAAGACGCTGCTGTTGTTTTTTTAGTCACATCAAAGATTGATTGAAATGAAAATATGAAACTTTTCAGAAAAGCACAGAGTGACGTCAAGCTTTTTTTTTTTTTTTTTTTTTTTCGTCTTGTGATTTCCTGCCTCCAAAGCTACAACTTCCTCATCACCGGTTACATCAAATATTTCAGCTAGGCTAGTTGGTTAGTTAGCCAGTAGTAGCTAGGATTGGTAAGATTGTTGTTATGGTTACAGTATATATGTCATATGAGTCCCTTTTTTCATATCAGTACGAAAGTCACGCCGACCGGTGATTTATTTATTTTTTGTATTTTTGTTCATCCTGCCAATTCCCACACATCAAAGCAGCCAGATGCATTTTTTCAAACTGCTGCTCATGCTACATCACAGAGCAGCGTAACACACAGACGAAAGCGCTATCTGCCCTCTTCCACATACATAAGCTCACAGACGCACATGATTGGCTAGTGTTTCTGTGATTGACAGGGGAGAGAGAGTATGCCCCTCCCACTTACAGAACATGGCCAGTTCTTC
Organism: Pangasianodon gigas; assembly: GCA_022758105.1. Lineage (NCBI taxonomy): Eukaryota > Metazoa > Chordata > Actinopteri > Siluriformes > Pangasiidae > Pangasianodon > Pangasianodon gigas. Next base: position 30,125,869 of record CM040454.1, on the reverse strand, counting down.
TCTCTCAAACTCACGATCGCTCTATGATAAAGCAATGCTTTTCTGTTTCTCCATGCTGTAGTTTTTAATTTCATGTTGTTGTTTTTTTTTGGCAGAAGTAAATGTGTGAAGTGTGACAGCACCCTTATACAACTGTTCATATCAGCATTAAGTATTAAGATAAATAAAGCAGTGCATTTGGAAGGATTTTTAATGTTAATGTTATGAAGGGAGAAAAAAATGTTGTCTGGAACAGGAGCGTGTAATTCATACATATAAAAATTACTCTCTATTGTATGGAAATGTATACAAGAATCCCCCAAAAATGTGTGTTAGGGCTAACACTGTGTTTCGCATCAACACCCCTGTAAATGTTCGTATGTGTCAGAAATGATATCTGAAAAAGAAATGTTTAATATCTACACACAGTAAGCAGCACATCCTAATTACACTTTAACTATAACAAAAGTCATGCAATAATTGTTCTGATTAGAAACACTTTAAATATTTTCAAGATTTTTGTTTATTAATCTGTTATTCTTTACAATATTTTTTTGTTGTAATCCATCTTTTTGTGTGTGAAGCATTCTGATTTATTGTATATACACATGATAAGACAAGATTTCAAATGGTCATTCTGTTCATTAACACATTGGCATTAGATTGAATATAATTAATGCTTTTTTGTTCAGGTTTCTCCTTCAAACCCTGTGTTTTCTTTCCTTTTAGTGTAAATTGTTAAATAATGTTAATAGCTATAATATGTGTATATTAGAAATAGACTTCTACGATATAAATTAACTGAAAAGTGATATTTTAATTGTAACATACTGTAATGTAGCATTGGCTTCTTTGGAACAGTAATTAGAAGAAGATGTAACTAAAAGCTGCGTTTTATTAGAAACAGTATCTTTCTATCAATGACCATTTTGTTTCAGAGGAGCATCAGTGCACGTTCTTACTGTTAATCCGAAGCACGAATAAAATTTTCGAGAGCTTTTGGAGTTCACTTGTCTTCTTTACAAATGCAGTTTAATGCATAAAACACACTGATGTTTTTAAAATGGTAAGATCTGAGTGTTGTAGAGGTTTAAAGGTTGTTGAAGCGTTATTAGATGTTAAATGAGGTGTAACGCTTCGTCGGAGTCAAAAGTGCTTCATGATTGTTGTATCAAAGTTTGCAATACCAAGCTTTTATTTTCTTTTTCCTTTTCTAACCTCTTCTCCATCTTGAAGGGAGGAACATATATATATATATAAAAAATAAACTGTCTCCAAGATGATATTAAAGGGATTTTATTTGAACTTCTACACCATGTAATAGTTATTTCTGAGAGTGTAGAAAGGAAACATGACGAAAAAAACGTAAAACATTGACTCAGAAGTGTGTAATGCTTACAAATCGCATTTACACAAATACAATTCTGAGATATTAAAAGGATTTTATTTGAACTTCTACACCATGTAACAGTTTTATCTAACACACTGAAACGTGATAAAAATCAGTTTTTGCGTGGCACATTATCCAAAAAAAAAAAAAAAGAGATGCTGTTTTGCAGGTCAGATCATCGCTAATGACATCTGAAAAGCAAATGACATTTTAAGCCCAGATCTCTGAAACCCTCAGCAAGTTAAAGTATATACACATAGCAGCAGGAACAATATATTACTCATACAGACACACAAAACACCAAAATAATATTAACTAACACCAACAGGGCTTATATATATAAAATGTGTAATATGTAGAGTTCTGATCTGAGATCTGTTTTTGTCTTATGTCTGAATCGTGGACAGAATCATATAGTCAGCGCTGAGGAGTTTAATGAATAGCTTCGTGCTACATCTCTGTAGAAGCCGAGTCACAACAACTGACTCAAGAGTGTGTGATCATAAATCATTAGCAAAGTGATGAGGAAAGGAAGAAAGAATCACAGTCATTACATTCATAGTCAGGAAATGATCTCCGTCATCGAGTCTGCCAGCTTCAGGAGCATGAGTGCTTATGTGCAAGTAAGAGTGTGTGTGTGTGTGTGTGTGTTAGAGACTGAAGCCAGAGAGAGCCAGGTGTTGCGCAGTGTTTCTCGCCTCAAAGTAGCACGTGTCGGTCTCGTCATGGGGCTCGGGAATGAAAGGCATGGCCTGGTTCTGGAGATTGTCCCAGTCCAAACCCGCAAAGAACGCATGCTCTTTCAGCTCTGGAGGAAAAAAAACCCACAGAAAAACAAGACACACAAACATATATTTATATTGTTTATAAATATAAATCACTGTTCACATACTTAAAAAAGACATTTTAAAAAATCATGCAGCATTTATGCTCATAAATGATCAAATTTCCATAAAATAAACTGTAGTCTCTGAAGTCAAGTATTAATTAACAAAATTAATGGATCTTATTGATCCACAAGCACCAAGAGGTAAGGAATCAAACCCTCAGGGGTGTGCTGTTGTGGGAAAATAATCAACAACAGGGTGGTGTGATGAAGCTGAGTTACTGTTACCACCACCAAGTTGATTATTTTCCTATAACATCACGTCCTGAAGTGTATTATTCCTCTCATACCACAGCAATTTGCCAACAATTAACATTTTTAAAGAACAATATATACTTTTTATCCATTTATAGTTACATTTAATATTGTGGAACGACCACAAAGCAAAAAGTTATCGCTTAGGTTATAGCAGCTATAAACAGTCGTTCCCTCACTTTTTCTTGGAGGTAGAAAAAAAAACAACACAGCTGATCATTTCAGTGTTCAAAACCGCAAAGCGCAAAACTCCGTCCTGAAGAAAAAGTCGGAAAACTTCAAATTACAGCTTTACCTCAGACTGTTAGCGACACTGGAGACTCCTTCCATAAATGTTAAACATAAATGTTTTTATTTCTTATTAATCTTAGATTATGATTTGAGAATGAGCTGTTACTATAGAAACAAAAACATGTTAGAACGAGCGCATTAAAAGAAACCTGCAGCACTGTCAGAGCTACTGTTACAGGAAATTAATCAACACCTCCTGACCAATCGGAATCGAGAATTCCACAGCGCTGTGGTATAATAATCAAACAGGTGACTGTAAACTGTTGTGAACGTTTAAGTGGTTAAGGACAGGAATATTGGAGAAGACCAAACTCTTGCACAAAACAACGTACAGCAAATTTAAAGTATATTTACAATCTTAGTGTGCAGCAGTGACGCTTATAAAAGCCAAACTGTCTGAGTTTTGTGGAAGGTGAGTTTTAGAGCTTAAAATCTACTTTTAATAAATTCACCATAGCATCACAAGAAGAAAATAACTTCAACATTTAGAATTAGTTTTAGCCAGTGAAATGCTTCATATGGTGGGTAGGTTAAATGTTCAATAAAAAAGGGTTAAAAATAATATAAACAGTGGTGTTTAATCAACATTTGTGGGCAGCAGTGATGCTCATTTGTGAAAGTGAGACCTTAAGAAATGCAGTTCGTCCATTTATTAGCCAGATAATTATAAATTAACTAGAATAATATGAATAAAAGTCATTTAAATGACTACTTTTTTTTTTTTTTTAAACATTCCTAGCATTGTATTGGAATGGAGAAATAAAAGTATCCAGAGTTGGTTAGTTAGTTTTACTGACTGGAATGTGTCTCTCTCTCTCTCTCTCTCTTTTTTTTTTTAAAGATGTTTTAAATGTAAGCACAAGCGAACATACTCAGGACTGTAAGAAAAATCAGAAATCAGATAAATCCTGAACCCTGACTTGAAGGAGTTAATGTCATGGCATGTTTCACGGCTCCCTGGAGTCCTCACCTTTAAGCCCAGCCCGTTTGGTGACGTCTGTACTGAGGAGAATCTCTATGGCACCTCGAGCGTTGGGGGATAACTCCTCTTCTGCATCAGGCCATGGAATATCTGTTCACAATATTAGAAACATACGCATCAGAATTAAACAATCCAACCTAACTAAGTACTGTGAAATAAAAAGAAAAAAAAAAACAAAACACTAACATCCTGAGGTTCAACTTTCTCTCTCATCACACTGAAACATTGAAAAGCTGAAGCTGTTTAATTTTCTTAGCATGGACAATGTATATTTTTAATATAGCTTGTGTGTCAAGTCATCCTGCTTTCGGTTCACACCAAAGTCAATCCCATAAAGGGTCGAGTCACTGATCCTAGGCACTGAAAACTGTCTCAAACCCAAAGCTTTGGAGTTGATTCCACACATCGAAAATGATTCGCCTCACTAACACACGGCAAATGAATGAAAATGAAAATGAATTTAGCACTGGAAAGAAATTGCAAAGAAATAGGTTCTGCCGTCTCATCTACGACATCACAAACTGGTTGTACCGTCTCATCTATGACATCACAAACTGGTTGTACCGTCTCATCTATGACATCACAAAATGGTTGTACCGTCTCCTCTATGACATCACAAAATGGTTGTACTGTCTCATCTATGACATCACAAACCGTTTCTGCCGTCTCCTCTATGACATCACAAACCGTTTCTGCCGTCTCCTCTATGACATCACAAACCGTTTCTGCCGTCTCCTCTATGACATCACAAACTGTTTCTACCATCTCGTCTATGACATCACAAACTGTTTCTACCGTCTCATCTATGACATCACAAAATGGTTGTACCGTCTCATCTATGACATCACAAACTGTTTCTACCGTCTCATCTATGACATCACAAACTGTTTCTACCGTCTCATCTATGACATCACAAATAAACAATTTCCACCATGACATCACACAGGAACTGACATTCCACTTCCTTTTCTATGACGCAAACCCAGAACAGAGCAGCGCTAATTTCTTCAACACCTTATTTGGTTTCAAACCGTTTAAACCTGTTAAATATGAACTTGTGGCAATTTTGATATGTTTTCTGTAGCCAGCTTGTGTGAAGCTCACAGTAGCTTGGCGCTACCAGTGAAGTCGGAACAACTGGCCATAAATGTAAAATTGGAAAACACTCACTATGGATCAGTATGAAGCGATTAAGGCAAGGCAGTGTGGGATTACTCCGTCATACATTTTTATTCGCTCCTGTATTGCGGTGTAAGATACAGTATATTGTCCCAAATGTATTTCTATTGATTTGATGCACGTTGTAATAGGATAAGATGAATAAACACACAATAATCATCATGAAGTTCCTAGTTTGAATATCTATACATCACAGATTTGTAATTTTATTTTGTACGGTTATAAGAGAACCAGTGACCTCGGTTGAGAATATTCTGGAAGACGAGTTGAGGAGTTTCGTCGTTGAACGGAGGCACTCCGGTGAGGAACTCGAACAGGCACACGCCCAGCGCCCACCAGTCCACCATGAAGTCTGTGGAGGGAGAAAACAAGTTCACAGTCTTATTTAACATTTCACTTTTCTCTCAACGTCCTCCAGTGTGTTAGAGCGTGACCACGAGCCTACCGCACAGCTGTGAGAGCAGGAGGAGGTTAATCTGATTTTTGGAGTGAGTATATAAAAGGTATTAATAGCTTAAAATAAAATTTGAGACAAATTTACATTAGGTATTTAGTTTCAATCATTTGTGGGTTTTTTTTTTTGGCATTTTCATCACTGATGGTCTTAAGCCTTAAGGATAATTCAGAAAAGTAGCAGATTTAGGGATAGTCTCTTTTTCTATAAGGTCACCTTTTATGTTCTGCACACAGGTTTTAGTTAATTTCCAGCCAACGTTTACTTTTCCTCTATTGCATATCCTTATTAGCCTTGAAAAAAAATACTACCACACTAACTATCCAATGAGAACATGATTAAGTGTGCTAGTAATCAAACATGAGTCCTCTTAGTCAGTTAGTACCCTAAACATCACTACTAACTGTGAATATTTGCATATGTTTTGGAAATTAATGTTCTTTGGAACACTGGTCCTCCAATAATGTTCACAGCACCACCAATTAAACTGGAAGAATCATTACAGCCCATTAGAGCAGATGTTGTCCCAATTCCCAGCCAGTCCACACTTTTCTTAATTTATTCCACCTTCTAAAGCCACAGTCACTCTAGAAATTTGCAGTTCACACCTTCTCTTGTGTAATATGTGGCCGTGCCAAAAACCGAAAGAAAGGCAATGATAAAAAGTCCCCCATTCCCTGCTTAGTTTTTTTGGCTGTGCTGAGAATGGGGGAAAATCTGAGGAGTTGTCTATCCATCTAGTTTAGAGGAAATCAGGTACGAATTGGTGATAACATGCTAGGTAGCACGGTAACCATAAATGTTAAAAACTAACTAATTAAATAAATAAATAAACAATAAAAGACAGCTAATCCAGTTTCGGCTGCATACCACTACTGCTTTTTATGGAATAATTTATAGTTTGGTCAGGAAGTATGTCAAACATCTTGGCTACACACTCCATCCTCCATTCTGGATCGTCTATGTTGCAATTCGAAGCACCTCCCCTTCCCCTTCACCTGAACTTAACAACTTTACAACCTTTCATAAAGTCAGCGATGAGTAATAGTTCCTCACAGAGAATTTCATTACAATGGAAGTAACTTTGTTTGTGATATTTCACTAACGAAACACTAGCGTGGCTGAGCCTTATCACGCTATAGCCAGGTGACCCAAACACTACAGCATTTAACTTTTAATTTATAAAAAAAAAAAAAAAAAGCAACAGGACTGGCTGGGAAGCGTCTGTTACTTTACATAGTTTACCAACAAAATTATTATCCCATTATTCCCAAGTTCACAGAGCATCAGTGAAGCTGTAAGCATCAAGCTCGGTCAATCATGGAAGCAGGATACCCATTCACATTACTGAAATTAGTCAGCCATTTCCCTTGGCAAAGGTCATAAAAGATACTTCAGCCAATGGTTTGTGGCTAGTAATGTACTTAAAAACTAACACTTAACTGACTCTCCGAAACTTCCAGTCATTATTAGCCACGTGTGTGTTTTTGGATGAAGTATTCCTTTATGGAAAAGTGACCCGCTCATGCATCAGCACAAAACTATACATCATACTCACCATACGCAACTGATCCTGCAACTAAAAACATAAGGGGCAATGAGGAAGCTGCTCAGTGTGCAGAGCATCAGACATTTAATTACTGTACATAACAAAGCAATTACACTCACAGGCCACTTTAATAGGAACACCTGTCTATTTCTGCAGTTATCTAATCAGCCGAATCATGTCGCAGCAGTGCAACGTACATAATCATGCAGATACGGGTCAAGAGCTTCAGTTAATGTTTCCGTAAAGGTGTCTGTGTGAGTATTTCAAGAAACTGCTGATCTCCTGGGATTTTCACAAACAACAGTCTCTAGAGTTTACACAAAATAGTGCAAAAAAACAAACATGATTGGCTGATTAGGTCATTGCATGAATATTCAGGTGTACCGATGTTCCTATTAAAGTGGTCAGCGATTGTATATCACATGACAGACAGTACAACATAATCAACATGGAGACTGTTACTGAAAAGAGTGCGGAACGAGCCACGCCAAAAATCAAGCATGGTTTAACTTTATGTAAATGAGAAAAAAGAAAAGAAGAGACTGGTGTTTTTTTTTCTCCACTGGGAAACCTTATCCATGTTTATTGTTTTCACGTATTCATTCCTGCTCGCAGCTCCTAGGCCAATCTGTGTTGCTCAGTGTGCTGCTACAGGCTTGATGTTCTCAATTTATCCAAAAGTTTAAGCGTATTTAAGACCATCAAACAGGCAGCAGAAATCATAACAATCATTTCAGGCTCATTCTGAGACAAACAGACTCTACGGATACCTTTTATACACAAGCAATTTCCTGGAAGACGTCGGAATTGTGGTCAGATTGGCGATTTTATACAAGTTCTCTAGCTAGCTTGTGTGGATATCGAACTAGCCTAGTGAAACCATGGCAACCGGCAGTAAACTAAAAAATAGAAAAGTCCACAGGTGACCAAAGAAGAACATTCTGAGTGATGTGATGTGAAAAACACAGTGCTGGTGTGAGCGCAGGATGAGGACTGCTGTCTAGCGTTGACAGTAATTACTCCAGTTTCCTCTTACCGTGATGTTTCCCTAGTAAAAGTTCTGGGGCGAGGTAGTCAGGGGTCCCGAGGATTGGGGCATTCTCCGCTGGTTCTGGACCTCTACGTACGCTCTTGGGTGTTCGATAAGGGGTATGAGACATGGCCATCGGTTGAGGAGTCTAGGAGGAAAAAACATGAACAATCAATCAAACGAGGAATCTAAAGACATGCGTCATTTAAAGAAATCAAAATCCATAATCCATGTGAGGTAGAGCCGTTTCCTAAAATGCAACGTGTAAAATTGTAGCCCTTCAACCCACAGCAGTGGGCAAATCACTAGGACATGTGTGACACCCAGGACATGTGACTTAGGCGGCTGCTAATATAAAGGTCAACTGTCCATGAGACAAGTTAGTTCCTGTTCTCACTTACGTTATAGCTGCAATAGCTGTGAGTCGTTCCCTCACCAGCATCTCTTTTTTCTCTCTTTTAAAATGGATAATACAAAAAAAAAAAAACACATCTTATCATGTTACTGAGAAACCTCCAAGCGTAAACTCCTCTGTCCTGAACACTATCCTGAGTCGGGAAACTTCCTGACTCTTACAAAGCACTGACACTGGAGACTCCTTCCATAAATATTAAATAAACTTCTCCTTACAGAAAACTTCACCATATGTACAATTATACATTTGTCTTTGTTAAATAGTGGTATTTATCTGTTTATTATTAGCCTTAGATTATGTGAAGCTTCCGCCATACATGTTCATGTGAATGAGTTGTTGCTATAGAAACGATAACCTACTAGAACAAGCGCATGAATATAAACCTGCGATTTGAATTACATCCGGAGCGAAGTCTTTTCCAGTATGAATCTTGATGTGCAGTTTCCCTAATCAGCATGTAATATCATTTAAAAATGACTATTTATATTATAGAAATAGTGGGGTTTTTTTTTCTTTTACCTGAGCAATAACGCAAAATAAAAACTGTAACACAAAGGCGGCTTTAATTGCTGCCACATCAAGCACCTGATATTAAGGATTTTTCCCAAAACATGGAACAGGATTGTTTTAGGCTCCGTTATTTCTCATTGACGCCAGTATTCTCTATATCGCTAAGTAAGACGGCAATAAGAATAAACTTTGCTAGCGGATATGTTTACTACTCTGATTTCTGACCCATGTGTGTACCTGGTAGAGTGAGCTGTTGAGGCTGGGTCTCTTCTTCTGCACAGGCGTGATGGCGGCGGGCGCGGTCTGGAACGAGGTCGACATCGTCACGTCCATGCCGTCCATCGAGGCCAAGCTGAGGCGCGAGCTGTAGGACAGGTTGGAGCGGTTGATGGAGCTACAGTAGCTTCTGAAAGCCACCACGTTCTTAGGCTTGAGGAACGGAGGTGATTTGAGCAGACTGCTTGAGGCAACATGGAGGTGATGGTCTTCCTCATGATGCTTCGGTGACGCTGATACAGACGGTGCTTCTATAATGGCAGATGTTTCATTTTCATCCTCAAATGAGGACGCCAGAGCTTCTTTTTCTCCACGTGGAGGAGGTGTGTTCGTGATCACAGACATTTCATGAACCAAGCTATCCGAGTCCAAGCTCAGGCTTCGTCTCACCTCTCGGGGAGAGGAAGTGAGGCCAGAGATGGGCATGTTCTCGCCCGGTTCCTCCAGCTCGCACAAAAGATTCTTGGCCACTTTTGTAGGGCTGGACTGTTTCGGGATTCCTCTGTCATTCCCCAAACCGACAGCAGAGAAAATCCCGGTCAGACCCGTATGGAGTCTGGAGTCATTCTCCGGAATGGGAAAACATCGCTTGTACTCGGTGTTGCTCTTCTTTGCTTGGATCTCAGCTTGCTCGGGGCTTTTGTCCACCTCCGTAAAGTCTCGTTTCACTGACGAGCCTGGTTTTAGAGCAGATCCTTTCTCTAAAGACCTACAAACACCGAGGAAGCTTCTCTCAGGTTTCGTAAGCCTGTTCTCGCATGATGGTTTGAGCGGAGTCTTACCAGGCGTCACACAGAGATCAGAGTCAGTGAACGGGAGTCTCTTTCCTGCTGAAATATTCGGCTTTCCATTTCTACAATCCACTTCAACTGAACGCTGTTTATTTGCAGACTGTGATCTTGAGTCCGAGTTGTGAAGAGGTGTCTGAGGAGTGTCGTATCCAGGAATCCACACTTCACCGCTCATCTTTCCCTCCACAGCAGCCACGGGAAGTTTGTGCCCAACTTTGTCAGATCCGTCCTTTATATATGGAGGCGGGATGTTTTCATCTCCTGCTAATTTCTGCAACTGCAGAAAATTTTGCTTATTAGCACGCTGAAACCCTACTTTACAATACAATGTCATCAGTGATGTTAGCGTGATAACATCATGACTTTTTTCTATGATGCACATGTAACACAAGATACAGGTTTGGTAACAAACTGCCAGCAGCACAGTCGTGTTGCCCCCCAAAAAAAATGTATTAGTTGAGTTCATGTTCAATAATACATTATTAAGGAAAATACACTTAAGGAAAACATAGTATATTAATATTTTTTAAAAATAGGGAAAAAAATTATTTAAAAATCTGTAAATTGTTATCTGAAAAAAATTTAACTATTAGAAAAATAAGAAAAAAAAACCCAAAGAAAAAACAAAGAAAAATAAGGAAAATATATTTTTAAACGTGTGTAGTGTCTGCATATACTTTTTTGTACAAATTTTTTGTACAATTTTAAGACATTTTTTTTTTAAATGTTTAAAAAAAAAAGGGGGGGGGGGGCACCTGCGATCAATTATACATTTAAAGACAACAAAATTAAATTATGAACAGAAAAGCAGGGAAAATATATTTTTGAAAATGTATATATAATGTACATGTATATACATTTTTACATTAAAAAAATATATACATTTTAAAAATCGTAATTTTTAAATTCAGCACAATTGTTTTCACTGTATCCAATCAAAGATTTTATTCTTTTTTTAGGGAAAGAAAAAAAAAAAGAAAACCTGAGTTCAAATGTACTTTTAAAGATGACAAAATTAAATTATCACAGAAAAGTAGGAAATATATTTGTATATATAATATATGGTATATGTACAGTATATACATGTATATAAATTTTCAAAAATGTATATATTAAAAAAAAAAAAAGTTTTAAAATTCAGTACAATTTTTCATCTGGGTCCAATGAGAGTTTTTAATTGAGTATTTGTTAATTGAGGGGGAAATTTTTTTTTTTTTTTTTTTGTTAAAATATCTTCTTTTCCATTAAAAAATGATCAGGACGCACCTGTGGCACAGTAATAACCAGACCCTAATAGCATTAAATGATGTAGTTCATCCTCATTAGCATCAGTGAGTAATAAAGCGTGGGTGTAAAGCGGTGTTACCTGCTCGTCCTCCCACAGTGGGCTGACGCAGCTCTCCGAGTCGCTGGACGGCAGCAGGCACGAGTGAGCACTGCCAACACTTAAAGACTCGAACCTCTTCCTGGATTTCATCAGCCTCGGAGTCAGACTTTTGGCCAGCACGCTGGGACTGAACACACTGTTAACTCCTGAAAGAAATCACACACACACACACACACACACAAAGTGACAGTGTTTAGACAAACAGATGAAAATGATCCATACTACTAAAGGTAAAATGATAAAAACATTAACGGGATGCGTACCGAGGCCTCGTGACGGGCAGATCGGCGAATGCAGGAGCTCTCGTCTTCTAGCCAACAGCGGTGAACAAAGCGAGCTCTTTCTCTGCTCGGCTCTTCCACACGTCATAGGACTGGCCACGGCCGAGGCGCTGCTGTGACGCTTCCCGTCCATCACTGGAGTATTCTTCACAGTGGAGACACAATATTCAGATAAATACATGTAGTAGCAGCGTTGCACTAACTGAAAATGATACCATAGTGCTGCTGGTCAGAAGGTGTTGATTTATTTTCTATAAACAGCAGCTCTGACAGTACTGCAGGTTTATATTCATGCACTCGTACTAATACGTTATTGTTTCTATAGGAACAGCTCATTCACAGAGACTTGTGTATGTGTAGTGTGTGTAGAACGTGTTTAGAGAATGTGTAGAACGTGTAGAATGTGTAGCGTATGTTTAGTATGTGTAGAGTAGTATCTGTACAATGTGCAGAATGTGTAGGGTATGTTTTATTTGTAGAATGTGTAAGTATGTGTGTTTTCTTCATGTTGTTTTATGCTTATATGTTTTATTATGTTATAAGTGACCTTGGGTCTGAGAAAGGTGTTATCTAAAATAAAATTATTGTTATTGTTGTTGTTATTATTATTATTATCATTATTATTAGCGTATGTGTAGAGCATGTGTAGAGTTAGTGTAGAGTTAGTGTAGAGTATGTGTAGCATATGTGTGGTATGTGTAGAGTTAGTGTAGTATGTGTAGAGCCTATGTAGAGTTAACGTAGTATGTGTAGAGCATGCGTATATTAATTATTGTTGACAAAATAAAAGTAGGTATCATTGAATTCTTTTTTCATTTTATTGTATTTGTAAAAAAAATAATAACTGCACATCAAAGAAATGGCTTCCATTTTTTATAATATGATGTTTTTCGTCATATTAGGAAAATTAGGAAAAAATACTAAAAAATGTAGGTTTCTATAAACATTTGATTAGAATTGTGGTATGTGATAGGTTAAAGAACCATAAAAATAAGTCTTACAAATAGAAATTAATCTCCATGGATTATTTTTAAAAGTATTATTTAAGTACATGCCCATACACACAGCACAAAGAGCTAACGTCTGTTCTTACTTTTTGCTGTTTTTTTTTATCATTTATATGAAAGCTTTTGTCAAAAAATATAGGCATACAAATTAATTTTATATTCCAAGTGTAAACTATGTTTATCTGTCCTCCTAATTACAAAATGGGATTTTTGTTGTACTTACAAGACCAAGAGAACTTATCAAGGACAGAACTTGACCAGGCGTCCGGAAATAATCCTTCTTCGGTTTGGCCAGAGAGGGCGTGGTCAATATATCCATAAGGTTCAATTCTAGAGAGTACAAAAAAAAAGCTTCAATATACAGAAGACTGCACCAATGTGTTTATAACAAGTCTTTACTTTTCTGATTGAAAAATCTTATGATATAAGATATAATATGCTGAATAATGTATTTTTCAATGTTCACATACCCCTGTCGAGTTTCACTTTGGAGAGGCCGAAGTCAGTGAGCTTGATGTGGCCCTCGTTGCTGACCAGCATGTTGTCAGGTTTCAGATCCCTGAAGAAAGAAGCCGTGTTACTGTTTATCCGTGCGAACACACACTAGACACCGAGGCCTACTTCTCTAAAGCACACCTTCTTATAATGTAACGAGTACCTGTGAATGATGCCGTGTCGGTGAAGGTAATCCAAAGCTAGTGCCACTTCTGAAATGTATTTTAAGGACATGTCCTCGTCGAAGTAGCCGTAGACGTGGAGCAGAGACTTCACGTCCCCGCCGATCAGGTACTCCATGACCTGAACGACAACACACAGCCTCATGTGATACACAGCTCTGCCGCTGGAGGACGTGGTGTGGATGTTCCATAAAGTGCATCACAACAGCAACTCACAACAAACAGGCAAATGTTTCACACCAACTACAGCTGAAGTTATGGATAAGTCTACATTTTCAAATATTTGATATCTGAGTGTGTCTGAATTTAAATAGTAAATTAGGCATTTATGAATATTACTCATTATATAATGCCATGTTGTTTTTTTATATATTTTAATATCTAAATTATTTATTACTATATAAATAAATTATAGAAATTGCCAGAGTTGCACGGCGAACACGGTTGCAGGAAAGCATGCGCCTTCCTCCAGGTCCTGACCCTTTCTCTTTTTACTCAGTCAGTGCACTGGATCAATTTATTATTTTTCAGGACGTAGTTTTCATCAGTGTATCATGGTGTATCTGTCTCACTGCAGTATTTTAGCCCAGTGCCGTGGTAAATATGTGATTCAGCATTGAGAAGCAAAGACTTAATAATAACAATAATAATAATACTACTAATAATAATAATAATATTTTTACCATTATTAATTTTACCATTTTTACCATTATACAAACAGATTGTCAAACAGTGGCTTGTCTCTGGGGTTAGCTTTGTAAGGTAAAGGTGAAGGGACAAATCTGGGTTTGATTAAACATTAATTACGCCTGCATGGCTTACAGTCCAAAGAGGGTGTGTGGCAGTTAGGGACGTGCCGTTCGCATACGAGTCGGATCTTTTAGGTGAACATTGAGAGTCGACTCATACATACGAGTCATTTTTGTGTTTGACTCTCAGTGTGATAGGGAGGATCCGCTGCGCTGCTGCTGGTTGAAGATGTACTGTACGTAATCGAGTGTATTAGGGGAAGTGATCAGTTCTCAGGAGAAATGGAAATGATGCTCACTGTATTTGTTAATGTACGATAGTAGAAACTGTATTTAAGTAGATTTCATGAAACAGTCTCAGCCATACTTAGGGACCAAAAAAGACCAATGAGCTGACTCTTTGGGTGCTGAAAGAGTCGAATCTTATTGATCCGGCTCAGAGAAAAGCGTCACTAGTGGAAATACGGTAATTAAACACGCCGTACGTTTAAAAGTGGAATGTGATGTGTTGTGTTGTGTTGTGAAGGTGAACACCTGATGTAGCGAGTTTAAAGTGTCACTCAGTGCACTCTAAATCTCCTATTTGAATATTAAATCGTCTGAATAGTCATTTTGGCCGAAATGCCCGTCCCCTCACTGCAGCTTGTGCTTTGTCCATACCAAATAAACCTTGCTGGCCGTCTGCAGGGAGTAATACAGGTGCACGATGAAGGGGCTTTTGCTGAGGGCCAGAGCGTCTCTCTCAGCCCGCATCTGATCACTCATGTTCTTATCCACCATGTCCGCTTTCTTCACCACCTGCCAACAGATCATTTACACCGAATAATCATGACACGAGTTTCTGAGTACTGTGGCTATCATCAGGCATCATTGTTTCTAAACCCAGACAGTTTACACACATAACTAACCTGGAACTGACTACATGTTATAAGAACTAGTCACTAGTATTTTATTAAACACTGAATAAAATGGTGTCTGAATAAAAAAATATTTCGTTTTGTGGGTGTTTTACTCAGTAAGATGGCATCAAAACTAAATCTCACGACACACATAGTGTACTGTGAAAATGTCTTCAAATATCGTGATGTATTTTTCTGCATTATTGTCATTAATTATTGCATCGTGTCATTGCACAGACATTCCCAGAAATTTTCAACATTACCAGCTTTATGTGTTTTTTGTAAATGACATTTTATATATATATATATATACACACATATATACGTGAAAATGTTACTGTAAAAATGAGTATGATATTTTAATATAATAGCAAGCTGCGTTTTATTTATTTATTGAAATACTTTACTATATATTGACTCATTTATATAATTATTGCTGTATTTAATAATTTTATTATTTATATATATATATATATATATATATATATATATATATATATATATATATATATATATATATATATAATAAAATTATTATATATATATATATATTCAATTTTGACTAAGTTGCAGATTTACGAGCCAATCATCTAGCCTATTAACACATAAGTTTTAAAATAGGATTTTTTTTTATAATAATTGTTTTATAATTAATAATTGATTTACAATTCATTACAATCCATTAGATCCTATATGTTAAGAGTATATTTAAATCTAAAGTAAAAATATTTTTATTCAATCACTTCTTTGAAGATAAACTTAATCCTTTTTCAATGTTCCAATGTTTAGTATTAATAGATACTGTAATTTATTATATGTATTTATCTTTCAAAGCCATTTTGTAATCTGACCTTTTATTGAACCAGTGGAAATGTTTTGTACACTCTCTTGTGTTATCCATGCATTTTAATGTGCAATTCGTATTTTTTTTTTTTGTATGCTATCATACACAATAAACTCAGTCAATCAATAATGATCGATTTATGATTGTTGTCTTGATTCATTTCAGTCGATGGTATATTTGCAATTTTGATGATAAAACAGACAAACGAGGACATTTATCTTGTCTTTGCACAGTGACAGAGATCCTGAAAACATGTTTTAAAGGTGCATTAGGTAAGATTAAGGCTCTCACAGTTAAGTTGGTTGATTCGAAATTTTAATTGTGCGTTGTTTCGACATTTAAATTATTGTTTTTTTACCCTTTGATCCCAACCCCCCTATTCCCACCCACGTTCACAAAGCTCCACCCCCAGGATCAACGATGACTTGTAGAGTAGCGTCTATAGAACATTTCAAATGAATACTCATTCGCGCAGGAAGTGACATCGCTGTTCCTAGGACATATCCAGTCGGTGGAAAACAGTGCAATTTAATTCACATGATTTACGGACAGGACGTGAAAATTAAAATTAGGACCATGTTGTTCTGTTGTCTGACGTTCCCTGAGGTCACAGACGAGGCATTTAAGCCTTTCCTTACATTTTGTTCCACAGCCACAAGAACTGCAATAACATTACTACAAACTTCATGTAATCTGATGATCACAGACGTTTAAAACCAGAAGTCTATATGAACTGCATGTTCTATCCTAAACAAGTGAATACTGATCTGTGTAATGCATTCATTAATGCCAAACAAAGAAAGCTAACTCATACACATACAGGTACACGTACACGTACACGTACAGGTACAGCGTCTGCTTGCAATTTCCTCTTCCTTCTAGTAATAAACCACACTGAGTACATTTTAGACAGCGCTTCACTTTCTCCGACTGTACAATACACAATACAGGTGCCATCCGCATTACAGGAGCAGATATTTCACACCTTTCCTTTAACAAAGTGATTATAAACATCTAAACTCTGATACGCTTTCATTGCCTCTCTGGTGTAAACACACACCCTATCAACATGGTGATGATACACATCAGGGTGAGTCACTTCAGGCATGAGTTTTAAGTCTTCATTCTTGTTTAAAGAAACTGGTAATCACAAAAAAAATTGTTTATTGTTCATTTCTGTTTATATTTACGTGTTTTGTTCGCTTTATGGGAGATTCATAAATTACAAGCTAGTAGTTCTGTTTTGACAGATTCACATTTAAAAATGGTGCAACCAGAAATAATTCAGGAACAGACATGCACAGTAAGTTTGTTGTTGTTTTATATAAAATGACTGACAGGACGCTCATCCAAACACAAACAAGATTTCCGGGCCGGAACTCAGCTTTCCTAACGAGTTTTCTCAGCCTCTTGATACACTCGTGCTAACGACCAGGGATTAACTCTTTAAATTTTATCGTGTTTTTCCTATCTTCCAGGTTATTTGTACAAAGTAAGGAGTTTTTAGAAATGACTATTGCACCTTTAATGACTTTTCCAGGACATTAATGTTAATTGTTGGGATCCATGCACCTCCTAAACCCCACTTTAAGTCCCGGATATGAGAGAGGTGAATGTGCACAGTGTTTTTTTGGGAGTACCTTCACAGCATACAGTTTGGAGTTGTTCTTTTTCCGGGCCAGAAAGACTTTCCCGAAGGCGCCGCGGCTGATCGGCTTCAGCACCATGAAGTCCTCGATGGAGGGCGGCTTGGGCACCTCAACACTCGTACAAGCAGCAACTACTGATTTCTCTTCAGCCTCCATTTTCTGTGCACTTCCTCCCTCTCTCTTACTGATTATCTCTTTAAATTAATTTACAATAATGATCACTCTACCTCACTGTTCATTCACGCAGGCAACCTAAAAACACACCTATATTACTTACAATAATAACCAACATTACTTTAATCTATCTAACTATACATGACAGATCTAAACTGTCTATCTTTATAATAAAAAAGTTAACAGGTTTATATCCACCACGACCATCGCCCTACTCACTCACACACACACACACACACACACACACACACCTTCAGGATTGTTTTGAAATTTGAAATGTGCTCGTCGGTTTTAGGGGGCCTTAGTATAGAGGGCCGTAAATATTTACAATTGTTTACGTTCAAAAACAAAAAAAGAGACGCTTTATAAATTATCTCTTTTAAATGCCTATTAATTTGTTAACATTTTCACACAATGGAACATATAGACATTTTTTAAGAATTCGTTAATGATATTTAAATATTCTTTATTTACATCAGGCATATGTCTGGACTACTAAAGTCAGTTTGGTTTATGCAACAGGCCCTCTGGCGGTCGCGAAAACAACGGAATGGAAGCGGAAGTGGATGAATACAGGGTTGCCATGTCTACGGTTTTCAACTAAATTTAAAAAAAAAATAAATAAATCTTATTTTCCTCTGAAAGAGGGGAATTCTTCGCTTAAAGTGTCATTTTGCTAAAGAAAATAATCTTATATTAACTGTAAAGTATAGTGTTAGACTGTGTTAGAGTTAAAAATTATTATTTTTATTGGTGTTGTTGTTGTTTGTTGGTTTAATTGTGTTTACATAAAATCAAACACATTAATCTATATTTTTATCTTATGCACATTTCTGCCACTTTTCCCCCACAGCTGTCATTTGCCACTTTCTTACAGAAAGTCTTTCACATGAATATTTAATTAATAAATATATCAGCTCAATCAGACCTACTCTCAGAGCTGCAGTTACAGGAAACTAATCAACACCTTCTGACCAATCAGAATGGAGAATTCAGCAGGGCTGTGATTTAACAGTAATTAAACACTAGATGGTGCTAAAAAGAAGCCAGTTACATGCTGTGTGTATTTCTGTCTAACAAACTGGTGTTGTGTCATTTTTACAGGCTTAAATCTTAC
>CM040454.1:30044786-30105171 GCA_022758105.1 Pangasianodon gigas | reverse complement strand
TTTTTTTTAGCATTCATTTTGACTCCAAATTGCTTTACATATCAAATTTGAACAAATTTACTGACCCACATGATGGATTATTTTAAATATATTAGCACTGTTGCCTCACACCTCTTGGGTTGGGGTTCGAATCTCGCCATGACCCTGTGTGTGCGGAGTTTACATGTTCTCTCCATGCTTCGGGGGGTTTCCTCAGGGTACTCCGGTTTCCTCCCCCAGTCCATATATTAGTACAAGACATGCATTGTAGGCTGACTGGCATTTCCAAATTGTCTATCATGTGTGTGATTGTGCCCTGCGATGTACTGGCACCTCGTCCAGGGTGTCCCCCTCCTTGTGCCCCAAGTCCCCTGGGATAGTCTCCAGGCTCCCCATGACCCTGTGTCGGATAAGCGGTACAGAAAATGGATGGATGGATGGATGCAGTACATGTGATAATGTAATACTTTCTTTAATTAACAAGTGCATTAATATCCTTTATGCTTAGAGCATGCATCTTTTTATTGGTACAGAAAATGGATGGATGGAAATCATGAAATAAGATTTTTTTACACTCCAATAATTTTGAAGAGTTTATTATATCACCATAATGAGCATGTATTATCTTTAACTTTATCTTTATCTTTATCTTGCAATCAGCAAATACAGTCATTAGGCTTTGGGGCAGATGAAAAGAACACAAACTTATTAGACTGAAGTTTGGATGTGGTGTCAGGACACACACTCCAACTCCAACACCCCGGGCTTCTGTGTTGTTGTTTTTTTTTGTTTTTTTTCACTCCTCCACTGTTTGATCGCAGGTTTTTTGGAGAAAGCGGGGGCAGTTGCTCCCTCCTCCAGCGCGACACAGACCTGATATTCAGCAGCTCAGCTCATCCCCCTCTCCTCTCCTCTCTTTTCCTCTGTGCACACTTCGGGACACTTTCTCCAGCCGGACACACACCTCACACACCTCTCACACCTCCCATGGCGCTGGACATGAACACACATGCAGACTGGATAATGCTTCGGATCTGCAGCTTTCTGTGCGTCTGCGTTCTGCTGCTCACATCCAGCGCGTGCGCTCAGACACACCGGCGGTGAGTTCCTGGCTTTCTCTAGTCTACACATCTGCCTTCTTCAATTCACATTCAAGCATCCGAGACACAGACAGCCACCATGTGCAGTATCCACTTTAATGCTTGTCCTGTTTCCAATTTTTAAATTAATAGCAGCACAAGTGGACTTTACTCTTTATTGCACAGACAATTACACAATCACTGGTGAAAACAGGCATTGGGATTTCTTTCCACGTCCCACACTGATATAGCGACTAGGAAAACGCGCATGCGCAGTTGATTAAAGCTGGTGTGGGCGGAGCCACGTTGCGTTATTATTATTTTTTCCATTATGATGTTGTAGCTGTATTAGCTATATTTAAAAAAAATAAGCGACATGTCTATGGAATGTCTATGTCTTTCTATGTCTATGACATGTCTATGTCTATATTTAACTGGTACTTATTTCTAAATTATTTCTTTTCTTTTTTTTTTTAATTTTGGAATTAGTAATTAATAATTAATTAATTAGAGCAGCACAGCATATTGCTTTGTCACCTCTCAGCTCCAGGGTCCCTGGTTCAGTCCTGAGCTTAGTGTCTGTGTGGAGTTTTTCATGTTCCACCAGGTCTATCAGGGTTTTCGTCGGGTTCTCCGGTTTCCTCCCACCTTCCAAAAACATGCCAGGGTTGGTTGGTTTTGGATTGGTTACGCTAAACAACCCCTAATCGTGAATGGTGCAGTGTGTGTAACGGACAGGAGTACTATCCAGGGTGTGTTCATGCCGTCCACCCAGTGTTCCTGGGATAGGCTCATTTTCCAGGTTACTCAGAGTCTCCCTGATCTCTCAACCTTCTGATCACAACTTTCTGAGCCACCAGTTCCCACCAGCTAACTCTTTGGGCTGACAGGAGAATTTGATCTTGACATGCATCTAGAATTTCATTTCTAGAAATGCCCAAGAAATGACTAAAATGTCCTCTGAACATCTCTACATGCATGCATGCATTTATTAAAGTCTTCTTGTCATCCCAAATAGCTAGCCACCTACCAGTAGCGGCTCATGACAATAGATTTTGGTGTGGCAAGACGACATTACTAACCACATAGCCTTAAACAAAATGAAGTCGAGCGGCTATCAGACTATCTAGTCAATTTTTAGAGTAACCGGAACAGGCAGTTGAGCGTCGACAACGTACAGTTATCCAGCGTACACTCTAGCAGCTCGTATTGAGTGGTTTTAGACGTACCTTTATCCAACTGTGTTCAAGGTAATATCATTAACCAGGGTTGACAGGCTTGAGTAAAATTTCCAGCCCAAATACATCTCAAAAACCACACAAGAGACCTAAAAATAGTCCAAAAATTGCGCATTGGAAAAGGGAGACATGTTTCTTCTTTTTCTGTCTCAGCGTGTGATCTACTTGTTTCTGATGTATTTCTGTTGAACAGACATTACTCTAAAATCCCCCTTTCCCTCCCCCAATCTTTGTAATATATCCTACAATTAAACTAGTTTTGTACATCTTGACACATTGTCTCCACTTACGCTTTGCTTTTTTGTTGAAATTTTTTAGATTCAATTCCAATTATTTGCTATAACACAAAGTCTTGGTGGTTGCAGAGTATTTTAAACTAGCACAAACTGGCAACCCTGTGTTTAACTGTCTGGCCTCTGCTCCTCCGTTGAGCATGGGGCAGCGTGCTTCCTGCCTCACTGGGCCTGTATTAGCGCTTGATGCAGTTCTCATTTTTGACCACTAGGTGCAATAATAACTGTATGGAGCTAAATTATTGAGCATCAAGAAAAGCGAGCAAATCAATGGAACCTCGGCTTATATCTGTCAAATAGTGACATTTTAAAAATTATTGGTCATTCAAAAGATGTAATTAGTATTTAAATGGAATTTAAAATGTAAGAATTTGTGATTATATAAATGCTGGGGTTCTGCACAACCTGCCCCTATGGACAAGCTGTGACTGATACCTAATCAACTAGTAGTAAAGTATAAGAAATGGAGGGGTACAAATCTCAATTTTCAACATTTTCTAACTTCAATATTTATCGATTTTAATGATTTGTAATGTCAAACATAAGAAAGTAATTTGTACTGTAAACCATTGTAATGTAAAACATTTATTTCTACTAATAGTGCATAAGTCATATTAATTTCATTATATATAATAATTAATTTAATTGTTTTTCCTAACACACTTGGTTTGTTTTTAGCCAAAAAGCAATATCACTCGTTTAGCTTACCAAGCTTAGCTACCAAGCTTAATTTCTAAGCTATTTCTAAGCTAGTTTATACAACAAATGTAACAGGTTAAATTTGTTGTGTAAAACAATAAACCTCAGAAGATCATATTTAGAACTTTAGGTGAAATTCTGGTATTAATTCATAATGTAAGATTTTAAATTTTTTAACAGTGTTATTGTCGTTACTTTATTTACTGCTAGTCATGTGACTAGCTTGGAACAAAATAATTTTAAATAGATAACCAAACAGTAATGATTTAATCACTCATGTACTAAAACAGGTATTAGAATACATGTTAAAACATTTTATTTTACCTTATGAATAAAAAAAACGCTACGAATGGTCTTGTTTAAGAACGCCTTTCTCCAACATTAGCTAGCTAGTTAGTTTAGCTAGCTATGTGTATGTTAGCTGGTATCTTATGGGATATTTTCGCCCTTATTTGGTGCCCTTAAGTGGCTTAGTCTGCTATGTTTGTAACTATTCTTTAGATACTTCTGACATATTGTTGGATCCTAAATCAAGAAAAATTAGCTAGCTAGTTTATCTAGCTACAGTATGTTAGCGATCCTAGCCAGTATCTTATGGTATATTGGTTTATTACATATTCAAACATCATATACAGCCAAGCTTGGCTTGACTGCTTTTGTTTTTACTTTTATCAGACCTTTCTTATTTTTTCCATCACAGACAGTCATTTCCATGTGGAGGCAACATAACGGGAGATTCAGGAGTTATCGGTAGCCAGGGTTATCCGGGAGTATATCCTCCAAACACCAAGTGTGTGTGGAGAATCACAGTAAGTATACACTCTACATTTCATAATGTGTACTCTGACTGCATCTTACTGCTATTCGCTTTTTGCCACAAGGCATATTTTAATTATTTATGAGAGGAACAATGTATTAAATAATGCAATGGCATTGCAGTGCGTCCCCGCAAGACCTCGGTGTGTATGTGTGTGTGTGTGTTTTCTGGCCTGGAATTGGTGTGTTGTATCTGGCTCTTGGCCAGTGTGAAAGCCCTGGAGGACTGCTGCAGACTCTGTATGCATTTTTGAACATGTTGGCACCTCTACCGCATTCAGGAGTGTGAAGGAAGCTTCAGTTTTACAGCTCGATGTTCACCAGTGTATCACAGTTTACGTTTTTATACGTTGATCATCCATATTTCTGTTGCATCTCGCAAGTGATGAAATATCAGATCTCTTTCCGAACTGCTCTTATAATATTTTGTGTGATTGTTTTATTTTTTATATGAATAATTTGAGATGGAAACGTGGAAATGGTTACATATTGTTTATAATATACAACACAGAGACTAGAACTGACTAGAACCGTTAAAGATGTGGAGATCCACAAAAGCAGGGTTCACTTGCAGAAGAACTGTTGAAGAACCTGTTTTTTTAAGAGCATATTGTCAAATATGTCAAAGATCTGTATGAGGTGAGAGCCCAGATTTCATTAGATATAAAATAAATATGTAAATAAATAGTAAATAATATTATGAGTACTACAAAAATGAAAATTAATAATGAAATAGTTTTTTTTTATTGACGGAGTGGTGTGATGCGGTGCGTGGATGAGTCACTGTTAGCACCCAGAAGTTGATTATTTTCCAGTAACAGCATGTCAAAAAGTGTTTTATTCCTCTGACACCACAGCAATTTGCCAACTGTTGCATTTTTAATTAAATAAAGAACATCACATTGTACTTTTTAATTCATTTATAGTATATTTTGTGGAACATCCACGAAACTTAGGTTACAACAGATCTCTCACAGTTGTTCCCTCACCAGCCTCTCATTTTTGGTCTTTCTTTATGTTAACAAGAAAAAAAAATGCCACATGTCATGTTACTGAGAAGATTGAAGATTTCCCTGTGGCGTAAAAACTTACTGACTGTTACTGACACTGGAGACTCCTTCCATATATAATCATCTCCTTACAGAAAACTTCATCATTTAATATTATGTAGACTGTGTAAGTTGTTACTATAGAATTGATAATGTATTAGAATGAGCGCATTGATATAAACCTGTGATTTGTAGCTCCACTACGAGGTCAGAGCTGCTGTTTCTGTAGTATAGTAATATAAATATAAAAGAATATTTCTCTATCTGGTTAGGCATACTCATGTAGTTCTGTGTATGAGGCCTCATACTGTATATAGTCGGGTCCATAAGAATTTGCACAGTGACGATTTGCCTCTGTACACCACCACAATGGATTTGAAATGAAGCAATCAAGATGTGATTGAAGTGTAGACTTTCAGCTTTATTTCAAGAAAAATATTGCATTAACCGATTAGGAATTACAGCCATTTTTTATAGAGTCCCTCCATTTTCACAGACTCAAAAGTAATTGGACAAACTAACATAATTATAAATATACAGATTATTTTTAATAATTGGATGCAAATCCTTTGCAGTCAATGACTGCCTGGAGTCTGGAACCCCTGGACATCACCAAATGCTGAGTTTCCTCCCTTGAGATGCTTTGCCAGGCTTTTACTGCAGCTGCCTTCAGTATCTGCTTGTTTGTGGGTCTTTCTGCCTTCAGTTTTGTCTTCAGTAAGTGAAAAAATGCTCAGTTGGGGTGAGGTCAGATGACTGACTCGGCCATTTAAGAGCATTCCATTTCCAAGCTCTTGGGTTGCTTTCGCTGTATATTTTGGGTCATTATCCATCTATACTGTGAAGTGCCGTCCTATCAGTTTGACAGCATTTGACTGAATCTGAGCAGAAAGTATAGCTCTATACACTTTAGAATTCATCCTGCTACTTCTATCAGCAGTCACACCATCAGTAAACACCAGGACTCAGTTCCATTGGCAGCCATACATGCCCATGCCATAACACTTCCTCCACATGTTTGACAGATGATGTGGTATGCTTTGGATCATGAGCCCTTCCCTTTCTTCTCCATACTCTTCTCTTCCCATCATTCTGCTACAAGTTAATCTTGGTTTCATCTGTTCAAAGAATATCGTTCCGGAGGCTTTTTTAGATATTTTCTTGCAAAGTACCTAATCTGGCCTTTCTGTTCTTGAGTGTTACCAGCGGTTTGCATCTTGAGGTAAACCCTCTGTATTTACATTCATGAAGGCGTATCTTGAATGTAGACATTGACAATGGTACGCCTACCTCCTCCAGAGTGTTCTTGACTTGGCTAGATGTTGTGAAGGGGTTTTTCTTCATCAAGGAAAGAATTCTGTGATCAGCCAGTGTAGTTGTCTTCCATGGTCTTCCAGCGCTTTTGGTGTTGCTGAGCTCGCCAGTGCATTACTTCTTTTTAGGAATGTACTAAATCATTGATTTGGCCCTCCTAAAGTTTCTGATATCTCTCTGGTAGGTCTGTTTTGTTTTTTCAGCCTAATGACGGCCTCCTTCACTTGCACTGATGCGTCTTTGGACTGCATATAGAGAGTTCCCATGAACAGCTATCAAATGCAAATTCAACACTTGGAATCAACTCCAGACCTTTTATCTCCTTAATTTATCATGAAATAGCGAGAAAACAGGCCACACCTGGCCATGAAACTGCTTATCAGTCAATTGTCCAATCACTTTTGAGCCTGTGAAAATGGAGGGACTATGTAAAAAAAAAGGACTGTAATTCCAAAATGGTTAATGCAATATTTTTGCAAAGCTGAAAGTCTACACTTCAATCACATCTTGATTGCTTCATTTCAAATCCATTGTGGTGGTGTACAGATGCAAAATTACAAAAATTGTGTCGCTGTCCAAACATTTATTGACCTGACTGTATATAGGCTATTTAATCTAAAAAGTTGATATTATGTATATATAGATAGAAGGAGGGTAACTGTTTTCATCACATGATTTGACTTAATACATCTCTTGCAGGTCCCACAAGGCAAAGTGGTGGTCCTCAACTTCCGCTTCCTCGATCTGGAAAGTGACAACCTGTGCCGCTACGACCACGTGGACATTTATAGCGGGCATGTGAACGGGCAGCGCCTGGGCCGCTTCTGCGGGACCTTTAGACCTGGAGCCCTTGTCTCCACGGGGAACAAGATGCTCATTCAGATGGTGTCAGATGCCAACACCGCCGGCAGTGGCTTCCTGGCAGAGTTCTCCGCCGCTAACCCTCACGAACGAGGTGAGACAGAGACAAGAGAACAAAAAGATGCATTTAAGAGGATGTAGGCTATTAGTATGTCATTGTGGGACATTCCCACCAATGATATAGACATAATTATTATATTCAATTACACCAACTCCAGAATTATTGGCACCCTTCATTAAAATAAGCAAAAATTAATAATTTAAAACAAATAGCTCATGCAATGAGAGATAGTTTGATCTTATACAACATGTGGGAGGGGTTGCTGTATAGTTTTTTTTTTTTTTTTTTACTAAACAGTTAAAAAAGAAATCTAAAAAGGTTATAAAAATCTTTTCTAGGTAGTACAAATTTTCCTGTAAAACTCTGGATTCTCCAAACAGAAATCATTTTCAAAGTTCCAGATGTCTGAAATTTTGTTTCGCGTCCTGATTAACAAGGTCCTGATTGTGTTTACTGGTGTTTTAGCTGCTATGATTTTTTAAAATATATCCATTACCTGTCTTGTATTCTGTTAGGTAATAGTTTTTCAGTGCAATTTTGAAAAAAGTGCAAGATAAAAAATAAATTCTTTGCACAATATTAAAAATATAGTTGGGTGCCAATATTTTTGCCATATTCTTTTGATAGAAAATGTTATTATTATGAGAAAGATGATTTATTAGAGGAAAGGTAAGCAGTTTTAAATAATAAACATATTAAATCATGTTTAACTTACACAATCATCTTGAATGGTGTCAATACTTCTGGAGTTAAGTATACCTGTTCATCCATAAATGTCAAAAAATCCATGTTTTCACTCTGTTTTGGGGCAGAAAGTGTACGCAAGGGGTCAGAGGCCATCTTTTAACCTGTAACTGCTCCAGGAGAGGAATAAGGCGAGGCTTTATAAATAGACAAGACTGAAAGGTTTAAAAATAAACGACATTCCAAGTGCATTAAATCTCTAAAAGGTCAGTTTGGAGATTTTTTAAAAGGCCCGGTCAGTGAAAGTTAGTTTTCCTCGGCTGGATAAACGTGACAGGAGCGTTCTCTGTGGTGGACTTCACAGCATGATGTGGAATTTCTCACTGATATTTTTCCTCCAGTGTTTCTGAGGCAGGTCAGACCCCCAGAGGATCTCTCTGACTCATTAAGAGCGACAAGACGTCTGCTAGCTCCGTGTAAGACTGCTGGAATTTTAATGATCAGGTTTTACCCCTGTGTTTGTTTTCCCAGCTGACAGCTGTAGTATGCTGTGTATTTTAGGTTGCTGTCTACAGTTTATGGGGAAAAAAACAAGTTACACCAAAATATAACATTATAGAGTTTGCTGTGTGTGAAAGCTAATACTAAGTGTCGAATTTATTTCTTAAAATAAAATAGATTTGCAAATCTTTAAGTCTGATACTCATAAAATATTGAATGTATATATATACACTGTACCTTTCAGAAATATTGGCAGCTTTCATGAAAATTAGCAAAAATGAATATATAAAAACAATAACATCCAGTTAGTGATATTTTGAGCTCAAACATACAGAGATCTTTTATAGTTTTTTTTTTTTTTTTTAAACTTTTTTTTAATAATCACAATTGTGCTTAGTAGCATTTTATCTGCTTGTATCTTTTTTTTTTGTATCATTACCTGATTTATGCATTGTAAATTGCAAACATTTTGAGCAGTTTTTTTAAAAAAAGTCATATAAATTTTAGCTATAAAGTGTGCTAAGCTTTTGCCGCTTGAAGTGTTGACTTTCATTAGAAAGATGAAAGGGGAATATAATTTGGTAAAAATGTTGTATTATGTTTTGATAACTGATGGAATAAAAAATGCTGTTAGTGTAGTCAGAGCTTTGGATGCTGCTGAAGTTAAAATAAAAGAGCAGTCTTTCCTTTCCCCTCTCTGGGAGGAGTTGTGGTCTTATAAATCGACGTCACGGCCTATTTCTGGACAGACGAGGATCTGTAAAATGAAGACGTTTTGAGAGCGCTCTTGCATCGTGTGCGGTTGCAGGCTTTATTCCCCTCTCATGTTTAATGACATCTCCTGCATGCGGTCGCCTTTTCAACAGCCTCTCAGCAGCTCAGTGCAGAGGATCGCCATGCGTATACTTTCATGTCCTACAGTCACTCATTACAGCATGGAGTGCTTATTATAGTCTGCAAATCACAGGCTGAGAATTATAAACACCAGCCCTCCTTAATTAGGAGATCGTGATCTCAGGCTTTATCTTGCCGTACTGGTTAAAGTCACAGAATCTGATGTCACTTGATTTTCAGGAGATCAGTATTGTGGAGGGCGATTGATGAAGCCATCAGGAACCTTTAAGACCCCCAACTGGCCAGAAAAAGACTATCCAGCAGGAGTCACATGCTCATGGCACATAGTCGCACCGAAAAACCAGGTGATGTTTGTACATATTTGTTAAACCCACTGTTTGAGGTGCTAAAAGTTGAATATGTTTGAAATCTAAATTGTTAAAGGCATACTTTACAATCTGAGTCAATGGAGTGTCTAACATTAATTGTATGATGATGTTGCATTAATGACTAACTGGGAATTTGGCATTTTCTGACTTAGAACTTCTGTGCCCCATTTGGAAAAGCAATATATTATAAAATATATATTTTTTGAATATAGGTAAATGTTTGAAATAGGCCTGTTATTAATAAAACATATATTTTGACCTCTATTAAACAATATATTGTAATATAAATAATGTATGTGGTTATAATTGTAAATATATTGCATATATTACACACACACACAGAGACAAACAGTTATGAAATAGAATATACATAACCAAGATTTGGGCACTCCTAGCCAAATTACATATTTTGTCGAAAAGTGAAAAGAAGTAAACACAACTGTTGTAGCAAACTACTTTAAAAAAAAAAGAAGAAAAAAAAAACTTTTCTACAAATGTCAATGCACAGTTACTTTATATCTGATGAACTTAAAAAAATATAAAAGAGTAAAATAGTAATTTTGCAATATGCAAAAGTTTGGACATTCTTCCAGTCTTAATTCATTCATTAGAACTTGTTACTCAGGTCATGAACTGTCATATGGAATAACAATTCCAGAGTGTAATATAAATTCTCTGCCTCTTCAAACTTTGTGTTAACACAACAACCATGAGCTACTCTAAGCAGTTGCCTGAGGATCTGAAAAAGGAGCTAATTGATGTTTACAAAGCAGAGGAAGGATATAAAAAGATATCAAGGAACTTCCAGCTCACAATTTCCACTGTCTGAAATGTCATTAAGAAATGACTGTTAAAGGGGAACTGTGGAAGTCAAAGCAAGTTCTGGAAGACACTGGGCAGAAAGGCAAAGCAAAACAAACAAAAAAAAACCCATATGACACTAAAGACATGCAGAAAGTTTTAGCTGAAACAGGAGTGGTGGTGCACCATTCTACTGTGCAGCATTGCTTGCACAAACATGATCTGCATGGAAGAGTCATCAGAAGGAAACCTTAACTGAGACCTTTTCACAAAAGTGAATGTCGAATGTTTGCAATACAATATCTAGAGAAGCCCAAGGTGTTTTGGAAACAAGTGCTGTGGACTGATGAAGTAAAAATGGAACTGTTTTGCCACAATCACCAAGGGTGTGTTTGGAGACACAAAGGTTCAGCATTTGATAAAAAGCACACCTTGCCAACTGTGAAGCATGGGGGTGGATGTTATGCTTTGGGATTGTGTGACAGCCATCAACACAGGAACTCACAGTCACTGGTTGACACATTCAATTGGGAAACATATGCTAAAGCTTTTGGAATGGCCCTCACTCTCCCCTGGCTTAAACATCACTGTGGATAGATCTTAAAGATGTCATGCATGCAAGACAGCCAAAGAACATCCCAGAACTAGAGTCTGCAAGGAAGAGTGGGTGAAAATTCATTACACAAGAATAGAAAGACTCCTAGCTGGCTACAAAAAGTGTTTGCAAGCTGTGATATCTGCCAAACGGGGTGTTACTAAATACTTAGGGTAGGGTGTCCAAACTTTTGCAGATGCCATAACTACTATGATTGTTTTTTCTTTTTTTAAAAAAAAAAGTTTAAAAAAGTTAATCAAATATAAAGTAAGTGTACAGTAATCTTTGCAGAGTCAGTGCTTCATTAAATTTAAAAGTGGATGTAGGATATAGGTTGTGGTAATTGATCATTAATTGTGCTGGAATTACACAGTTTTATGAAAACAAATGCACAAAATGAATTAACATTTCAATTATTATACTGTATGTCACATCATATCTTAAAAAGGGAAACTCGAGGATCTGCTTAAAAATACTTAAAACAGCCTAAGATTTACTGTTCATGCTTTGTACTTTATATGCCACCACGTTAAAACTGCGTCACAGAATTCCAATTCAGAACAATCAGAACTTGACTTTCCATGTAGGAAACAGGCTACAATCTCATTGGCTGTCCACATTTCCGTGTAAAAAAGTCACACATCAAAACAAAGGTCTGTGGTCCGGTCATTTGTCCTGTGAAAATAAGACATTCACTTTCAATTGTTTTTCATGAAAGCAGGCTAGCGATGAAAAGACTCTATAGAGATAGCTAGACATCCAGCTAGCGAGATAACTCCGAAATATAAGACACATGTCCCTACAGTCAGCCAATAAGAAACAAATATTTTTTATGGCCATGATACAAGTCTCAGTAATGTAACAGGTATTTTTTTAATACAATGTTTCTACAGCCTATAAAACGACATTGCAGCGACATCTATTTGTGTGATCAGGTTTAGTTTTTGTCTTGTTAGTTTTACCATAACTTTCTCTAAATCCATTCTTACCATAAGATCATTATATTGCAAATGGTTCATGCAGAAACCTTGTGATTCTCTTTATAAAGATCGTTTCTTTGTTCAATCAGTACTTACGAGAATGCTAATTAATGCTAGTTCAGCTATAGGATTTTCAGTGTTATGTTAATGCCAAGCTAAATGTTGCGTAGCTCCCCGTAGCCTCCCAAAACACCAACAATTGGCCATATTACAGTTAAAGGATAGGATTGTAAAATATCCAGTATGTTACTTGCTACAGGGCAAAAGCATGTCCTATAGTCCAGAAAATACAGCATGTAAAGGATTCCTTGGATGCTGATTCACTGAGTGGTTTTGTCATAACGGCCCTGTTTGTTTCACATTTTCAGATTATAGAAGTGAAATTCGAGAAGTTCGACGTTGAACGAGACAACTACTGCCGCTACGACTTCGTCGCCATCTTTAATGGAGGGGAAATCAACGATGCTAAGAGGATTGGGAAATACTGTGGAGACAGCCCACCAGCGTGAGAGACACACTCACAAATCTCTAATACAACTAATACTAAATACTAAAACTAACAAAACAGCACCATGCTAAAGTCTGCAACAGAGATATATTTTTTCATTGCGATGATTTTCAAGCACATGATTGGTCAGGAGTTTGGTGTTTGGTGGTGTGTCCTTTCATGGCCACTTCTGATTGGCTCTCAGAGAAGTTGTTTAACCACTGTAGGTCATTTTTATTAGAGAAACAATTTTTTTTTTCATTTTTGTAATTTATTAGTGCATTTTTTTAGTGTGTACCTCTCTGTGTGTGTGTGTGTGTGTGTGTGTTCCAGGCCGGTGTTCTCTGAGGGTAATCAGCTTCTCATCCAGTTCCTCTCAGACCTCAGCTTGACAGCGGACGGCTTTATCGGCCACTACAGATTCAGGAACAAGAAGATCCCAACAACAACCATCGCCCCAACCACAACCGCTCAGCCCACCACCACCAGACTCATACGTACGTGTCTTATAAGGCTAGCGACGCGGTCCTGCATTCATTCTGCATTTATTTATTTATTTACTATTGATTGTGCACATAAAATGAATGGCAGAAATGCATGCGTGTGTGATGCAACACCAACTTAGTGTGATTTGATGCAACCACAGATAGCTGCAGATTGAATTTCTTATTAGTGATGGGAATTCTGACTCGTTTTAGTGAGCCAGTTGATTTGGCTTAGCTCACTAACAACATGACTCTTTCAGCTCTCAAACGACTCATTGACATTTTTTTCTTCACCAAGCAAATTTTACGATATTCTGATTTGACCAGTGATTGTTCTTCTTTGCCAAACTACAGCTGAGATTGGTTACTGAACTCTTACTCTACCTTCTCCATCAGACAGCACTTTGTTTTGGTTAACAGATTTAGAACTTTAACAGAACTTATAGACTTTGTCTTATATCTCTCATGGTGTTCCCCAAGGCTCAGTACTTGGCCTGCTGTTATTCATTTTTTTTTGTAAAACCTGGTATTTTTTCTACTCTGCTCCTCTAGCTTTGAAGTATTCAGCAGCACTCTGTCAACAGAAATGCAAACGAAAAGGAAGTCCTGAGAGCCATTACTGCTCCAGCAACTTCGGTAAGAGAGTAGATTTAATTCACACACACTCACATGTGTATACACTGAGGTTTAATAGGGAGTCCTGGAAAAAAAAAAGATGAAGAAGGGAAATAATGTTTCCCAGAATCCCTGCTACCTAACAAGTGCGTGTTTTTATGCATATGCACATATCTTGGGCCTGGTGGTTTGTTTCAGAGCCTGAAAAGCGTCGTTCAGAGTTTTTTTTTTCTTCTGCACAGTAAAGTGTGTGTGAAAAACACAGTTATTTCAGTGCCAGCCGGCTGCAGCGGACCGAAAGCAAACTGGGCGTAAATGGAGGTGTTGATTCAGCGTGGCCTCCCTCTAAAACGTTTCTATCCAGGAGATGTTTACGAAGCCAGGCCGATAAGTTCATTATGATTTCCTGCCGAGTTTGCTTGGATTTGCATACGGAAAAGTGGCCCAGTCGCTCGGAGGCCTGGACTAATGTGGCGGAAAATTTCACTCAAATCATGCCAAGTCTGTTACATCACCCCGTTTCACAAAGTGTTACACAAGGACAAAAAGTTCAGATCCCTTACTGCTTAGCTGTTTGGATTTAAGTTTGTAAAAATACCCAACAGTTTTCCCTTTTACCCCAAATGTAGTCAATCAGCCAAGACATCTTTTCTAGACAAGCTTTAGCTTTGTAATGCAGGTAAAAAAAAAAAAAGGCTAACAAGTAGCTAACAAGAAAGGAAAGCTTATAGCCTCCACTTTCACTTTACGCAAATTATTTACCTAAATCACTACACACTCAGCTTTAAAGACATCGGGACGAACGAAATTGGAAAAGAACTAAGTTATTCGTAAATCGTTCACAGGAGAATTTACACAAGAAACATTCATATCCTACATTTCTCTCCTGAGTTTGTGTAAATTTATGCATCAGGAGACTCACTAAAGTGAACCTCAACTGATCAGCTTTAAATCATATAACTGTTGATGAGTTACTGGGAGTTTATATACAGATTACACCGTCAGATTAAATCACTTATTTATTTCAATTCTACACACCTATTTAATAAACATTTCATACTTATGACTTGAAAGAAAGTGATCCAAAATGAATCCATAAAAAATAAATAAAGACAAATAAGACTAGCCATTCAATAAGGGCAAAAGTAATGGCACCCTAGTCAGCACACCAAGTGCCGACACTCTGCATTGGCTGAGCTGCATTACTGGAAGTTTTAGCACACTAGCACACTTTAGGAGGCACTCTTTCATGGTTGAGTCATCATTTTTTCATTTTCTGCTCTCTTGCTTTTTAGTGAATTTTGTGGAAAATGTAAAGTTTATTATTATCGGTAATGGTTTTCATATCTTTTTATGCATACTTTGTTTAAAAGTTTAACTCTTTTTCTGTGAATCACTGAGATTTTGTATTTTAAAATATGGTATATAAATTAAATTAATTCAGTTCAATAAACAAACATACAAATCAATCAATCAATCAATCAATCAATCAATCGATTATCATAGAGTAAATGGTTTTTTTT
Source organism: Pangasianodon gigas (assembly GCA_022758105.1). Lineage (NCBI taxonomy): Eukaryota > Metazoa > Chordata > Actinopteri > Siluriformes > Pangasiidae > Pangasianodon > Pangasianodon gigas. The sequence goes on along the minus strand of CM040454.1, from coordinate 30,089,888 downwards.
TGCCAAACTATTGCATATATGCAGGTGCATAATTTGTCATTTATCAATCATCATAATTTTTCAATAATTAAGTAATTTATCAATATCATAATTTTTTTTTTGCTACTCTCTCAGCCATCACAGGGACGATTATCACTGCAGTGCCGCGTGCAGGAAGCATGCACACTACAGTCTCCATCATCAACATCTATAAAGAAGGAAGCCTCGCCATCCAACAAGCTGGAAAAACCATGAGCACTAAAATCGTTATCCTGTGCAAGAAATGTCCTTCTGTCAAAAGAGGTGAGTCTCAGCAGTGCCAAGTGCCTGTGGGCGCACAACTTCACCAATTACACTCAATTACACTCTGTAACACGCCGTCTCTCAGACAGCCACAATGACACAGTTATAAAACCATGCTGTTTATAGAGGCTTGTTACTCTGCACATTTAGTGTTTTAGATTGAATTTAATTTCAGTCACTTTGTAATGCTGAATGAATGAATGATCTCAGCCTTTAAATGTTTTAAATAAAACAAAAATAAGTTTTGTGCTCATAAAGATAGAGTGTGCTATAGCCAGCAGGTTCCTTATGCCAGTACATGATATGGCTCTGAGTTTGCCTTCAGACTAATGCAGCATCGAGCTGAATAAATCAATAAAGCTTGATGACAGCGCAAGGTAAGCAGCAAAACTCACTGTCAGAAACAAAATGAGATGAAGAAAGTGTGAACCTCATATGCTTATATGGTAGTGTATAAGCATATGGAGCGGCAGTAACGCGAGGTACTGATGAACACCCGTCCTGAATGTCTCTGCCGTAACGCCACTGCATTCAGGCTCTCTCTGTGTGCTGTCACTAGGCTTGAACTACATCTTCATGGGCCAGACGGACGAGGAGGGCCGCGGCCTGATCGCGCCACACCACTTCGTCATGGCCTTCAAGGCCAAGAACCAGCGAGCATTTAACGTGCTGAAGAACAAGCGGTGCTGATCTCGCTCTTCCCTCCATCTTAATTTGTGTGGTCAAAACCCAGACAGTGATTTCCTCCATTAGGCTTTTTTTATCAGGACCAATCAGCAATCTGTGGGAGGAGATAATGGAGAAGTAGTAACAAAAAGAAGTGTATAATTATAAGGAAGGAAATCAGAAATAATGCTGGCCGACCTCCACTTCCAACACTGAAAGCGAGACTGAATCCCAGCTTCCTCCTTTTCCCTGAGACCGCACCCTAAATGCCCTAAAAGTGTGATTAAAAAAACTCCACCCACTGGGGTAGAGCTGTAAAAACTGTAAAAGCTGAAGTTGTAAAGTTGGAGTTTTGTCTCTCACTGCCCTGAAATCAGAAGCACATTTAATTGCAGTTTTTTTTAAATGTACAGTACCTACCTAGATCGATCTGTAGCAATTACAAGTAATTTCTGGTATATTTATCCATATGCATGTTGGATATTCAAGTACACTCTTCACCATTCAAAGGTTTTTTGTTTCCTTAAAGAGTTCTACATAGAAGATGTATGGGATTGTAGAACACTTAAGGTTTTTTTTTTTACATGTATTTTTGTATTCTCAAACGTAGGTACATTGTACATAATGAATAAAACATGTGGGGCGTGCTGTTATGATTAGCCGTATCACATCACCCTGCCGTTGATTATTTTCCAATAATAGCACGTCCTGAAATGTTTAATTCCTCCTATCACACTGCAATTTGCCAGCATGAACATTTTTTATTATTAATTAAAGAACGTAACATCCACAAAACAAGTCATCGCTTACGTCACAGCAGCTATAAACGGTAATAAGACAAAAAAAAATCTTGTCATGTTACAAAGAAACCACAAAGTGCAAAGTCCTGTGTCCTGAAGACTTTCCTACTGTGGAAAATATAAAGTTATAGCTGTTACAAAGTTCTGACACTGGAGACTCCTTCCATAAACCTCCTTAAATAAACGTCTCCTTACAGAAAACCTCACCATATCAACGGTTATATATTATTCTTTGTTAAATAACAGCACGCTTTCTAATACAAGTAGAAACGATAGCGTGTTAGAACGAGCACAAATCTGTTTATTTAAAGACATAAAACCAACAGGAGAGATTAAATCGTTGCTAAACTATTTATAAATTATGTGTACAAAATTTCATAATGATACAGATGCAAAATATTTACCAGAAATTACTTGTAATTACCGAATACTAAGCTGTTAAACACTAGGTGCTCATTGTACTATCAAATAAAGTGCTAAGACTAGATGTTTGTTCTGGAAAGTTCTGGATAAATGACAAAAAAAAAAAGCAAAAAATCTGCTTTGTGATTAAGTCTGCTGGCGTATTGAAACGTGAATCCTGGACAGTTCAGTGTCAAGGCTAAAAAATCCACATCCAAGGAATTTGCAGATGTATTAATTTGATGCAAGCCAACATTCTTCCACTGTGGTTTCTGCAGCACATTATTCAGATCCATCTTCTTCACAATAACATGCACGTTATGCAAGTTTATCACTACATATTTGTATACAGTCTAGATTAGAGGGCAGGAAAAAAAGTTTTTCTGTAGATATCAGAAGTGTGGAGAAAACCCAAGGTGTTAGTGTTGCATTTTTCAGGCGCACACGTGTTTACTGTGTACTTTTGATTTCCTTTGTTCAACACGGATGAATGTACAAAATCCGAGGTGCATCTTATGTGGTGACTAAAGTGCAATAATTTAGTAGCGACATTTTGAAATGTTTCGTTCATTTTCATTCTGAACGTAAAGAAAAACCAGCCTGTAGTGTGTGAAGGATTCGAGCTGATGTTCTATTGTTAAGTGCATACTGAAATTCTCATTATAAAATATTTTCATATGAAACTGATTCCTGATAGTGAATGTTAATTTATAAATGATTGTTTTGTGACAATTTAAAATAAAAATTCATGATCTGTTTTTGTTTTGAACTTCATACCATTGTACATTTTTCCACATGGTCTCAAATTTGTTCCACAACTGAATTTGATGAAATGTTACAAAGGTTAAGATTAGTGTTAGGGGCCAATCACATGCTTATCAGTCATTCAAATTTCTACAGATTTTTCATGAGATATTTGACGTTGACATTTTCCATCTCTCTGTCTATATTAATTAATTCTGATATTGATGCATTTTGATTGTCTGCCTTGCTGGATTCAGCAGTAAGGTAAAATTTTGAGGCATAAAACTTTCCTTTAAAGGAAAACTTTAAACTAAAATCATGTTTGAATGATGGTTTTAAAGCATTCCTAATTACTTCAAAACAAAAAGTTTGGTACAACTGTATTATTAGATAATCTAGATTAAATCTTACTTCTTTTTTTGCTGCAAGCCAGTCTGAGTTGTCAAGTTTTTAGGTATACAGATCTATTAATTTAATATATAGTCTTTTTTAGTGTATAAAGGACTTGAACTGGACTGATCTTTTACTTGGGAGTTCAATAAAACACTTGCTGTTATAGGAAAATAATCAATAACAGGATAGAGTTACTGTTACAGCACGAAGTGGAGTTACTGTTCCCACCCTAAAGTTGATTATTTTCCTATAAGAGTATGCCACATGGTGTTTTATTCCTCTTATACCACAGCGATTTGCCAATTTTTTTTTTATTTATTATTTATTAAATTCATAGGTTTTGTCCTTTTGTAGTTACTATTAATGTTCTGGAATGTCCATGAAAAATATAGTTCCTGCTCTGAGTTGTATTATAGCAGCTATAAGCAGTCAGCAGTAAGTAAGATAAAATATTCAGCTTGTTCAAATATTCAGCAAAGCACAAAGTCTTGACGAAATGGTGGAAAAACTGAAGTTACAGCTTTACCTCTGACATTTACTAAGTGCTGACACTGGAGACTCCTTCCATAAATGTTAAATCAACATCTTCTCATAGAAAGCTTGACCATATCAACAATCCATATTTCTTTGCTAAAAAATGTTTTTAATCTGGTTGTCATTAGCCTTAGATTATGTGGAGCATTATTATATATACACATCTTTGTGAAATAGCTGTTACTACTAAAACTATAATGTATTAGAATGAGCGCATTACTGTAAACCTTTCAGCCTGAACTATTGTCAGAGCTGCTTGTATGGAAAATTAATCACTACTTTGTGACCAGTCAGAATCAAGAATTTAACAGTAACAGTAATAAATCAATAAATAATGCTAAATGCTATAAATGAATAGATAAACTATGATTTAATTCACACTGAAGCTTGGTTTTGGTGCAATCCGGTCTGAGTTGCTAGGCTATAAATTATCATATCAATCTAGACATTTAAACTGCTTCATAGTAGGCCAGAACCTGAAGGTTGTGAGTTTAAATCCCTTTAGAAAATCTTCTGCTTGATAAATAAAGATAAAATATAATTATTTTCAGAGATTATTTTAACTATGAGTAACATTTCCTAATAATTTGTCACCTTTGCTGATTTTGTAGACTTTGATCTGAGTAGTAATGAAGTATATTAAACTTTTTACTTCAACATAATGTCTACATATTCAGCTTTAGCACTACTGGCATTAGAAAACATAAAATGAACGCTGAGGCGTTTCTAAGGATTTGGAAATAAACTGTTTGGTTGTCGTAGCATTAGATGGACTGAAATCTACTCTCTCATTGGGACTTCTAATATTTCACCTGTGTCTCGAAGTCTGAATGTATATCATATCACAGAGGAACATCAACCTGCTGTCTGGAAAGATCTGGAATTTTCTGTCTAATCCCTGGAGTGCAGTGCTTATTAAAGATAACAGTTTTCCAAAGAAAAGCCAAACAAAATAAAAGTAAAATGCATCATTTTCCAAAAAAAACCTTTATTAGATACTTTTGTCCAAAAGAAAGACACTTTTTAGAAAACAAGTGTGATGATCAGGAATCTTAGACAAGTTCTGAATCTGGAGGCTTTGTGTGTAGAATAAATATATTGTTATAGAATTCCAGTCTCAGGACTGCGCCGTGTCCCTGCTGTAAAAGTAGAAGAAGAAACGTTTCCAGGCATGCTAGATGGCAATTTCAGGTTATGGCTTTAGCTTCTGGGGTAGAACATGGCGTATTTGGATGTGCGAAAGCCGAGCAGGTCTCTCATCTCATTGCGGAACTTGGACAGGTCCTGCCGCAGGTCGTTGAGGTTCTCCACCGTGGCCTGGTCTGTGCTCTGCATCTTCTGCCGCGTGGATGTCAGGTAACGATGCACCAGGCAGCACATAATCTTCTGGTAGTTCTCGTCCCTTTTCTGCTTCAGGTTCCTCCACTCCTGAAAAACGTAACCACATGATCAAATCAAATTCACAGGTACATCATAGGTACAGCGTCTGTAGATGTGAGAAAGCCAAGAAGAACCAGAGGGATGGAGAAGTGAGCTACTTATTTAATTTTTCGTCAGGTTTTTGGAGGAATAACATTTTTGAAAATCACAGTAGGTGTCTCCTCATGATAAAAGGCTAATAATCATGTAATGTTCATGTAAAAATGACTATTTTACAGACAAGTAGTCCTGCTAAATCATGGTAACACTCATTCACACCTAGGGGTGATTTATCATAGCTAATCCACCTACCAGCTTGTTTTTTTGAACACTGAACCCAGAGGAAACCCACAAGGACACAGGGAGAACATGTGAAACTCTACATAGAGAGTAACTAGAGCTCAGGATCGAACCCAGGACCCTGGAGCTGTGATGCAAAAAGCTGCACCTGCTTTCATTCACTGTAAGCTAATTACCATTTTCGGTAAAAGCAATCCCGTAACATCAGGGGGAAACAGTGCCAGAAGTCTGTCTCAACCTAGCAGGCCATTGCTCCCTGACCTTGAGCCTTTTCTGTTTTCATTTGGCCTGAAAACCAGAACCAAATAAATCAGAAAGAACATTCAGCACCACAGGATCATGATGATGTCCAAAAGAGAGATCCAGTGCAATCTCCTTGCTTTTGCAAGTTTGCTTTTTTTGACAACCGCAGCAAATTCCTTGGCCTTATACTTCTCATTCATTAATTTGGAATGCTAGAAACACAAACAAAAAGAGAGCAACGTAAAATATTCCCATAAATATGAAAGAATCACACCAACGCCAAACACTTAAGTCTTTCTTAAGTTACAATATTCATGACTTATATTCTTTCATATATGAGTTAAGAATTGAACTTGAATTTGAATGCTCTGATGTGGGTAAAAAGACTAAATAATTGTTTCTGAATTGTTTCCTTACCATTAATGATACTCAAACCACACAACAGCCTTTCATTAAGACAAAACGTAGGCACAACTTCAGAGCTGTGGATTTAAGACTCAACTTAGATTTGAAGTTAGGTGACTTGACTGTAACACTGGTAGAAAGTGAAGTTTACTGGCAATTTGACTTAACTCAGGAAGTTGGAACTCGGAATTGCGTCATTTGAGCTACAAAGCCACAAAAAACAAGGATGTCTCCATGAAAGCTTGTCTTTTGTTACCATCAAGCTAACTAGCTAAAATTAGTGTTTATGTATGTTGATTGGATGTTGCAAATACTTCTATAATCTCATTTAAAAGTAGACAAATGGATTTCTATTTACTGTTGTCACGTACTGAACTCAGGGTCGAAGATACCCTCTCCACTTCCTGTGGAGGAATTCCAAACTGACGAGGTGTTTTTCGGAAATACCAAATGTTATTCTTGTTTTAGTCAAACACAACATTAGACTCAATGTGAGAGCTGTTTATTTAAGACTTAACTTGCAGCTGTGACATGACTGAAACACTGGTAGTAAGTGAAGTTGACTGGACTTGTGGTTGTGGCAGTGGGGGCATGGTCAAGCACTGACTGTGAATGTATTGATGAGTTGCAGAGAATGAGCAGGTAATGAATGAGTGTCTACACCTGTGTGTAGTCTAGGACAGCCAATTTATTTGCTTCCTTTCCTCTTCAGAACACTGCCAGACACCAGAGAATAACAGAGCTGAATTTTAACTGCCCTGACCTGGATGAGATGAAATTAAAATGCTGTGATTTTAGTTTTGTGTTTACTTATTTCTTTTTGGTGTGCACTTGAGTGCCGAAAGACGTAGCACAGAAAAGTGCTGTTTAATAAAAAGAAAACACTCTCTCCATCCTCTGCCTCCTGTGTACTCACCCCCCTCCCTATTGTCCAGGGGTGTCACAGTGTGTATACTGAAATTAAATTTCACTTAATAGAATTAATGAAGCCCCTTCAATATGTATTGAACCACCTGCAAGATCATAACAAATCCAGTCGCTTTGAGTTTGCCAGAATTCTGTCTTCTCCTGCTGGTCCAACATTGACTGACCTTGAGGCTGTTCTGTCTCTTCATCTTTCCAGTGGATGTGTGAGAACAGATCCACTTGCTCAGGCTGGTTACTAAGTAGCACAGCGTCTTCGGGGATGGAAGGATGTTAAACGGCGGAGGCAATGTGCATTTATCATCAAAGTAGCTGAGCCAGAGCTTGGCCCGGGCAAATTTCCATTCTTTATCCTCATGGTTCTGTAGTCAAAACAATGTTGAAAAAAAGCATCAGATCACATGTGGCCCAGTTAGAATCGCCTCCATTTTCCAGCCACAGTAGCATTTTCTATGAAATTTGTTTCTGCATTAAATCAATTTTAATTAAAATATTTCTTAATTAAAAAAAGCAAGCTAACTGTACTAGCAATGTACTAGCTACGAACACATCAGAGGCAAAATGATCACCTGCTACTTCTTTTTCTCTGCAATGTCTCTATAAACATTTAATGAGAGGTTGTGTATGACAGGATAACATGAAACCACAGTTACAAGTTTGTCTTCCATTTTTGATGATCAAACAGTAAATGGGAACTAATTGCTGGTAGGAATTAAGTAGTGAGTGGGGAACTGAAGAAATGTCGGACCACAGGCACGATAAGATTGGTCTGAGGAATCACTCATGCCAATCGTTTGGATTTGTTGCTTCACTGTGTCACGTCTAATATGCACAGACTGTTGCTTGTCGCTGTAGCTGAAAGCATGGCAATGAATGATCACCTGTCATTTTGTTGCTTGCTAGTGTGAACGTAAGGTTAAGTTACTGAATTGTGACCTAAACCTCAGAAGTTCACTCACAGCGATCTGTCTGAAGCTCTTATGCAGCATGGCCACTAGAAGTTTGGTGAGAACGATCACGACGACAATGTTGTACGTGCCAACGATGAGGGCTCCCACGAACGAGCGCAGTTCCTCTGTGTAGCTGATCCTGGTCACGAACAGCGCCACGTGGGCCAGAGAGAAGATGTACCAGAAGAGCGCATAACACGTCCCCATAAACCTGAAGAAGAGAGACAGCAAAAGAGCCACAGTGACTTTAAGAGCCAAGGTCAGAGTGGGATATATGACAAAAATATCATATCATATCACTTTACTTGAAAGCATTTCTACAATAAACAATATGCATCATGATATACGTATAGATTTGCAAAGAAAATAACAACAAAACAGTTAGAAAAAAAGAATTGGATGTCTACAAAAATAAACGATTTAGACAAATAAATTCTGCAATGTACATTTTACAATTTTAAAGATTCATTACAAAATTTTAACATCAAATCAGCTGCTTCCAATCTGAGTTTTTAATCATCGCAAAAAAAGAAAAAATATAACAATACCCGCAATATCAGAGAGGTGTATTTTGACATAATTGAATATGATCAATTTTTTATAGTTATATTTCCAAACCATAAACAAAGGGTGCCAATACTTAAATCTCAGCAAAAATAAGAGGGGATGTTTATGTGTAAACTTTGTCCGACAATTAAAATATAACAAACGACACAAGATGCATTTTCTGTAGCTGAATCTCAAGCAGCGTTTATGTAGTGCACTAGGTAGGGTGTATAATACCATTATGTTATACCCTAAGTAGTGAGCAAACAAGGTGAAGAGAAAGGCATTTAAGATTCATTTTCAATATCTTGAATATAGCAGCTATTTGATGTATCAGGGACAAAATATATATATTCGTGTGAGGAAAAAAAATGAAAAATTCTAAATAAAGACACTGAAATGTTATAATAATAAATTTTATCATAAAATTGTAATAAAATAAAATAATAATTGAGCACTGGAGGTGACTGTGTGTGAACTGTCTGGTAGAAATGACATTCTAGACACAGATGTAAACTAGGTTTTATCTCATCCTGTGATGATTGCGTTTGATCAATCAATGGGCTGTACTATTTTTAGCTCCGCCCACATGTCCCACCTCAAAAGGCATGGTACCTGGGCAAAAAGTATAACCAGTTTCAGCACTTAGCTATGTCATGTAATGGCTGTATTGATGGTGGAACTAGTGATGGAATATATATGGTTAATCTGCCAAACCTAGCGATGCTATAAGGCACCTGCAGGTTGTAAAGTGCTATATAAAAGAGGATAAAGCTGTAAAAACTAAAAGGTACGTGTGGAAGGCGTCGTTGCTCTGCTGTTCACAGAAGATTCCTTCGCAGTCCTTGCTGTCGTCTTTGCTCTTAGACGGATCCTTCTGGTCTTTTCCGTAAAGCTGCGTCAGGCCGATGGTGAAGGAGAAGAGCACCAGCAGGAACAGGCCAAGGAACTTTCCAAACTCCTGCAGCATCTGACCCATGGAGATCTGCATAAACACACACACACACACACACACAATTTAAACACTTTACTTAATTCAGGAGCTTATTCAGTATCTATACAGCTTCACAGCCGGACTGTACAGCTATTAGACATTTCCAGACCCGCAATCACAGTGAGCCTCAGGCAAACATCAGCTCTAATTAAGACTTGTGAAGGTGTTCTCTCTTTAGAACGGTTTAAAAAGGATTCTGGGAGCTTTTTTTAGGTGACTGTAAACTTTGCTGCTCAGGAAGCATTTTAAGTTGCTATTTTTGGGCTGCTGTTTATTAAACGGGTATTCCAAAGTATGACTAGGTTGAGCAAATGAGAGTGGAAAAAGCAAATATTTTGAGGCATGTTCTCATTAATCAACCTTGTTTGGTCAGATATAATACTCTCTCTCTCTTCCACTGACGTTCCAGGAAATGTAGTGATACATTATAAAGAAATGTTTGGATGATACAGACGTCAAGTTAAACATTCTTCAAAGCTAGAAAAAAAATGATACATTTGATAAAATTTTACTCAGAACTAGTTGAGCTTACAGAGTTGACCGATGTGGGAATTGTCCTAATGGGCGTGGTCTAATACTCTGACTTGACCTTAAGCAGAACTAAACACAATGGTATAAGTGAGGAGAATGGGGATAGTTAAATACTCCATGTAGCAACCTTTCTAATTATAAAGTCACAGGGCACAGTAAGGTACGCTTGCTATGTTTTACTTTCACTTGCTAAGTTTCTCAGACTCTCATACTTGAAAGTTTTAATGCTGTTGGAATTTCCGACCTCCGACCAAAGAAAACACCTCCTCAACTTGTAATTCCTACTTGGAAGTTACATCGAATGTGGCATCAGTGTAACCAAAGCTGTGTGGGCAGAACAAGCATTGAGTCCATGTATAGAAATATGGGCGTGTCTCTGAGTCCATATGTGGAAGCCTTGATGTAGAGAGAAAAATATCACTGGCTTCCATACTGTATATGCACATGTATTTTCACAGGTTTGCTAACAAGATCTAACCAGAAACTATTTCTGACAGGATTTTTAAATAATATTCATAACCCAACTTCACAATTTACATCTCAGTGATGTCACTACAACCTTGTTTTCTAATACAGTAGATGTAGCAACATGATTTTTTTTATATCATCTGCTAAATTTTGGCCATCCTTGAGTGAAATGAGTGATTTAAACCTATCAGTGCCATTCCATCTCCTGGTGATTATGATCAAATCTCCACACTTTAGTCATGTAATAAATGGATTCAGCTCAACTTCTCTTCAAGCAATTTTCCTCCCATGAGTAAGTAAGGAATAAATTGCAGTGGGGAGTGCTTTTATAGGAAAATAATCAACAATACCTTGTTTAGTTACTGTTACCACCCCAAAGCTGGTTACTTCCCTCTACCTATTATTTTGCTTTATTTATTTTATAACAGTAATTTGCCAATGGAATGGAATAAACATACATTCCCTCATCAGTCTCTCTTTTATTCTCTCTTAATATTAATAAAAAAAAACAAAAAAAAACGGATTGTCATGTTCAAAGACACGGCAAACTCCTTTGCTCCTGTGTCAGAAAACTGACTGACAAAGCACTGACAGTGGAGACTCCTTCCATAAATGTTCAATAAACTATTGTCATATAAACTATTATTATTATTTGCATGTGAATTAGCTCTTACTACAGATGCAATAACACATTAAAAAGAGTGCAATGATTTGCTTTGCAGTCAGAACTACTCTCCGAGCTACTATCATAGAAAATGAATCAACACCTTCTGACCAATCAGATTCAAGATTTGAACAGTGTTATTGTATAACCGACATTAACCTGACTGTTGTTTAGCTGATAACACATGACTGCTTACCATCAGCACCTGAATATTTATTCCAATTTGTCTAAAGCTTCAAAAAGTGGCAATATTACGAATACGCATTAACAGTGATGTAAAATGAAGGTGTGTTAGAAAATGTACCGTCACTTAGATTTTGCCTGATGAGTGTGTGCTACCTGGGAAATGTTTATAATCATCATTATATTGGCTAATATGTGGCTAATATAAACTAAATGGAAAGGCAGTATTAACAGTTCCTAACTCAGATATATGCCAACAACTCTGTGTGAGGAACTAGCCTTCTCATATTTTCTTAGATTTTTATTGTAAGCGATTACACTGAGCCATGGACTCAGACTCTTCAGAGTGAGTGGAGGACAGTGTGGAGGATTCAGGCTCAAATGAACCGTTTTTCAATTTGTGTGATTCATTCTCCTGTCACAGTGAAGTCGAGCAGAGAGCAATTCCCATGGCTAATCTCTCACAGGGCTGCTCTGCAGCACTGATTTAGCATCGGCGGGTATTGGTGTGACGTAGCATAATATCCAGATGGCCGAGTGCAAAGGGTCAGAACGGCTTGCTAACAATGAATGAACCCGGCTATACAAACATCCCAACCTTCACTCTCACTCTAGGGAAAAGGCAACGAGTAGAATGACTTACTCAGAGATGATTCAGAATTTCTTGAATTATCTTAACCAAAGTTTAGCCAGACAGCCGTGACCAGCCACTGGGGGTGGACGGAAACATGGCGCAACAGCTCTTCCATGGAAAACGTCTGGAATGCTGCTGAGTCAACACCCAATGGGGTTTGTTCAGACACCAGATACAAGACAAATACAGGATTTATAGATAATCCTCACCAAAGCTTCCCAGTATCAACAAAACAAACAGATGAAGCAGAAGGAGGAACACCATGAGGCAAAGCTGATTATGTTCTGATACTGGGACCAAGTCGGAATTATCTTTAACATCAACAGAAGTTCAGTGCCGTGTAAAAAATCTTTTATTTATTATGGCCCAACTTGAAAGCATTTCTATTCTCTCAAGCTTTTTTTCTCAAGCTTTTTTTTTTTTTGCTGTAGGTCCATTGTGTAATGCTTTTCGAGTTCATATTTTTTACTTTTTATTTTAGTCTATTTAACTTGTTCTGCTTATTTTTAGTTCTCTGTTTTATCTTTTCATCTAATTTTATTAGCCCATTCTCTAGCGCTTATCTTCTTTAATTGTGTTAGTTAATTTTATTCAGTCTTATCCTTGCATAATTATTTGTTGAGTTATTAATTCTATTGTAATACTAATTCTATCGCCTCACACTTAAACACATGCAGAATGAAAAAAAAAGACGTAAGAGAGGGATGACACATGCTGTGTTATAAAGAACAGCCAAAGAAGTTTGTATCAAAGACACACATACAACTGGCTTTATATACAAGAGGTCGGGAAATTTGTCTGTTAAGTATCTGAACTGGGAAAATTACTGAAATACACATTTCTTCATTTCTATATACTGTAGCTTCTGCTGGGAAATAAATAACATGGACATCTTTCTGTGAAATGTTTCCTAAAGTTTTCAGTGGCCCGTGACGGGTCAGTGACAGGACATGCATTTTTCTTGCCCAAGTCCAATATTTTTTTATATAATAATTTAATAAATACATCACATACATCACATTAATCTACAATATCCTTTTTGTGTGCATAAATTTTTAGTGTGTCAAAATAGAATTCTTTTTAGTGAAAACGTCATTAAAAAAAAAAATGTCAAGTGGTGTGACCATCTGACCATACTATACATACTTTACTATACATACTATACAAACTATTAAAAAGGCTAACATTTTAATCCTTTACATTCATAACATTTTGTAAAAACAGGACAGTTTTCAAAACTTTTTTTTCAGTAAATAACTGATTTCCTCAAATTTGATGGGGCATAACAGACAACAAAAGACTTTTATTTTGGCAAGATTTTAAGAAAGAATGGGCCGGGTATTGCATCACAAAGAAGACCTCAAGTGACCATGACAAGGCAATGACAAGGTCAGTAGCCCTTTCACAAATATAAAAAAAAAAAAAAATGTCGTTTTTTAGCGATGGTTAGTGTGTTTCAGTTTACCACATCAGGCGGTAAGACCCCAAGAAAACCCTTAAATACATCATTATAATAATAATAATAATGTTTATTTTTTTAAGAAATGTGTATATAAGCATGATTTTTAAGCACAAAGATTTAGATGGGTGTCCAAGTAAATGTCTATTTTGTTTGAAAAGAACCTGATAAGTCAGGTGGCACAACCACTAAGTCAAATGGTGCAACCAGAGAAAACATGGATTTAAACAAATAAATTCTATGTCAAACTGTGGAAGAACATGCATATGTTTTTTGTGTTTTCATATCATTTTTTCAGTCTTTAAATGAAAAATCAGATGTTAAAATTGTTTGAAATGTGGCTATGTGTATGAAACATGTCTTACACACTCAATGTCTTACACACTGTAGACACTGTATGTATTTTCTATAATGGTGCATAATTAAATATTATATTAAATATGATATTTTTTCATTAATGTGTGGTTGCGCCACCTGACATTTTGTGGGTGGGGAAATTTTAGACACCTTATCTGTCATTGACCCTGACGTAGATACTGTTTGAACATGGACATGTGACATTAAATTAAATGTTACATGTCAATTAAATAAACATCATATTCTGACAAAGTGTTAAGTATTGAATGATTATACTTATGTTGGGACAAATTTTGCACTCAACTCTATAAAGTACAGTGCAATGACAACATAGTCAGCCAGTGTACTAAATGTCTGGATGTCTGAAGTCTTTAATCTCACTAAACAAGGTCAAGAAGAGAGAAAAACAGAGAGTCTGTGTGTGAGAGAGAAATTCCTTCCATATTTCTGAGCACATTTCCATGCTGTAATGCCAAGCAGTGATGTCACGGCGTGAGCTCGTCTACTAGAACAGAGACAGCATGGAAAAGGTATTCGTGCACTCAAAATAATGATTATAGCTATAATAACAACACATCACTCAGTACACAGTTAACCCGCTGTTTTAAAGTAATAAGACATCCAAAACCAGCATGACATTACTCACAGCTAGAAAGCAGCTAAGAACTCATACAGTACATTCGACTGTATTTTATATAACTGTCCTGTCGCTGCTATTACAGAAGCAGAGAAAGAGATTTTATGCAACAAATCCGCATGAAGCAGAATACCCGAAGGTCTACGTGCTATTTTGTGTGTGACCTTGAAAAACCGAAAGAGCTCAGACACAGAACTGGCAGAGAAAAAGAGACCAAAGAGACCAAAGGAAAGAGAGGGGATTGATTTTGACAGAAGACACAGAAAGCGAGAATTCTCTAGAATCCATCTGGTTATCAGGCAGATCCTGTGGGCATTACATAATCAAAACCGGAGAGAAGCGATGTGCTTTTTCCTCTGCTTTGCTATTCTGATGGATTGTAATAATTATATGTGAGCTAGCGTTGATTTATATGCAGCCAGATCACTAGCAATAAGCTGGCATTTGTCCTTAGCTGAAATGCAAGCTAAATACAAGCTAAAACATGCCTGTCAGGTGTCTAAATGCTAATAATGTACCTCAGAATCACTCTACATGCGTCTAAAGGATAGCATCTGCTTATTTGAGTTATTTCTTGCTGGTCTGAGTTACATTTCTGGAAGCTAAATATGCAAAACGCACTCCACACCTACTGAGTGCTAAAGTACAAATAAAGCAGATGAAGGTATCCAAAATGGTGGATACAGAAAAGGCTCATTTGGGCTAAGAATCAAATATGACTGATTTCCTCTGTATAGTCTACTAGCAAAGACATGTCTGGTGTCTGAAGTTTGCTTCTTTACATTTGCACTGGAGCTACAAAGCTAATAGCTAGCAAGAAGTAGAAGTCTATCTTTGTGGAAATATCTTCCTCAAAACCTCATCCAGTTCTCAGACTTGTGGTTTAGCACACAGTGGGACGTGCTGTCATCTATAAACCATGAACTAAACTTCACCATGTAGCTTCACCTCATATTAGGGTGGCCATATTGGATTATTCTTCTATGTTTATCTGAGTGAATTTTGCAATAATTCCACCACTTATTCCCTGCCTATTTCACCAAAGTTGTTATTTAAAAATGAGATTACATACCATTACACTGTTGAAAGCAAGTTAATTGAAAAATGTTACAGTCCTCTATTGTTAGCCATATTAGCCTTGTAGCTTTAGTGCAAAATTAAAATAACCAACAGATGAATTAGCTGATTGAATACATTTGGATGTATAATTGTGTATATTTGTTGTTGTTTTTTTTCCACCAAACCTAAAATTCCTCTCGACCCTTAGGTAGAGAATATTTAAAAAATTATTGTGTTGATTGAGTAATCATAAATTCATTAAAAACACTGTTAGTTGTCATTTAAGCAGTCAAACATTTGGGGGTGTGCTGTTATAGGAAAATAATCAAAGATGAATCACCAATCAATAATAATAAAAAAACCCCAAAGTGTTTTATTCCTGTTATACCACAGAAAGGTGCTGATGGTTCCATTTTTTTATTTATTAAAGAACAACACTATTGTGTATTTTTATCCATTTATAGTTACATTTAATGTTTTGGAACGTCTCCAAAACAAGATACAGACATGGACAAATTTGTTGGTACCCTTCCATGAAAAAAGAACCCACAATTTTCTCTGAAATATCTTGAAACTAACAAAAGTAATTGGCATCCATCATATTTAATAAAAATCAGACTTTGCTTTTAATTTTTGATTCAACAGAATATTTTAAACAAATGGATAAAAATGATGGGACACTTAACCTAATATTTTGTTGCACAACCTTTAGCGTATCTGTAGCTCTCAATGAGACTTCTGCACCTGTCAACAGGTAGTTTGTCCCACTCTTCCTGAGCAAACTGCTCCAGCTGTCTCAGGTTTGAAGTGTGCCTTCTCCAGACTGCATGTTTCAGCTTCACAGATTCCATAGATGTTCGATAGGATTCAGATCAGGGCTCACAGAAGGCCACTTCAGAATAGTCCACTGTTTTGTTCTTAGCCATTCTTGGATGCTTTTACTGTGGGTTTTGGGTCTTTATCCTGTTGGAGGACTCATGACCTGCGACTGAGACAGAACTTTCTGTCACTGGGAAGTACGTTTCACTCCAGAATGTCTTGATAGTCTTGAGACTTCATTGTGCCCTGCACAGATTCAAGGCACCCCGTGCCAGACGAAGCAAAGTAGACCCAAAACATAACTGAGCCTTCTCCATGTTTCACAGTAGGTATGGTGTTCATTTCTTTGAAAGCTTCATTTTTCAGCTGTGAACATAGAGCTGATGTGACTTGCCAAAAAGCTCCAGTTTTGTCTCATCTGTCCAAAAGACATTCTCCCAGAAGCATTGTGGCTTGTCAAAATGAAATTCCAGTCTGGCTTTTTTATGTTTTTCTGTCAACAGTAGAGTCCTCCTGGGTCTTCTTCCATTGAGCCCATTGTCATTCAAAAAGTGACGGATGGTGCGATCAGACACTGTACCTTGACCTTGGAGTTCAGCTTGTATCTCTTTGGAAGTTTTCTTTGGCTCTTTGTCTACCAGTTGCACTATCCTTCTGTTCAATCTGGGGATGATTTTCCTCTTTCAGCCGCATCCAGGGAGGTTGGCTACAAGTCCCATGGACCTTAAACTTCTTGATAATATTTGTAACTGTAGTCACAGGAACATCAAGCTGCTTGGAGACGGTCTTATAGCCTATGCCTTTAACATGCTTGTCTATAATTTTCTTTCTGATCTCCTCAGACAACAGTCTGCTTTGCTTTCTCTGGTCCATGTTCAATGTGGTGCACACGATGATACCAAACAGCAGAGTGACTACTTTTCTCCATTTAAATAGGCTGAATGACTGATTACAAGATTGAAGGCATGTGTGATACTAATTAAAGAAAACAGTTAGCTTGAAATATGGCTATAATCTGAATATTTATAATCTTTTCTAGCAAATCTGTCCAGGCCATTTTAGAATATCTTTATAGAATAAGCAATAATTGATCTCTTTTCACACTTTCTTTGCTTTACTCTGTGACATACCAAAGGCATGCAGGTATACATGAGACAATTGCTTTTAATTTCATCACTTTTCAGGAGGAATGAAGCATTGTTTCAATGCGCTGTAAGGGTACCAACAAATTTGTCCACATCTGTAGCTCCTGTTATCATTTACGTTATAGCAGCTATAAACAGTTGTTCCCTCACCAGCCTCTCTCTTTTCTCTCTCTTGAAGTTAATAAGACAAAAACACAGCTTGTCATGTCATGCAAACTCCTCTGTCCTGGTAAATTAAAGTTACAGCTTTTGTGGAAGTTACTCCTTCCACAAATGTTTCCACAAAAAAACATGACTATATCAATGATTACACACATTTTTTATATGCTTATGTGTAGGATACGCCATACAAGTCCCTGTGTAAGTCGTTACTATAGAAACGATAACATATACAAGAACATAAGAGTGCATTAATATAAAGTAAACCTGGGGTTTACAGCTGCACTACTGTCAGAGCTACTGAGACAGACAATTAATCAACACCTTCTGACCAATCAGAATAGAGAATTCAACAGTGCTGCTGTATAATATTGTGATGCTAAAGGTTTTTTAGTAAACCAATAAATGACTAAGTGGAACAGGGAACAGAGATATAGATTTCTCTTTTAATGATCTAATCTACAGAGCATCTGACCACACACTAATCACTGTATACTGTATATATTTTCACTGTTTCGTTTCCAACTACAGTGGAATACCAAGCTTTTAAAGGGAAATGCTTTTGCTGAAATAGATGGAACTAAAAGCTAACAGAGATACTACTATCACTGTAAATCTTGGTGCAGCTCAGTATATCAGTTCTGGTTTACTTCACAGTCATATAGGCTTTATAAAGTGAGCATTGACACACGTCTGTTAAGGATTTAGCAGTGCTGCTGGAGAGCATTTTGTTAAAATCGCATTCTACAAGGGGTCCTGAGAGCAGATGACCTCATACTGTACATATGACCCTATAAAATAATTTATAGCTCTTTTTTAGAGGAAAAGCAGGCTGTACACCCTGGTTGCCATGGTTATACTACAGGGCCCCTCATATATGTAACTGACATAACAGTTGAGGGTTAAGGGTCTCGCTAAACAAACCAATCATGTCAGCTTCACACTGTCTGTGATTGATTTCACCATCTTCCAAGCAGCAAGCCCTTAACCACTGATCCACAACGTCCTGAGTGTATCTCATCCCATTTATAATCCTTTGGTTTCCCGTCTCATAACACTACCCAAACACTAGCGTGCCGTCTTTAGTGGAAATACAGAGAGGCAAACTTTAACGTACAGGCTACTGTGGCCAAATAAGCCAAGGGTGCCAATACTTTTAAACTGTTAATACTCCAGTACTGCACTGACATGTTCACATTTACTCAGAAGACTTGTGTATATGAGGCTATAATCACTTTATAATCCAATATTATATTTTATAATTTTGTAATGAATATGTTTATTTTTATTATTCTGAATCCTCTTGCTTGCACACTCTGACTTTCCCTCTGGGATTAATAAAGTGATCTCTCTCTCTATCTAAGCAAACTTTCAGATGTTAAAATACAACAACACCACAAAGAGCATACTTTTTTTTGAAGCAGAATCTCAACTGACGTCTCACCTACCGTCTCAACTACAACTACATACTCCATTATACTCTACTCTACATGTTGAAGGCTGCACGATATTGAAGAAAAATGCGATATGCGATAACTTGTTAAATAATGCTATATGTGGTACGATAATGTTATAAGTGAGTAAAATCAATTTAAATTATATTTATATATATTTATATATTTAAAAACTGAAAATGACATAACCAACATACATGTTTCATGTACTTTTGAGGAAAAGAAAGCTTTCTCTGCTATCTGCATCGCCCTAAAACTTTGACTTTTCATAACTTTTTGAAGTATTAAAATCATTCAGTTATCGCAAGCCCTTGCAATATGCATATCGCAATAGTTACATTTGTGATATTTCGATCATTCTGATATATTGTGCAGCCCTAGGACGTAGGGTGCAAACAAAGTGAACAGAAAGCCATTTTGGATTTAGCCTAAAGTCAGTAAGGCTGATATTTGGTAAATAATTTAGCAAGTCTGGATACCTATGTACAGAGGTCCAGTCCTTTGAATCTGACTCTTATAGAAAGACAATTTAAAGAACTGTATGAAAAATTTCAACCAAACCTCTGTCTACATGTCGTGTAAGTGTCAATACCACAGACCTTTACCTGCACTGAGAAAAGAAAAAAGGAAAAACGTTTGACTTTATCACTTTTAATGGACGTCTAAGGGCAGTGGTTGATTTCTGTCAATAGGCGTTTACACAAAACATTTTCATGAAGAATGATTTTCATGAAGACTTCAGTAAAATGAAGCTCGAAATCTGTATAACTGGTCCTGTCTCATCCTAATATCTTTATTTCTCATGAATTCTGAGACAGCTGGATGTAAATGTGAATAAATTCTTTACTAGTGATCCGAATCTTTCAAATTGTCCAAAAACGCAGCTGTCAGAGCAATAAAGAAAACCTGATGTAAACTGGATAAGAAGAGAAAAAGGTAAAAAACTGAGAAACAATCACAAATAAAAAAAAAATGCTCAGAATTTAACTAAACAAAAAAGTCAAAACTTGACAAAGAATGTATGAAACTGAACTGCTAAAATACACAAAGAAAATGACTGAAAATAAGAAACAGGTGTGAACATAGAGAAACACACCAGTGAGAGTCAGGGGTGGAGTCAGGACCAGGAAGCAAACGAGAATAATGTCAAAATAAAAGTACAGGTCATGATTTCAAAACAACTAAGAGCAGCGCTCATCACATTGGGAAATGCATTGTGGCATTCATTGTTAGAGGTTTTAATTGTGTTATATATTTGTGTAATGTTTATTTACAGAATTCAACAAATGGCTCTTTGTGGTAATCAGACATACGCTACAGACGCACTGGATAGAGATTAGACTATTTCTCAGTGTGTTGGTGATGAGCTGTACATAAACACAGCTGGTAGTGGTTATCTGTGCACAGAGCTGTGTGTGTACCTGTGTATAAACAGCGCTGCTGGTGTTTACCTGTAGAGGGCCGAGGATGGAGCTGGTGGTGTACATGAAGAAGAGACGCAGGTAGCTGAGCACGTTAGCGAAGGCGAAAAGTCCCTCCGCCACCAGGATGGGGTGAGAGGCGTCCCAGTCTTTCCGGTCGGTATGCCCGTTCTTAAACTGAATCAACACACACACACACACACACACACAACACACACACAACATTTGTGGGGAAACATACAACTAGAATAATCACCTATAAGCATTCCTGTATCTGAGATTTACATAACAGCAAGGATGTGACGTCTGTGGGATTTGTTTCTCAAGCGCAGAGCAAGCTGAGGAGAAAAGAAAGGCATTACTACAGACTTGATTGAGCGCCGTGTTTCCTCTGAAACGCAACATTCCTGATAAGGGTTTACAGCACGGACTGCACAGCTGATTCTACTGGCGAGGATAAATGAGGCAAGCTACACTTTCAGAAAAACTAAAAAACTGTACCTTTGTCTGTCACAGGGGTGGTATCCTAAACGGCACATCTTTTATACCTTTTCTATATATGTTTCACTTGGAATAAATAAATTGTAACATTTGGCGATATGATGTAGAGTCAGGAATGGAATTGCTAACGACTTCTACGTACCTAAACAGACATCACATTCGTTCTAATACGTTACCGTTTCCATAGCAACAACTTATACGGGGAGGGGCTTGTATAACAGACGCTCTGCATAAACTGATTTAAAAAAACATCTGCACTCATTGATAATGTGAGGTTTCCTTTAACGAGATGTTTATTTAGCATTTTTGGAAGGAGTCTCCAGAGTTAATGCTTTGTGAAAGGCAGAAAGGTAAAGCGGTAACTTTAAGCTTTTGGAGAAGACTTGAGGATGGAGGATGTTGAGGTTTATCTGCAACACGTCAAGCGGATTTTTTTTCTCATTAACTTCAAAGGCTGGCGAAAACAAACTAAGCTGTTTCATAGACAACAATAAATGTAGCTATAGACGGATAAAATGTACGACGTGTCGCTCTTTAATAAATAAAAAATTGTAACCGTTGGCAAATTGTTGTGGTGTAATAGGTATAAAACACTTCGGGACGTGCTGTTAAAAGAAAATATAAAAACAACTGCAGGGTAATACCGCTTCATCACACCAATGATGATGTTCCCATAACAGCACAAAACAAAATGTTTTATTCCTGTACATAGTGAAAATACTGCTATTGTAGATGTGTAGATCACCAGCAAGCTTTCTTTACACCACAACGCTGAACAGGAAAAGGCACACGTGGCATGTGGAAGCAGGAGCACACCAGCAGATTCACTGTGAGATTGAGTGATGCTACTGTACATTACGTGCCAGAGCTGCACTGCAGAGGTTTGTGAGTAATGTACAGAGGATTAAAGGTTTCAGTCACAGCAGCCACTCTCGCACTAAAGCCTAATCCACTATTCCACGTTCCATATGTCGGAGAGTGCAGAGAGAGAAAATAATTTCAACGGTTATGTACATACATGTTGCAGAAAAATCCTCAACTCTATTCTTCTCCTGCAGGCTTTTTTTTTTAACTTTATCTAAACCATAACCGACTTCTGGAGCATGATATAAAAACATGGAGCATGGAAAGTGTGATTTTACTCTGGGCGTCTACTTTCCAGCAAATATTGATGTGGTGTTGTGTTGTTACTAGGGCTGTCGGCTGGATACCAAAAACTGGACCATTTCCATACTCAAGGAAATAAATCTGTGTCTAATTGATGATAGTTTGGAGAAAAATTACATCATAAAGGTTGAATAAAACTTAGAAAAAGATAAATGAAAATAAGCAAACGACTTCTGAGTCTGACCAGCTCCGTGCATGGATGCATACATTTTCCAATAACATGCACTCTGAGATGCTTTTCTGCTCACCACAGATGTAAAGAGTGATTATTTGAGTTACCGAAGCCTTCCTGTCGGCTTGAACCAGTCTGGCCATTCTCTTTTGACCGCTCCTCTCTCATCAACAAGGTGTGTCTGCCCACAGAACTGGAGGTTTTTTGTTTTTCGCACCATTCCGTTTGAACTCTAGAGACTGCTGTTTGAAAAATTTTTTTTTTTAAAAATCCCTGGAGATCAACTGTTTCTGAAATACTCAAACCTATAACCCACAGTTCAAATCACAAGTTTCCCCCTGAAGCTCTTGACCTGTATTTGCACGACTTTATATATTCCTCTTCTGATTGGCTGATTGGATAATTGTACGAATGTGTTAACAATAAAGTGGACAGTGAGTGTATAGTGGCTGGGCGTTGTTCAGAGATCCCTCGCTGTGGTGTGTAAAGATGTAAAAGAGCCAGCTGGCATGAATTCTTTGCGCAACTGATACCTACTAGCATTTTCACATTGTTAGTAATGTTAGCGTTTGAGGATGAGTGTCTCCTTTATTATCTAACCTTGCTATGAGCCACTATTTTAAGCGCAAAGGTGGCCAGGTACAGAGAGTTCATAACAAAACTCAGATGGTTCCTCGACTCCTCCAGGAAGTCCTCCAGGCCCTCGTACCACAGACGCTTCACATCTGACCATACCATTCCTGCACAGACAGAGAGAGAGAGAGAGAGAGAGAGAGAGAGAGAAAGAGAGGGAGGGACGAATTCTTCATCAGAACACACACACACACACATGGGACTAAGATGTAAAGAATTCCTGACATTCCTTTGCAGACCTTTTTCAAAAAAAAGGGCAAGCGGGTGTAAATAAGGATGCACGCTGACTCTTGGTCAGTTTGGTAAAATGTATATCTGAAGTGTTAAGACCTTCGTCTGACATTCATTTTAATGACCAGGATTACACAAAAGTGTACCTAAATGCCCCAACACAATTATAAATAATCATAAAAGCTCTGGCTATGAAATAAACTAAAGCCAAAAAGCTTTCAAGTGTGCGTATAAATATTCTGATAAGGTCATAGCTCCTTTTTACAGGCTTTCTTCCTTCTTTATTAAAGGAGCAATCTGTAATTTTAAGAGCCGTCTGCTGCCTGAGAAGGAAATTACACTCGCAATTAAAATATATTGACAATGTTCCTCTGGAATATGGCGATGTAATATTGATATCATGATAAATAATGTCACAATACATGTTTCTGAGATATCATGTAGATTGTGATGTCTCTATCAAACATAATATTTAATAACAATAACAATGACAAACTCTGACTGGAAGAAGCTCATTTCATATTAAAATTCTGTACTGAAATTGTAAAAAGTTCATTTTTTTCACGTCATTTGAATTTTATGTAATTATTTTTTTGTAGACGTTAAATTTAAAAAAAAAAAGTAAACTCAGTTTTTTCACTTTCTTTGCTAGCAGTTTGTTAGTATGTTATGTATTGTGATATATATTATGCATCATAGAAGTGTCTTTAACCCTTTCATGCATCGTGTTCACACTTGTGGACAGTCAATTTAAGGGTCTTTTTTCATGTTCTAGGAAAATATACGATGTAAATGAACACAAACTTCTGGAGCTCTCTAGACTATTTGTCAATCTCAATCTTTACTAAATTTCTACATAAAATTAAAAAATAAATAACAGAAAAATTAAAGAAAAAAAAGGTTTTTGTGTCAGTCTCCACTGACTAGATTTTTAAAACTTTTTTTTGTTTGTTTGTTTGTTTTTAAAATAGTGTTTTTGGGAAGATGTTTTTTAATCGCCTCCTTGCGTCACACAACAGTCCTAAACTTTTTAAATTTTGTATGTTCAGAAATGATATTTTCTAAAATCTTTATCTTCATCATTATACATTTTAAGACCTGAATGGTAAAAATCTTGGATATTGGAAGATTTATTTTTTAAAATGATTTCAGGCATAGTGTTTTAGCCTTTTTTTAATGCATGGACAATCTATTTACTTTTTAATATAAGTAATATTTAGACAGAATCAAAATTCATACATTGTGCAATTTTAAATTAAAAAAAGAGAAAATATAAAAGAATCTGGATATGCATATTTTATGCAAGAAAGGGTTAAGTATCATTATATTTTAGGGCTGTGGAATTCTGGATTGTGATTGGTCAGAAGGTGTTGATTAATTTTCTATAACAGCAGCTCTAACAGTAGTGCAACTGCAAATCACAGGTTCATATTAATGCCCTCGTTCTATATACCTTATACACTCACCCTCCACTTTATTAGGAACACCTGTACAATTGCACATTCATGCAGTTTTCAGCCAATCATGTGGCAGCAGCGCAATGCAAAAAATCACGCAGATACAGGCTAAAGCTTCAGTTAATTTTCACATCAAACATCAGAATGAAGAAAAAGTCTGATCTTAGGGTCATTCTGTGACAGAATATATTGCTCATACTCAAATCGCATGAAATGACAGATGTAAATGAAAGTGACTGGAGTTCTAATATTTCCCCCTCATCTGAGGAGCTTCATCACGTCTACGTGTAAAAGTGTGAGTTATAGAGCAACATTTTACAGCAAACTATTGATATTCTGCCATTATCTCCTAAATGGGCCCTCAACCTGACCTCTCTCTGACCTTTTAGCTTCTGTGAAGGATAGCAAAGCAGTTAAAAAAGAAAAAAAGACACCAGTGAGGATGAACGATATGACAAATGTACCTATCAATTCTCCGAAGTATTTCTGTAAAACAGGATACGTATCACGATATATAAGTTTGCACACAAACGGCAATACAGCAATACAGTAGTGTTGCATTAAAATATGTTAGATATTAGATATCTAATATCTAAGATAATATTGTTTATTATTTATAAGTATTTACATTATTTATTTTTATTAATAAACAAATTTATAATCTTTTTTATATTTTAAAAATAGTTTTATTTGCAAAATTAAAAAAATCACATCAGCTGCTTCCAGTTCCAGTATGTATATATGTGTATATATATATATGTATATGTGTGTGTGTGTGTGTGTGCGTATATATATATATATATATATATATATATATATATATATATATAAATTAAAAAGTGTAATGAGAAAATTTCATGACATCCAGAATATATCAGAAAAGCGTACTGTGACATAATGTGATGTACTGTGTCTCATAAAAGGTCTCTGAGATGTTAGAAGAATGCTGTCCTCTGTCCTGTGTTTATGGTAACTGTTTCTGTGTGTGTGTGTGTGTGTGTGTGTGTGTGTGTGCATAGAGGGGAAAAGATTCTGAAATGCAGTCTGGCATCTCTACGCTGTTCTGCTTAACTAAATGAGATTTACTGGATTCAACACACACACACACACACACACACACACCCTTTCCATCCCACACAATACGAGCTTCTGTCTGCTGTGAGCTCTAAATAAATCACCCTAAGTCAAAAAGCACAGTAGAGCTGCATTCACAGCATTAAGACCTCCCAGTCTGTTCACACACATCTGCATCCATATACACACTGGGTACAGGTATGCACACACACACACACACACATGCACACACACACACATACTAACGCAATGATCTTCCTCCATCTAGTGGATCTTTGCCTCTCTTCTATTTGATTTCCCAGATTCTGTGATGTTTTTACTCCAGGTCATTGTGCTCGCTTTACAAAACTATAGTATACTTTACAGTATACAGCGTTCTAGTTCTGCACCTGCTTAGCACTAAACTGGGACAAATTTATCCTTGAAAGTAAATTATTACTAATTATTACTAAAGTAATTTATTAATGATTTTAATTTTAGTCTGAAGGACACTTGGTACACTAGCTATACACCTGAAAGTAAACTACAGACATGACATACTGACTTGCACTTTTAGGTTTGGGAAAAAAAATCTAAAACTTAAAAATTAAAATTTAAAATTTCAGTTTGCCCACAATCACATGATGAGAGGGTTTTCTTCTATCATTTGTTCACCAGATAGTTTAATGACTCATATCAGGTGAACTTCTAGATAAAAAGCACATTCAAAATGCCCTAGAACCTTTTTGTACCTGTCCATTAATGTTATAAACACCAATATGACATTACACCTAGGGAATATTCAATGTTAGACCTCGTCAATTTCAGGAAAATGCTTAATAATTTTATTGATTCATCCTGATTCATCCTGTACTAGTCTTGTGTTCCTCCAATTAAATGCTCTCTACAAAGTATATGTCCTGCCCCCAGGGGCACCTTGCTCTACAGCTTGTTAGCAGTAAACATGGTTCTTCAGTGTGTTTTTGGCTGTCTTCCATCAGGACTTCTGGTCTTCTGAGATGTTTTTCTGTTCAACACGGTTGTAAAGAGTGGTTATTGGAATGGTTAGCCTTCCAGTCAGCAGGAACCATTCTTCTCTGACCTCTCTGATCAACAACACGTTTCTGTCCGCAGAACTAGATGTTTTTTGTTTTTTACACCATTCTGTGTAAACTTTAGAGACTGTTGTGTGTGACAATCCCAGGAGATCAGCAGTTTCTGAAATAATGCCATGATGTTATGCACTGCATTTCTGTCACATGATTGACTGATTGGATAACTGCATAAGTGTGCAGGTGTTCCTATTAAAGTGAAGTGGTTTTCAAAGCTTTTTCATCACAAAATTCCTCTACATATTAAATGCATACAAATTTTTATATTGCACTTTGATCAACAGATTTTAAAATGCTCTTTATAAATAGTATATTTTGATTAAAGTGTTAAAATCTGACACAGAGATGCTAGAATATCTTCGGAAAGCCACACTGGGCATGATGATCCAGATATAGCACTCACCTATGATCCAGAGGATGAGCAGGTAGTCGATCAACTCCAGCGCCGGGCCCATGGTGTTCTTCTTGTCCTCGTTGTAGACCAGCGAGTAGAGGTTGAGCAGGAGGAGGAAGGTGAGGTAAGAGGCGCTGTGGATGATGAACTTAACGAAGGGTGTGTGGATGATGTGGCCGACGCGTGAGCGCGGTCCGAGCAGGTAGCACACGGAGAGCAGGGGCCACAGCAGAGCCACGCTCAGCACCGTCAGCAGCTTCAGCCCCGTGTGCTTACGCCGGTAACTCGCCATCTCACCAAACCACACCGTGTTCAGGAACTGCTGACAGTTAGACTGCGCCACGAACTGAACCGAAATACACAAAACGACAAAGATACACACACATACATGCTTTTTTCTGAATAGTGTGTCTGAATTTTATTCAGACATAAAATGGCTCATTGCTCTCATAATAAAACTATAACATTTCTTTTTTTAAGATACACAAAAGACCACTGATCCAGGCCAACTCTTGAAATTTGATCCCAATACATTAAACTTTATTTTAAAATACAAAAACAGATCTTGTCTTTGGAGTGTAAATAAAACATGGATTGAATACGTCATAAGATAAAATCACCTTTTTTCATATTTTTCTCTTCTCCTGAATTTAAATATATGCAAATAATATTTTTATAGCTCATTTCCTTTCAGAAAGATTTTTAGTAAAAAAAAATAAAATTAAAGGTGCAGTTTGTAATGTTTTTTTTTTTTAAATAATAAACATAATAAATTATTTAAAAAACACCATGAGAAAAACATGAATGAGTTTGACTAACAGTAGAAATAATAAAAATAGACTTTGAAAGAAACATGAAAAATAAAAAGCATAAAAATAGTGTATAAAATTGCCTTTTTGCCTTAAAGCTGCTATTTAAAATTATATTCTGTAGTTTCCTGTTTGATCGCAAATGTTTCTAGATGTGTAATAATCATATGGTTTCAGAAATGCTCTAAAAATGTAATTTGTAATATTGTCATGCTCATATCAGGCATTTTTCAGGCCCAGAAATAAGCTCCGCCCATAGCTAGAACGGCGCTACTCAGATCTGCCCACTTTCCCTTGAAAGGCAACTCTGGATGTGGGGTCAGTTGGACGCAAGGCGAAGTCAGGTATTGTTTTTATTACAATTGCAATTCCTGTCACTGGCATCAGAGTGCTCTAAAAATTACTAACTGCTCCTTTAAAGATTAGGTTCATGACCATGTGACTGACTGCCCAACTCAAAGTGAACTACCACGATGTATACAATAAAGGTAAGCTAAGACTGGACATAAGCAGTAGTTAGCATAAGCATTGTTAGCCTCATGACTATTTCCTGGTCACCTGTGCCTCCTTACCTCTTTCTGGTTGTATTTAATGGCGAGTTTGAGTCGACTGAGGTTCATGCGCTCCTCCAGTAGTCCTCTCTTATCCACGTGATCCTCGCTGCTCGTGTGGTTCAGGATGACTTCAAGCTCGCGTGAGTTTCGCGCTTGGGCTAACAGGTCTTTGGCAAACATCTTGCACTGCTTGGCTAGTTCTTCATAATCAGTCCTGTGGCCCGAACAAAAGGAAGATAAATGTCCTAAATTCTATGAAATGCTGCTTAGTGCTGCTTTGACTAGTCAAGTCTTGCTGGTTACCTGCTTGTAACTAGCATGCATGTTGGACTGCTGGTTTTTGTTTCAGCAGGGCAGTGAATTGAGAACGGTCTTTTTCTCATTCATGCCATGTGGACACCGGCTGACCGCAGACTCTTTGGCTAAAATGACTATTATAGCTCTTTTAAAATGAAAAACGCTGCTTTTCAGAGCCAAAGAATTTAGCTACCCGCTATCCATCACTGTTAATGGGAACTGGCCTGGAATTGCCTCAATATATCAGTAAGGCTGAAGATGTAACGTCTGATTTCTTCTGCTCTATAATGGGGTAGAGATTCTGCCCTGGTCTCAGCAGTAGACATGTGAAGATAATCAGTTATCTGACGTCATGAATTATGATGGTGAATGTGTTGTAGAGGTAACTGTTATGACGACAGGATCGATCTCTCTCTCTCTGTCTGTTTCTCTCTCTCTCTTTTGTGTTTGACAAAGATTGAACGTTTCTTCTTCTTCTTTTTTTTGTCAAAAAAACACTGCCATAATGTTTTGTCTTATTAACTTCAAGAGACAGAAAAAAGAGAGGCAAGTTAGGAAATGACTTTTTGTCACTTTCCATTTATAGATTCCTAGTTTCTCTCTAAAAACATAACATTTATAGATCCGTAGTTTCCCATGGTGACAAATTTCATGCGCTTGTGTTTGTTCTGGTTTTTGTTTTCGCCCATGGACCTGTCATTGGTTTGTTATCCGATTGTGTTCACCTGTTCTGTGTTAGTTCTTCATTACTTTGTTTATTTACACCCTGCTGTGTCTGAGTATCTTTGCGAAGTCTTATCATGGTTTATGTCAGAAAATCCGAGTCTTAGTTTCTTTTATTTCTGCGCTGCGTTTCCCAAATATCTTGTTTCCTTTTTTTTTTTTTACTCTTGCTTGTTTCCAGATTATGATTATACATATATTATTCCAGTCTATTGTTGCTTAACTGTGTAGTGACCCATGCGATAGATTATGATTATGATTATTGTTCGCATTTGCATCTTACCTCACCATCAACTCTCAGTTTACAATATCTGCTTTAACATAAGTGATACCAGGAAGTGATAACTTGTTTCACGGAAGTCCCACAATGTTAAACGTAATGTTAAACAGATACAAAGTACAATGCATTATTCTTTAATAAATACAAAACTGTTAGTGTTGGCAAATTGCTATGGTATAAGACATACTTCGAGACATGCTGTTACTGGAAAATAATCAACAGCGTTACACTATTCAGTAGTTGACTATTTTGGCATACGCCTGGTCAACCTTGTACTGAGACTCGGGTGCATATGGGACTTGAGGCTTTTCAAGATAAAATCAATAGTCTCGTCATATCTGACTCTCTCTCTCTCTCTCTCTCTCTCTCTGTCTCTCTCTGTACCTGAACTCCACCTCGACCAGGCTGAGCTCCTTGAGGTCAGCGCTGAGCTCGAACGCTCGGAGAATAGGGTCCTCCTCCGTCAGCATGATGAGTGATGGACTCGCCAGGCAGCGATAGATGTCCAGCCGAAACCTGCAGGAGACAAACAGAGAGAGAAATAGAGAAAGAATTTTAGCTGAAACCTCTGCAATGTTTTAACCCTTATATTGAATTATTTCTTTTCATGTGGTTTTGAACTTAAACCTTATTTTATCTTTCTGTTCAGGTCACAACAACCCATTTAAAATGGTATAAAAATACAAGTGGAAAAATACTAAAATGTGAAAAAAAAGAATTTCACTGTGCTGTAAAGTATATGCGAGAAATAAAGGCTTCTTCTTAAAAATATACTGTATTTTATAACTGTACTAGTATAAAATGTAAATGTTGGACTGAAGCACATAAGGATTAATAATGAGAAGAGATGCTCGGTGCCTGGAGTGACGCAGGCTGTCTTTCTTGTTCTTGGCGTTGCAGAGAGTACACTCGCAGCCCACAGCGTGAGGTCTGGGCAGTGAGATATCCTGCTTCAGAAGCATGGTCAGGATCTCGTAGTTGTTCCTGTGAGCAGCCAGGATAACGGGGGCCACGTCCATGGTGGTGGAATATTCCGGGTTCTGGATCCGCTGCATCAGTTTCTGTAGAGCATCAAATGAATTCAGTTCAACTATTTAAATCTCAGGACAACAGCAATCATGCTGAAAGAGAAGAATTGAAAACATGAACGTACAAGCAGAACTCGACACCAAGTTTAATCCTTCTTGTTAACAATTTGTGTGCCTCAAATACGCTTAAAACATATTCAAACAGAAAACAAACCTATTTCAGACTTTTGACTAATCAACTCTAATCCCTAATCTATTCAGTTCATCTTATCTGATGATAATTCCATATAAATCCTACAAACATTCAACCACTCGTTCTTCAGGTATTGTGCTAACGATAATCTCAGATGGACGCATGAACAACCTGAAAACATAATGACATAAAAATAATGAACATCAGAACATTACTATTAAGAGATGTCATGATACCACTTTTTCTTTTCCAATACCGATACTGAAACCTTGAGTATCAGCTGATATCGACCATCGGATCATTTTGTTTACAAATGAAGCACTTCACAGTTTTTTTTGTATACAGATACATGAGTGAACACACCGTTCAGCAATATAGTTGCCACAGGAGGCAAATCAAATGGTTCGAAGCAGCTCAGTCAAACATGCTTGTTTACCAAGTAGCAATGTGCTCGAGTTTTAAAAGCCTGTAAATTGCCAAAAGACACGCACCCAAAAACATCAGGAGGCAGAGTATTCCAAATCTTCACAGCAGTGTGGAGAAAGCATCTATCATGTTATGGGTCCTGGCCCTTGGGATGGACAGAGCATGCTGGGGTGTCAAGACACTCCCTCTAGTGGTTCGACACGAGGTATATGGGGGTGAGAGCAGAGCCTTTGAGTCTAGAAGGCAATGGTCCGAGTACATCTTATAGAGAGCAGACACAGCCGCTACTTGTCGCCTGCGTTGAAGGCTTTGCCTTTATTCGATTTACTTGCTTGTGAAGGACCTGTGATATCAGTTGCTTTCCTTTGGATGTTGTCCAGAGCTACCAGAGATGTTGCCGTGGCACCCATCCAAGAAAGTGATGCATATTCCATGAAGCTGTGACTTGTACACACATACTCTTCCAGGACTATCTAGTTTATTGCTGACCTTTGTAAGGGCACCAAGCCTCTGCCCAGACTTCTTTGTGTTGTTTCAAATGTGCCTATCCCAGCATAGCTTACTGTCAAATGTAAGCCCCAGAATGTCTAGGTGTTTATGAACAGCTAGTTGACATCTTCCAAGGAAGAGACTGTTTTGAGAAGGGGCTTGTTTTCTGGAGACAAATATGGCTTTGCAATTGCTTGGTTCAAATGTTACCTGCCATTTTGTCAGCCCAGTCCTTCATCCTCTCTAACTTGGCATTCAGACTTGTCTGTTCCTGCTGTAGGTCTTTAATCGGTGCAAATGGGGTAAATGCATCAGCATATAGGAATAGCTGGATGAGTCCACACAACTCCACAGGTAAACTATCTTCAAACAAAAATCACTTCCATTGTAAATATAAATAAATATGATGAAGTATAAAGTATAAATATAATAAAATCAATCCTAACAAAAGAAAAAAAACAGTCAAGCCTCTTTACATGTAAATATTTCCAGTTCCAAAATACTCTTCATTTCCAAATCCAATTCAGTTCTTTGCCATTTGTTACAGGATCCGATACCCGATATCCGGCATCTGATACAACATTTTTTTCGCTGGTATCTAATTACTGCTACATCAGCGGTTAAGGTTTTGTATTAATGACCAGAAGGTTGTGAGTTAAATCCCAGAACTATACTGAGCTACTGCTTGACGCTTGATAAACACCAGTAAATACACTTTTTGGATGTCACATGTGTCCTTAGGTGTAGTCTTCTGGTGTATTTGTTGTTTGTATTCTTGAAATTATTGTTATATTTACGCCAGATGAAACAGAGGAAGCAGTATAATGATATGACAACCATAATAATGAACTTGTTGCACAAACACTTGCACATTCTCCTGCCTAGGGAGAAGTGGTAGCTCAGTGGTTAAGATGGTGGCCTTCTGACTAGAAGGTTGAGAGTTCAAATCCCAGCACCACCAAGCTACCACTGCTGGGCCCTTGAGCAAGGCCCTTAACACTCACCTGCTCAGTTGTATAAATGAGATAATTGTAAGTAGCTCTGGATAAGGGCGTCTGCCAAATGCCATAAATGTAAATGAATACTGCTCCTGCCTTTTCCACTACACTTTCACTGGTGGTATTTTACAGTCTTTTACTGCAAGTTGAAAGCTTCTTTTTTTAAAAACATGCATACAAATGTCTAACATATCACTGAACATGAACTATTACACAGTTGCTCAAATGAAAAAGCACTTAGGAATGGCCAATACCATCCAGGCGGATTTCATCAACGGTCTATTAATGGAACTAAAAGCTATTTGCTAATGGTTGAGGAATATCACAAAACCAATGCGCTCTAAAGCCCTCGATTAAAGTCTGCTATAAGCGTAGATGTTTCAGGACATTTTGGAGAGGTATAATGTTATAAGAGAGAAGATTTCTACAATAAAATATTTTAATGTGTTTCAAAGTGGAGTGACAGCAAAAGCGATTTAAAGTGCATATTACACCATTAACATTTTTGAGAAACTTATCCAGACACATTAATACATAATGGTCTAGCAATATAACAGGCAAAAAATATATATTATTATTATAACAATAATATCATTTGTATAAATATATTACATACATATAAGATACTATGTAATATGATACATATAAATATATATATACACACATCTAGATATACATTTAGATAATATTTATGTTTATGAATATGTATACCTACTTATAAATACATGTATTGTTAATGTATGATTGTAATAATAAATGATATTGCGTAATAATAATAATTTAAAACAGAAAATAATCCTCTAACTTTATATCAAAATAATGAACAATAATGTAGCTGCTGAAAAATAAAACATTCAGATTACTTCTTGAATAATATTTTAGTATTTTAAAATGCGAGAGAGAAATAAACATGTCGACTGACTGCAATCGAGGGTTTGGAGGATCGTCTGGGCCGGTGGTTGAGAAGAATATCAACAGCTCCCACCACCTCCGAGTCGATGGCCACCAAAAGAGCATCTGTCGTCTGTAAACACACACAAATTTCACGACTCATAGTCAGCATCATCGGAGCATATAATATACAGATACATTTAAGCAAAAATATATTTTAAACCATTTTAGTGTCTGTATAAATATGTGACTCCAAATTAAGAAACAGCACAAAAATGACTTCAGATAAGTTCAAAATGCTCCACACACTTAAAAACTGTTGCACACCCTAATGTTCTTGGGGTGTTGTAGGTATTACTGTATAACTGTGTATGTAAACAAACATGTCTGATAAAAAAGAAGACCATCTTAGCATTTGGATTAAACTAAATTCAACACGCCTGCTAACTAGCAATTATTACACAATCGTCAAACTGCAATTATTTGAGCTGATACAAAAGCGTACATGATTATTTTCCCAGTTTCTGCTATAGTACATTGCTACTGCCTTGTAACCTATTTGTTTATTTCAGTAAGAGGTTGTGTATATTTAAGTTATTATTTGCACTGTATTCCTTTTTTTCGACAGTCTAAAAGGTGAATATTATTTATTACATGTTTAGTGTTCTTCCTGTGTTCGCGTGGGTTTCCTCTGGGTTCTCCGGTTTCCTCCCACTGTCCATGGACATGCAGGGAGGAGAACTGAATTGCCACTTGGTATGAGTGTGTGTGTGCATCGTACCCTGTGATAGACTAATGTCCCGTCCAGGGCGTGTGTGTATTTATAGATGCACTCATCTCACACTGTTGTGCATTTGCACTTTATGTAGTCTTGTGTACTGTTATGTGTTGCACCATGGTCCTGCAGAAATGACATTTCGTTCCAGTATAGGAATGACAATAAAAAAAACCCACTTGACTTGACTAGATGAATGAATGAATGTATGTTTAGCGTTGATAAATGGCTGTGTACATGCTAGGCTAGTTATGATGTCGTTGTTACACGGTTAGTCAGCGCTGGCTTATTAAAAATACAGATTAAAATTTCGTCTGTTACCATCCACCTTTTCTTTAACCTGACCAATTTTCCATCCCTTTTGTGTCTGACTAAGACCCAGAAATGTAGATTTGGATTTTACAATCCCATCCCTCTGGACTCAGCCCTATTTGAACGAGATTAAATGTACACGGGGTCCTGAGGTAATTGCCTATTTTACAGGTGCTCCTCTGTGATTTTATTACTGTCCGGACCGGCCATGTCTGTCTTTTTCTCCATCCTCCTCTAAGAAAATTACAGACTGAATTACCTCCTAATATTTTAGTCATAATTATAGTTATAATTTCTATACAGATGTTGCTTTGCGTTGGGAAAAAAGATGTTTGACTGCTGCTGCTTGCCGGATTCAGTCTCGTACCGTGGGAGTCAGTCATCTTCCCCAGATAATAAACACTTCCTGAGTTGCGAAACAAAAAATGGATGCTTTTTTTCATACTTTGTGATTATTGTTTTATTGTGTTTTCAAATTGCTGCTGGAACTTTGGTCCACCCCACAGTGAAATAAGAGCCAGCATCTCTTCTCTACACCAGCACCTCTCCGAACGACTTGGACACCATGTTGTGAATGGAGCGTGATCATATGACCACGTGACACAAACATCTGGGTACATAGAAAACACAACCCGCTAGAAACTCACTGCTCCTGTGGTCATCTTATTACGTCTTGACACAAGATTTTTATCACTGAGGGCAAAAATGTGTTACCCACGTCCCCCTTATAAACTAATCCAATCCAAATAGGGCTTTTGTTACACTTGTTAACCTCCATGTAACATCTGTCGCAGGCACTTCACACCAAGTCACCAGAGGACGCCCTCCCTGAGTTTTGAACTGCTTCTTTGGTTGTCAATTCAGTTTCTTGCCTTACAGTTGTGGGCGGAGCAACTGTCATACCATACAGTGATGCACCCAGACAGAATGGTACAGTGGATGGGACGTGAGCACTGTTTAGCCTAAAATAACTAGTTGTTTGCTTTAGTTGTGGCCAACAATGTCATGTTCTTCTCTGTGTTTGATAGCCGTAATGTATGAAAAAGTGAGGAACATGCTAGGAGTGGCATCAACGTAACGTGTACAACAGTAACGGACAACCAAAGGGTTTCAGTGTAGGCGAGCTACAAGATCACAGCCTTTCTGTTCTCTATCAGGATTTTACCGTGAATTAATTTATGACTGTTAATTAGCTGCACATTAGTGTTCCTAAAAGCAATCCCACTGTTTCCATCTGTGCCTGATGGAAGTCCTGCGTTTCAGACTGTTGAGTGCCAAAGTTTGCATACTCTTTGCAGAACACAAACCAGACACTCTGATGTTCCAGGATGACGATGTAACAATGTTTTTTTGAAAAGGCTGCTATTTTGACTGGCCTGCAGAATCAGTGCATCTCAATCCTACAGGATACCTGTGGGATTATTTGAGACAGTATGTGAAACACCTCTAGAGGACTTGCTCCCAATCAGAGGAGAAGTGGAATAAAATCGACAGGAAATGACTCAAGGTACTCCTTACCTGACACGACTGGTTATTAAAGCGAGGAGACACATAACCTAGTATTAAGAAAGAAATGTATTACCTTCCCTCACAGACATTTACAACACCCAGTTAACCCGGAAAGCACTCAGCATAGCGGGGGACCCCACCCACCCCTTACAAGGCCTCTTTAGTCTTCTGCCATCGGGGAGGAGATTTCGCAGCCTCCAGGCCCGAACCACAAGACTGAAGAACAGCTTCAGCCACCAGGCTGTCAGAAAGCTGAACTCTCTCCCCTCTCTGCCCTCTGCCTTAAGAGTCACCGAACTGTAACTGCACACACACACACACACACCCACACCAAATCACACAAATGCACAAGCCACTTTTACTACTGCTGCTCTCTCTGTTGTGTAACTGCACACACACACACACACACCCACACCAAATCACACAAATGCACAAGCCACTTTTACTACTGCTGCTCTCTCTGTTGCACTATAATGTAACCAGGTCCACTTCCACAAATGCTGCTCTCTCTTGTTTTGCACTAAAATGTAAATATCTTCACACTCACATGTGCCGTGCATGTCTATAGTGTACATACTGTATTTTATTTTATTTTATTTTACTTTTTGTATTACTTGTCTTGTTATGTTGGTTTCTCACACCATGGGTCTGGGGGAAACGAAATTTCAATCCTCTGTGTGTCCTGTACATATAGCAGAATTGACAGTAAAGTTGACTTTGACTTTGACTTTGAAATGACATATGCAACTAATTTTTTTGTCTGGGGAGATATAATAGTATATAAAAAACCCAAAAGTTTGTGTGTCTCATTCTGAATGTGATATAAATTTTCTCTAATACCTTATACTTCTCTTTATCCATCAAATAAGACCTGGAGACTGAGAAGATGATGGCAAACCTTCTTTATTTTCCCAGAACAACATGTCACGAAGGGTTTTATTCCGCACAGCAATTTTCAAATATATCATATTTGCCATAGCCATAGCAAAGACCTTAAATATCCCTGTCAGTGCAACTGGTTCGATAATATGCAGGTGGAAATTTCATGGAACCACAACTAATCGTCCCTGGACAGGTGCAATGCAAGACTTTACAACACGCTCTCAGACTAATGATAAGGAAGAGAGAAGCCAGCAGTCACTCGAAAAGAGTTGCAGGATGACCTGAAAGCAGCAGGAACAGCAGTTACATAGAGAACAATAGTCAGCGAACTGCACTGCGATCATCTCAGTTCCTACACCTCATGCAAAACCCCTCTGCTAAAAACGAAGCACAGAGATGCACGTATAAAAGCATTTCGACAAATCAGAACTCTTTTGGAACAATATACTCTGGTCAGATGAACCATAAATAAAACTCTTTGTCAATAGTTCAGCAAATCATGTTTTGGAGAAAGAAGGGTTGCACATGTGATTCCAAGAATACCATCATACCCACAGTGAAGCACGGTGGTGGGAGCATCATGATATGGGGCTGCTTCACTGCAAACAGTACTGGGGCATTACACATCATCGAAGGAAACATGAATGGAGTGATGTACCAGGACATACGTTATTAGAGGAGAATTTAATCTCATCAACCAAGAAACTGAATCTGGGGAGAAGATGGATGTTTCAACATGACAACGATCCCAAACATACAGCCACAATAACTCAAAAAGGACTTGCATGGCCAAGCCAATATCCTGACTCGATTATATGCCGGAGAAAATTTATGAAAACTGCGAGTCTATCAGAGGTCACGTAACCTTGAGGAAATGAAGACTATTTGCCAAGAGGATGGGTCAAAACTGAACCACAATACTGCAAAAAGCTAATGATTTCTTACTTTAGACATCTCGAAGCTGTAACTGCCAACAACAGCTTTGAGGAAAAGCACTACTGCTGGTAATACTTTTTTCCTCAGAGTAACATTTTCCTTTTGTTCCATTCAAAAAGCACTGGAGACGCACGTTTTTACCCTCAACTGTATCTTACTTTAGACCTACGCATTTCACAAAATCAACCACAATTATGCGAAAAAAGATGACTTTACCTGGCAGCCGTGGTCCAGGAGCAGCTGCAGGATGTCCAGGTTCTCGTTCTCGATGGCGATGGTGATGGCGTCCCTCCCCAGCACGTCCACGCAGTTGATGTTCAGCTCGCCATGGCGTTTTTCCTCCAGCAGCTTCTTCACCATGTAGTAATCACCTTCATCACACACACACACACACACATCCCAACGTTTCTCTGATTGAACTATTAATTTCTTACTGACTCATGTAAACAAATGCACCACGTGCATATTGGAAGCAGTCATAAAAATGACATGCAAGAGTCCAGAGCCTGTGTTAGCATAAACACACAGGCATTTAAAGGAGAGATATTCTTCCCTGAGCCAGATTTAGCTTTCCTTTATATGGTAAGGAAGACATCTGACTCTCATCTGCACAATGTAACATCAGGTTAAAAGCACAATCGACATGGCATGCTTGTTTTATTAGCATGGAGATGATGTAGATGAAAAACCTTGGATGTCTAGGTAACAACGTGCAATTTCGCCTTTTTTAAATAGGGCTTTTGATATGATTTGCAGGATCTTTTTTTTGGTTTTTCAGTTAAACCTAACTGATAGTGCAGCTGACATCATGAATATAATTCAGCATGAACAGGAAACATGACTCTTTTG
This sequence comes from Pangasianodon gigas, assembly GCA_022758105.1. NCBI lineage: Eukaryota > Metazoa > Chordata > Actinopteri > Siluriformes > Pangasiidae > Pangasianodon > Pangasianodon gigas. The sequence goes on along the minus strand of CM040454.1, from coordinate 30,050,625 downwards.
GCAAAAATCCAGACACTCGACTGCAACAACAACCTGATTTTGATGCTGTGTTCTTCTGCAAAGCATGGCATTGACACTCTTTATTTCCAACCAGGAATTTTAATTAAAACAAGAATTACCATTCCACTTAGACTCTGAACAATAACGACTACCCCAGGACAGCACCGTAAATAAATCTGCACACTCAACAACACCCATCTCAAGCCATTACAGGCTGGAACATGGTTTTGTAGCCACATCTTCCTGTTTGCAACCATTTACGCCACAAGTGCATTTAAAACCGTTTCAAAACAGGGCAGGACAGCATCAACATGAAGAGGAAGATTATTTTATTGTGCATGATGAAAATGTCTTCATGTCTATTTTTTACACACCCCCATTCCTGTTTTAAATTATTGATAAGTGCACTGTCATGACAAAACCAATTACATAAGATGGACACATAAGGACAACACTGACCAATGAGACACTGATGCTATACTGGATAAGAGAACATGTGTGTGTGTGTGTGTGTGTGTGTGTGTGTGTTTAAATCTTGGTGGGGATTTAGTGTAATTTTTAAAATCATTATGGGGACCTGCTAAATGTTAGAAGGTTAGAAGATAGGAATATCTGACAGTTTGGAGCTTGTGAGAGAAGGTCTTGACAAGGATAGTAAGACAAACGTGTGTGCATGTGTGTGTGTGTGTGTGTGTGTGTGTTTATATCTTCATGGGGTATTAGTGTAGTTTTTTTTTTTTTTTTAAATCTGGGGAAAAAAGTAGTTATCCTTATAAGGACCAGCCAAATGTCCCTGCAAGGATATTAATATGACAGTTTGGAGCTTGTGGTAATGTTTAGCTGGTCCCCAGAAGGAAAACTGCTTTTTTAAGAACAATATTAATAAATTTTGTAAACAAATCTAAAAGAGCCAAAATGTTGTTTTTTGCTTACTGAGATTAAGAGTAGGGTTAGAGTTAGGTAATTAGTTGCATTAATAGTTAAATGAAAGGTCCTCACAAGGAGACTAAGACAAGTGTGTGTGTGTGTGTGTGTGTGTGTTTATATCTCTGTGGGGTTTTAGTTCAGTTTTTAAAACAAAAGTAGTTATCCTTACAGGGAGCAGCCACATGTCCCCACAGGGATAGGAATATATATATATATATATATATATATATATATATATTTATCCAACCTTATTGTCATTGTGCACAGTACAAGTACAGAGGCAACAAAATGAAGTTTTTTGCATATCCCAGCTTGCTAGAAAGCTGGGGTCAGAGCACAGGGTCAGCCATGACATGGTTCCCCTAGAGCCAATGTGGTGAAGGGCCTTGCCCAAGGGCCCAACAGCAGCAGCTTGACAGTGCTAGGGCTTGAACCCTTAACCTTCTTATCGGTAAGTTAGTACCTTAACCATTCAGCCACCACTGCCTGCCAATAGCTGGCAGTATTGAGGTTGTGAGGATGTTTAACTGGTCCCCTCGCACAAAAAGGGGCCAGCTAAACGTCCCCACAAAGATAGGAATATCTGACAGCTTAGAGGCTGTGAGGACATTTAGCTGGTCGCTACCTGGACAACTGTTTTTAACAATAAACAAACAAACAAACAAACAAATAAATAAAGAAAGACTGAAATGAAATAAAATAACCTTGCAAGATTTATATATATGTATGTATATATATATATATAAGCTAAAAGAGACTAAATGTTTCCTTTTGGTTCTTGAGGTTAAGGTTAGGATTAGATTAAAGTAATTAGCTTCATTAATAAGAGTTAGTGGAAGGTCCTCATAAAGATAGTAAGACAAACGTGTGTGTGTGTGTGTATGTGTGTGAGACAGAGAGAGACACTCACCCTTCTCGCAGGCTAACAAGAAGAGCTTCTCGTCCAGCGTGGTCTCCTCCTGAACCTCCCGGACGTCCTTGAGCGCCAGGTGGGCGCGTGGAGAGGCGGTGTGCGGGCCCCGGTACAGCGCAGCCATCAGCACGGGGAGCGGGTACGACAGCACGCCGAGGCCGAGGCGCATCCCACCGGGCGGCCGCGCGCCTGAAGCCCCCGTCGTGAGCCCTGGGACAGGAAGAGTTCAAAAAAAAATAAAAAAATACAACCAACCAAACAAACCACGAGCTCTCCGATGAGCTGAAAATGAATACGCAATAATCTCGAGCTCTACTTTTAGTCAGTGCGCAAATCAGACATCCGGCTGGAAAACTGATCAGAATGTTTACGCAAACCTCATATTATTATTATTATTATTATTATTATTATTATTATTACTGTTATTGTTATTATTATTCCACCCAAACAAAACACGTAGAGGATTTCCGCCGCACTGATGCTCAGGGTTTCTGGTGCTGATGGTACTGACGCTCACAACTGCGCATGCGCAGACAGACTACCTGCGCGCACCGAGCACATACAGGGCTGCCAGATTGCACAGCTTGTGCACTGGTTTCATTAGAAATGCACAATCTGGCAACCCTGCATGCAACAAGAACAGAGATATTACATAATCTCGTAGTGTGGGCTCGCTCCATCTTAGAATGTTTTTATGCATTTATGCATTATTTCAGGAGAAAAGGTCAATCTGCATCAATGCATCAATGCATCAATGAATTTCATTTATGCATTGATGCAATTGACCTTTTTTCCTGCAATAAAAAACCCTAAAATCTAAAATGAAAACAGCACTGTAAAAAAAAAAAAAAAAAAAAAAAAAAAAAAAAAAAAAAAAAAAAAAAAAAAAAAAAAAAAAAAAAAAAAAAAAAAAAAAAAAAAAAAAAAAAAAAAAAAAAAAAAAAAAAAAAAAAAAAAAAAATCCACTAAAATAATCCACTAGCTAATATTCAGTATATATTAATAAGATGTAAATGTAGATGTAACAATTAATATGTAGTTGGCTTTATATCACTAAATTACAGTGACGTCATGATAATATTAGTATACAGATTACAACTGAGGCTTAATATGATCTCTATTCTCTAGCACATGTGCTGGATCTCCTGAAAGCCTAATTACTAGCTGTTGATTTGAAGCAAGCCACAGAACAAACTGAAACTGAGCACCAGTTCTTTACACTGTCTTACAGGCAGAACTGTATTAACTATTATAAGTATATATACATGTATATATACAGAAAGTATAAATCAACTTTCCCTTTGAGAATAACTTTATAGTCTTTTCTCCATTCAAACACACCTGAGACTTATCAAGAGCCCATAAAGCTTGATCAGTATGTGATGAGTTAATGAAAGTTCCTGCCTCATGTGGTCCATCTCCTCCAGGTTGCATGTTCCAACCTGCAGTGTGTTCAGTTTCTGTCCCCGAGCTGTAGTGCTGCTCAGTAACAGACTCGAAAAACCTCATTAACACAAACTAACACAGTGCTGGAATACTGCATTGTATCCTCACAGCTCGTGCAAATTCTCTCAGATTGTATGATACAGCACTCTTAATTTTGCACATATACTGTACACTATATGGCCAAAATTATGTGCACACCTGACCATCACACCCATATGTGCTTGTTGAACATCGCATTCCAGATTTCAAGTCAAGTCAAGTCAAGTGGCTTTATTGTCATTTCAACCATATACAGCTGGTACAGTACACAGTGAAATGAAACAACCTTCCTCCAGGACCATGGTGCAACATAAAACAACACAGAACTACAAGAGACTACTCATTACTACATAAAGTGCACGTGCAAACGTGTGCAAACAGCACAAGACTTATTCCCTCTTTCCTGTTATAATAAGCTCCACTCTACTGGGAAGGCTTTCCACTAGATTTTGGAGCTTGGCTGTGGGGATTTGTGATCATTCATCTACAAGAGCATTAGTGAGATCAGGCACTGATGTTGGGTGAGGAGGTCTGGGGTGCAGTTGATGTTCCAGAGGTTCATCCCAAAGGTGTTCAGTGTGGCTGAGGTCAGGGCTCTGTGCAGGACACTCGAGTTCTTCCACTCCAACCTTAACACACCATGTCTTCATGGAGCTCGCTTTGTGCACAGGGGCATTGTCATGCTGGAACAGGTTTGGGCCTCTTAGTTCCAATGAAGGGAAATTGTAATGGTACAGGATACAAACACACCCGATACAATTGTGTGCTTCCAACTTTGTGGCACCAATTTGGGGAAGAACCACATATGAGTGTGATGGTCAGGTGTCCACAAACTTATGGCCATGTAGAGTAATTGCATTTGCACGTACTGACATGTGCAAGGAGAGCTTTATTCTCCTGGGACTTTCAGGCACAACAGTGTCTAGAGTTTACATGGTATGGTGTGAAAAACAAAAAACATTCAATGAGCAGCATTGCAGGTGGAAGCGCATTGTTGATGAGAGGTCAGAGGAGAATGGGCAGACTGGTTCTTGCTGACATTAAGGGTACAGTAACTTGAACCACTCTTTACAACCGTGGTGAGCAGAAAAGCATCTCAGAACATGCAACATGTGGAGCTGAGGTGGCTGAGCTACAACAGCAGAAGACCCCATCGGGTTCCACTCCTGTCAGTCGAGAACAGGAATCTGAGGCTACAATGGGCATGGGATCACTGAAACTAGAGAGATGAAGATTGGAAAAAGACCATGTGACGTTCTTCCAATCTTTAGTGGTGGAGTTTTGGTGAGCTTTTTGTTTTTCATCCCATTCTGTGTAAACTCTGGACATCCCAGGAAAGCCGCAGTTTCTGCAATACTCAGACTGGCACCAACAACCGTACCAAGGTCAAAGTCGCTTAGATCACATTTTTTTCCCTCATCCAGATGTTTGATGTGATCATTAACTGAATTTCTTGACCTGTATCTGCATGATTTTATGCATTTTTGATTTTGAGCTGATGATTTTATGCACGTGGTTGACCAATTGCCAAATTCCTTGTAAGTGAAGTCTTACATGGCCAATAAAATTCATTCTGATTCTGATTCAGATGAATTATTTCGATAATGCTGTACATACTTGGACGATGTTACAAAGCGGCTTTACACAAATTCAAGCACAGATTCCACATCAGCCAGTGGAGGCTGACTTTAATGAAAAAAAAAATCCTTTAGAGGGCCTGCAGAAGAATCACTGAGAGCAGCCAAGATTCAAATGAGAACAAATCCTGCTCTGGCATGCAGTGAAGTTATAATTCTCGATTAAATCTGTTCAGGATTAAAGAGCAGCACTCAGGCCATACAGAGGAAAGATCCAGCTATATTTCTAGTGGAACCGGTGTTTGGAAGTATATGGGATAAGAAATGGGAAAATGGCAGGTATAATTTCAATGTAAGCAGAAAGGTGTGGATTTGACACATTTGGTGGTACATTAGGGTCATGAGGGATGTGACACTAACCTTTGATTAAAATCTCTATTATGGGAGGTCATGTCAGGTTTTTGCAGACTGGTAATCACTGAGGTTTGGGTAATTTTAGAAAGTAGGGGTGAGAGATGTGGTAGAAATATTATATCCTGATATGAATGACTTTTTTACAATTGAGTTTTTTTTGTAATAATAATAATAATAATAATAATAATAATAATAATAATAATAATAATTTAACTGTTTTTAAATGATCAAAAAGTTATGACAATAGTGATATCAGGTTCTAAAAGGTTAACTCTGCTCTACACAGAACACACACACTTTTATTTTGCACTCATATTGTCTTGTATTCTACAGTCAGGTCCATAAATATTGGGACAGTGACACAGTTTTGGTAATTTTGCCTCTGTACACCACCACAGTGGATTTGAAATGAAGCAGTCAAGATGTGACTGAAGCGTAGACTTTCAGCTTTAATTCAAGGGGTTTAACAAAAATATTGCATTAACCGTTTAGGAATTACAGCCATTTTTTACAGAGTTCCTCC
>CM040454.1:30028138-30042124 GCA_022758105.1 Pangasianodon gigas | reverse complement strand
GCTTCATTTCAAATCCATTGTGGTGGTGTACAGAGGCAGAATTACCAAAACTGTGTTACTGTCCCAATATTTATGGACCTGACTGTATAAAAGCCCATTTACATTTTCTACATTTTTGGAAGCAGCAGCAAAATGTTGAAATTTTGACTTATGATCTGAAAAGGCAGACTTATCTAAGATCTTGACTTATCATCTCAAAACTTAGGAAAATCAAAAAATTCAACATAAATAATATTTTTGAGATAATAGTTGAGATCATTTTAAGTCAAAATTTTAAGATAAGTTATAATTTTATATATTGATCTTTTTTATTTTGAGATAATATATATTTTTATGTATTATCTCAAAAGTTACACTGATCCAAAGCATCTTTTATTATCTAAAAAGCTTTTGACTTATTATCTCACTATTTTTATATATTATCTCAAAAATTAGACTGATCTCAAGATCTTTTATTATCCCAACATTCTGACTTATTATCTCACAAATATGATATATTATTTCAAAATCTTAACTCTTTATCTCAAAATAATGGCTTTTCCCTCTGTAATTGTAATATTAACATTTTGACTTTTTTCATACAGTTATTATTGCAAGATTAGTTTATATTTCTGACGTGGCACCAAAATAAAGCAATGAGCCACAGGAGGGCGTGTGTTACAGTGATTTTATCATGGGTAAGGGCATTGTTAGGCACAAAAATATTAAGTTTTATCATATTTAATATTAAGTTTTCAAATATTGAATATTTAATAATGATTTATATTGTAATTTTAGATTTTTCTTCCAAATATTTTTTTAAAAGAATTGTTTATAATGGGTTAGTAGGAGCTAGTCCCTGACTCCTGATCCTTTCTTGAAACATGTTATATTCATTATTTACGTTGCCTTATCATCATATGTCAAAAATGTTTAGATAATAAGTCAGAAGTTTGTGACAATAAGTCTACATTTTGAAATTACAGTATATGTCAAAGGTTTGTGATAATAAGTCAGAATTTTGTTCAATTTTGTTCAAGTTTGATATATTGCTCCTGACAATAATAATAATAATAATAATAATAATAATAATAATAATAATAATAATAATAATAATAATAATAAGTTATGTCTACAGTTTATCCCCTTGTACATATAAATTAGTGAGGATTTTGGAATCGTACTGAGTATCAGGATCTCGTGAGTGTGTAAAATGTCTGTATTGGCACCAGTAGATGGCAGTCCATAACAGCACCTGACTTATTCAGCTCTACAAATAAAACGAGCTTTTAACAGCTATGTTTAATTAGACTGGTTTACACTTAATCCTAAATTACTTTTTAAAAACAAAGCATGGTCATGAGTGCATATAGTTGTTTTTATTTCATTTTTTATTTTACAGCCTTTTCCTGTTTCCTACAAAGGTTAAAAGAGTATTTACTGTTGTTAAGCTAAATAACTTGCTCTCTTAATCATTAACTTTACAAATACATATGATTATCAGCTGCTGCTATAAAGTCCATTATAGAATAACAAAAATAAAGTAATCAACCTAAAACAGAAGTATAGACTACTCATGGAAATGAGAATATTCACAGACTGGATTGGATCCCTTCCCAAGAGTTTAACAACAATATTTCACCTTCAACATGTAGAGAAAGTGAGAAGATAAAAAAAAATGTAGATGTTCAGGTAAGTAAATATAACACCCAATCAACACCCTATGACACCGTACATAAAAATAGCTTTCTTGACATTAGGGACTGTCTCGACAGACATGCAAAACTATAAATCTCTATAAGAAATAATCAAATAATCAACATCTGAGAACACATATCTTAAAAAATATATGCTTTTATGTGTTTGGAAATTGGTTTAACTCATTATACAGGTCACTGTGTCTCAATTTATTCCGCTCATTTTAGTAATTTTTGCTCTAACACACTTGACATAAATCACCACCTAATTAATAAACCTTTTATGAGTTGATTCAGGTGTGCTGGAGAAAAAATAAACATTAATACATTCAGTGCACAGAATCCCCCAAGTGACAGGCTATAATTAATCACGGGTATCCAATTGTGCAGCTTTAGATGGTTCTTATTGATTTTTTTTTTTTCATTTTCAGGGTTGTGCAAGTAAATGAAGGAGTAGTATAGTTGGATATACAGTAAATCACAGCATGATGGAAATAATAATAATAATAATAATAATAATAATAATGATGATGATGATGATGATGATGATAATGTAAGGTAGTTTCTCACTGCTTTTTAGATTTCTAGTTTCGTTGTAAAATTGTAAAATGTGCTCCTTCAGTCTGAGCAATTGTTAACTGCAGTGTATATAAAGTCATTTCAGCATGAAAGCTTTTACTGTATTATGTATTGCGTGGCAGTAATATACAGGGTTCGGACCTGAGCTCGGATTTCTGTCTGTAAGGAGTTTCACATGTTCTCTCAGTGTATGCTTTTCCTCAGGGTTTCCTCAGGGTTCTCTGGTTTCCTCCCCCATCCCAAAGCCATTCAGGTAGATGGACTGGGTATGGTGAATTCCCCGAGTATGTGCATGATGCCCTGGGTGCCATCCACGGTGTGTTTCCGGCTCACTCCCAGTGTTCCCGGGATAGACTCCGGATTCAACAGGATAAAGAGATTAATGAAGATGAAGGAATCAGTAAATAAGTAAATAATTGCATTTCAGGGATAGGCTCCGGATCCACCGTCACCCTGACCAGGATAAACTGAATGACTGTATCATGTATGACTCGAAAGAAAACAAACAAACAAACAAATAAACAAATAAATAGAAGATATTTTGATATCACTTTAAGTTAAAAATTGACAAATAAGAAATATTGAACCTATTGCCTCCTAATTTTAGTCAAATTAAGCCCTTAGAACATAAACAAATATTTTGAACAGTTTTATATTTATATTCAAAGTCAGATATTCCTGATATCAATATGATAAAATATAATAAATATAATTTTAAATTATAATTATAAAATTAAGGAGAAAATTAATTAATTAATACATTCCTAAACATATGAACAATTACAAATCATTCTAGAAGGACAATAATCACAAACAGTCATAAATAATCATATTTATTTGTATTTCCTTATATATATATACATATGTATATAATGTATGTCTATATAATACTGCTAGCGGTTGGAGAAGAATAAAGAGGTTGACTGACACCTGGACCGACCAATAGCGTCCTGAGAGGAAAAAAAACGACTCGACGGTGTCGACCAATAGGACGCGAGGTGGGCGGGGCCTTTCTGCGGCTCTCGGACTGAATCAGTTCTGCACGACAGTTTGAAAACACAACAGCACATCGGTGAGAAGGACAACGACCAGGGATAAGATATCAGCCCTTGTCGATCAGAAGAGAGAGAAAATGCCGGTGGATGTTTTCTCCGTGGCATATCCGGGCTGAACGAAGCCCCGGGATGGAGCTCTGCGCCGTTATTATTCCTCTATTGTCCGGTTATTATCCTTTGTCATAGCCGCGGGCTGTTATTCAGCGTTATAACCGAGTTCACGACCGGAAACACTCACATGCACTGAGAGACAACATGCGTGGGTTCTTTCCTCTCATGCAGCATCAGGATGGAAAATGTTCACAGTTCTTTTCCACGGGATGATGGAGAGCCTAATTGCGCAGTGCAGTACACTGTACATCTGCACTGTTTTTGGACGGCCAGTGTGATCATGATCATGATCATGAGTCCTGCATGACTGCTCCTGCTGCCTAAATGCTTTAAATCTGCTTTGCATCGCTACACAGTTCCATCCGTAAGCCTGCGATTCATCTTCTTCTTCTTCATCGGCACTGACGTGAAGTGGACAGAGTGGTGTGAAGCCGCTCTTCTCTCCAGACACTATACAGATGAGAGGAAAACAGTATCAGCAGATCAAGCCTGCAGGACCTCGAGAGACCGACACTGACTATGGAAGGAAACTCCGAACCTACCAGAACCCTGTGAAAATAATCGACCAGCCCGGCATCGTGATGAAGGTGCTGAGGAGGAAGCGGATTATTTTATTCGTGGCCTATTTCCTCCTGCTGGTTCTGACCATGCTGAATTTGGCCAACTACAGATGGAGCAAAGAGCCGCAGCAGTGCAGCCACCAGGTGAGGAGCACCACGTACCAGGGGCGCTCCGACATCCGGTTCCTTTACAGACCTGCTCTGGTTAAGAAAAGGCAGCTCGTTTACGTCTTGACCACATGGCGCTCGGGGTCTAGCTTTTTCGGCGAGTTGTTCAACCAGAACCCTGATGTGTTCTTCCTGTACGAGCCCATGTGGCACATCTGGCAGAAGCTGTACCCAGGTGACGCCGTGTCTCTGCAGGGCGCGGCGAGGGACATGCTGAGCTCGCTGTATCGCTGCGATCTCTCCGTGTTCCAGCTGTACAACAGCCCCGGGGGCAAAAACATTACCTCGCTCGGCCTGTTTGGCGCCACGCTCAACAAAGTGATCTGCTCATACCCGCTGTGTTCCGCTTACAGGAAGGATGTGGTGGGCATGGTGGACGACAAGGTGTGTAAGAAATGTCCGCCCCAGAGCCTCCGTCTCCTGGAGGACGAGTGTCTGAAATACAACACTATTGTTATTAAAGGGGTGCGCATTCTGGACGTCAATGTTTTGGCTCCTCTGATGGAAGACCCCTCGCTGGAGCTAAAGGTCATTCACCTGGTGAGGGACCCCAGGGCTGTGGCCAACTCCAGGATCAAATCCAGACACGGACTGATCCGAGAGAACCTGCAGGTGGTCAGGAGCCGGGATCCCAAACTCCGCCGGCTACCGCTTGCAGACGCAGCTCATAAAACGAACAAAAAGGACGGAGCCGACTACCACTCCATAGGAGCCATGGAGGTGATATGTGATAGGACCCACAGGACCTTGAGGACGGCATTGAATCCTCCCAGTTGGCTGAAGGGGAAGTACCTGGCTGTGCGCTACGAGGACCTGGTAGAAAATCCGGTCAAGGTCCTGCGTCAAGTTTACCGCTTCGCTAACCTCAGCGCCAATCATGACGTGGAGTCTTTTGCCCTCAACATGACTAACGGAACAAACTCGTCCTCCAAGCCGTTCATTGTGTCGTCCAGGAACGCCACGCTGGCGGCGAGCGCTTGGAGGACTCTCCTCAGCATTCAGCAAATCAAACAAGTGGAGGATTACTGCCACCAGTCCATGGCCGTGCTGGGCTACGAACGCGTAAGAACAGCCGCCGAGGCTAAAGACTTGAGCAAATCCTTACTGACTGCATCCAGACTGTGATGCTAACCTCTCACCAAAGACCTACGAAATGAAAAATGCTCATTTGAATGATTTTTCTGTTGTAGCTCGGTAACTGTGGAGCTTTATTTTGTTTCAGTGTTTCATTGAGGGATTTGATATGCCTCATAGGAATGTACTGTTTTGTTATGTTTTTTTTAAATTGATTTTTTTATTTGTGAAAACTTAAAGCTGCCATGGCTTTTCTAAGTGGATTGATTATGTATGTGAATGACAAACTGCACCATGACTTGAATATGAGATGAGCCTTGATGTTATGTGAATCACGTGTCTTGCGTCGACAATGCTTTAGGGTTGTTTTTTTTTTTTTTTTTGAATGTTTTTGAGACTCATCAGATTATTTTGAGTTTGTTTGCTCACTTTCAATGGAAAAAAAAAATCAACAACGTAAACGTGAAAACCAGTCAAAGCTCTCGTTCTTAAAGCAGGTGATGCTGTTTAGTTAGTGCAGGATGCTCTCAGAGACAATCATTAAAGTGCTCTGTAATGCTTTTTTTTTCCTGTTTATGCTACTTTGGCCTGCATGTCCGTTTACAGAACTGGGTGCTCCATTTTCTTGCCTATTCCAAACATCCTGTTGTCTTATACTGCTTTATTAGTGCTTCATGGAAGTCTTTCTATGGGAGTTGATGTTCACAATTAGAACAACAAACCTTATAACTCACTTCTGCAGTGATTGTAGGTTATGATTACGACTAGTCAGTATTTTCAATAGCCTAAACTGTTTAGTTTTAGAGTAGATATTAACTAACAGATTGACAAACTCCATTCTCTTTCCCACTCTCTCTTATTTTCTCTCTATTCTCCTATTGCAGCCCCATACAATTATAGTATTTTAACCAATTTCATCAGAGCTCATGTGATTCTAAGTAGTGGTTTGGCCTTGAACACAGCCTCTCTCTTTCTTTTTGTTCTTTAGTTTAACAGTTTTGTGGAACATGTGAAGAATGTGACTGTGTGCCTTCTGAGATATCAGAAATAAATAGCTAGGCTTGTTTTAGAGCACTAAAGAATGTGTCGAATGCATGGCCTCCTCAGAAACAACAAGCTTATTTATATTCAGTGTAGATATAGGCTAAACGCCCTTATGAGCCTGGAGATCTCTCGGTCTGTGCATTAGTGAAAAGTTCTGCTTTCAGAAAAAAAACAAAAGACGCACGGACAAATGCAGGCTGACTCTGACCGTGCAGTCATGCCCTGGACATAAATTCCCAACATCATTCCTGCATAATGTTTGTGTGTGAAATATTGGCATATCTAATAAACAATGATATACAACTAACCAGAATTAAATCATGAAGACAGACTAGAGAACTATGGAGTATTTGTCCCTAGATAAGTTTCACTTACAAGGAATTTGACTTGGCAGTTGTTCAGAACTAGGAAAAAAAAAATAGAGAATACGTAAGGAATACTTGGGAGTATGCTGTTACACTAATCTAATAATCAAGGGAGTTTTAAATGAATGCGTCAAAGCTGACTCATGAAGTGTTTTATTCTTTTTATATTACAACAATCTGCCAAATGATTACACCTGTACCTAGTTAAAAGACAACACGTACATTTTCAATGTATTTTACAAAAATTACAAAATCTGTTTATTATTCTTAGATTAGTTAATGTGAGTGAGCTGTTACTATAGAAACCATAACATATTAGAACGAGCACAACCTGTGATTTGAATTACAGCTGTAGAAAATAAATCAACACCTTCTGACCAGTCGGAAACGAGAATACAACAGTGCTGTGGTACATGAAAAAAATAATCAGTAGCAGAAAAAAATGGTTAAAGATTCTCTCTCCTGGAGTATAAACACATTGAACATTGTTTTCACACTGTGGTTTCAATCATATTTATGAAAAATGATATTCCTTCCATTTTCACAAATGCAGGAATGCAGGCTGGCACTCACCTACAATCTAAGCTTGCGTGACCTTTGAGTGGTTTGTGTGGAAAATATCGCTAAACAAAGCCCTCATGCACATCACATTAAAATGAATCAAACATGAATGACTCAATACACCAGAAAGTTTCATTCAAATTTCTTTCCTCCTGTTGGTGGCACTGCTTAGATCCCGCATGCCACAGGAGCATAACTGGGAAATTAGAGTGTGGGGTCTGATACAGAAGTGGGCGGGGCGTTCCTGTTTTGCATAATAATAAATAATAATATAAGATGAATTTTTGAATGAGTGAATGATTTTTGTGTGTGTGTGTGTGTGTGTGTGTGTAGAAGCACCATATTAAGCAAATCTATATTTGTTAAAAAGTTTTGTGTGACTAAGTTTCAGTTTTGTGGGTCACATAAGAGGATAAAGAAGGACACACACCTTTTGTGCATAAGTCTGTAAACATGTTAAGTCATATAATTTCTCCAGAGAGTCATTTATTGAGTAAAAATGGAAAGTCATTACTGCAAAGTGATCGTCACTACCATATGTTGTTTTCCATGAGGAATCTGGAAAACATGCACTTGCTGTGAGACGGAGTTGTCTTTGGCTGGCCTTACTGCAGAGGTGCACAGCTGTCGGAAATGTGCCTGGTGCTGCTGTGATTAAATTGGAAGGTTAATGCTGGGGGGACAAAAAAAAAAAAAACACTAAATAACTAAATAACACAAGACTAATTTAAAATGATTAGGAATTCTTTTATTAAATTTCATCAAACATGAACGGTTATGTTTAAGGTAATGCTACTGAAATTGATTGTTTTTGTATTAATTAGTGATTTCTTGGATCAGATTTCTTCACTACATTGAAAGCCAATGATTTCCTATCTATACCAGCTTGCAGTGTCAATAAGAGTCTGAAATTTAATATTGATCAGTTGTTGGTGAAGGTGGCCAGTTGCTCGGGCAAGGACGAGTGGATGAGGGTGATGAAAATATTGCAGAAAGATATTAAAGATGTTGAGCAGCACCGTATCTCGGCTGCGATCGATACACCTTTGTAGGTGAGGTGTAAGCTCCCATCAAGCTCAGTAAAGCTTTTGGATTTTATTTTGGAGTTGTGGTTTTTTTGCTGCATGAAGGACAAAAAGTGTGCACCTGGAGCACATTCCCTCAGACAGCAGCTGCAGGAAGCAGCAGGGATTGCTTCAGGAAAAACACAAGCGTCCACATTCTCTCTGAAGTGAAGAGTGTAAAAGGTGTGCAGGTGACGTTTCCAGCAGGAGTCAGAAGGACGGCATGCTGTAATCACCAGGCGCCTCGGGGAGTTCTTGGTACTTTGAAGCGTCTTGAAGCATGACGCTGCTGTAAAGCACCTCAGCCATTGAGCTTTAAGGGTTATGAGGAGAAGACAAGTCATAAAGCAGATTTAAATCACTATGAGTTTGTTCCATGCTTTAGGGAAAGAAAGAGACGATCCAGATTGCAGTTCCATCAGGTTTCTGGTTTTGGCGCGCTGTAGTTTGCTGGATGTCTTTCTCTGTCAAAAGTCATAAAAGGATATGAGCCATTATAAGTTTCTTTCATACTTCAGGGTTACAGGATCCGTTACTACACTGTGAATGCATGGAAATACACTCAGTTCCCAGTTTAGAAGGTAAAACGTTATAGATATACAGTTGCTGACTATAAACCACGGGCATGGGAATTTTAGCATGTGAAAATAAATGAATCTTAAAAAAATCTCAGATGCAGCAGTAAAAAATAAAAACACAAAAAATTAAACAAACTAGATTAAAACAGTGAGTTAAAATGGGCTAAAACAGTGGTGTAGGGTTCCAGTGAATATATTTTTAATCGAGATTGATCTAGTAAAATTCCCTTTCACATGTAAAAAAAAAAAACAATTCTTGTTTAAAAATCACATGGAAATGAATGTGTAAAAAAACAATAATAAAATGAATGAAAATAAATGAATCATAAAAAATCATGTGAAAATAATTGTGGAAAAAAAAGTAGAAATGCAAAAAATTAAACAAAAGAAGTTAAAACAATGGGTAAAATATGGGAAATGTTGCACTGTATATACAGTATATTATTTATTGTGAAAACTTCCTTAAGGAAAAATCACATGCATTTCACATGATCATGTTTTTCACATACGATTATGTCAGTAATACAATCGGGTCCATAAGTACTTAGACAGTGACACAGTTTTGGTCATTTTGCCTCTGTACACCAACACAATGGATTTGAAATGAAGCAATCAAGATGTGATTGAAGTGTAGACTTTCAGCTTTAATTCAAGGGGTTTAACAAAAATATTGCATTAACCTCCATTTTCACAGGCTCAAAAGTAATTGGACAAACTAACAATCATAAATATTAGGATTATTTTTAATACTTGTACGCAAATCCTTTGCAGTCAATGACTGCCTGGAGTCTGGAACCCCTGGACATCACCAAATGCTGAGTTTCCTCCCTTGAGATGCTTTGCCAGGCCTTTACTGCAGCCGTTTTCAGTTGCTGCGTGTTTGTGGGTCATTCTGCTTTCAGTTTTGACTTCAGTAAGTGAAAAGCAGCTCAGTTGGGTTGAGGTCAGGTGACTCACTCAGCCATCAATAAACACCAGTGACTCAGTTCCACTAGCAGCCATACAGTACATCCCCATGCCATAACACTTCCTCCACATATTTGACAGATGATGTGGAATGCTTTGGACCATGAGCGCTTCCTTCCTTTCCTTCTCCATACTCTTCTCTTCCTATCATTCTGCTACATGTTAATCTTGCATCAGAACTGGGCAGGGTTTTTTTTTTTTTTTTTTTTTTTAGCAAAATCTATTTTGGTCTTTCTGTTCTTGAGTGTTGCCAGTGGTTTGCGTCTTGAGGTAAACCATCTGTATTTACATTCATGAAGGCATCTCTTGATTGTGGCCTTTGACAATGATACTCCTACCTCCTCGAGAGGGGTTTTTCAAAAATTCATCAGATTTCAGGTGAGAGTTAGAATTTATTTATTTATTTATTAATAGCAGAGTTGTGGCACTAGAATGATTGTTGTTTCACTAGCCAAGGACCAAGGCGTCATGTTTATACACATAATCTGGTTCCAGTTCCTGTATTAGTTTCAGATTCCTCCATTTCTAAAACTTTCAATTCTGTATCAGTAAAAGTGTTGATTAAATAAACACACACTATAATACAGCCATGTGTACATCATGCTGATGATATAGTGCTGTTATCCTAGAACCCTACAACTTCAGACAGGGTTTCTCTTGGGTTCTACCAAGTAGAACTCTTTGGGAATAAAAGATGAAACCTAGAATGCTTAGATATTCTTCGGTTCCCACTATGAGCAACCCTACTACAGAGTGTAGAACCCATTAAGGAAGCTATGAACTGTTAAATATCTAAAGAGCCCCTGAAGAACCATTGCATTTTTTTCTATGAGTGTACACTCTTACACCCTGAGGAAACCATTATAAAGGTTCTATGTAGAACCCTAAAACTGAATGTTTCCCTTTCAGATAGAGTTCAAAGTAGAGTAGAGTAAGTAGTTTTAGGAAGTTAAAAATGTCTAGTTGCCCAAAGATGGTAAAGATGGACCCCTTGGAAGAAGTAAGATACTATAACTATCAAAGAACCCTTAAAGAACCCTTAAATTGGAAAGTTTAATTTTTTATAAGAGCATACACACAAAAAAAGTTAAATCAAAACACTTAAGGATTTTTCAATTGCCATTAGGAGGAAACCCTTATATAGGTTCTGCAATGTACAACTTAGTGTTTACCTGTCAGGACAGGTCCCAAATACAACCCACGTTTTCTATGAGTGTACACTCTAACAGAAACAAATGGTTAAACCTTGAATGCTTAAGGATTCTTCAGTTGTCACTATGGGGAATCTTAAATGTACTATGTAGAACTCTTTTTCTAAGGCTGTAGTCTCTTAGAGAAACCTTAAAGGCTTTATTTATAACCCTACAGCTGATTGCTTCCTGTAAGAAAGGGCTCCAAGTAGCACCATTTTAGGAAGCTAAAAACCCACAGTGCTGTGAAAAACTATTTGCTCCCTCCTTATTTCCTCTATTTTTGCATATTACTCACACAAAATGCTTTCAGATCCTCATACAAAATGTAATGTAAGACAGGTAGAACACAAGGAAACGTGAAAGTTTTTAAATGATGATTTCATTTATTTAAAGAAAAAGGTTATGCAACACCTACAGTATATCACCCATGTGAAAAATTAATTACCCCTAAGCTTAATAACTGGTTTGGCCCACTCTTCTTTGTAGAACTGCTTTAATTCATCCCTGAAGCAGAAAAGCATCCCCACACCATTACACTACCACCACCATGTTTTACTGTTGATATGAAGTGCTTATTGTGGAATGCTGTGTTAGTTTAATGTCTGAAGTAAGGGGACCCAGGTCTTCCAAAAAGTTCCACTTTTGACTCATTAGTCCAAAAAACATATTTCCGAAAGGCTTGGAGTCAACAAGGTGTTTTTTTGGAAATGTTAGCTGAGCTTTTATGTTCCTCTTGGTTATCAGTGGTTTTTGCCTTGCAACTCTCCCATGGATACCATTTTTGCCCAGTCTCTTTCTAATGGTGGAATCATGAATGCTGACCTTATCTGAGGTGAGCGAGGCCTGCAGTTCCTTATATGTTTATCAGGGTTCTTTTGTGACTTCTTGGATGAGTTACCTATGCATTCTTGAAGGAATTTAGTAGACCAGCTGCTTCTACCCAGCAAACATGAGATGTCTGACAGATGTGTAGATCATGACTATATTGCACTGGCCGGTCCAGGACCATATCTGTATGTCTGCACGATGTCCAAATCAGGTTCAGTATCTGGACGTCTGACTACAACCCCTGTTGGACGTAGATATGCAGTTCAATATTTGAACGGTTGGCTAGGAGTTTTTTTGGACTTCTGTGGATGTGTAAGACGTGCAGGAAATCAACATATGAATTGTCAATTCAATTCAAAAGTTGTCAGTGTCAGTTGCGGTGCGTGGTTACCTGTCGTAGGATAATGTTCATACTGCTGTTATTGTGTACTGTCCAAATATTTGGACAAATTGTTTGATGCTTTCGACGTTCAGAAAACCTCATAAAAAAGACATAAAAACTTTCATTCTGACTCTTTTCAATGTGCGACAGGATGCTCAAAAGATGTCTTTTAGATGTATCTTTGGTCAGTGGGTAGACAGATTCAACACCATTCCAAGTTTTCTCCATTTGGAGATACTGACTCTCACTGTGGTTTGCTGGAGTCCCAGAGCCTCAGAAATGGCTTTGTAACCCTTTCCAGACTGATAGCTTTCAATAATTTTCTTTCTCATCTCTTCTGGAATTTCTTTTGATCGTGGCATAGTGCACTGCTTTTTGAGACCTTTTAGCCTATTTCACATTGCTTGAAAGGTTATATTTAAGTGATATTTAAATTCAACTGGGCTGGCAGTAATCAAGTCTGGGTGTGTCTACTCTATTTGAACGCAATTATCAATTAAACTGGGTTAATTTGTTGATTGAGTAACTAAGGGAGCAATTACATTGTCACACAGGGCCAGTGGATGTTTGGTAACTTTTTTTCTTCAATAAGTGAAATGATAATTTAAAAACTGTTTTTATGTTTACTCAGATTGTCTTTGTCTTAAATTTAGTCCAAAGATCTGTAACAATTAAGTGTGACAAATATGCGAAAATGGAAGAAATCAGAAAAGGGGCACTTAAGGATTCTTCAGTTGTCTATGGAGAAACATTTAAAGATTATATGTACAACCCTTTCAGGAAGCTACAAACCTAAAGAACCCTAAAGAAGGACTGAAACCTAACCCTAACCCTAACAGTAGAGTCAACTTTACTGAATCCGAATCTTTCGGATGTCTATGGTGGAACCGTTAAAGATTCTATGTAGAAGCCTTTCAGGAAAGCTATTACAAACCTATTTAAAGAACCCTAAAGAAACCCTAAAACTAAATCTAGAGTACACTTTTGGGGGAAAAAAGGAAAAAAAAAAAAAACTAGACATCTTAAGCATAACGTATGATTGTACATATAATCTATGTATAATTCTATGTATAATGTATGAATGATTCTATTTTAGAAATGATTTCAAATACAACCATTTTAGGAAGCTACAAACCTAACTAAAGAACCCTAAAGAATCATTCAAACCTAATGCTGACCCTAAAACTAACCCTAAGTTAAATCTAGACCACTTAAGGATTTTTTTAGGTGTAAAGCTTCTATGTAGAACTATTTCAGCAAGCTAAGAACATTAAACTATCCAGAGAACCTTAAATGACCACTGAAACCTAACCCTAACCTTAAAACTAACCCTACAGCACACCCTTAGAAAAAAAAAGTTACATCTAAAACATTTAAGGATTTTTTCATTTGTCTATCGAGATTTCTATGTAGCTAAGAACTTCCAAAGAAGAGTGTAGAGAAGAAGGGTTTTTAAGAGCATAGTCATTTAGCTTTGTTTTGTTTCTTTATTAAATTAAATGTACCCACTTGATGTACCCATAAAACCATGAACAGATGCTTTTAACCAACAAGTGACACAGAACCCAGTCAGTGATCCAAGCAGGAGCTGTGGAGCTGACGGTTAAAGGTCTCGCTCAAGAACCCATCAGTGAGAGTCTTGGGATTTGAACTCAGTGATTAGTCCAGAGTCGTTATTACCTTTTATGAAGCTTTTCTTCAGGATGCTACATAAACCCACACACAGAGAACCTGGGCACTGTG
Source organism: Pangasianodon gigas (assembly GCA_022758105.1). NCBI lineage: Eukaryota > Metazoa > Chordata > Actinopteri > Siluriformes > Pangasiidae > Pangasianodon > Pangasianodon gigas. The sequence continues at coordinate 30,028,177 of CM040454.1, read as the reverse complement.
GATAAGTGGAGAGCTGCAGGATTATATCTTGTAAAACAC
>CM040454.1:29993307-30028038 GCA_022758105.1 Pangasianodon gigas | reverse complement strand
CCCCTCCACCATTGAGCATAGTGTCATAAATGACTGTCGTGTCATCCTAAAATTCTCCTTCCACTCCTCGTCTGTGAAGTGGTGCAAGACGACGTTGTCCCACCAGTCCTTGCTTCGGACCCTCATCCACAGACGCCTTGTTCTGAGCTCGGGAAGGGGCATTTTAATTGCTTGATAAATACACGCAGTACCACACAAAACATCATGTGCTCGTCGTCTTCTAATTAGCAGCTGAAATAGGCAAATGTTAAGTCTGCTTTTTAAAACGAAAAAAAGAAGCAATGGCAAGAGAGTAGCTGCTAGTATCTGCATGTTGGAACGGCGGGAAACGTGTATTCGTGCACTGTGCGCATGTCAGAAGATCAAATCCGATTCTGTCATGTAAACGCACATATCAACCCGATTACTTTATTCAGCGTTCTTGTAAACACTGCGATCGGATTAATCAAGCTGATTGATTTCATTCCGATTGAAACAAAAAGTGTCCATGTAAACGTGACTAATGTAAAGGCAGCATTCTTGCTTGTGGTTTTTGGTTTGAGGCAGAGTGCTGGGAGATTTTAATAGTTTACGCATCGCAGTGTTCTCCTTCCTCATGAAACTGTAGCACCTGATTGTAGCCTCAGATTTTAACGCCTTCAAGCTTTTATAACTTTTCTAATACTAAATATGAATCTAAAATGCATTCACTGGGTTTTTGTGAAACTTGCTGGTATTATTTAAAAAATTATATATTTATCAAAACTAGACCAAAACCATTGAGTGGTAAATTATTTTATTACAGAAAAAACAAAACAAAAGAAAACATTTCATGGAAAGCATTTTGTGTATTTTTCTCTTTTAATTAGTTCACATGATATGTGTGAATGTGGAGTCAACATGCCAAAATGTAGAACTCTCTCACACACACACACACACAAACTGTATTCTTGGCTTCATAGCCTTCTTTTGCTCATTCTCTACTAATGCTGTGTGTGGTTGCCATGGCAACAGTTCCAGCAGACGGATGCCATTATTTGTATATGAAGAATTACAGAACAGGTGCGCGCACACACACACACACACGAGCACACACACACACACACACACACACAAAGAATGATGAACCATTTTTTTCACCCTGCTGCTCAAATCTTTCTCTGTACTTTGTAGTGTTGCTTAAATTTATGATTTCCTAAAAATTATTTCAAAATAAAAAAAAAACCTTCCATTAATTTTTGATTTTTACCTATAGTGATTTGATATAATTGAATAATTAAATAATTAACACATTGATTTATTTTGCAAATCTTATTCTTTTTCCTGAAATATTATTATTATTATTATTGTTATTATTATTATTTCAGAAACCAAAAATAATAAATTCTTCCCTTAGATTTGGCTATGTACCTAAATCTTTTAAACTAGCAGTTCTCAAACCCCTGATTAAAAAACCTGACCTTGACCCCTGTCAGCTGTCTAAATATAGGCCAATATCAAACCTCCTCTTTATTTCCAAGATCCTAGAAAAGGTTGTAGCACAGCAGCTATGCTCATACTTACATAGGAATAACATTCATGAAATGTATCAGTCAGGATTTATGGCCTCATCATAGCACAGAGACAGTGCTGGTTAAAGTGGTGAATGACCTACTACTGGCCTCTGATCAGGGTTGTGTCTCCTTGCTTGTGCTGCTTGACCTCAGTGCAGCTTTTGATGACTAGAAAATGTTGTAGGCGTTAAGTAAACGGCCCTTTCCTGGCTCAGCTCTTATTTAACTGATCGTTATCAGTTTGTAGATATAAATGGTGCCTTCTCTATGCATACTAAGGTAAAGTTTGGTGTTCCGCAAGACTCTGTTTTAGGCCCACTGCTCTTTCTTTATATATGCTACCTCTGGGCAAAATTATCCATAAGCATGGTATTAGCTTCCACTGTTATGCTGAAGACACACAGTTGTATGTTTCTGCAAAGCCAGATGACAGACACCAGCTTAATAAAGTTGAGGAATGTGTAAAGGACATTAGACACTGGATGCTTAATAACTTCCTTTTACTTAATTCTGAAAAGGCAGAAGTACTTGTACTCGGACTACATGCGCTAGAAGTAAGCTTTCTGATTACATAATAACTCTGGATGGCCTTTCTGTTTCATCATCTGCAGCAGTAAAAGACCTTGGTGTGATTATTGACTCCAGCCTTTCATTGGAAGCTCATGTAGATAATATTACTAGGAAAGCCTTCTTTCATCTCAGAAATATTGCTAAGGTAAAAAATATAATGTCACTACACGATGCAGAAAAATTAGTTCATGCTTTTGGATTATTGTAATGCCTTACTGTCTGGATACTCTAGTAGATGCATAAACAAGCTCTAGTTAGTCCAGAATGCAGCAGCAAGAGTCCTTACTAGAACCAGAAGATATGAACACATCATCCCTATCTTATCCACACTGCATTGGCTCCCAGTCAAATTTTGTATTGATTATAAAGCACTACTTTTGACCTATAAAGCACTGAAGAGTCTCGCGCCACAGACAGCCTTTTGGTCTTTTATGATCTGCTACACATACTTTGATCAAAAGCTGCAGGCTATTTGTTGGTACCTCAAATAGTGAGGACTACAGCTGGGGGTAAAGCTTTCTCTTACAAAGCCCCACAGTTATGGAACAGCCTTCCACTTAGTGTTTAGGGCTCAGACACAGTCTCAGTGTTTAAGTCTAGGCTGAAAACATATTTGTTTAGTCAAGTCTTTGGTGAGTAGTTTTTTCTTAGGTAAAGGAGCAGATCTGGAGGGTTCACAGGCATAGAGTATTGTGGTGAACTGGGATGTTTGGATGCTGTTGCCCCCCCATTCTCACGCATTCACTCAGGTTTGTTGACGGTGGAGTGGCTGGCTGCTTTATTTCCCAGGGTGCCCTCATGTCTGTGTTACCTTCTGGCTATCCCTTTTAGTTATGCTGTCATACCTAGTATTGTCGGAGTCCCTGCTTGCAATCTGCACACAAAGTACATTATCCTTAACCATTATGTGACAGTTAGCATCCCTAACAATCTCTCTCTCGCTCTCTCTCTCTCTCTCTCTCTCTCTCTCTCTCTCTCTCTGTGTTGAGCTACACATGCTGCAACTGAAATACCAGTGATCCTGACCCACTCTGCTCTCCGGACCTGCCTGATCCAGCCTGATGCCCTACTTCTGGTTGGATTTCTCATCACTTGGAAATCACTCGCTGTTGCTGAGGATGGATCCACATGGAGATTACTGTGGATGGTACCACTTAGAAACCATGGCTTTGGACTGCAATTTATAGGAACAGTCTTGCTACGATGGCTTAGGACTACAATTGCTATGATAGCTTTAGGACTGCAATTGCCATGAACAGTTTTGCACTCAAGTCTCCATCAGTGAACAGTTGTTAACTTCAACAAAATAGACTTTGTGTGAAAACTATAATGAATTTCCTGATTACACAATTGCACTTGTCCATGTAGTACACAGTTATAGAAGGGGATTATTTATAATTGCACTATTCCTTGTCACCCAGATGAGGATGGGTTCCCTTTTGAGTCTGGTTCCTCTCAAGGTTTCTTCCTCATATCATCTCAGGGAGATTTCCTCGCCACCGTCACCTGTGGCTTGCTCATTAGGGATAAATTCATAAATTTATATTTCTGTAAAGCTGCTTTGTGACAGTGGTCATTGTTAAAAGCGTGATACAAATAAAATTGAATTATTATTATTATTATTATTATTATTATTATTATTATTATTATTAGGGGGCCAAGCACTAAAGGTGCATAGGAATAGTATGTTTTCTTCTTACTATTATACTTGCTATGGGAGTCTATGGCAACCCATAGAACATTTCATACACTTTTTATGAAATTTGGCACAGTGATAGATATTTTGGTGTACGCCACCTGAGCCCTCTAGTGCCACCACTCCGGCAAATTTGGACATATGTTTAAAATAATAACTCCTCATTGCAAAAAAAACCCAACACAATTACACTTTACACTTTATCAATTACACTTGATTCTTTAAGTCAGGGCTTTGAGTTCAGTAGAAAACATGAGGTTAATTTCTGCCATATTGGATCTTCCGCCATTTTGAAGTTTTTCAAAAACAGGTATTTCACTCCTTTTCTTCGCCTCCAAATTTTGTCCAATCATCACCAAATTTGTATCACAGCATCATGAGACCAATCTGAACAAAAATTGTTTCTCTGATTTTAGATATAAGGGACAGTTCGTCCATAACATGCAAATGCATTTGTCGGAGAAGACGGCAATGGTGTGATGTATTCTGACCAAACTTTGTACATCCTAAAGGAGCCAAATAAGTTTTGTCTAAATCCTCCTCCAGTAATTACTATTATTATTATTTCCCATGGAATAAAATACTTTCAATACATTTTTTTCTGTAATAAAATATTTTACCAGTTGAGTTGTAATCTAGTTTTGCTCTATATACATGTTTGTGATGTCAAATAATATTTATAATTCTATAAAGATAACAAATTCTGAGTGCATTTTTAAATAAAAATAAATATTAGATTCCAGATTAGATCTATCTATCTATCTATCTATCTATCTATCTATCTATCTATCACTTTATAATATATTTTATTGAAATATATATGTATATGTAATTAAAATATATTTTGTTCAATCATAATTGAAGAAAAATTATTTCATTTTATTTTAAGCTTGCTTGTTTTAATGTACTTATTATTTAACGTTAATGTATAATAATTAATGTATTAATGAATTCGGTTACTACTATCATTTCTCTGTTTGATTTTTTTTGTTTTTGTTTGTTTTTTGTCAGGTCAGAGATCTGTTTAACATTCAGCGTCCTTCTGCATGAAAATGAGACACTTTCTCTCAGTAGGAAAAAAACTCTCTCTTACACACACACACACACACACACACACACACTAACATCGTCAGTAAGCAGCATCTGAGGCGTAGCAGCAGCAGGTACAGCAGATTTACCACACTGGCTTGGCTGGGTGTCTTTTTCTATTTATTTTAGGAAATGCTACAGTGAGTCAACATAATGAGAGACTGTATGTAACAGCATGATGTTAGAAACACTGCCAAAGAATTAGACACGTTCTTGTTTTGTGTGTGTGTGTGTGTGTGTGTGTGTATAAGTTTGCTGACTCATCATAGCGGTCAGTTAGAAAAAAATAAAATCTTTTGAAAGTAGCCGAGATGTGTATGTATGTGTGTGTGTGTGTGTGTGTGTGTGTGTGTGTTCAGTCACAGTGTGGTTCGCTTTCAGAAATAACTCAGCACATCACAGCAGTCAGATTCAAAGAAATAGAAACACTTCTTAAGTTTCTGACTCATTCACTGAGACTGAAGAGTGATGACAAGATGCTAGCAGGTATGTGTGTGTGTGTGTGTGTGTGTGTGTGTGTGTTCACCCTCAGTAAACATAATAACCCAATGGACCTTTTATGGGAGTAAACAGTCTAATTATTTTGGTCCTCCAAATCCGAATCAGAGCTATTTAATTGATTCTTTTGATTAGCTTGCTGTTTGATTTGGTTTGGTTTCATGCTGCATATAAAGAAGGAGGAGGTGGGACTACTAAAAATCATTCATGCATGGAGAACATGGAGCTGGCTCAGAATAAAAGATTTGATAATTATATACTGTAAATAACTAGTTATATACTTTAAAATATTTTGTGCATCACATCCAGAGTTAATTTTCTCTTTTTGCGCATTTGTCCAAATGTCCAGCATACATCGCGTTGCTGCAGCTTGGTCCTTTGGCTCAGTTTAGGAGCTCACATCTACCAAAAAATACTGCAAAGTGGATTGCAAAGTGCAGTTGATTTGATTCAGAGTCGAATCGCTTTCTCACTGAGTAGAGTTCACTTGGAAGCGGATTGACACCACATCGCTCTGACGCTCTCGGACCGAGTGTTTTGCTTTGCATCCGAGTGCGATTGCCGCATTCTTGACTGCCTAAAACACCACACCAAGGATGATGTGTATATCAGATCATGACACTGATCACACTACACGAAGTCAGATTAAATCTTTGGACATGTTAGACATTAGTTGTGACCATTTGTCTCCAGTGTAAGCTTGGCTAAATGCTCTTTTTCCACTGTATCAATTACAGAAACTTCTGGCACCAGTACGCTGGTCCACTTACCACTAGTCTAGTCCAAAAGGTTCCTGCTCAGTGGAAAAACCCACCAGGACTCATAAAATAGATTAAGACCTTTATACAAATCAATGAACTGGAAGGATGAGTTTTCTTCATGTCATCTCAGGGAGTCTGTCCTTGCCACTGTCGCCTCTGGTTTGTTCATTAAGGATCTAAATCTATGAAAGTGACTCAAAACCTTAACAATTTTATTTTGTAATATTTATTACAATTAGGTGTCACAAATATGTATGATATGTATTTTCTACACAATCTTCATTTTATTCAGTGTTCCTGTGCTTAACAAGCATCTAGAAAAAAAAAAGATTCAATTCTAATTCATGTCACACTTTTAAGGTTTTAATTTGACTAACCTTCATACATCTGGATTTCTATAAAGCTGCTTTGTAAGAATCTCCGACTGTTAAAGAATAAAATGGAATTGAATTAAATGTCACCCATAAACAAATGATTGAAAAAAAAATGGCCATGATCCTTGACACATATGTGCTATAAAAAATCTCTCCACCTAATTTTAGGTGTGATAATCCTTCTCTCCAGTCTGTCTGTCTGTCTGTCTGTCTCTCTCTCTCTCTGTCTCTCTCTTTCTCTCTCTCGGTCAGGTTTATAGAAACTGAAAAAAGCTCTGACTCAGCTTGTCTGTGTATTGAGTCTTCATCCAGCAGCAGTTACAGCTCGGAATCTAAAAAACGGTTTCTGTGCTCTGGACATAACTCTGTCCTCAAGCAGCTTTGTTCTCAACCTCTAAGGACAAAGCTGTTGTTGTTGCTCCTTTTCTTCCTCTTCTTCTCCTCCTTTTTTATTCAGTTACTGACTCTGATTACGGAGTCAGTTACTATGCTGTCTTTGTCATTCCCTTTCTTTCTTACACACACACACACACACACACACACACACAGATCATCTTGGTAATATTGCCCCTGCACACTTTATCTCTAATTTCTAGCTCCAGTTCCGTCTGTAGCCTGAAGAGTAAAAGCTCATGTGGAGCACTGATACTGCCTCATGTGACTCTTCCTGTCTCACTCTCCTCTGAGCCTGAGGGACTTACACAAGGTCTCGCTCATACAAAGCACCTCTTCCATGACCAGGCATCCCTGTTAAAGCTAATGAGTACAAACCCCGGTCCTTGGGGACATCAAACACGGATAGAATGATCAAATGCCCTCCTTATCAATGGAAAAGACCCCACGGTCTCAACGACAGACCAAATCTAGGCGAGGTTTCCCCTCTTCATTTGATTTCTGTATTTTTTCCCTGGAATTTCCTCCCAAGTGAATTGAGGAAATACTGCCAAGATTTACACTGTTATGCCATTCCTGTTATTCTCCTAGTGTAACACAGTTTAAGGTTTAAGGCAGTTTAAGGCATTTTATTTAACCATAATCATAATCCACCACATGTTTATTTACTGGCATTTAGAAGTAACAAAGGCAGATTCATAATATAGTATCAAAGTACAGGTTGGGACAAAAGGAACTTCTGAGAAACGTACACTAGCAAAACTAACAAAAGAGCACACTTGTGTGTCGGTCTGGAAAAGCCTGTTGTCTGACACTGTATCTGATTTTTCTTTTTTTTTAACCAAAATTTTTCTTTCAGAGTTTTTATTCCAGTAATATATGTAATTTTACACTTTAACTTTAAGAAGATATAAATGAACTTCACCAAAAATATATGGAAATGTTGTTAGTAGAAGATCTGCTACCCAGGATCAGTATCAGTCGGATACCAGCAAAAAACAAAACAAAAAAAAAAACAGGATTATATTACAGGGTTTTTTTTTTTTTTTTTTTTTACAGGATACAGGATACAGGATATTACAAGATTCTTATAATCCTGTAATAAATGGAGAAGATTGGAATTGGGTCTTTTTTTGGAACTGGAAATGTTCACATATAAAGAGTCATTGTATTCATTGTATTTTTTTTTTGTTAGGATTGATTTGTATTATAATTCTATAGTATATAATTTATAATACTTTTTAAATGCTTCAGTTTAAAACTCACTGGAAGGGTATCAATATCGGCTGATAATGAAGGTTTCATTATCATTATCAATACTGGAAAAGAAAAAGTGGTGTTGTGCCATCTCTAATTTTTAGTGTAACAAACACAAAGGTAAAAACATTCAGTCTGCCTAAAGATGTTTAAAACATTGCTAGCTAAGTGTGATTTCCTCACGCAGTGAATTCCAGACTTTGTTCAAGTTTTTGGATAGGTACATGCTGTAACAAAACAGACATAACTCTAATTAGTTCAGTTTGTAATCAGGATGACAAAATGTCTGCAATGCTGCTGCTCCGTCACATCATCAAAACAGAGAAGAGCGCTTACACACAAGTTTGAGTGATCTAATAAAAACAATTATTTCTCTACCGATGTTAGTGTGAGCAGAGATAATTAGAGTGAAGAGATTACGATGAGGCTCGTGTTTAAACGATACGAGTGACTTTTACCTCTGATGATGAGACAGAGACTGATGTGATAAAAAACGATGCTGATAATCAAAGTGAGAACTCATTTTCTGTTGTAATTCTTTAAAATTCGGCATGAATGCTTTTCCATGCGTAGACTACAGCATCATCGAACAGAGCTGAGCATAGGGCTGTAGACAAGACCAGCATTGTCACGTCCAAGATCAGGATGACTCGAGACTGAGTCATAAGGGGTCGAGGCCAAGTCAAGATTGGGACCAAAAACCATCAAATATTTTTTTAAGGCCAAGCTTTTATTTTAGTTGGCTCCATTCGTGCATTGCATCAATAATTTCGCTGTTTTCTAGAACATCTAATTACTTCTCTTTAAACTTTGTGTATGCGAAATGACAACACAAACATTATTTTTCCAAACTCTCAGTTGAAACTAAGAACATATCTAGTGAGACAGAGATGTGAGTCCTACACTTCTAGCTGAGTGTGTCAATAAACGGAGCAGAGCCAAGTTTCCCAAAAGCATTGCTTAAATGGTAGAGCGTGCATTGCACTGAACACTCTCTCTCCCAGTTAATGATCTTAACCTTGCGATGCTTTTGGGAGACTCAGCCCAGAGCATTTTATCAAGCTGGGACAACAGCATCATCCAACAGGGTCAAGCGTGTCGTCAAACAAAGCTGTGTGCATCAACACACCACACCAACCACATCATCCTAATCGTCCAGTGGAGCTTGGTGCATCATCAAACACGGACGATTATACTTCGCACACACGGATACACAAACGCCATATTGTGATTGTGTGAACAGCTTAAAACAGGCTGTAGAGGATGTGTTTTAGATGTTTTCCACCATTTAGAGATGAGGTGAGAGCAAGATAGAGTGGAAAAACAGTGCTGGGTGAAACAATGCGGCAATCTGCAGGCAAAAGAATCCCACCGAGCACCTGAAGAGTGTGTGTGTGTGTGTGTGTGTGTGTGTGAGTGAGAAAGAGAAAGAGAGAGAGAGAGAATGCATAAACTCTTTAAAGTCTAGGGTCATTTTTGAGGAGTTTTACTGCTCATTCCACCATACTCATGTACACACACACACACACACACACACTTCCAGTGACTGAGAAAATGCCAGTAGTTCAACCTTTGGTAAATGAAGATAGCTGAGGCAATTAGGAGTGGTATTTATATGCAGGTGATGATTTATCTACTGCAGTTGTTTCTGCCGCACTGAGCTTCCACTGGCTGCTTGTTTGAACAGTGTGTGTGTGTGTGTGTGTGTGTGTGTGTGTATGTGTGAGACAGCAATCTCAACTCTATTGAAACAGATGAACTCTGGGCCCACTGGAGACAGTACACTCCAGCACTTCATTTGGAAGTGAACCGTCTTGCCGTCACACTTCCTCCGTACTCAGAACGGCTCCTGAGACTTTTTCCGCCGGTCTCCAACCACTTAAGCATCATCCATCTTTCCTCGTTTTCACTTCATTCATTCGTGTTTCCAGAGTTAGAGCTGGGAGATAATCTTGGAGAAGGTTAAATCTAATGAAGTAGTCTAGAGAATCATGCAGTTGGTTAGGAAACTGCTGAACAACACCAGCTGTGTTTTACATACTGTATTTATTGACTGCTCCTGTTTTGCTCAGTTATTCTCCTCAGTTATTTCCAGAGAAATCTAGAAATAGATTTTTCCATCCTTGGCTTTGAACTGGTTTCACTGTCATGAAATCTTCCTGTAGGTGATCTTTTTCCCTGCTCTGCTCCCATTCCGCCTTGGCCTCACCTGCACCTGCTTTTGTTGTTACACATGAGTTACGTGTTGTCTGTGAAATCTGCTGTGTCTCAAATGGCGTATTATGCACTATATAATATTGCACTAAGCAATTGGGGATTGAGTTTGTTGTGTCTGATTTTTGTAGGATAATAATGTCTCAGGTGTTGCCGCCTCACAGCTCCAGGGTCTCCGGTTCGACCCTGAGCTCAGGTTACTGTCTGTGTGGAGTTCTATATGCTCTCCCATGTGGGTTTCCTCTGGTTCTCTGGTTTCCTCCCACCTCCCAAAAACATACCAGTAGGTGGATTGGCTAAAATAAATTTCCCCACAGGTGTGAATGAGTGCGAGTGTCCAGGGTGTATTCCCACCTCACTCCCATCCCGGGATAGACTCCAGATCCACCGAGACCCTGACCAGGATAAAGCGTTACTGAAAGTCAGTGAGTGAGAGAGTAATGTCTCAAATCAGATACTAATGTTTTGTGCTAAACAGAAATGACAAATGACTGCAAGGTATTTCATGTCATTGAACCATGCCAGAACAACTTCTACTTCTCCATATCTCTGGGCTGTGACTTGGGAGGATTTGAATTCAAATCCCAACACCGCCATTCTGCGACCATTGGGCCCAAGGTTTATATCCTTTATCTGCTCAGCTCAATTTTAAGTCACTTTAGAATAAAGTGTTTGCCAAATGAGTAAATGTAAATGTATGTTAAGTAGATGCAGCTCTGATTTCTTTATGTTTTATTTCTAAGTTACCATGTTTCCTTGTGTCATCCTAATTAATTGTTATAATACTTTACCAAAGCACTGCTGAAGTCTTGATTCTGCTTGGTCGGAAGGTGATGATTCATTTTCTATAACAGCAACTATGACAGTAGTTCCAACTACAAGCTAAATCACAGACTTACATTATTGCACTTCATCCTAGTACTTACTTACTCTGGCACTTGTGTTCACGCCACATAATCTAACACTAATAAGATCCAGATTAAAAATGTGCTCTTATTTAAAAACGCAAACATGTAATCATTGATATGGCGAAGTTTTCTGTAAGGTGACATTTACTTAACATTTATGGAAGGAGTCTCCAGTGTCAGTGGTTTGTTTTTTGCATTGGAATATCTTCAGGACTTTCCAGTTTCTCAGTAACATGAAAAACTCTGGGTTTTTTTGTCTTAATGACTTCAAAAAAGAGAAAAAATAGAAGCTTGTGACACAATGACTGTTTATAGCTGCTATAATATAAGTGATAACTTGTTTCACTGATGTTCTATAACATTAAATGTAACTAGAAATGGATAAAAAGTATGACGTGGTGTTATTTAATTAGGAAATAAATTGCAATCGTTGCCAAATTGTTGTGGTATAAAAGGAATAAAACACTTCGAGATGAGCTTTTATAGGAATATAATCAACTTTGTCTAATAGTAACTGTGCTTCAAGTCGGGCTTCATGCTCCACCACCACATTGTTGATTACTTTTCTATCGGAGCACACCATCAATTGTTTTATTCCTTACTTATTACCTTCTGATCTCATTACAGAGGACCAGTTCTAACTTTCATGGTGCTCCTTGGCAAATTTTTAGTTAATGAAACAAAGCTATATTGTCAGACATAAACACAAAGTTACACATTAAATACCCAATAAATACTATTTGCTTTTTGTAAATATTATACAGGGATGGAGGCAAAGTATTTTCTCAGTTCAGCTTATGTGACATATAGTAGCTAGCTAATTATCCTGTATGAGGTTTGAAATAAAAATTCAAATATTTTTCTATGTTTTCATTCACATAAAATCAAACAGAATCCAATCCCATTACATTTGCTTGTGTGAATTTGTATGAATTTCATGAACTCAGGTTGACCCTCTATCCCTTTGTACTGCAAGTGGCTGCTTGTGTAATAAAGGTCTATGAACTTCTGCATCATGAGGGAACGTTGAAGACGTTAAAAACAATTTAAAAAAATGCAGAGCTACTTCATGCATTTCCTTGATTTGCATCCATGAAAGTAAAAGTGAAATATTTTTATGAAAGTGTAAAAAAAAAGACTCCTTTTACATCCAACCTTCTTCCACTCCTCTTTTATCTATTCACATACTGGAGCTTTATTCTTATTTTATTTTAGATTTTAGTTAATTTATTCTTTAAAATGTATTGTTCCTCTGTGTTACTGCTAACCATCCTTCAGTAGCACTCATTATGAGATGGCGTGAACATTAATAAAGAATAAAGATTTAAATCTACAGGATGTACAGTGATAAATGATGGTGATTACTTGTTTATGCTCAAGTATAGTCGCTTTAACTGCTTTACAGTGAAACAGAGGCAGCAGAAGCCTACAGGATCACTGTCATCCTCTTCCTCAGTCTGTCGTTCATCTTCATTTAAAGCTATATTGAAGAATTTAAGCTCCTACTCCTCCACCTTACAGCATGAAGACAAAAACAAGTCAGTGGAGTATGACCTCCAGCCTGTACTAAAAGCTTTGATACATTATTAGCTTTTGAACAATGTTAGCAGGTTCTCTAAACGAGCCAAGAGCTGCACAGCTCCAAACAAAATGCTGATGAGAACATCGTAATGCAATTTTCAGGCAGATCCACCTGGAGGAGGAGGAGGAGGAGGACAAGCTCATCTACTTTAGATTCAGTGGAGTTGTGCCTGAGGGCTGGCTTTATTCACTCCCCAGGAAAGAGAACCAGTGGAGAGGAGGATTGTGTTTCAGTTCGACAGAGAGAGAGAGAGAGAGAGAGAGAGAGAGAGAGACTGAGACTGAGACAGTGAAGACAGTCATTAGCATCAGAGACAAAAGAACCGGCAAGTAATGATTGTAAGCAGGAGTCAGTTTTGTAGAGAGCTGCTTCACTTCACTTTCTTTTGGATTTGAGAGGCATGTACGCATGCTTTTTTTAAAAAAATTCTGAATACTAGTTATTATATATGGCGGACTCATTTTGCTGCCCCTCAGGGGTCAGTGGTAATAACATACTATATTTACTCTGTTATATTTTTAAACCTCACATGAATTTCAGGAGAAATTAATGTTTTTTTAAAAGCAACATGAAGAAAGGCTGCTCGTCTGGCTTCATGAATAACTTTAGGCTGTATTCCCATTCAGCAACTTAAGTCCAAAAGTTATGTCAATATATACTCAGGGAAATTTGTGTATTCAGAGTGTGCATTCTGAGCTCTCCATTCAGATTATGCAAAGCAACGGCGTGTACCGAGGTTGCCAGATTTTTTTTGAGTAGATGCTTGCCTGAGATGCTTGCCTTTAAACCCTAAAAAAATCAGGGATATAAAATGCACACCGAAGAAGGAAAATATACTTTTTTTCTTTGCTGTCAAACGTTATATGATGGGGAGCGTTGAAATAAATCTAAAAGGAGACTAGTATATTGCCTGTATAATGCTGTAAGAATAGTCTGATTTGTAATTATCACATAAATCACTCCACATTTGGTTTATTTTAACAATATGGCTTCCACATTTATTACTTGGCAGATTATAAAATAGCACTTGATCCAGCACATCCTGTTGTTTTGCATTTTATTATTATTATTATTACTTGCATTTTATAAATAGTCTTCTTGCTACATTTGTTCTCATATTTAGTTTGATGAGTCACTAGATATTCTTTACATTTATTCAGTTCTCAAATGCCTGTCACACCCACATTTCTCAGTAAGGTCGCGATGAGTTCACATCTTACATCACTCCATTATTTCACCAATCAAACAGTCACACTGAGGTCAACAGTGGCTATAACGGCGTATAGGGAAAGCCTGCAGTATCAGGATCCGTCTCGCTCGTCCTATTGATTATCCACCCTCCCTCCACCTGGACGAAGGCTATGAAGAATCCAGTCCACGTCTACCAGATTCATGAGGTTACCTCCCATAGGCCATCAGACTCTTAAACTGATGTGCCTGAGGGCTGCTACATTTCAGAGACTCATTACACCAATTCCACACACTCACAAGTCAATTTATATGTTCCTACTGACACTCGGGACTATTTACATCTTCAAGAATATTTACATTCTGGTTCTTTTTGCCACAAAGTGATGCATATCATTCAAAGTTAGGATTGGCTTCATGTTAATACACCCACAACAGCTTCTTGGCAGCCTGTCAATCATCTGTAAAAGGTCATTAAAACTGACAGAAGAACACTGACATATCTGTGTGTAAAGGTCTGCTAGTTCACACCAAAGACCTCATTATTTGAAAAAAAAAAATCCTAAGGAAAAACTACTTCAGTCTTTACTTGTTTATTAACTACCACAGTGTTGTTGAATATTATATTACATTAAATGTAACTGTAAAAGGGATATTAAGTTATTATTAAGATATTAATAACAATTGTTGCGGTATAAGAGGAATAAACACTTTGGACACATGCTCCTTTCTGAGATGTGGATCTCTCAAGCTCCTTCAGAGTTACCATTCTTGGTTTTCTCTGACTAATCCCCTCTTTACTCAGTCACTGACTTTGGGTCGTGGCCTACTCTAAGCAGAGTCACGGTTGTGCCATATTTGTTCCATTTTTTAATAATATATTTAATGATGCTTTGAGGGATGTTCAAAGTTTGGAATTTCTTTTATAACCAAACCTTGATTGATGCATGGATAGCCTAAAGATCACCATGTGATTGGTGTGGATGGTAGCACACAGACACCCTAAAGACGGCTGTGGATGCTCTTCCTTGGGTAGTGTAAAGACTGCAATTGCTAAGAACAGTTTACACTGAACAGTTAATAACTTCAGTTTGATGTGATAGCCTTAAAGTTAAAACTCTAATGATGCTTATACTAAAGTTCCTGTTAACACAATTAGCACTGACTATATAGTATACAGTTATGGAAGAAGTAATGAGTTATAATCGCACTATGTGATGTCACTGATGAGGACGGGTTCACTTTTGAGTCTGGTTCCTCTCAAGGTTTCTTCCGCATGTTGTCTCAGAGAGTTATTCCTCACCACCGTCGCCTCTGGCTTACTCATTAGGGATAAATTAAAAATTTTAATTAAAATTTTATATCCAGATTTCTGTAAAGCTGCTTTGTGACAGTGTCCATTATTAAAAGTACTTATAATAAATAAAATAAAAATTCAAATAGAGTGCCACAGTAAGTAAGAAATAAAATGGAATTGAATTAAATTGAACCTTTCCTGAACTTTTCCTCCCAGATTGTTTTGATAGCATGTTGGTCTTCATGATGCTGTTTGGTAACAAACTCTGATCCCCTTTAGGAACATGTGTATTTATATTGATGTCATATGACACTTTAATTGCACAAAAGTTGACTCCATTCAACTAATTATGTGACTTCTGATGATGATTGGTTGCTCCAGAACTAATTTAGGGGTTGAATATTTATGCAATCAGAATTTTTATGTTTTTTAATTGACTTTTTTCCCCACTTCAATTTTATGGGCTATTTGATGTGGGATATTGCTTTAATTGCAGAGATGAAGGTTAGATGGTTCAGTTTAGATGTATCATTACTGTAATGCATTATTTAGTGGAAGAATAAAGCAAAACAATAGCACATACTTTACGAAGACAATATGACTCTCCCCACTCTATAATAAATAAGGGATTATTTTTCACAGCCATTTTAATCTCACACACGACTCCTTAACCTAAAAGTGGCTAATCCTAAAGCTGGGCCATATCTTATGGTTATATATGAGGTCCTCTGTTAAAATGTGTCCTCTTACTGTATTAAACATATTTATATCACAGAACTGTTTATTCTGAATAGAAGGCTTATATTAATGCACTCTTTCTAGTACTCTATTGTTTTTATAGTAACAATGTCTGTATGGAGACATTTGTTTAACTTTGTTGGAAGGAGTCTCCAGTGTCAGTGCTTTGTAACAGAGTTAAAGCTGAAAATGAGAAATTCTCAGGAATTTGTGATTTCTCTGTAACATGACAAGTTTTGTCTTGTTAATTTCAAGAAAGAGAGAGAAAAAAGAGAGAGGTTGTTAGAATGACTGTGTATGACTGCTCTATGTGGAACCTTCTCTAATCGAAAATCCCTTTGGTGTAGATTTCCCCATACTCCTTTCAGACAAACAACTATAGAAACTGTAAAATAAAAAATAGAAAAAGTTAAATATTCAGCTTTGCTATGCTTATTTTTGATGAACATTACAATTTTATAACATAATAATGCATTTAATGCATACTGTACGCCAATTAAATATGCAAATTTTAAATAACTCAATATCAGGACCCAATCAAAATAAAGCTTTTTTTTTTTTTTTAAATAAATGAAAGTCTACACTTCTGACGCCAAATGCTTAGCAGTAATGTCTGATATAGGGGAGAGAGAAGAGCATGGCCAAATTTATCATTTATGATTTGATAAATTTAACAGCAGTTTTAAATGCTTCAAAGAAAACAAGCCTGTGGAGATATCAGCATTTCACAGCTCGATATTCAACCTGTGGAAACACGTACAGACAAGCCATTAGCTAGCTGAGTGAGCTAGACTAGCTAGTCAGAGCTTTTGCTGTTTTACAGCATGAATGTTCTGGATTAAACTTAAGTTAAATGTCACTTCGATGTTCAGTAGTGATTGTCTGTTGTGTTAAATATCGTATATCTAAATGCTGCTACAGCCTATAGATAATGCTCGGGATAATGTTTAAGGTGAATACATAGCTAGTCTAGAAACATGTATGAATTAACATGAGCTAGCTAGCTAACAAACCAAGTAAGCTTGTGTAACATCAATGCTATCTGGCTAAGTTGACTAGCCAGGTAAAAACATTATGTTTTTATATACTGTTGATAATAGAACGGAACAGAAAATGGTACCTTTTCAGATTAATTGTGTCAGTAAAAAAGTAGTTTTTCACCCGACGACTTATTTACTCTTATGTGAGTAATTTTCTCAAGTCATTGTGTTTCATAATTTTTTTCAGCACAGCCTCAAAATACAAAACAAATTGCTCATTGAGTCCTGAAGCCAAAATTAGCACCAGACACCTAAATTACAGTGTTCTTTATGTTTCAGTGTGTTTCCAATACAGCCACAGTCAACCCCACCCCTCTCCTCCTCACGGCTCCTGACGACTGACAACTGTGCAAGAGCAGTAGTTACATCCACCTCCATCTCCACCCAGTTCTATTAAAAACTGACCAGTATGCAACATAAATAACATTACAGCAACAGCAGTGCAAACAGGATATCAGTATTGAGCTTGGTGATGTCAGTGTGTATATCAGATACTGCTTCTCGTGGATTGTATACTCAATGTATCATTGTTTGTCACTTGCTGCTTTTACGTACTGTTGCCAAAGGAATATTGTTGTACAAGCTACAATGACAAAGTATTTTATACCACAATGAGGTTGAATTCTTGAATCTGATTGGTCAGAAGATGTGGATTAATTTTCTATTACAGCAGGGCTCAGTTATGGCTATAACATGAACGGTTTATATTAATGTTCTCATTCAGATTTTTTTTTTTTTTAACTGTGTTGTTGGTTAACAATTAAAAAAAGTATTTTTAAAGTATATTTGTTGATATGGTGAAGCTTTCTGTCAGTATATGATTCCTTCTTTCAGCGTGTGCTTTGGCTCTCAGTGTGCGTTGTGTTTTCTTTTGTTTACATAGTCATGTGATTGTATCTGAACAAGTACGTTTTGTCACCGTCCCTATCTTGTCATTGATTATTCTACTTATTTTGTCTTGATTGTGTTCATCTGCTTTGTGTTTAGTACTTTTTTAGTTTGTGTACTTTTGTTACATGTGATGTCTTATCATGCTTCTTATGTCCATTGAATCCGAGCCATTGTTTCCCTGTTTTTTTTTTTCTCCAAATTCCCTTGTTTTTGTATTTCGGGTTTATTTCCTGGTTTAGACCCGCCCCTGTTTTGTTTTCTCGACTGTAATTATGGATTATCTCTGTGTTTTGCTGCCTGCCTGTGTTTAGACCCATGCCTGGAATTATGATAATGATTATTGGTTAGCCCTAAATAAACACCACCCTTCATACATTCTGCTTCATCCCCTTTACAGTTCATGTAACATTTATGGAAGGAGTCTCCAGTGTCAGCGCTTTGTTCCAGTAAGCTTCCCGACACAGGAAAGTCTTCAGGACAGAAGAGTTCACACTTTGTGGTTTCTCAGTCACGTGACCAACTAACTTCTCTCCCTGATTATCCACAACATTAAATATAACTGTAAACAGTTAAAAAGTGCGATGTGTCTTTCATTAATGAATTAAAACTTGTAAGTGTTGGCGAATTGCTCTGGTATAAGTGGAATAACACACTTCAGGCTGTGCTGTTATATGAAAATAATCCACTTCTGGGATGCAAAATCTAGTCCTCATGACATCTTTTGTCTCAATGGTGACAGTGTGTGAACAAAATGCTTTCCATAAAGAGATAGAAACACACACACACACACACACACACACACTCCTCTAAAGAGACACTTCTAGCTGTCCTTGAACCTGATAGAGTGGAAGTTCTTATAGATGTAAGGACAATATGGCTGGGAAGAGGAAGGAAATAAGAGGAAGAGGATGAAGGTTGGATTCTGCACTCTCTATAAGCTCAAGGCGTGTATCACTCTGACAGATGAGATAACTCATGTTTCTCTAGACCAATTCAAGTAGCGGACATATACAACCACAGGCAAGAAGAAAGAGCAGATAGACATATCCATCACTGTGGTGTTTATGGAGCTTCGTTTCTGTTAGAAGGGATTTTACACAGATTCAGATGAAAGTGTTGTTAATTTATATAATGCATTCTGTAAAAGAAAACCATAAATTTGTTCTTGTACGAAATAATAAATTAGACACAGTGGTTCTTTTGGACAACAGAAGCCTTTATACTTTTATCCTCAACAACAACAACAAATAAAAAATACAAATATGTAAATAAAAATGCCTCCAAGCCTACATGTCCCGCCCCTTCCTCTGCTAAAGGAGTGCCTCAGGTCTGTATTTGCATATAGGAACCTGATTGGCTATTACATTTTATGAAGTAATAACACTTGACTGTCACTGTTTCAGGACTAATTAATACAATTTCAGCTCTTTTTTTCTTAAAACAAAACACTGTAGTGACATATTTTGCAATCTGGCCAGTCTGAGCACTCACATTAATTCACCAGGAATAATTAAATCACAAAAAAAAAACAAAAACAAAAAAACAAACAAATAAAAAAAAAGTGTTGCAGTGACCTTTTTATTTTCAGCTTCTGGTTGAAGTAACACACACAGTTTCCCATAAACCCTTGCTATTTACAAATATGATATAAATTATTTATTTTGTACTTTTTATATTAAACTCATATTGTTATTCCATATATTTACACTCTGTGTTCATTTTGCCAGAAGAGTGTTGCAGATCTTTCAAAGTTAGGATGCACTCCATTTTTCAAGCAATAAAAAAAAAAAAATCAAGAAATGTAGTATTTTTACTTTAGCAACAAATGAAAAAAAAAAAAATGAACAAACCAATAAAGACTACAGCAACATGCAAGTACGATAACACTAGGGGCTGTGTGGTTATAGGAAAATAATCAATGATGGAGTGATGTGATGTGGTCCAATTTAAAGTGAAGTCACTGTTACCACCGTGAAGTTGATTATTTTCCTATAACGGCATGTCCTAAAGTGTTTCAATCCTCAGTTACTAGGCATTAAGTAAGGAGTAAAACAAGAGTGCACTGTAACAACAAAGCTGATTATTTATGTGTAGCACTACATCACAATGTGTTTCATTCCTCTTATATCACAAGACTTTTTAACGATTACAATTATTTATTGATAAAACAACGACAGGTCATGCTTTGCATCCGTTTATAGTTACATTCAATGTTGTGGAACATCAGTAAAACAAATTCGTTTTATCACGTATAGCATGTTATAGCAGCTATAAATAGTCTTTCCTTCACCAGCCTCTGTTTTTTATTCCTCTTGAAGCTAATCAGACGAGAAGACGGAGCTTGGCATGTTACTCAGATAAGACAAGTTGGACATGATATCAGGAAGCTGTGTTAAGTTTGTATTAACATGAACCTAATGTTGAATGATCTGTAAAACTGTTGTGTTAAAAAAATAACCTTTGGCTCATTTTTTTTGCCCTATAGTGTAGAGACAATATTGAATTTTCTAACTAAAATGTCAATGTTGACCTTGTTATCAATTAAAAGTCGTTCGTATTCTCTTTTCTTTTGGGGTCTTAAATTTGTAATGAACAAGGTCACGTGAAAACATTTGAATACATGAGGTTATGTTACAGCATCATTCTGAATATTGATTTTTTTAAAAAATCTAGCTGTTGATTAATCGTTTTGTGAACCCAAGTCCTCATTGGATTAGAGTTTTATGGTCACGTTACCAGCTTGGATAACAGCCACGGCTTCAAAATCATTCCTACTCTGCTTAATTAGTACGACCTTAGTCCTTTTGTGAAGTGAGACTGGGTTCGGCCTTGGGTTAGCGCTGGCCGTATCACCTGCATCCATCATTTGCTCGGCTTGTTGTTGCTGTTTTGTCAGGACCAAATGCTTCTTCATTATTCATTATTTGATCCTATCTCAGATGTTCATGAAGCCCATATTTCATACTGTCCAAACAACGCAGGAATTATTACGCAAGGAAAACAGACAGACCCAGAGGGAAAATATTTACATCTGTGAAAAGTCTGCCAATCAAATTAGTACTATGTGATTATTTAATGAAAGTAAATAAATTACATAACCAGCATGATTTAATAAGACAGCTGGTGCAGTACAGCACGGCCAACTGTGCAACACAGACTAAACTGTGATCTCCTGTGTGTCAGTATTATTTTCTTTGCTCAAGTAAAAGTGCAACTATTCATCTAAATAAATCTGCTGGTAAAAGCTGAAATACAGCTTCACTCAAGTTAAAGTAGAAGAGTTCATCTTAAAGTATGAAAGTAAAAGGGCAAGAAAGATTCAGAAAAGAAAGGGATGTCTGCTACACACTGATTTTTAGTTCCTGATGCTAAATTTGTGTCTTTCTCACAAAAGAACCAAGGAATGTGGGGAAAACATTAGCTAAGGCTAACTAACAACGGCTTTATTACAAATCTCTCAGATGTTAGCTAGCATGATAGTAACTCTGAGCATATAGACTAGCTGAATGCTAATAGCTAGCTGTCACAATACAAATTACAATGATAAATACAAATAAATGTACATATTAACACTTTTTTGCTATTTTTATAAACGTAGTAACGTAAAAAACATAATTTTACAAAACTTATAGAAACTGTGAAATGTTTCGACGTGGCAGACATGCTAACTGTTTAAACGTGCTTGAGCTAACTGATGTAGGAGAGCAAACGAAACAGTGGTTTTAAGCACTAAGTTTCAGTACCATTAAAATTATTTTTGAAGTGTTAGCTTTCACACTTCATTGCAGGCCTATGTAATCTTTTTCTTTTTTCTTTTTCATTGGCATTCCTAATAAATATAATTAATTGATGTTAGCTATATATGTGTCTAAGGCTAGCTAAGTGAATCATACAGTGAGTAATGGGGAGAAGGGGGCGGGGCTTCCAGAGGGGGGATCACTTAATATGGGAGAGTCCAAACCACCTATGCAACTGTCAATCAGTCCAGATTCACGTGTGGATTGGCTCATCTGTTGTTTTTTTTTTGTGGTGGGGAAAAAGAAGACTGTTTTTAGTGTATTTTTACATTTGTAACTCATATTAGTGTCATCTGATGTTGAAACGAGCAGCTCCTGCGTAAAAAGCGTAAAGGATGGCAGATCTGAGTAACAGATAGTAGATTGCACTGATGGGTATTCACTTTCATTCTCACTGTCACATCTGTTAAGGTTTAGATTAGTTAAAAATGTAGATGATTAAAAAAATATTCGCCTTTACAAGAAAAATGCCTTTACAAATATATGATTATAAAGAAATGTAGTGTTTGGAAAAAGTAGAAAGTAGAGATTTTTTCCATGAAATATAGATATTTAAAAGAGAGACTTAAGTACAGTAACAATGTAATTGTACTAGGGGATTACTTCCCACCTCCGCTAGTCAGCTGTAGGCTAGTTACTAGCTTCTATGTTATGAACCGAAGCTGAAAGAGTCAGCTCTTATTGATGAGCCGAACCAAATTAATTGACTCACTGAAAAAATCAGGAATTACCATTGCTTTAAAAATGTAATATCTTATTGGATTGCTGCGAGTAATATGTAGTATGGCCCGAGTGTTTGTGCCAGACCTGCGCCTAGATTCAATTTACTGGTGTTCAAATGGGTGTGTCTCATCCAGGGTGTACTCCTGCCTTATGCCAGTTTTCCTGGGATATGCTCCAGATCCAGCACAACCCTGACCAGGATAAGAGGTTACTAAAAATGAATAAGAGTGAGTGGAATGGGTGTGACTGATATAAATGGTTCTGGTCATGTGATCCATGTAAAAAAATGTTTATATGATATCAAGACAACCTATAACAACTGTTTGAGTTTACATATACAAAAACAAATTTGGCCCAGACTCACAGTAAAGGAGTACAGGAAGTCTGTTTATGAGAAAGAGTAATAGAGCTTCAGCTTCTGTTTCCCCAAAACACCCACGGACAGGAGTAATGGTCTGGAATTAAACCACTCCCAGTGTGTGGGTGTCATTTAGCCTGTACAGTAAGCCATGCCAATACACACACACGCACACACAACATGCACGCACGCACGCACACACACACACACACACACACACACACAAAGAGCACTGTTGATTCACAGATGCCTTGTGCATAAACACAGTGGATCAGAGAAGCAATTCCAGATGTGAGCACAGGATATGATGCAGCTTTGTGAAGAAAGCCTGGATCTGATTGGCTTTTATTTCACACACACACACACACACACACACACAGAGAAACACGCATGCACACGTGCACACACACACACGCACACACACAGAAACACGCATGCACGCACACAAACATAAAGAAAGAAAGCAAGGAAGGAAGGAAGAAAAATGAACCCTGTGCAGTTATTGATTTTGGATATGAAGGTAAAGGAGCCATCTATTACAGTCGAGGGCAAAAATTTGCACCCCCCATGGTTTGTGAGTGAAAAAAAGGAGAATGTATCATTATTTTTTAACAAACTATCGAATACAGTATATAAACAAACAAACAAAAAAATAAAGATAGCCAGGAAGTTAATTTTAAATTTAGGTGCATCTTACAAGAAGCCATTTATTTAAATCATAAGGCAAAATGAACAGGAAAATAATTAGTTAAAATCGGGTTCACACGCACACGCACACACACACACACACACAGACACAGTCATTAGAGAATATTTACATTATATTATAATACACGCACTCACACCTAGGGACAAGTTAGTGTAGCCAAACTACCCAGCTCCAGGTTCTCCAGTTTCCTCCCAGTCCCTAAAACCATGCCAGATTGGCTATGATAAATTATGTTTAGGTGTGAATGTGTGTGTGTGTGTGTGTGTATGGTGTCCTGACCGGGATGAAATGGTTACTGAAGATGAATGAATGAATGAATGAATGACATACAGAAAGGGTTTTAGCATCATTACATATGCTCTTTGGTCATATTTTTGCTTTTTAATTACCATTTTGTTATAAATGATGATGATGATGATGTTGATGATAAAAGTCCAAAAAAGAAAATAAAATACTATAGAAAATACTTAGCAACAATGTTAAAATTAATATAAAAAAGTATATAAAATTAATATAAAAAAGTATAAAAAAACTGCACCCTAAATAAATGAAAATAATGATTTATAGTAGCATCACTTTTATTCTGTTTAAATTCTTATCAAGGCTGCACAGCTATTCAGAGCTTCAGAGCCATTAACAGCTTCAATAGCAATAAAACCAGCAATAAAAAACAACATAACCATTAGTTTTACATTCTAATGGTCCTCTATTAGGCTTTATGGTTTGTATTATGTGTGTTATGTACAGTGATGGAAACAGAGCTGTGATATAAATGAGACCATAACTAAAATATAATTGTAGATCATATTAATGCCATTCCTTCTCTTTTTCTTTCAAAGTCCGAAGCAAGACTCTGCACAGCCATTATACATATTTATAGCACAGCGCTGATGAATTCTGGATTCTGATTGGTCAGAAGGTGTTGATTAATTTTCTATAACAGCAGCTCTTACAGTAGTGCAGCAGCAACTCACAGGTTTATATTAATGCATTTGTTTTAATGCGATATCGTTTCTATAGTAACAGCTTACACAGGGACTTGTATGGCGGACTCTCCATATAGACCAAGGCTCTGTCCATGCATACTGTTACATTATAAAATAAAATAAATAAAGTTAAATTGCAAACTTGTTATGAAATAGTAAATTGCAGACCACCTAGTAACAACCTGGTCAGCAGCCTGTCATAGTATTGTGGGACTACACTACCCATCAGCCCCTGCACATCACATGACCTCACTGATCACTTACCTGTTCGCACATAATTAGCACCCTTATTTAAGTCTTAGTTTCTGTGTTTCCTTGTCTAGTGTTTATTGCATTACCGTTTTCAGTATGTTGCTTATTTCGTGTTTCTAGTTCATGCTTTTGCTTCTAATCTTGATATTGTTTGCTTTGTTTGTTTTGCACTTCTTAATAAATTGCCTGCACTTGCATCCGTCTCCGATTCCAAAATCTGACACGGCCATGATAAAACAGCACAGTCCTAGCACATTCATAACACACACACACACACACACACACATAAAACCGCAACGGGCATGCACAGGTTCATGCTGTGACATCAGTGTTTTCAAAAACCTTCGCTTTGTAGGGAGCTTACGAAAAGCTTTGTTTTTCAGTGACTCAAAACGCCTTTTTTATTTATGTGGAAGGGGCTTAAATCGAATAATAAACAGATTTTAAAAACTGTTGTTAAACAAAGAAAAATGTATAATTGTTGAGATGGTGAATTTTTCTGTAAGGAGATATTTGTTTAACATTTATGGAAGGAGTCTCCAGTGTCAGTGTTTTGTAACAGTCAGAGGTAAAGCTGTAACTTTTCTGTTTTCTGCCATGAGAAAGTCTTTAGGATGGAGGAGTCTTATTAACTTCAAGAGAGAGAGGCTGGTGAGGGAAAGACTGTTTATAGCTGCGATAACGTAAGTGATAACAGGAACAAACTTATTTCACAGAAGTTTTGCATCATTAAATATAACTGTAAATGGACAAAAGGTATGATATTTAATAAATAGAAATGTAACAGTGGGGAAATTGCTGGGGTATAGAAGGAATGAAACACTTTAGTACAGTGCTGTTATTGGAAATAAATCAACTTTGGGGGGGTAAGTCAGCTTCACGTCAGGCAGCCACACCCTCGAGGTTTAAAAGCTGCTACATTAAGCGTGACAGAGTGGAGTCATTAGTAGATTTTCTTCAGCAGTCTGTGTGGAGCTCACCGTACTCCTGTACCGAGTTTCCTCAATATGGAAAAATAAATGTCCCTCCACACCACATTTCACATATTTCCATATTTATAAACAGATGAACAGAGTGAACAGATTCTCTCAGATGTGGTGAATATTTTTTTCCAGGAGTTTCAAACTCTCATTAGTGGGGCTGTAGAAAGGAAACAAAGTCGCAGCTGCATCAAAAGTGCCAAACGTCTGTTCTCCGAAATGCGGCGAAGAAGAAAGTGGTGTTTTACATTAGTTTTGGGCCTCCCATGGAGAGAAGAGCAGAGAGAAAGCGACAGATGGCGTCCTGCTGAGAGACGACAGAAAGGAGGAACACCTTTAAACCAGGAATGTTTCATCTCTCTGTTGCCATGTAACAGGCTTTAATGGAGTGAGCTGCATTTCAAGCACCTGCATGATACCCTGTGTTCACCGTCACTCACCACACACTGCGTTATAATCCAACAACAGCAGATACCATGTCATTACCGTCATGCTTCCTGCTCGCCACTTTCACTGCAGCTACAGAGTTTCAGTAATGAAGAACACACACACACACACATTTGGCTGAAGACCTGCACGGAGAGTCTGTGTAGTCTCAACAGCACTCCTCCTACAGGAGAGCTCATGGCTGAGAGACGATGGAACAAACACAATGCTATAATCTCTATTGTTTGTGCTGCAAACAGATGCTCATATGGTCATTCAGGCTCTGACAGTGATGAAGGCAGACTGGAAAATCCCAATAACTGAGCTCATCACCTCTGAGATCCAGTTTCTCATCACTATTGTTTCCATATCACTTACAGGAAGGGTTTGGTGAAAAATTTGATTTGCCAGATATTTCCCTCGCCCCAAATGTATTCAATTTACACACTCATTGTTAAGCTTCATAATTAGATTTCTAAACATCTTTGTAAAAGAGACTGTATTTGTGTGGAGGCCTGGCAAACACTTCACATGGACAGATTTTTGATATTTTCTTCTTTATATATTGAAATAGATTTTACTTTTGTAATGAATCTCAACCACAGGTAAAGTTTTAGCATTGTAAATTGAAAAAAGGGGAAACTCATATTTAAAGGACTTCATTCCACTTTCACTGCAAGACATGCCGTCTACCGCTACATAACCTAATCTACTGATGGAAAAACAACATTACTGCCTAATAAAGAATTATACGCTTACAATGTGAAATGAGATCTCAATTCAGGATAATCTGATAGGAGAAGCAAATCCATAAACAGAAAACAAAACAACAACAACAACAAAAAAAAAACCATGTAGAAAAACTAAAAGACAGGAAGTTGTAGAAATATAATAAACTGAAGCACATTAGATAGTTAGCACATTAGATCTATAAAAGTATCACAGGAAAGTGTGTGATGTAACAGTCACACCAGACCTTTACTATTTTTTTCATAAGCTGAGGTGAAAACCAGGCCGGATGTAGTTAACTATTACATTTTCCAGCTACAGTGGGGTTTAATACAACAATTTTCATTACAAATTATATTACTGACAACAACTTGAGTGAAAAGTAGAATCTTTGAGATATTTACATGAATTTCAGAGTTTCCTAGTATTTGGTACGTCTTTGCCATTTTTGCTTTATTAACAGTGTGCACTCGAGCTGGCATGGACTCCACAAGTTTATGCAAAACCTTATGATCCATTTTAGATCAAATCCATCACAGTATCATCTGATCACACGCTTCAGTAGAAGAGATTAGACATGAGGAACATCTGCCTAATGTTCCTCAATTTGTACAAAGCAGTTAACATGATCAATATCACACATTTGCTTACATTTAAATAGAGACTTAGAAATAGTGCAGAATCTTGAATATTAGATATTAAAGATATTGAACATTTACTTTGTTTGTTTTAAAGATTTCAAAATGTTCTGTTTATTTCCAACTTTAAATGTGGTCTCAGATTTTGGACCCCACTGTATCTGTATTGTTATTTTTGTGTCTGTTAGTAACAAAACATTAGGACAATATTGCAGAAAGGTCTGGTATGACCATGTAGTTTGCATGGATCTGCAGTGTGAGGTAGGGGTTTGGGAACGTGCCACTGGTGTAATCAGTGATGTGACATGCTGGGACACAAGGATCAAATGTGACAAATTAGACGTTCCTCCTTGGCCTTGACCCCAATCTCCTCCCTCATGATCTAGACCCCCCACTAAACCACACCCCCACATCCTATAGCCCACCACAATGTAATTAGTTTCTGAATTTTTCCTTTTTGTTATTTTTTTAAAGAAAGAAGACACCATCCGTTTGCGTTCTTTTGCTGTTAAACAATTTGTGGGCTATATTTGCATTGTTTGTCTAAATTTACACTCACTAATGTGAACCTCGATTGATCGGCTTCAAATCGTATGACTGGAGATGAGTTACTGGGATTTTATATACAGATTACGCTGTCAAGTTTAAACACAAATTTAATGAACATTTTGTGAAATGCAGTTGTTTCATATTAATGACTTGAAAGAAATCAATTCAAAACAAATCCATAAATTGTCAAATAAAGCTAGGCATTCAATTAGGACAAAAATAACAGCGCCCTATAAAAACAGGAAGAGTTAGTGTGTGTGTGTGTGGTAGCTGACGCGTTGACATGGCTGAGCTGCATTACTGGAAGTAATTTAGTGCACAGAACATTTAGGAGGCGCTTTCACCATTTAGTCGCCATTTTGTCATTTGTCTGTGGGCTTTGCCTTTTATGGAGTTTTGTGAGCGTCACTAAATGCACCATGGGTAATTCGAGGTTGAGGTTGGCCTACAAAAACATTTAAACACAAGTTTACTAAAGGATTGTTAAATGAGGCCTAGTGATCGTTGAAAATGAACTACTCACAAGGATCGAAATGAGTTAGCAGTGATGTAGCTTCTCATGTGTGGTAATCTCTGCTGTAGATAGCATTTGTATGATCCCTCTGCTACGTCGTGGTAAGGTTATTCTGTATGGAGCTGAAGCAGTCAGGGAGAATGGCTGGATAAAAAGTGCAGGGTTCAGTTTTTTTATTCTGCCAGAGTAGAGATCAAAGGTGCAGCGCTCAGAGAGAAGGGGCTTCACCTTAACGTTCAATAACATACACAACAAATCCTCAGTCTCATTTGGCTCAGCTCTGAGGTGTGGGGATCCAGAGAGAGAGAGAGAGAGAGAGAGAGAGAGAGAGAGAGAGAGAGAGATGAGACAAGACGAGATGAGCAGAGAGATGAATGCTGGAGAGCTGGAACACAGGCAGTTATGATGAGAAGTCTTATTCTGCTCCCGGCAGAACTGTACCACACTACTCTCGACTTTTAATATCCTCTATAATCTGTGGCCTGTCAAACGGCCAGCTCATATATTTGCACCAATAGGCTACAAAAAAGCAGTTCTGTGTATGTGTGTGTGTGTGTGTGCGTGTGTGTGTGGGAAAGAGAGAGAGAGAGAGAGAGAGAGGGGGAAAGAAAGAGGAAGAGTAAGGGTCTGAAATTGAATTTAAAAGTAAATTCAGGTGTCTCATCTCTCGCTGTCTCTCTTGCTGTAGGACGTATTTGGCTCCTACACATGAGCGATGAAATTTTTAAGACCTGTGATGAATAATTGAGAAAGATAATTTTAAAAGCAGCTGGAGGATATGAATCCGTGTCTGCTGCACCTCTTCACTGTCCTCCATCGTCCTCTATCCTTCAACTTCGCTTTAGCCTGGTCCTCTGCTACCAGATTTTACCTGCGACAGCACGAAATCTGGTGATAGAAGACTTAACCTTCCCACACACACACACACAGAAACACACCAGAGTCCAACATGGTTTACTAAATGTCCTTGAGGTGACTGTGTGTGTGTAGCATGTTGGATACTGAGTTTTGTTACATTTTCAAATTTCAAGGTTCACTGTTCAAGGTTATTCCCATTTTCATTTTAGGCTCCGTCCTCATGTACACAGATATTTTTGAAAACATAGTTTCCATAGGAACAGCGTTTTCAAAATTGTCTCCATAGACACGAAAACGCAATTGAAAAACGCTCACATGAGCACGCCAACCCAGTGCTAGTATTTCATAAACTGTCATGCCAAACGTCTCAAGAATAACATTGAGAGCTGTGTATTGAGTGGTAGAGGCAAAATGCGCAAAAACACCAAACAAACAAACAAACAAACAAAAAAGACAAATGCGAAGTTCATCTGTGTGGACTGATGATGATGTGTTCCTGCTGCTTAACCCTTCCATGCATAGTGTCCACGCTCACGGACATTCAATTTAAGTCTCTTTTTTATATTTTAGTAAAATATACGATGTAAATCACCTCCAAAACACTTTATTATTACTGTTAATTAATATAAAGTTCTGCAGCTCTCTAGACTGTTTGTTGCCCTCAATCTTTACTAACATTCTACATAAAAAAAAAAAAAAAAAAAAAAAAAAGTAATTTTTTTTTTTTGTGTGTCAGATTCTACTGAATGTAATAGATTTTTAAAAATCCCAAACTGTGTACATTTTGTATGTTCAGAAATGATTTTTTTGTCTTCATTACATATTTTAGACTGGAATGTTAAAATTTTTGGACATTGGATGATTTATTTATTTATTTTTATTATTTCACGCATACCGTTTTAGCATTTTTTTTTTTTTTACTTTTTAATATTTGGTATTTAGATTTCAAAATTCTTAAATCATCATCTTAAGTTAAAAAAAAAAGAGAGAGAAAATCTAAGATTATATTTGAATACAAATTCAATCTGGCCCCCTTAGCCAGAATCTCCACTTGCAGTGTGGTTTGTAA
This sequence comes from Pangasianodon gigas, assembly GCA_022758105.1. Taxonomy (NCBI): domain Eukaryota; kingdom Metazoa; phylum Chordata; class Actinopteri; order Siluriformes; family Pangasiidae; genus Pangasianodon; species Pangasianodon gigas. The sequence continues at coordinate 29,997,422 of CM040454.1, read as the reverse complement.
TGCTGGAATGGTGGATTCATGAGCAGTCTCATATTCTGGCACCTCTGCACCATTCATAACACACGCAAATCCAGAATGGACATGCGCAGGTTGGTGCTGTGATTTTGCCATTTTCAAAAGCGTACATTTTTCCACGTGAAGTTTTAGAATTTCTCGAACTTAGACTTGGAAAAAAAAAGCTTCATATTTGTTGACCCAAAATGGCATTTTTGTGTGGAAAGGATGCCAAAACACTGAGGAAAATCTACATTTTCAAAAATATTTGTATACGCTTGGAGTCTCACACACACACTCACACACACACACTCACACACAAATAAGCGCACAGGCACACATGGGCCCATCTGTGCCGTCCAGCTGAGCGGTGACTGAAGCCTCCTTTTTGATGGACACTGAGACACATGGCTGAAGGATGTGCCAGATTGAAGTGCCTCACACCCACACACACAGGACTGACAGAGCAGAGCTAATTCAGACAGCCTCAACAGCTTCGACACACAACAGATGTCCTGTCCCGAGCTTGCCAAGGCTGGCCTTTCAGTTTTACCCCACTATCGCCCCCCTTCTTTTCACTGTCCTTCAGTTCTTTGGTTACCTGGACTTTCTGGAAGTATATGAAGCAATGTCAGCACTTTGGCACTAAGCACACACACACACTATACAAACATACATTGTTCAAACACGTTAAAAAAATGTTAATGTGTCCACAGTTCCAAGACATTCAGTCATTTATTTTGTTGGGAAAGGAAAGCAAACATTCTGGTGAGTTTCTCTCAGCAGTCAGGAGAGAAGACATACCACAGTGAGTGCTACGGGCAGAACCTGCTATGGGAAAAACCGTTCAAAACCTGCCAAAGAGAGTTAAAGTGAAAGATACTCAGAAAACACACGAGAGGAAAGGCATTGCATAGTCAGCTTGATATGAAGAGTGTAACACAATACTACTATCTTTCTACCTATCTGTAATTGTATTAAGATTTAAACCTAAAAGACTTTTTTGCTTTTCAGAAACTGGAAGGAAATCCAGGCGTAGAAATGTCAGCAGTGTCGGCATGTTGTATGAACTATGGCTCTGACAGTTCCTCAAAATCAGCTACATCACTCCACTTCTCTCCAGAGATGTGCGCAGTTATTATTTTTGTTTGTGTAGCCTAAAATGTTTAATAACGAACTAATTTGGCTCTATTTCTCCGAAACTAATGATGAATAAATGCACGCTTTAATGCATGTTAATGAACGTGGACTTTGTTTGTCCTGTGCTTGCTCATGGTGGCATGAAAAAAAACTCCTGCTTGAATGACTTTTTTGTTGGGATCCCATGGGATCCGAGTCTCAATTCGTCTCCTATTTATATCTGTAATTGTATCTGTTTAGAAAGCATTATCTGTTCATTCAAATAATGCATTCATATTCAGTTACATCCCTAGTCCTTATATTTCCGAGCATGCTCCTCTGGGCCCTTTGTTATGCAATCTACAATTTCCTCTCTCATCTGGAAGATGCCTATGTACAACAAGACTTATTGCTGCCGAATCTAAGTCCAAGAACTTTTAGAGAAGCCAATACTGATAAATGTGCTGTGGAACTTCCGACCAGAAACATACCAGATAGTTGTAAGAACAGAGAGATCAGAACTTTGTGCTCAACACGATTTTAAACAAACAACAAAACACAGTTTCATGACTCAATTCCTATCCAATGTTACAAAGGTTAAGATGAGTGTTATGTGCTGGGTTAGCAATCTTATCTTTTTTTAATTCATATGAAATTGAATGAAAACCTGCCACATCGCTCGGATAAAATTGTATGACCTTTTTTCATTAGATATATTAGTTACAAAGCAGCCAAAGTACAAATTATACAAATTTGACACATTATAAATACACTATGTATCACATTACATAATAATCATATAATAATCCAATTATTTTATAGTAAGCCACTTTGTAGTTTAGTTTTTTTTTTTTCCTAGGTGACATGGTGGTGCAGTGCATAGCTCAGGTTCGATCCTGAGCTCAGATTACCGTCTGTCCAAAGTTTTGTATGTCCTCCATGGGGGTTTCCACCAGGTTCTCTGGTTTCCTTCCACCTCCCAATGGAAGATGGATGGGTGACTCTAAATTACCTCTAGTTGTGAAGGAGTGTGTGAATGTGTGTGTCCATGGTGACCTGAGATGCACTGGCATCTCATCCATGGAGTATTCCTGCCTCATGATCAGTTTTCCCGGATACAACCTCCACGATCCTGACCAGGATAACCGGCTTACTAAAGATGAATGAAAGATTTTTTTTTCTTTATATTCAAACCAGATTTAATTGTTATTTTCAACACAGCACCAATGTTCAAAATCTCACAGCTCTTCATGCCTCGATTAATAAAACATCTCGTGAGTTTAGAAAGGGTGAAAAGTACCTTCCTTTTAGAGCATTTTTCTTGGAAGGCTTTTATTTCACATTTTTCTCAGAAGCAATTTTGCTTGAGTGAGAGGTTCTAGTGCTCTTTCAGTCTCACTACTGCAGTAGACCATTGAATGATAAATTACACTCTTTTCCTCCTCTTCTCTTCCTGTTACACTCCTCTTTTCCTCACCTGCCACTGACAGCCTTGTCTGCTGGACTCGGCACTGAGCTGTACAGTCTCAGAAGGATTTTGTATTTCCCATCAGGTATTTCCCAACAAGCCTACTTTGCACTACTGTCATATCCGATTCACTTTCTTACTAGAACTGTGTACTAGTCAGCACTGCACTGTATCTTACTGTGTCTATTGTCCTGTCTTGGTAGCCATTGTACTGTCTTGTGCTGTTTACACGTTTGCACGTGCACTTTATGTAGTAACGTGTAGTCTCTTGAAGTTCTGTGTTGTTTTACATAGCACCATGGTTTCGTTTCACTGTGTACTAACTAGCTGTGTATTGTTGAAATGACAATGAAGCCACTTGACTTGACTTGACTTAGTGCTGCCAAATCTAAGTCCAAGAACAATTCCTGGTTATGCTGATAAAGTATGTTCCCACACACCTTAATAAACAAATGAATTATATAATCATTAATCAAAAAATGGAAATTCCAACCAGATAGAACAATTCTCCATTGACCTTTTACAGCAAGAGTATAGAAAAATTCTCTGTTGACCTTTTACAGCAAGAGTGTCTGTGGATGTCTGTAACAATGCGGTGTCTTAGTCTGGTTAGTCAAATACTTCATGAGCATTTGAATATTAGAAGCAAAAGTGTCTGATTAGGGTTGGATGAACTCTTGAGGCGCATGAGGAACTTTTTTTTTTAAAACAGTTTTGTATTGGCAAGTCTGTGTGATGAAAAAAATGTAAAAATTCTGACAAGATATATTGTCGGTTCTGTTGAATATATATTTTTTTACCTTCATCTATGTGGCAAACACTTTCAAAAGAAGCAATTTACAAGTCTGCAATCCAACTGACTGAAGTCTTACTCAGAGACACAACAGCAACTCTGACAGAACCTTAAAGGAAGTTGTAAGGTTTCAACTTGAACCTCTGTCTTCCGCATCTTTAATGTATATTTTGACACATTTCTGTGTACTGAAATAAAAGAACAAAAAGAAATCCTGTTTACTGAAAACCCGCCTATTTTAGCTGTCTAAGGGAATGTTGAATTCTGATGTTGAACTCTGTCAATAAATGTTTAGGCAAAACTCTTGCCTAAGTGTCATGAAAGTGTTCGTATAACACTTATTCAGAGATATGTATAAATTAAACTCTACATCTGTCAAAGATGGGTATTTATAGGCAAGGGACGAATCTTTGGGTCACCAACATATTTCTTCTTGATCTTATATGGAATAGTTTTGCAACAGTTGTAACTTAATTTGTTACAGTTGTACAGTTGTAACTTGATTTGTTGTAACAGTTATTACAACAGTTGTAGATTTGTAATGATTGTAGTATGATTACAGTTGTAGATTTGTAATGGTTCTGGTTTTATACTGGGTGTAGATTTGTAATGGTTGAAGAATGTAATGGTTGTAATTTTATAACAGTTGTTGTAATGTACTGGCTGTAGAGTATAATGATTGTAGTAACAGGGTAGAGTGTAATAATTGTAGAGTATAATGATTGTAGTAACGGGGTAGAG
>CM040454.1:29966923-29993207 GCA_022758105.1 Pangasianodon gigas | reverse complement strand
GTAACGGGGTAGAGTGTAATGATTGTAGAGTATAATGATTGTAGTAACGGGGTAGAGTGTAATGATTGTAGAGTATAATGATTGTAGTAACGGGGTAGAGTGTAATGATTGTAGAGTATAATGATTGTAGTAACGGGGTAGAGTGTAATGATTGTAGAGTATAATGATTGTAGTAACGGGGTAGAGTGTAATGATTGTAAAGTGTAAAGGATGTACTTTTCTGTTCTACTTAACGTTTTTTCATTTTTAATACCGAAAGTTGCTTTTTGCTCAACTGTTCCACCCTGTATGCATGTGTGTGTGTGTGTGTGTGTTTTTCAGTTTACCATGCCCTCACATGAGGTGCCTGTTTCCTGACACATCATTTTCTGCTCTCGTTACAGGCGGTCAGGAAGTAAAAGTGCCGTTCAGTGACTCACTCGTGCTGTTTAACACTGACTTCATCTAGCACCCACCTTATGTGGTCCAAGCTTTTGACTGTTCCCTGTTCACGTGTTTTAGGCAAGTTTTTCTGATTTTACCATTGTAATGATTCATACCTCGTGTGCAGTTGGCTGTGGTGATTGCCTGCAGTACTCATTTCTAAAAATGAAAAAGAGAGCGAGGGAGTCTGTTAAGACTGGCGGAAAGAGATGAAACTGCCAGTGAAGTGTTTCTGTAGCAGCTGTGAGGGCTGGGCTGAGAGGTGTAAAGCACAGCAAATGGCCAGATGGATTTGAGATGAATAACTGTGAAGAGAGCAGATACCGGTTATGGTGCTGCGAGCGCAGGCGTGTGGATGAGGGCGATGTGCTGCGCTATCACTGCTCTGCCATCGTTCATTTTCTTAAAAAACCAAGCAGAAAACCTCTTTATAGCAAACAATCACTCTCTTTTTTTCTGCTAGTGGCTATCTACGTTAAGGTTTGTGCTTGCGGCCAAAAGTCCAAAATATCAGACTTCACAAAGAGCTCCAAGACCATAAGGAGGAACAGTGACATCAGTATCACAAAGGGCAATATATTTTGTCTACCTTTTATTATGCATTATGCCTCAGTGCAGTTGAAGTCTTGATTCTGATTGGACAGAAGGTGATGATTAATTTTCTATAACAGCAGCTCTGACAGTAATCAACCCCGAAGTTGATTTTTTTCTTGCATTTCTTGCACATCTTGCAGTGTTTTATTCCTCTTAAACAACAGCAATTAGTATGTTAGGAACACTTACATTTTTAAATGTATTATATAAAGACACTGCATAATTTTTTTTATCCATTTATAGTCACGTTTAATAATGGCAATTATAAACAGTTGTTCTCTGACCAGACTAATTTTTTGAAGGTAATAAGACAAAAAAAATGTAGCTTGTTACTAAGAAACCACAAAGTGTAAACTCCTCTGTAATGATAACATTCATGTCGTAGAAAGCTTAAAGTTACCACTGACTGTTGCAAAGCGCTGACACTGGAGACTCCTTCCATAAATATTAAATAAATATCTTCTTGAAGAAATCTTCACCATTTCAAAAATTATAGCTTTTTCTTTGTTAAAGAACAGCAGGTTGTTGAATCCATTATCAGACTTAATTTATGGTGAGTGTCCACTATATACATCCCAGGAAATGAGGTGTTACTATAGAAACATAGTGTATTAGAACAAGCACATTATTTGAAACCTGGGATTTGCAGCTGGAACTACTTTCGGGGCTGCTGTTATAGAAAATTAATCAACACCTTTTGACCAATCACATTAGAAAACAAACGGTACTGTGTTATAACGTATTAGCCAGTCATAGGGCCAAATTTCAAAGTTGAATCTCCTACTGGTACCACTGATTGATGGATCACTCAATATAAAAACCTCCATTCCAACCCGCATCCAATCTCATTTTGAGTTTCAGAGTTTAGTACGCCATCATAACAGCTAACAGATCACACCATGTCTGCTAGAAACATAAAGAAAAGCTTCTTTGGTAATAAACTGTTTCAGATCTTCCATCTGACACCTGATTGGCAGATTTTATTAAACCCATTACAGCTTTAGCGCCAATGATGTTACACATGTCAGCACCAAGCTTGCTGTGTGAAACTCAATCTAATCATGAAACCTGGCCAGGTAGCATTTATTAGCCATTTATATGAGACAGCTTTCTTCTTGTCTCTTCCACCTGAGTGATATTTCCAGGGTGTTGCGTCGATCCTGTGTCGTGCTGTATTACTAGCACATACCCTGAGGGAAAATGGAGGCTCTTGTCATCACGCTGCCAGACCCAGACATCATCCAGAACCTTGTAGTGCATCCCGTCACCATGGACACACTCAATTTGTGTCACCTTGAGCAGAGACGAAAACGGTCCAAACAAACACCAGCGCTCATTAACGCACAGTGTTGTGGCACAGACCCACAAAAGACACGACCAGAGAAAGTTCTAGAGGACCTCCGGGTATGCAGTGCTGCCTAATGTAAGAAATCAGGCTCTGAATCGTTTTCTGGCTGACGGGTGAGGTTTCTGAATGTGCTCCGACATCTCTGGGGAAAAAAGGATTTTTTTTCTCCAAGCTCCAAGCTACACAACTAGAGAACACCAGAGAGAGAGAAAGACAGACTTTGCATAAAGCATTTGCAACATTAGTGCTTCTGTTGAACAGAAAATATTTGAAGTTTTGTACACGTGTGTATTTGCATGTGTGTGTGTGTGTGTATGTGTGTGTCCATCCTAGCATGGACTAAGGTTACTGTCGGTCAGTTACTGTGCTGGTTTTACTGTACTCCAGCTAACAAGCGGTCATGTTTGTTTGCACGTCTAGTGTGGACAGATGGTGCAGCGAGAAACTCACTGTCCTACCCTGCTGGCCTCTGCTGTCCATCCTCTGCTTCCCTTTACACTCATCTCCTTTTTCTCTCTCATCCCTCTATGCCTCTTTTCTTACACCTGCCGACTTCATGAAACTGTCATTTGTTTATCTGAGGAATGTGAAACAACTGAAACAGCAAACACTTTCATTATTTTGTGTTTGAAACTTCATTTTACATTTTCACATTAGTTTCAGGCCTGTATAAGAACACACACACACACACACACACACACACACACACACACACACACACACACAAAGGAAGCAGAATTAATGTCAGTCTGCTTTACATAACAGGAAGTCTGTACTGTAATATTATAAAAGCTCCTATGAACCATAAATAGTAGAGCACTAGACATTCAAGACTGAATTGTTTTTCTTTAAGATACTTTGCAGAATCAAATTCACTGAACATCTGTTTTCCATCCATCCATCCATCCATTCTTTTCCTGTAAAGCTTATCCTACACTGGGTCGCAGGGAAGCCTGGTGCCTATCCCAGGGGACTTGGGGCACAAACAGGGGGCACTCAAGGTACAATCGCACACACACATCAATTCATACATTACTGACAATTTGGAAATGCCAATCAGCCTACAACACATTTCTTTGGACTAGGAGAGGAAACCGGAGTACCTGGAGGAAACCCCTGAAGCACAGGAAGAACATGCAAGCTCTGTGTACACAGGATGGAGGTAGGAATCGAACCCCAAATCCTGGAGATGCAAGGCAACAGTGGTAACCATTAAGCCACCATGCCCCCCTGAACATCTGTAAGTTGTAGCAGAGGTGGGACCAAGTCATTGGTTTGTGTCATAAGTAAGTCTTAATTCTTGGCATTCAAGTCCCAAGTCATAACTGATAAGTCCAAGTCAAGCTACAAGTCCTTAACTTTAAGTTTCAAATCCTAAACAAGTCATAATGTTCTCTTTACAAAATTTAAACCCAGAGTAATAATTAATATAGTAAATTTACACAAATAATGTAGCCTTTTTAAAGCTGGTGTTCATCATTTTCTAGACAAACCTTATAACACAATGGAAACAGATGGGTTAAAGATGCATAACTATGACTATAGAAAATTAATACTTCAATTTCACATGAGAAGTTTTTACTAAGTGTACCCTTCTATCTCTGTTGAAACAGACTGATAATGGTTTTGGGTGTAGGTCCATTTTTATGGTCAGTTTTCACACATATTATTCTGCTTGCTGAATATGAACCAGAGTGAAATTTATACTTTTTCTCTGTTTGCTATTCAGTTTGGTTTGATTTCACGTCCCATATAACTAAACAAACCAAAAAACAAAGAAATGATCAACAACAACAAAAAATTTCCAGAGGAGTGGAAGGGCTGAAAAACACTTGTAAAACTCTGATTCATTGGTCAGAAATACAGCAACAGAAAAAAATTAAACAAACTTTTTGTCAAGTGTGTGTAGAAATCAAAAATCTCAATAAAAATGACTGAGCACTGAGAACATGGAACTAGTACTAAATAAATAATGAATAAACATCTAGTTCAAAACATTTTGTGTATTGCAATCAGCATTTATTTTTTTGTTTGCTTGTTGCTCCACATATACAGAACATGTGACACTTCTGCAGCACAGGTTTAGTCCAGGATCAGTTTAGCAACTCACATCTACACAAAAATGCTGCAACCCAAAACAAATGGCATGTTTGGTTCTGTTCCTGCAGCCGGGTTGATTCGGAGTCGAATTGCTTTCTCACTGCAATGGTGTTCACTTGGAAGCGGACTGAGGCCACTTCACTCAGATGCTCTCAGACTGGTTGTTTTGGTCCACATCTGAGTGTTATTGCTGTGTTCTCAGCTGCTTAAAGAACTGCACCGAGGGGGAACACACCAGGGCTCCATTTAAACTAACTAATTGCTGCATATGTGAAAGTATCTTTGCATTGTCCTTGCATTGAACTGAACTAAGCTCTTTTTATGGTGCGAGATTGTCAGAAAGTAGAAAATTCTACAAATAATTAGAAGGTGTAAATTCTAACTGAGAACCTGAAATAACTAATCAGCAACTACAAGTCTTGTTGAGAAAAGCAGGGAATTCCCCCCAGCACAGAAAACACTCATTCTTCCTACACCAGTGTTAATGATGACACCACCAGGATGTTAAATAGCATACACATTTATAACACATGTCAGAAATAGGTCTCTGATTTAATTAGGCAGATGTTGGATTGGCCCAGTTCTGTGTCTGAGTCTTAGTGCTATTAAAAGAGTGGGGGAAGTTAAACATAGTACAGCACTGACACAGTTTAGCGCACTATCACACTCCAGTCCACACCACACCCTGAGTGAATTCACATTTCTGCAACCACACATGATATGATAATGTAATCTTTTTGAGTTTTTTTGTTGTTTTTACCTTTTTTGCTGTATTCGCCCATCTGTCTGAGTTTTTTTTTTTTTTTGAACGTAAATCCATGAAAGCTTTCTAACGAAATTCATTTTTTAATCTTGTGGGTTGAATATGTGGAACAAAGTAACTGTTGATGTATTTGTCTAAGGATTCCAAGGTGTAGGTGTATTGTACAGATGATTGAAGAGAGGTTGTTACCTCCATCAGCTCACAACCACAAACTTCACACATGCACAGAGTGACCTGCATATATGATTAAGTGGTGACTTTCCAATGTGAAGTGAAGTGAAGTGATGTGTGGCCAAGTATGGTGACCCATACTCAGAATTTGTGCTCTGCATTTAACCCATCCAAGTGCACACACACAGTAGTGAACACACACACACACACACCGTGAACACAGACCCGGAGCAGTGGGCAGCCTTTTTTGCTGCAGTGCCCGGGGAGCAGTTGGGGGTTTGGTGCCTTGCGCTGGTCATTCACTCCCCCCACCTACAATCCCTGCCGGACCTGAGACTCGAACCCACGACCTTCGGGTTGCAAGTCCGACTATATGGCCACGACTGCCCATATACTTACATATATATATGGCCAAAAGTTTGTGGACACCTGACCATCACACTCATATGTGTTTGTTGAACATCCCATTCCAGATTTATTCTCTCTTTGCTGTAATAATAACCTCCACTCTTCTGGGGAGGTTTTCCACTAGTTTTTGGAGTGTGGCTGTGGGGATTTGCCCATTGCAGGACACTCGAGTTCTTCCACTCCAACCTTGCAAACCATTTCTTCATGGAGCTCTCTTTGTGCACAGGGGCATTGTCATGCTGAAACACGTTTGGGCCTCTTAGTTTCAGTGAAGGGAAATTGTAATGCTACAGCATACAAAGACATTCTATACAATTGTGTACTTCCAACTTGGCAACAGTTTGGGGAAAAAACACTTCTGAATGTGATGGTCAGGTGTCCACAAACTTTTGAGCATGTAGTGTACTTAGCTGGAACTTTTCTCCTTTTAATCCAAACTGGGCAGGGCCAACCTTGAGTAAAACCTGCATAAGTTTTCCCTAACCTAGTGTCACCTATCCTTTCCACACAGCTTTTATCAAAACTATGCCAGTCTCCTTGAATGGCTTCTTTTTGAGTCTGAGCAATTTATCAAGTGAAAGCTAGCCTACTGTGCTAACTCTTTATTGGGTTCGTTTGTTGGGTTGAAGGGGTTGTTGAACAATTCTGTTTCTTTATTCTTGTGTCAATGAGTTTAGGTCTGCGTGAGTGGTAAGCAGTCTAGAAAACTCTTGTTTTCTGTTCCTAGTCTTGTGACATCTCATAGTTACTGCTAGTCCTGGGTATCCTCTAGGTTTGTCTGGTTCATAGATTTGGAGTGTCCCCTAGTTCTTAGTCTTTAGGTATCTCCTAGTCCTGGGTATCCTCTAGATTCTAATATTTCCAGTTATTTACAGTTAACAGTCTTTGTATAACCTCTGGTTTCTGTGGTATCCCTTAGTTTCTCCTAGTTCTTAGTCATAATTTATCCCTTCATGACTTTTAACTCTCTGAGTTCCTAGTCCTGGGGTGACCCCTTGATTCTTATAGTTCGTAGTATTGGGGATTCCCCAGTTTCTACCTGTTCCTAGTCTTTGGGTATGCCTTGATCCCTAGGGTATCCCTGAGATTCCCCCTGGTTTGTAGTCATGGTTTATTCCCTAATATCTTCTAGTAACATTTCCTGAGGTATTCCTTGGTGTGTATTATTTCTTTGTACTGGGGTATCCCCTAGCTTGTCCTTGTTTTAGTCCTAGGGTACTCCTAGTTTATCCTAATCCTAGAGTGTTCCCTAATTTTTAGGTACCTCCTAGTGTTGCCTATTCACTGGTGTGTCCATGAAGATCTCTGAGTTCTTAGTCCTGGGGAATCCCCTAGTCCTGGGGAACCCCCTAGATTCTTGTAGTTTTGAGCCTTGGGGTTTCCCCTTGTTTCCTCTAGTTCCATGGTGCACCACAGAACAATACAGCAACACTGTACCCAGGAATACATAAAGTGCAAATACACAGCAGTGTAAGACTGGGCTGTCCCTTAGTTTCTAGTCTTGGTGTGTCCCTTCGTTTCTTCTAGTTCCCATTCCTACATAATTCCATAGTTTCTGCTAGTTTCTGGGTTTCTTTTATTATTTTAATCCTTATATATTCCCTAGTGTCTCGTACTTCTTAGTTTGTCAGGTTCCCCTAGTTTCCCCTAGCTCTAGAGTTACTGTTTACTGGTTACTGTTTACTGCCTGTTTGGATAAAGCTACTGTCTTTAATTCTGCTATAATGCCTGTCATATGACTCTGCTGTTGACCTTTCCTATGATAGACGGCCCAATTATAAGTCCCTACTGACTCTAGCTGCCTTTTTTCAATCACAATGCTGCTTAATATCCACACACTGTGAATATAATACTTCATATAATCAGCATTGCACTTTAACTGGTTGTGAAATGTCATATATCATTTTTGTTGTACTGCTTGTACCTGCTTTTTCTTACTTAGTTGTGTAACTGCACTGTCTGAATATGTTGCATGTTGTCCCTGGACAGCAGGTATTCAGTAATAATTTATATAGTTCTGTATATGTGAAGTTTTAAAGTTAAAATGAGTCAAACTTTAGTTAAATTGAATTAAATAATTTATGTCGTATATGTCGTATATGTCGTAAATGTCGTAAATAATAAGTCCAGCCTAGTGTTGTTATATACAAAATGGCTAGACGAAAGCATAGCTGATGCATCAGGTCTAATTCAGACCAATAAAAAATAAAATTAAAAAATCTCTCTGTGCAATGGAGGGACTTGAGATGGTTGAAGAAAAAATACTTTTCTGTCTTCACTATTAACTGCAGTCTGAATGACCAAAGCCTGCTATAGCTGCCCTTTCTCCCTTTCTCTCTTTCTCTCTCTCTCTCTCTCTCTCTCTCTCAGTCTGGCTGCCTTAGATGTATATTTCATTCATCCACCCACCCTCCTCGATTGCCTTCTCAGGCAAAAACGAATAAAGTTTGAGGAATGTGTATGAGAAAAGCAATTTGCAGCACGGCTGCCTTTGAACTGCTGTGGTGCTACGTGAGAGCTCACAGTCCAGGCCAGCAGGATATGAAACTCCACTTAATGAGATTTCCAAACCTATTTTGTCCTACTGTCTCATCTCATATCAGTCCAAATTATTATACATCTGAAATTAGCTAACTTTTGTATTTCATATCATTCCATCAAAAACAGCCTTATCTCGAGAAATGGACTTTGTCTGGACCAGTAGTCGGGTCCAAAAAATCTGAATCCATCAGCACTTTATAAGTTCTAAAACACACACATTTTTTGCCAAATCATATTTCTCAAACAAGATTTCATCACTTTACTATAATGTAAATAAAAAAACAGTTTGTTCTTAAGGACTGAAAGCTTCAGGGACAATAACCCATAATGCATATACGCTCTACTCCCTATTCTCTAAAAACATCATAGTGTATTATGGGTATTTGGTACATTTTATGGAATCATAAAATCATTTGAGACTAAAACATTGGAGTGCAGTGAGGAATTTCATAAGTGCTGTGGATTTTTTTCTCAAAAAATGTAATAATATAACTGACAAAATAGTGCACTGCTTAGTAAGTAGGGTGTGGTTTTGTCCAATGTCAGATGTTAGTAGTTAAGTAAGTAAAAGATGACTTGGGGAGCATGCTGTATTGGAAAAATAATCAATGACGGGGCGGTGTGATGCAGCTGGAGGTGAAGCAGAATTCCTGTTACCACCCCAAAGTTAATTATTTTTATTCCTCTTACACTGCAGCAGTTTGCAGTTAGAACAGCCGTTCCCTTAACAGCCTCTCTTTTTTTCACTCTTTTGAAGTTAATAAGACAAAAAAAACACCCTGAGCTTGGCATGTTACTGAGAAGCCAGACAGCGTAAACTCCTCTGTTTTGAAGACTGGAGTTTTCCATGTCAGAAAACGTAAAGTTAAAGCTTTACCATTGTTACTGCTATAAAGCACTGACACTGGAGATTCCTTCCATAAATGTTAAAAAAGTTCTGACAGAAAAATTCACCATATCGATGCTTAGACACTTTAAAAAATGCTAATGTGGAGCATCTGCCATAAAAGTCTCTGTGAATTAGCTGTTACTATGGAAACATATAAAAAATTTATTTTGTCTGACAGCGAGAGAACGACTCTCTAGCCAAAAAACTTTCACACATTTGAGCGTTCATTTTGTCTCAGTAGCTGAATGAAACTGTCTTTCTCTAATCTCCCCGTGTTTGTGAAGCTGAAAATTTGTCAGAGCGGACTCTGATTAGTCAGAAGGTAAAAATGTACAAATACAAAGCTCATAATTCTATGCACTGAAAAACTACCACCAATACTGCAAGCTCACCAATACTGCATTCAATTATATCTTTGCTTCTGTTGCATTGTATTTGATCACCAAATCAGGAATTATACACGTTTTAAATCCGTTACTATAGAAACGATAATGTATTAGAACAAGTGCGTTAATATAAACCTGTGATTTGCAGCAACACCTTCTGACCAATCAAAACAGCACTGTGGTATAAATAAGGAATGACATACGACAGACAGTGCAGTTATCCGATAATAATTTATGCCAGGGACGCATGAGTGGATTATTTTCATATAACAGCACAGTCTGGAGTGTGTTATTCTGCTTAAAAATAGATTTAATGATGTGGAACATCTGTGAAATAAGTTACTTCCTGTTCTCACTTGTATGTTATAGCAATGATAAACAGACATTCCCTCACCTGCATCTCATTTTATCTTGCTGTCTCTCTAAAAAAAAAAAAAGCAGCTTGTCGTATTACTAAGAAACCAAAAAGCGTAAAGTCCTGAAACCTTTCCCGTGCTGGGAAACTTTACAAAGCATCGTGAACGTTACAAAGCACTGACACCCGGGACTCTTTCCATAAATGTTAAATAAATGTCTGCTAACAAAAACAACTGCATCACATCAACGATTATACATTTTTCTTTGGTAAACAAGAAGACGTTTCTTTTAAATCCGTTCTTTATTATTAGTCTTAGATTGTGTGGAGCGTTCGCCGTACAGGTCCCTGTGAATGAGCTGTTACTATAGAAACGATAACGTATTAGAACAAGGGCATTAATTTAAACCTGTCGTTCATGTTACAGCTGAAACTACTGTCCAAGCCGTGTGGTTATACGCAAATAATGCACACCTTCTGACCAATCAGATTTGAGAATTCAATCACGCTGTGGTATAAGTTGCATGAATTAACACAGTGTTTGTAAAGTGTAGGTGAGGAGAACATTGTTATAATTTGTCTCAAGTAATGTACTAGTTCATTACCTAACATCGATCCAATTCAGTAACCAAGAGATGGATGGCTGCAGCAATTTCTCTCTTTCAAGCTTCATTTTTTTTAAAGAAAGCTCTTTCTCTCACTCTAACTCTCACTCTCTCCCTATCCCTCTTTCATTTGAAGACCAAATGAGTTCCTGTGAGTCTGCACTGGTTGGTTTTAGCAGTGATGGACCCTGGACTGGTCCTTTTCTTCTACTCTTCTACTGGAGCTATAATCAACCAAGTGTGTGTATGTGTGTGTGTGTGTGTGAGAGAGAGATGCTGCCTGGGTCATCTCAATCCCCACTTTTGGGACAGATCAACCAGGCTGTCGGCCATGGGATGACACAGATGACAGAGCGTATTAAGATCTGCTGACCAATATCTCAGTACTGAACACACACACACACACACACACAAATTTTTTCTTTGTGAGGACCTTCCACTGACATGCAGCTAGTATTAATGCAGCTAATAAATACTACGCTACGCCTAAACCTAACCCAAACCTTAACCTAGCGCTTTTATTATTATTTTTAAAAATAAAATCTTTTGTAAAAGAACATTTCTCCTAGTGGGGACCAGACAAATGTCCCCAGAAGGACAAAAATGTCAGGTATTGATATCCTTCTGGGGACATTGTTAACCCAGGCATGTGAGTGATCAGCTTGAGCAAAGGTTTCCATGCTCAGCGTCTAAGAATTTACTGGGAGTGAGGATTAAAGCAGAGAATGGAAATGTTACCCGCTGTGCTAAAATGTTCTCTCTCTCTCTCTCTCTCTCTCTCTTTCTCTCTGTCTCTCTGTTAGATACTGGGGTCTGTCTCTCCTCCATGTCTCTCTCTGCAGTGTACTAATGGTCTCAGTGCTGTGTTTAAAAGAGGCAGAGTGAACTGCAGCGTACAGAGTTTTCTGCTCATCAGAGACTAATAGACTGGAGAGATTCGGGCTCCGCACACAGACTTGAAAAATCCTCAGGCCAAAGCAACGAACGTGATGGTAATGCAGAGAAAGAGAGAGAGAAAGAAAAGAGAGAGAGATCGAGAGAGTATTAGCTGCACCACTTTCACTTCTCTACAATATACATCATACGCAAATTAAGTGAAATGAAGGAACTCGTTTAAACGTGCTGTGAGTATAATGATGGAGTGCATTGAAGAAGCTGATTGTTAACTCTGTTAAATAAAACGATGACCTCACTGAAACGGTTTATCATTACAGCTCCACACTTTTAGCATTAAAAAATGGACTTTATGAGGTGTAGGCCATGGAGAACATCTCAGTACTTGTGTTGTTATATAATAATTCAGTTGCATGAAACACTCCGGATCCATTAATTGATCTTTTACAGCACTGTTGAATTCTCCATTCTGATTGGCCAGAAGGTGTTGATTAATTTTCCATAACAGTACCTGCAAATCACAGATTAATATAATATAATGCACTCGTTCTAATATGTTATCGTTTCTATAGTAACAACTTACAAAGGGATTTGTATGGAAGATGCTCCACATAACCTAAGACTAATAATAAATCGATTTAAAAAAATAGTGTTATTTGACAAATAATGGCTGCATTTTTTTCATTCATTTGATTAACTTATAGAGAAAAAAGAAAGGCTGGTGAGTGAACAAATGTTCATAGCTCATAGTTCAATATCTGCTATAATGTAAGTGATAAAGGAACTAACTTGTCTCATGGACGTTCCACAAGATTAGATGTAACTATAAATAGATAAAAAGTATGATATGATGTACTTTAATAATAATTTGTTATAGCCAGCAAACAGGCAGAGGAAAATAATCCACTCTGAAGTGGTAATAGTGGTTAATTTCCTATAACGGTACATCCCCAAGTATTTTATTCCTTACTTAACTCTTTTTATCAGCATTATTCTACATTTCTGTCTCTTAAATTTCTGTCTTGCTTGCCCCTTTATTATTTATTTCTGTTGTTATTATTGTACTACTGTAGACTGCCTAAGCCTCACAAAAAGCATTTCAATGTACATTGTCACTGACACTTGTATATATGACAAATAAATTTGAAACTTGAAACTTGACTCATATGAAAGTAGACACTCAGGACTGGAGAGGTGTGAATTGTTTGCCTAGCAGGGTGCTCACACCCCTCCCCTTTCCCATCACCCTGCTCACCAGCAGCTAAATACAGAGTCACAATACTCTACACACAGAAACCCAACAATGTCCTGACTAATCTTATAACAGACTCGCGGGGATAAAATAATTCATTTGTTTATAATGATTGAAAATGGCTGATAAGTCGATTGCTAGCATATACACTGACTGTAGTAACTGCACGTAGCATGAAATTGCCTGCTGGGGATTTGTACAAATTGTATAGATTTTTTTTTTCAACAGAGAATATAATATATATATGTGTACATGGTAGGGTATCTGTTACCATAAATACCGGTATTGGTGGTATACCGGTAACCAACTCTCTGGTTGCTCTTATAGGCAGAAATTTCTGCTGACAAGAACAGAAAATCCAGATACGTTATTTAATTACAGAATTAAAAGTTCCTGTCACACAGTCATATACACTTTATTCAAGTCCGAAATTTAAATTTCCTCTTACCCAGACTACTTTACTCAATTCCAAAGATCAAATTTCTTCTTTTTGCAGAACTCAAGGTGGCTGATACTGAGATCTACCTGTAAATAGTCACTGTGTAATCGCACGATTGAACAGACAATGGCAAAACAGTTAACTATTAAATGCGTCTTGCTAAAAGCAGGTGATTCTGATCAGATTAATGGAGACAGTGAGGAACATGTCGAGGGCACGGAGACATATCATCCTGGTCCAGCTGGAGCAGAAAATTTGAGAATATGCGTTGCGAGGTAATGTTCGAGTGCTTCTTCTTTAAATTCATTTCAATCTAGTTAACACAAAGATAAAACAAAGAGAATGTTATTAGCAGCTGTGTCATTAAGTAATCATTTTCGTTAGCAGAAAGTTCTCTTTGTCTCTTCTGGGCTGTTTGTTGTGTTCACAGGTCAATGGATTATTTTATTTCTGTTTATTTAAATGTTGACTGTATGCAAAAAATGTTAATTAAACATTAATGGTCTGATTCTTGGTGTCATTCTTTGTATAGCCCAAAATTTCAGTGTTTCCTCACAGCAGTAGTAATTAACACATGAGGAAGTGGGACTTGTACTCATTTCTCCTGTAAACTGAATCGTTCCCAGAAACAGTGACTAGGACCAAAAATTCCTAGCAGAAACTCATGTTATATCCATTACTCATGTAATGGGTATAACACATACAATGAATACATATTCTGAACACCCTCATGAAGTTGCTGACCTTTGACCTTTCTCATGTTGTGTATCATGGCGTGCCTGTTTCAGGTGCTGTGTGGGATTAACCATGAGGACGGTGTATTCAGGTCATGGTGAGTGAGAACGTTGACACATGGCAGCTCTCCTGCAGGCTTCTGTCATGAGACATTTCAGAGAAAAATCTAGCACTACATGATAAAGCACTACATTATCATATATAATAATGCAATAATTTATTGCACTTTAATCACTGGTGTCATCATTTCATCACTGGAAACAAACTGGAACTAGACTTTCCTTAAGCCTGTATTCCTTTAAATGTATAATAAGTAAGGAATAAAACACTTGGTGTATGCTGTTATAGGAAAATAATCAATGCCAGGTTGACGTGATGAAGTGGTGTTACTGTTACAACCCTGATTATTTAATTATTAATTAATAATAGCAAGTCTTTTATTCCTCTTATACCACAACAGTTTGCCAATGATTACTTTCTTTAATTTATTAATGAACAACATGTAGTGCTTTTTATCCGTTTATAGTTACATGCAATGTTACTGAACGTCCACGAAACAAATTCCTGCTCTCACTCACCTTATAGGTGCTCCAGTATAAACAGTCGTTCCCTCACCAGCCTTTCTTTTCTTCTCCATCTACCGAGAAAACCAGACAGTGTAAACTCGTCTGTCCTGAAGATGTCGGAAAAGTTACAGCTTTACCTCTGACTGTTCCAAAGCGCTGACACTGGAGACTCCTTCCATAAATGCTATATAAACAATAAACATCTCCTTCTGAAAAACGTCACCATATCAACGATTAGACAGTACATTTTTAAAAGCAGGTTATGTGGAGTGTCTGGCATACAAATCAGTGTGAATGAGCTGTTACTATAGCAACAATAACATATTAGAACGAGTGCATTAATATAAAGCAACAAAAATGTCTTTAATTTTGCAAAATGAAGCTGCCGGTCTCTAGTCTCGCCTTGTTCGTGAAGCTGAGCAGCACATTAAATAAAGGTGCACTCTGATTGGTCAGAAAGTTCAAACAGATATATACAGACATTATAATTCATTATATCAAAGTCACCAAAATTGCAGTTGATTATGTTTAATGCCTAAATAAAGCCACGGTTGTGGTTATTGTTAAGATCCATTTGATTGTAAAGCTCTAGTGTGTTTTTTTCTGTGCACTAACCTAAACTTTGATTTAAGGGTTTTCTGATTAAGCCTTGTTCCCTTCAGGCTCATTAAACCAGAGTGCACCCAGTGACCTTTTGATTTTGATTAGCGAGGACATACTGTAGCTATCGCTGGTCATAGAGCTTAAAACAAATTTTATTTATTGATTTTATTAAAAAAAGCACACAAACTATCATAAATTTTGTTATTTTTTTTTCTATCAGTATATGTGCCATATGTTGTGAAGTTTATCGACAGGCACATTGAGTCTCATGCAAGAACTTTACTCACATGCGTGGGTGCAGCGAGCTGAAAAACTAGGGCTATATGTAGGTGTATGAGAGTGTGTGTGTGTGTATATGTGTGTGTGTGTGGGTAGCTGAGAAAGTGTGTGAGTGGAGGAGCAGAGCATCACTGTGCCCCAGCATACAGAGTGGGCTGAAAAAGAGGCGTAGTATAGACACAGTGCTGAGAGCAGCTCATCTGATTAAAAGCAACGTTGCAGGATTGTGTGTGTGTGTGTGTGTGTGTGTGTGTTTGTGCCAATTAACTCACAGTTAGAGTGATGGCCTGCTTATTGGCTGAGCCGCCCCATCCTTAACTAACATGCACTGCGTGCAGAAAATCCTGGCGATTTAAAAGTGTGTGTGTGTGTGTGTACATATAAGTAAACTGTTTTTGGGTGTATGTTACTGTAATGTGTATGGCAAGAAGAATAAGTGTTTATTTTCTCACCTGCTGCACCCATGATCACTCGCCCCACTACCTCATGCCTATCATCTGTGTGTGTGCGAAGTTATTTATAACTGTATTTATAGCACCAGTATTCTTGTCTCATGCTATCTGTCTGCTTCACATTCACCAGAGACACACACGTGCAGATGGGGAGGGAGAGAGAGAGAGAGAGAGACAGAGAGACAGAGAGAGAGAAATATATGCACCTCTTTCTTCACAGTCAAAAATATAAATATATCTAAGATATAATTTCCCCCAAAAAAACCCCAATACAAAAATAAACACCATTCCCTTGCCATTTGCTGCATTTTCAAAAAATTTGATAATAGAGTAAGGAAAAAGGTGTGATGCTACAATATGAAGAAGATTTTATATCATATGATCATTACATGGTTAAAGAGATGTAAAACATAATGCATACATCAAGTTAACTTTCTAATAAGCGTGCCAAAATGACTGTTTTCACTTCAACACTCAGGTCCTAATCTAAAGGACTGTGTGTGTGTGTGTGTGTAAAAAAAAATGGAGGGGTCTATGAAGGATTGCATATTTTACATGAGCAAAACAACATGACTTATTTATTTTGAGCGTTTTCCCTAATGAAGATTGAATATCGAATGAATATGGGGCGTTTCTGCTGTGAAAAGTGCAAAATACAAGGCTGAGTCAATATAAGTCGATTAACTTTGTACAAGCAGTGTGATAGACTACAGCCTGGACTACAGCCTGAAAGTCATTTCGAAGATAGCGTTCATATTTGCAAATTAATGCAACCAGGTAAAATAAAGCTCGCAGCCAGAACCACTGTCTGCTGTTAACAGCAGCTTCGACAGTACTTCTGACCAAAAGACAAGTCACAGGTTTATATTAAAGCACTCGTTCTAACACATTATCATTGTGTTAGGTGTGTTCTTATACTAAGAACTTACACAGGGACTTGTAAAGCAGACCCTCCACATAAACAGATTAAAAAAAAAACAGCTGTTTCTTTGTAACATGACAAACTGCATTATTTTGTCTTAAAAAGAAAGGAAGAAGAGAGTGACTGTTTATAGCTGATATAACGTAAGTGAGAAGAGGAACTGACTTGTTTCATGGATGTTACACATCATCAACTGTAACTATATATGTATACAAAGAATGATATGTTGTTCTTCAATAATTTAAAAAAAACCTGAAATCATTGGGGCGGAGTCATCCTGGAGGAGACCACGACCATCAGGGCAGAAAAGTTTCTTCACTGGGTAAAGATGATCAGTCAGAAGAACTTTGGATTCATTTGCAGTGCTGCAAATCATGTCAGCAAAATAAATATGTAAATAAAATAAATAAATGCCCCTCATAGCATTTTTTTGTCACCCGTCTGTAGATTTATATGCTTCAGCAATACTGTAATTCAGAGAAAGAAAGAAAGAAAGAGAAGGAGAGAGAGAGAGAGAGAGAAAAAATGTGCTTCTCTGAAGAGTTTCATTTCCTGTTTGGCATAAAAAATGTGCACACCTCATTTACCATCTTACCACAGGGACAGGTGGGTGGAGAATTTTATCAGCTGGTATATGGCCTTCATTCTGGCTCTTTCTGGGCTTTTTTTAAATGTAAAACCAGTAGATAAGCTACAGTGAGACCATGCTAACTTAATCAGGGTTTGAACAGATGCTTTCAAAGGAAATGAAAGGAATTTTAAGGCTTTATTAAGCTGATTTTTGTACACAAGAGATGCTGTTGGCTAAATTAGGGTTTGAGCATTACAGCTCTGTTTATTGTTAAGGATTGAGAATTTTTTTTTTTTATAATGACACATATAATGTTAGTTACATATTAAATTCCTTCCTTACGTATTAAATTCTTATTAAATACATATTGCACATTAAACGTCTTCCTTTAATTTAAGCTTTTGGTGTAAAATTATGGAATTGTGCCCTCTCTGGTAGAAAAATGCTATTGCATGCGTCATATGGAAGAATATTTTGAAACATTTTGCGCTTCACAATGGGAATGTAACTAGAAGTGAAATAGATAGATTAGATCCTTGTGTACAATCCCCTGACCTGCAGAATCCACAGAAAACCAAATTTGTGTTTTTGTCATATATATTTATCTTATACACAACCTCTTTCTCTGTTCCGGAGAGCCTCAAAACATTCAGAGCACAGAAGCCGAGCGTGTCTTCATATCCAGGTGGGTAAAGTATTCATCAAGAGGATAAAAATCTCTGTCATTATAGGGAGAGTACGTCGATATCAGCTAACTAACTAGCTTTTGCTAATGTTAGCAAAACTTACAACCTGAGATAAACTTCCCATAACGTAGATACGTAGCTAACATAGCTGCGAGGCAGGTTGAAATAAATCTTCTTAATGAAACACAGACACATTAACACTGATGCAGTCAGTCCACTATTCAGTCCTCAAAATGGCCGCCATTATACAGCATGACATCACACGAAACGTAAGGATACACATACAGAATAAGGCTGTGTCCCAAACCACATGCTACAGAATAAGCATTAGGGTACTGACATACTGATAGTATTCAGAAGGGATAAATATTTGATGTAATTATAGAATACTAGCTAGATAGCTAACATCATCATCGTCTCCTCAGTAATACAGAAATATAGCGAGAATAAAAATGTCATAGTGTCACCATAACTGTCCCGGTTATTGAATACCAAGTACAAGAGCAAAACCTCTCATCTTCCACAAGAGCCTGCTTTTTTAGCTAGAGTTAGCCATTTAGCTTGTGAGCTCTGGCCTTGAGGTGATCGCTAACAGGGCACAGAATCCAAAGAGCAAGCTAACATTTGCTAGCTGACTAAAACACAACCTGTTGTTGAAAGGAAAAGGCTGCTCTGCTGTGATCTCTCACAGTGTGTTTGTGTGATTTTTTTTTTTTTTTGCTTTCAACAGCATAGGATGTTACCAAGCAAGCTAACTAACATTAGCTACCTGGATAAAATCCTGAGTAGAGAGCAAAACTCACACATCAGTTCACTTCTGCTGTTTTTTTTTAATTACCCTATTTATCTTCTCCTTATCATGTCTTTCTCCTTATCATCAACCCCTCATCAATTTCTCTGGCTTTTAGTTAATTAGCTAACATTAGCTGGCTAGTTTGCTACTATCAGCTCTGTCTGCAGCCAAATGTCTTTCTAAGGGTGACAGCATGTAACCATGATGTATGAGTTTGAAAACATCAGCAAAATCAAACTCAACAGCTCAGACTGTGAGATACTATTAAAGGATCTCCAGCAGATTAGTAACATCATGTATTAGAGTATATTTTTCTCTTCTTGATTCAATAATGATGTTTTTATGTGTAACAAAAATTTCACAAATAGCAATGAGTAGCACATGATCTTGCAAACAAACTAAAATTAGCACAGAGGGCCGTATTCAGAGTAAATGTTTGTGCAGGGAAAGTTCCTGGTATTCAGAGTCAGGTTATGTACCTGCTTACGTAAGTTGATTTTCTGGGCTCTTCATTCAAATCACTAAAATCACCTTGTGTGTAGTTCACAACTTTGAGTAGAAGAGTCTGAGACTTTTTTTAAAATAAGTGTCTAGATCACTGCTTTTAAACACAAACAAAAATCAGGGATACAAAATGCAGACTGAAGAAGGATACAACATCTTTGAAGAAGGAATCAACAACATAGCAAGAGACAAAAATGAAGAAAAAAACCCCCACTAATATTATGATATATGAATGAGAAGATGGCATTGAGATCAATCTAAAAGGAGTCTAGTATATCCCTAAAACATTGCAGCATGAATAATCACTGCAAATTTAGATTTAATTGAAGTATTTCATGAAGCCATGAGATACTAAGTAAAAAAATGTGGAATTAATTAATATTTAATCAATATAAAATGAAAATTAATTAATTAATAGTTTTAAGTTTTTTTGTGCTTCTCAACAGAAATGATCTGAGAAGACCGCTGGAAAAGAGCATTGCTCTGTAACTGAACAAGTCATTTGGTATTATTCTCATTCAATTACTGACAAGGCTTTTAATAACAGCACGATCCAATCACAGAGATTGGAGACTGGAGACTGTGACACCTCCTCAAGCACAGCACAATCAGAATTTGCCTCTGAAATTACAGAACCCAAGCTGCAAAGGACCTGAAATTAAAAACCTACATAGCACGCTAACATCTGACCAACAGCCAAAACTGGGAGAGTCCCAAGGTCTCAGCGCGAGTTATTGGAGTACATACTGTACCGTACTGGAGAAATTATAGTGATTAGGAGGGAATGCTAACAATCCATCCTCAGTGAAGTGAAGTGACTTGTGGCCAAGTATGATGACCCATACTCAGAATTTGTGCTCTGCATTTAACCCATCCAAGTGCACACACACCGTGAACACACACCCGGAGCAGTGGGCAGCCTTTTTTGCTGTGGCGCCTGGGGAGCAGTTGGGGGTTCGGTGCCTTGCTCAAGGGTCTCACCTCAGTTGTGGTATTGAGGGTGGAAGAGAGCGCTGGTCATTCACTCACCCCACCTACAATCCCTGCCGGACTCGAACCCACGACCTTCAGGTTCACCTTCAGGTTACAAGTCCGACTCTCTATCCATTAGGCCACGACTGCCCCCAGTAATGGGGAGGGGGGGAGAGGGGGAGAGGGGGAGAGAGAGGGAAAGCAAATACGAACACTCATGAAACATCATGTATCACAGTACAATAGCTGCTGAAGCTGAAAGATAAAGTATGCATCTTTATACATGTTATCATCTTATAACTGGTCACAATGGAGGACAAAATTCTGACTAAGAGTCTCTCCTCAGATCTGTGTATCAGAGCGACCAGAGACACGCTGAGCTGGACACAGATGGTTGATCAGGAGAGACGTTACTGTAAAGGCTTATTATTCAGTTAGTCTTAATAAGCCTTATTGTTCAGTAAGACATTACCTAAGGATAGGGCTCATAAACCCTTTTGACAAATGACATAAAGCTACATTACCATTTATTAAAGCTTATTCCAGTAAGTCACAGCCAGCATAATGACTGCTTTACTCAGTGCTGTAATCAACACCTGAGTCAAGTGACAGATTTTTTTCTGACATAAGACTTAAAACATAAGACTGTTAGATAGATAGATAGATAAATAGATAGATAGATAGATAGATAGATAGATAGATAGAGGCACAGCGAGACAGATTAGATAGATAGATAGATAGATAGATAGATAGATAGATAAAGGCTGAGAGAAAGAGAAAAAAGATAAAGAGAGAGATACATAGAGAAAGAAACAGAGAGAGACAGACAGACAGACAGGCAGAGAGACATAGAGAGAGACACAGACACAGAGAGAGAAGGAGAGAACACACACACGCACACACACGCACACACACCCCATGCGAGAGACACAGAGTGATTAGAAGAGAACACTAACACTTGATCTGAATACACAGAGAGGAGAAAAGCTCATACAGCATTCGTCAGTGTGAAAGACTCAGAGCAGTTAAACCTCATAACACACGAACTTATTACAGCTACAGCAGAGTCCTGGCTCAAATCAGCTCACACACAGGATAAGTTACACACGTTAGTCTTACTGCATATACAGTATCACATGGAACATGTAATACGTTTCTATTATTAAACTCACTGGGGACATATTGATCAGAGCTGCTCAGTCCACACCATGCCAGAGAAGAATGAGCGATTAGCGGAGAATGCTAAGAATCTATCTGAAGAGAAGTGAGCGAGACGGTTCTAAAGGGCCACGAATAAATATGTATTAGCGGATTAGCTCTGTACAGCAACACCAACGTCTCAAATTAGATCTGTTTAAAGATGGAGAAGCAGCTGAAGATGAGAAACTTTATTACTGCTGTATTACTGCTAACCAAGTGAGGTCAAACATATCAGCTCGGATCTGTTAATTAGACAAAAAAGAAGAAAAAAAGCCCAATGTGTCTGTAAATTGAAAAAGGATAGAAAGAATAGCTCTTAACTCTGGATAAATTGCAACAGATGTACTTAGTGGATCTGCATTGGCTCAGAGCTGGATAATTATTGCATAAATATTTTATGCCACAGTGCTGTTGAATTTTCAATTCTGATTGGTCAGAAGGTGTTGATTAATTTTGTATAACAACAGCTCTGACAATAGTGCATCTGCAAATCAAATCACAGGTTTATATTAACACACTCGTTCTAATAAACATAATCTAAGATGAAGGAGACTCCTGTGTAAGGTGATGTTTATTTAATATCTTTGGAAGGACTAGCAACAGAGAGATCCTGCAAATCATCTTGTCCTGCAATCCTACCTCCTGCCCATTGGATCCAATCCCTTCCACAATGCTCCAGACCATCTCTCAAGACCTCCTCCCCTTCATCACCACTATCATCAATGGCTCCATAACATCTGGTCATGTACCAACCTCATTCAAGAGAGCAAGGGTTATTCCCATCCTGAAGAAACCCACTCTGGATCCCGCTGACATCAGCAACTACTGACTGGTATCACTTCTCTCTTTTCTTTCTAAAACCCTTGAATGAACTGTCTACAATCAGCTGTCTCTCTATCTCTCACAGAACAACCTCCAAGATCCCAACCAGTCTGGCTTCAAACCAGCACACTCCATAGAGACTGCCCTTTTGGCCGTTACTGAGAAACTACATGCTGCTAGATCAGCCAAACTGTCCTCAGTCCTCATCCTCCTTGACCTGTCAGCAGCGTTTGACACAGTGAACCACAAGGCTCTGTTGTCCACCCTCATGAGCCTAGGAATTCGTGGTGCAGCATGGCAATGGTTTGCTTCCTACCTGGAAGGTCGGTCATATCAGATGACATGGAGGGGATCCACATCTGCTCCCCGCAGACTATCCACTGGTGTCCCACAAGACTTAGTAGTTGGACCTCTCCTGTTCTCCCTCTATACTCGATCCCTTGGTGCGGTCATATCCTCATATGGGTTTTCATACCACTGCTATGCAGATGACACTCAACTCATCCTTTCCTTTCCTCCCTCAGACACTCATGTTTCTGCTCGGATATCAGCATGTCTGGCAGACATCTTATCATGGATGACAGCTCATCAGCTAAAACTGAAATAGCAGCAAAACTGAACTGCTGTTCATCCCAGGTGATTCATCCCCATCTCAGGATCTTGCAGTCTCCCTAGACAACTCTCTGATCTCACCTTCGGTTACTGCATGCAACCTTGGAGTAACCATGGACAATCAACTGTGCTTTTCCTCTAACTTTGCTAATCTGACACGCTCATGTCGATTTCTCCTTTATAACATCAGAAGAATTCATCCATTCCTTTCCACACAGGCCACACAGGTACTTGTTCAGTCCCTTGTCATTTCAAGACTGCAACTCACTCCTGGCAGGTCTGCCTCTGAGCGCCGTTCGTCCTCTGGAACTGATCCAGCATGACTGGTTTTCAACCTTCCTAAGTTCTCCCACACCACCCCATTGCTACGCTCCCTCCACTGGCTTCCTGTTGATTTAAAACACTGATGCTTGCCTACAAAGCCAAAAACGGACCAGCACCCACTTATCTCAAAGCACTTATCACATCCCGCACTGCACCATGCTCCCTACGATCCTCTAGCACTGCTCAACTGGTCCCACCATCTCTCAGGATACAAGGAAGGCATGCATCAAGACTCTTCTCTGTTCTGGCACCAAGGTGGTGGAATGAACTTCCCCTAGATGTCCGAACAGCTGAGTCACTGGCAATCTTCACACGATGTCTAAAGACTTACCTCTTCCTAAAATACTTAAATTAGCACTTAAAAAAAAATGTATTGTCTGAGCGCTTGTCTGTTACCTCCCCAACAGAGTTTTCGGACTGATTGTATTCCTAGTTTGTGACCTAGCGAGCCAGTATCAGAATGCATTTATTGATAGAGACTTCAATGCACTTTTGTAAGTTGCTCTGGATAAGGGCGTCAGCCAAATGCCATAAATGTAAATGTCTCCAGTGTCAGCGCTTTGTAAGACTCAGAGGTAAAGTTGTACATTTTCCAAAATGAAAACAGAAACTAACTTGTCAAGTAGATGTTCCACATCATTAAATGTAACTATAAAAGGGTAAAAAGTATAATATCTTGTTCATTAATGAGTAAACTTAATGAAATTATAAGTGACTGGAAAATTGCTGTGGTGTGAGAGGAATTAAACATTTTGGGATGTGCATTTTTAGGAAACGACTCAACGTCAGGGTGGTGCCGATTAACTCACTACCCCAGCGTGGATTATTTTTGCCCCCAAGTGTTTTCTTCCTTATGTATAATCCTAACGTGCCACTGAAAAGCATCCTCCAAAGCCTTGAAAACAGAAAATATTGAGAAGTGGCAGCATGTGTCAGAAATTCTGACAATCCTGAGTCTCAGCCCTGGAAATAAACGAGTGATTAGGAGAGAATGCTCACACTCCACGCCAAGAGGGAGGGAGGAAAAAGTGTCCAACAGTGGTGTTAAACACATGATAGGATAGCAGTGACAGTGTTGAGAAAGTGGGTTATAACACATACTATTGTAGCTATACATACAGTATTTTAAGCCATTCAAATACTATTATATTCATATTTTGGACTACATTATCACTTGATAGGGAGAGACAGAGTGTGACAAAGAGAGATAGAGACAGACAGGCAGACAGACAGATAGATAGATAGATAGATAGATAGATAGATAGATAGATAGAAGCTAATAGATAGAAACATAAAGACTGACAGAGAGAGACAGACAAAGGAGAAAGAGAAAGATACATAGAGAAAGAAACAGAGAGACAGACAGACAGAGAGATAGACTGAGAGAGAGGGACAGACAGACAGATAGACTGAGAGACAGACAGACAGACAACTAGAGAGAGACAGAGAGAGAGACAGAGAGGTGGACAGACAGAAAGAGAGACAGACAGATAGGCAGAGAGAGAGAGAGAGAGAGAGAGAGAGAGAGACAGATCTTTATAGATACTGGGTGAGGGGATGTGATCAAGCCGTGAGAATCCTAGAGTGTGAGCTCTGATCTGTTTATCAGAGCGACCAGAGACACGCTGCGCTGGAGACACATGAGTGATTAGGAGAGAATATGAACAATCCATCACCAGAGGGACAGAGAGAGAGAGAGAGGGAGAGAGAGAGATAGAGGAGAGGGGGTCAGGGGGGTGGTTCTGTAGCTCCCTGAAAAAGAGAAAATATGAACTGATGAACTGTTGGACTTTCAGACCAGAGACAGATCTTATCACCTCTACGCTATTACTGAAATAACCAAAGATAATACATTGTGTTGTTTTCCTATATATAGTATTTATTTCTGCACTTGTATATTTAGATACTTTATTGCATATGAAATCAGTAGTAAAAGACCAAAAAGAAGAAGATACAGCAGACTAAGCTGCCAGTTTATAGAGATTTAGTAACTAATACTACTGGCAGCTCAGTGTAAATACAAGAAATAAAATAAAAATAATAAAACAACAATTGTAACTTGTAACGCTACAAGCTACTCATGATTTAAAACAACTACACTACAGCCGAACTACTCTTTTTGATAAAGTTCAAGCTACTAAGGAAAAGTAGTTAACTACAAGCTGAGGAAATTGAACTAGGACAGTTGCATTTTATTATGCAGCTAATTTATTGCACAAAATAAAATGGACATGCTTTAGCCAGGGTGTGCCATTTTACAGAGATTTTGCTTTTCTGTAACATTTTCAGTTAACATTACTTAAATTAAAATGTTCGTCAAAAAAAAAAAAAAACAAGATAGAGAGGGCGCTCACTCCACTACTCTTGGTTTATGGAAATATCTAGCTAGCTAGTTAACGTTAATGAACATACAGTAATCTGTAATATAACGTTAAGTTAAAGAGTGATGTTTGTGCGTTTGCTGCAGTAAGATTAATAACACTGCAAAAAATGCATCTTAGCAAATGAGAATATCTTAAATATATCTCAAATATAGTTGAATATATGATTACCGTACACCAAATATATGATTATGTAACCTATTTCTAGGCGGTTTTACTAATTTCATGCTTTAGTCTTGTTCTATTGTTTAATCTCATCATAGGATAAATTTGTTCATATTCAAGATATTTTCACTTGTTAAAATCAAGTCAGAGTTTGTCATCATTGCTTGTTATTTCTTTTTTTTTTAATTGGCTGATGCTGGCTCTGTCAAAACAGTTACTCTGTGGGTCTCTCAGTCCTATCAGTCCTGATCACCCTCTTAACCTAACCACGTTACCTAAAAAAGATAACAACTATCCAACTTTATGTCCTAACCCTTTCAGGCATAAATGATAAAATATACAGTCAGGTCCATAAATATTGGGACAGTGACACAGTTTTGGTAATTTTGCCTCTGTACACCACCACAGTGGATTTGAAATGAAGCAGTCAAGATGTGACTGAAGCGTAGACTTTCAGCTTTAATTCAAGGGGTTTAACAAAAATATTGCATTAACCGTTTAGGAATTACAGCCATTTTTTACAGAGTTC
>CM040454.1:29909780-29957061 GCA_022758105.1 Pangasianodon gigas | reverse complement strand
TTTTTGGAGAAAGGCCAGATCAGATCGTCCCGGGCCTTACAGCAGCACCAGGGATGTCTCTGATGTGTCCAGGGCGGACGCTGCTTTCACCTGTCCATTAGCAAGCTTAATGTGCTCAGATTAATCAGCTGCTCCTTGATATGATAAGATGATGGGAGCTCAGCTGGGACACATTACTGAGGAGAGATTTCATTAAGGGCTGTGTTTTATTCTGCAGTCATCATCACTACATCTTCCTCCATGTTAAGGCTACACCTGTCGCTGTGAGATCTCTCTGGCTGTAGACGCCAAATGAAATGCCTATTTGGAATGCACATAAAGCCAAAGCCAACATTTTACCGAAAAAAGATAGCAAATTAGTAATGAACTGATAAAAAAAAATGTTTTCCCTATACTAGCAGCAATTATATTTGGCAGCTTCAAGTTCACTAGCATAAAAATCACTCTTTAGGGCCCTTTGGAAGCAAAGACTTATTATCACATTACTTTTGGATGACACTATGTATGGATGCTGTTAGCGTGTCTCCCTCCATTAATGAAGTACATGAAACAAAGATAGCAACTAAATTTGTAAAAAAAAAAAATTGTGCATGTGGAAAAAAGGGAAAATGGTACAACTGTAGACACACAAAAACAGTGAATATTATACTTTGTATTTCACGTTTCTGAAGAAAATATGCAGAAACAAAGTAAGAATGTAACAAGTAAGGAATAAAACACTTGGGGGCATGCTGTTACAGGAAAATACTCAACAGTAGGGTGGTGTGATGAAGTGGAGTTACTGTTATCACCCTCACCTGTCCCATTATTTGATTATTTTCCTAAAACAGCACTTCCCAAAGGTTTTTTTCCTCTTACTGTATACCATAGCATTTTGCCCTTAGGGCATTAAATAAAGAGCAACACATCACACTTTTTTTTATCCGTTTTCAGTTACATGTAATATTGTGGAACCTCCGTGAAGCAAGTTAGTTTCTGTTCTCACTTACGTTATAGCAGCTGCATATAAACAGTTGTTCCCTCACCAGCATCTCTTTTTTCTCTCTCTTGAAGTTAATAAGACAAAAAAAGAAACTGCAAAGCGTAAACTCCTCTGTCCTGAAGACTTTCCAATGGCGAAAAACTCACTGACAGTTACAAAGCACTAACACTGGAGACTCCTTCCATAAATGTCAAACCTCTCCTTACAGAAAATGTCACCATATCAGTGATTATTTATTTTCTTTGTTAACAACTCCATTTATTATTATTAGTCTTAGGTTATGTGGAGCGTCCGCCGTACAGCCCAGGATGAGCTGTTACCATAGAAACGATAATATATTAGAATATGCACATTAATATAAACCTGTGATTTTCAGCTGTTGTTATAGAACATTAATTAACAGCTTCTGACCAATCAGAATCAGGAATTCGAAAAGAACATGCTTAACTTGGAGTTCATTTTAATTTAGTAGCCTACTTCTGAGTCTGAAGGGACTAATCATGGTAATTCTTTAATCATCCCAGTCTTATACCATAAAAATACAAATAATACCATATAATAATACCATATAAATACAAATAATAACTCCTATTAGTTTTTCGTTTACTTTTTCCCCCTAGAATCTCTCGTTATAGAGCTGCATCACTATTCACATATTCATATTTATGTAAGGAGCTCAAGGGCACTTGCTATTTTTATGAGCCATTACACAGAACAGTTGCTAATGCAGCTGTTTATTCGAACAATTACATGTATCTTTATTCCTCATTTATATTTTTACACTTGTGTATTGTATAGGTTTAGCTTTTATCTTAGATTGAATAATAAAAAACAGCAGTTTAAAATAAAAACATTTAACCTGCTGCGTATTTCACGCACACACACACACACACACACACACCCCACAAAATAAGGATCTTACTGTGATATTTGTCATTAAACAAACACATTACACGTCTCTTTATTGTGCAGAGGAAAATGAAATGAAAATCTGATGATCACATGACTTACTTACTGCTATTCTCTCCACTGAAATGGCACAACATCTCTTTCTCACACACACACACACACACACACACACAACTACATACACACTCTAGGACGTACACTATGTTGGATTGAAGATGAAGACATACCTGGACATAGACAGCACCTCGAGAGCCAAATCTCACATCGTGGAAGAGTGAAAAAATTCAACACCACAATAAACCAGTAACTGCAGATTAGTACGAAAGTGAGTGGGACACTCATTATCAATTAATTCATTTTATTATTATTTGGTTCATTCATTAAATCTCCTAAATAGCTAAAGAGAAAGCTTTTTTCTGAAGACGATTCCTGTTATGTAATGTAAAATAAGAAATAAATGGACAAAAGTGTTTACTTAGATGTCTCTAAAAGCATGAAATGTGCTACAACCTCCAACTTTTAGCAGTGCTCTCTCTTTTAGAGTACATTTTATCACCAGCCACCCACACTCCAACTGCGCATACACACACACACACACACACACACACACTTTATCTTGGCTACTTTCTACAGAGAATTAAGCATCTAAGGAAAAGAAACAGCCAGTTTTTCCCATAGATGCTGGCTTGGTTTGATCAATTTGTTTACTGTGATCTTTATAATGAGTTGTGTAGCTTCATTAAATGAACATTTTAACATTTTTATACCATGGAAAGTCATTTCTTACTGGCTGGCAGATGTCCATTATTGTCTTATATCAGGTTTCCTGTAATGTATGCTAGGAATAGCTCCATCAGCTAGCATAGCTACCTAATAACTAAAACTGTAAACTTAGCTAGCTAGTGCATAGCAGTTAATGCTTGTATAAAGACAATGTAACAATGAATGGCAGTCAAAACAAGACCATTTCCACTGTAATTTATTTTCACTGAAACTTATTTAGTTATGGATGTTATTTTTTCCTCCATGTGTTTAATAGCAGACAGAGGGACTTACTTAGATCCCGATTAAAGCTAGTTTGTGAAATTGAACAAGCAGTTAGTGGGGGTGTTGTGGGTGAGCTACAAAGAATAACTGTAATTTGTTCAAAGAGCGTTTATGAATTTGTATTTTTAACATGGGAAGGCAAATGCTCACTTTTGAAGTGGTTAAAGTCATGAGAACAGAGTTGCTGGGTGTAGATATAGCTCCATTACCTCCATAGCATAGCTAGCTAAGATACAAAATTCAAGAATTTATTGTCATATACACAGTGAAACAAGCAGTTACACGGTACAATGGAATTCGTACTCTGCATTCTTTCCAGTCATCACCGATACAATACAGAAAGTGTTATAAATTACACTGCGGGATGATGTAGGATATATGAATGAGACTAACAATTTAGCTAGCTAGCACATAGCTGTTAAGTCTTTTATAAAGACAAGCAGCCTCATTCATCAATCTTTGAGTTAAGTTGCGTGTAAATGTTATTTACATAAGCCGAACCGAACAAAAAAATTACACCGTATTTACAAACGCTTGGTAAACGCTGATTTTCTTCAAATTTGCATGTGTATGTTGATAAATGGCAGTCACCCTAAGGACATCGTGCTAACTCTTCCAGTAATATTAATTAATATTAATTCTGCCATTTGCTGCGGCTCCCATCTGTACAGACACGCCATCCATCTTTTATATGGCATCTTAATTGAACAACTAGCCTTATTTGTCTCTTATACAAGCTCTCCCTCTCTCTCTCTCTCTCTCAGCATCTCTCAAATATATACATATAGTGATGGGAAAAAGAAAGTACACCCTCCTTTAATTCTATGGGTTTTTTTTTATCAGGGCCTAAATAATAAATAATTGTGTGGACCTCACCACAACAACAACAACAAAAACACAACAGCTTTCAATGTAGTAATTTTTTCCCAAAAAAGCATTCATTGTACTCGAAAGTCGGATATTATTTATACTTCCGATTTCCAATCTGAATGTGTTCCTTTGTTCCCACGGGGAAAATATGCATTTTAGACATAATATTTAACCATCCACATGCACAATTTGCTTCACATGTTCATACTGCTGCTCAGGACTATTAACAGAGTTTACATTATCAACACTAGTGTGCAATAGAGTTTTGTTGTGTAGGATTTATATTTTAGTAAATGGTAGTTTGTTTACTGTATTGATTCATGTATAGTCTATTGCTTGTATTTATTGTATTTATTCACTGAGCACTGTCACTGTGTTACTGATCCTTTATTGTTTACTTATTGTTAAGTGTAGTAGCCTGATTCTGGGGAACTATATGTATTTCCTAACAGTACATCTCTCTGTGATAAGACAAATGAAACACCTTCATCTGAACTGATTCATTAATTCAATTCCAAAAGTAATCACTCACTGCCAACAGCTTTAGACATTACTCAGGAAATTTAAAGTAATAACCAATCATGAGGAGAGCAGCTACAAGTCACAGCGCCTGTCTAAACTGAAGAAGAAGAAGCACAATAATGGCCAAGGAAGAAATCCCCAAAAAGAAGCGAAAAAGAAAGAAGCAAAATGTCATTGAAACTTGTTAAGGAAGAAATCTGCATTTGATTTAATTTCAGACTGTCACATGCTGCTTCTATAAGCTTGTCACGAAAAACAACCACTGCTTGTATTTGACCTTGCAGATGTAAAGTACTGCTGGAAGAACCCTATAAGGTGTCTGGTTTTGGCATGTTGAATAGGTGGCAAACTAATTTTAGGGTTTTTTTTAGCATTCTTGATGAGTGCTGCCATACTGACTGTGATGTCGCTTCTGTTTATGTTGGTGAACTTGGGAAACTCAGGATCTTAGTTCACTGAAATTATGACTTCAAATTTATTGGTCACATAAACAACCATACACAGTATGATGTGCAGTGAAATGCTTTTTTCAGCTGTCCATGACATAAAAGTAGAATTTACATAAACCAGAATTTACTTCTGTACAGGTAGGAAAGGAAAAATATAAAAATATGATATAAGAGATACAAAGATTGGTGGCAGAAACAGTACTGCTGCATTCTGAACAAGGTGCAGATATGTGCAGTTGTTTGTGCAGTATACGCTGTGCAGTATATTCTGTGCAATATTAGGCTGAGGTAGTGGGTTTTGAGGGCCTGAATGTCCTGAGGGAAGAAGCTCCTTCTCATTCTCTCTGTGTTGGCCTTCAGGGAGCAGAAGCGCTTCCCTGACCACAACAGAAAGAAGAGAGTCCATTGTTCAGATGCCTGAGGTACTTCATTATCATCCTGGCCTTGGTCCAGCACCACTTGCTGTAGATAGACTGCAGGCCAGGGAGCTCAGTGTGGACGGTATGCTTAGCTGCTCACACCAGCCTCTGGAGAGCCCGCCAAACCAGCTGCTTGGTGCAGTTCCCAAACCAGGCTGTGATGGTTCCCATCACAGTGCTCTCAATGGTGCAGGTGTAAAAGTTCCTTAGCACCTTAGAGGGCAGTTTAAAGTCCCTTAAGCATATAAAGTGTTAAAGATGCTGACGGACCTTCTTCAGCAAGGTGCTAATGTGACAGGATCATGACAGGCCCTGATGTGAACACCAAGGTACTGTATTTGTCCACTCTCTCCACTGGGGCCCCATTGATCTTAAGGGGGTGGTAGGTCCTTTCCTGCTTTGTGCTTTGTGCTGAAGTCCACTATCAACTGCTTTATCTTGCTGATGTTCAGAAGGAAGTTGTTCTCCTGGAACCAGTTCTCCAGGCTTTTCATCTCCTCTAGGTAGGCGTTCTTGTCATTATTAGATATCAGGCCCACCACAACAGTGTCGTCAGCAAACTTGACAATGGTGGTAGAGTTTGAAATGGCCACACAGTCATAAGTGTACAGTGAGTACAGCGGGGGCTCAGGACACAACCCTGGGGGGTTCCAGTGCTGAGGGTGAGGGAGGGTGAGACATGTCTGCTCACTGTTCCATTGTATGTTTCCTAGTCAGAAGGAGTACGTTCCTAAGTTTCAATATGAAGGAACAGTTAATGGTAGTCCATTGATATTTTGGGTTGGGGGTGGGGCATTTTCCCCCATTTTCAGATGCACTGCCCACAAGCTTCAAAGCATCTGATCAAAGGTGTACACTTTTCAGGCCACAAGCTTCAGGATCTTGAAGGTTGCAATCTGAAAGACCTCCATGTACATGATACACACTTCTGTGTGCTGGGTTCCAGCAATAAAAACTAAGAAGATATAGCCACTGGACTGGAACCAGTTTTAAAAAATCTTTAAAAATTCTAGAGAGTTTTGTTAATGAGATAATTTCACATATTTGCAGTGGGAAGGTTTTTGCTTGATCGTCTGCCATGACAAATTGAACGTAGGCGGTTCCTGGCCATATTCATTAACGAAAATGGACCAGACTCTCATGTGAATGCTTGTGAGACTAGAGGAAGCAGAGGAAATGAGTGAAATAAAATAATGAGTTTGCTATTTTCATATTCAGTTATAAGCAAGCATAAAAAAAATATTCAAAGCCTGGTAAGTAATCATGGTTTAAAATATATAAGATAAAGCCTGCTTTGTATTCTTTGCCTGTGTGTTGCTTGTTATTTTTATATCATCTTATTTAAGACACAGTGAAATAACATTACACAGAAAATACACATAAATTACACAGTCTGGAACCCACTTCAAATATATTATGGATCTTTGTATGTTGTGTTCCTTCATTTTTTCATTTCGAAATAAAATTAGGAAAACACTCTAAAATAGGATATGAACTCCTTCTTTTTTAATAACATTATTTTTAGAAGATCAAATATTGACTCATTTTAATTGTTTCTACCAGTTTCACCACACAATCTCACACTAGAAATCAAATATCTGTAAATCCAAAAGTGTAGAAATGTCACCGCAGTACATTCAGCATGAACAGAGTCGACCTGAAAGCACAAGTACAGACTATTCTCTGCTGAAGTTAAGTTGTGTAACTCTGGAACCTTGTTGTGTTTTCATAAATGTTGTGATGAAAATGGGATCAACATATGCATGAAATAAATTTTGTATGATTTATGTAAATATGATCAAACTGCAGCACCTGGAAAAATCTTTTTTTTTTTAAAGCACATACTGGTGGCTTAGCCAGAAATTAATTTCTGTGATAAATGTGATGCGCTGATGTATGTTGCGTAGATGCCTTATCTTATAAAACCAGATTTACTCAATTCTCTCCTGCAGTAACATCTCCAATACTTCACCTCGATATATCTACAATATATCTAGAATAGTGTTGGTCCGTTAAGTCAGTTTTCTGTCAAGGTTCTGTGCAGTTTGTTCTTAATTCTCAAAAAAAATTCTCTCCACATCAGCGGTGGTTGCAGGAAATGCTGTGTGAATGCAGAGAAGTTTAAAAAACTTTGGATAGAAATTTTTATCACATTAAAAGCATTTTAGTGTCACTGATTTTATTGTTTTTTGTTTTTTTTTTACATTGAGTGTAATATTTGACACATACAGTATGTAATCAGCTGTACTGTATCTGTATTATGTTAACCACCCATGAAGAGGCATTTGGAAGTATCCTAACATAGTTCACACCCAAAATCCCTCCTTTGACTACACTTCTGGCAAATAGTGATCCATATTAATGTGACAATTCCTGGGAAGTCGGATGCAAGTGCAGATAAACTTTATTAAATGAAATACTAACAAAACAAACCAAGGCTGGGAGAGAACCAAAACTAGGAAAACAGAAGGAAAGAACCAGACAAAGGCAAGATGAGGCACAGCTAGGAAACCATGACAGAACTGCAAACTAATCATGATAATACAACGCTTAGAAAGTAAAGTGACAAAAGACAGAACTTCCATCCATTTTCTGTACTGCTTATGCTAAACAGGGTCGCAGGGGAGCTTGGAGCCTATCCCAGGCAACTCAGGGCACAAGGCAGGGCCACCCTAGACGGGGTGTCAATTCATCGCAGGGCACAATCACACACACATACTATAGACAATTTGGAAATGCCAGTCAGCCAACAACACGTCTTTGGACTTGGGGAGGAAACCCCCGAAGCACGGGGAGAACATACAAACCCCGCACACACAGGGTGGAGGCAGGATTTGAACCACCCAGCTCAGAGGTGCGAGGCAACAGCGCTAACCACTAAACCATGGTGCCCTCCTAAGACAGAACTTATATATGTTAACTAATCAGAGGGAACACAAAACAGGTGCACACATAGACAGGAAGAGAGCCAGGCAACAAAAGAAGAAATTCAAAACGTGAGCAAGATTGCCCTCTGGTGGTCTGGAGGGAATTGTCCACGGTGGACGTGACAATTAGCAGTAAATCCTGCACTAACGCCAGTCTACCTTTTAATCTACCCTTCTTGCTAATAGCTAGTCAGTAATTATAGCTGATACACATCCAGGCTGTTTAATATAGTTTATTAAATTTTAAAATTAATCTGAAATGATGAAAAACAAGCAATGGACAAATATGAGGCCTTTTTTTTTTGGAATATTTATTGTTTTTTTCGCCTTCATTTCAGAGCAAAAAAAAAAAAAATTAATAAACGCAACTCACCCAGACCGTCATGTTGTTATATCGAGTCTTCTTACTAAATCAACAGAGAAAGATTATTTTCTGTTCTATGCGCTCAATCATGCAGGTCAGTCTTGCAGATGTTCAGAAGTTTGTTGCTGCTTAAGACGAGTCTACACACAACACTAGTCAGCCCATGTGTGTCATTTCTCCTCAGCAGGAACAGAAGGTGTTTAGGGCTTTAGGAATCTGTGTGTGAAGTAGTCTTGGGTGTGGAGAACATCTGGCCCACTGTATCTGAGATAGTATGTTAGCAGAAGCTGTTAGGATAAATACAGACAGATACTGCAGCATGTGAGGGTCAGACTGTAGAGAGTGCACTGTAAAGTTAAACTCAACAGTTTTTTCATCTAGAAACTTTTAAATGAGCTTCATGAAGCTGAATTGCTTAAAAGTGCTCCCAAAGCGATTATCTTCTTGTTTAAGAACTCATTTAAAACTTTTAAATTTGATAATTGAGAAAATAAAGGGTTTTTTTCTCTTCCAGTGTGGCCCGTGTGAGGCAGTGATTCTCAGTCGTAGTCCTCAGGCGCCTCTGTGCCGCGGTGGTTTGTGAATTCCCAGCGCTAATACACCTTTAATAGAGCTAATTCAGCTCATAAACATCTGCTTCATTAGCACAGTACAGGAGGGAAAAGCAAGTGAGAGTATGGCCACTTTTTAATTTATGTTCCCTGTAACAAATGTAGTTTGTTGCGTTCTCTATTTTTCCATCCATAGATCCCATTTAAAGCTAATTTGTGTGTGCAGTCTGATAGATTAAACATGCAAATGATTTAGAAAGAATAACTATAGAAGACTTTGCATGCAACGCAGGTGGCGGAAACAATATTCAAATGAAGTTTGTGAATACTGTAAATAGAAAAGTGAAACTGAAACACGTGAACAAAACTGAAAAACATCTATGTTTGATTGATACAAATCAAGTGTAATGCAGGTTAGAGGCAGTGTGATGCAAAATAATGTACACATGAGTGTGTGTGTGTGTTCTGTTCATACCGTAAACAAAGAAAACCTTTTGAAGGCTTTTTATATGTACGAAACCACTGCCGTTTTCTTCTGTATGAATCAAGGATTGATTGGGATTAGATATGGAGGTGACAGCAGGACTATCAAAGTATCAGATTTAGCAATCCGCTTTAATTAAAGTGCGTTTTACAAACACTGTTTTAGTGTAGTAGTTTATGTGTGGCAATGGTGACTAGTTCTATCTCACTTTATTTAAACAGTGGAAGGACTGAGAATGAACAGATCAGGCAGTTAGATGTGGCAGGATGCAAGTGCGTAAACACAACCATAGTTGGTGTTCACTATGGAAGGCAGGAAGGTTTAACACAGGATATTCCATGATTGAAAGTGAAAACAGCACGGCACAGTAAGGCACAAAATCAAAAAAAAAGATTGTGAAACATGGAGAAAGCAATGCTTAGATTTAGTGATACTGGTGCACAATAAGCCTTCGCAATGGGGCAATGAAATGGCAGGGTATACAGTACATAGACAAACTAATTAAAGGCTCAACACAAAACAGATGGACACAATCGGGTAACAAGCACAGTGCTGGAGACAGGACAGAGCCAAACACACACGATGAGAAATGCAGTGCTCGTCTCACTGAGAAATGAGCCCTGGGCAGCTTGAAAAGCCAAGATTACAGTCTCTGACAGTGTTTTTTTTTTTTTTTTTTGGTGTTTGTTTGATAAAATCTCCAACATCATGAATGGAAAAGTACAACTGAGTTAATCTGATCTGGCCAAGCTTCACCGACAAAACACACGGCCCAACAGGGTTAGTAATCCGCTATGTGATAGTCAGCAAGTAAATGTCATGAGCCCGCTGCACCAGCTGAATGTAAGATGATTTATAATGAATACCTGTAAATGATATCACATGCAAGTTAGGTGGAAACAATATTTAAATATGGTTTATGTTAGCCTAATTAAAGCCTAATTAAAACCTCCGTGGCCCTGACCAGGCAGTTAAGAATGCTGTAATGCTGCCCTACATGTAAAAAACAGTCTTCATTTGTTACACGAGCTTCATATCTGGCAGCTCATGCTCGCCTGCATGGAATTAAAAACCTCTTCCTTAAAAGACTTTTGTGTTGTATGCTGTGGGATCCCAGTCCTGATACACACCTGTAGTCTCAACCAGTTGTCCTGTGAACCTTTCTGGTAAGCTTCATATTAAAAAAATTATAAAAATTAAGAAAAAATGATAGTGCACCTCCTATTCGTATCTGTGTTTGTATGTGTTTTGAACACATTATCTGTTCAATCTGAATAATGTATTCACATTTGGTTACTTCTCTATCATGATTTACACCTAGTACCATAAAAAGGCAGGCAAGTAGGGGTTTAAAGATACACTCCGGTCATGAATCGATTCGAATCTATTCACAATACTGCATTCACGATTCGATTTAATTTGATTTTTAGAAAATCTGGAACAAAATTTGAATGAAGAAAATTTATGACTCAAAAGACTCCTTTTTTATTTCTGTATAAAACTAGCTAAATCAAAAATGGCTATGAATAGTGGTTTAATATATTAAACAAAATGTATTAGAGGTTCACCAAATCTTAAAAATAAATAAATTTATAAATTCTCCCCAAAATTTTGATTGAAAATGTGAAGTGTCTAAGCCAGGTACGACTGAAACATGAGCTCTTTCTCAGGCACTGTAGATCACAGAGGCGTGTAGATGGTGTTGTTTGAAAGCTACTGAAGAGCTCTTTGTAACTGTTATGGTCATGTGACTGTATAATGTATAATGTGTGTTGCTCATTGCAATCCTGAGCTATTGGGCTATCGAATGATCTGGCAGGCTCGCCACGAAAGAATGCGATCACGTGACCAGCATGCTCTCTATACAGTTTAACTCTATGGGTTGCTCAGATTGGGACCTCTAGTGTTCAAACAGTGCAATTGCATGAGATGAACAATTAATAGAATACTGATATTGCTGATAATACTGATAATTTTCCACGATGCACATCGCAATGCATCGTGTCACGATGTATCATTACACCCCTACAGGCAAGCTGTATTTTTATCTAATTAACCACACACTCATACTTTGTTTGATAAAATCTCCAACTCCATGCAAAAGTACAACCTGTTGATCTGATCTTGCCGAGCTTCACTTCACTTGACTGCTAAGCAAAACTTACAGCCCTAAATGGTTAATAACTCACTGCGTAGTAGGCAGCAATTAAACGCCATGGGCCAGGTGCACCAGCTGAACATACTGTAAGTTCGATCATAAATCTGGGTGTAAGGTTGGTCCTAAATCATACGTCGAGAGGAGTTGCTTTAAAACTAGACTTGTTGAGACACAGCAAAGAGGTTAATGTTCATGTCATCTTTCTTCAGTGTCATATATTTACTTATTTACTATATATATATATATATATATATACACAATATATATGTACAAGTTAATTATATTTTAACTGTAGATAAATGAAGAAAATCAAGAAAGGCATGTGCTTTACAATGAAGTAGTGACTCAATTTTCCCTGTATTTAGTTAAAAAAAACAGCAGTAAAAAAGTAACAAAAGCCTGCAAACAGAACCTGTGTTTGAATATGCTGAAGGACAGAATAATGTTACATTAATGGCAAATTTTTAAATATTTTATGATGCCAATATCTCTGTTTGATGACATTTTGCACTACCTGAGGAAAGAGCTTGCTAGGCTCTCTGATATACAAATAGCCCATTTATAGTGTTATAATCCCTTCTGTTATACATTTTCCATTACAGAAACTGTAGTACAGTGAGGTGATCATAGACCATCACCATCCACGTGAACAAAATGTAAGGAAAACAGGATACTCTATGCATGGCAGCATGCATTTCGAACAGAACGATTGGGTTGCTTTATTTATGGAAAAAGTTATAGTTATAACTAGCTACACTGTAACTATGTAACTGTAAAAGACACGACTCGGGGAGAGTGTGCGACTCCATATGCGAGAGAGTTAATGACAAAATTCACAATCCAAAAACACGACATGAAACAGGCCATGGTTAATAAACAAATAATCCACAAGATTTTCAAGAAAAAAAGCACAATTTCAAAAGAGTAGTCAAAAGGCAGAGTAAGGATTTCTGCTCACCAGTGTAGCTTTTTAAACTAGCTGGAACGCAACATACATTCCTGAGGCAATTTTTACATTTAGCAAACTGCATTGTGGGTGCTTAATTAACCGACTTGCATCGACTGTCCTGTATTTTCAGGTAGAAACTCTTTTTGAGAAAATTGCATATTCATTACGTCAAATGCACAAAACAGGTAGGCACAATCCTCATCAGGGACCCATTTTCGTAGGGATTATCAAGTTTACACACACAAAACATTAATAAATCAGCGTCTGAGAGAAAAAATTGAGCTTCCTGTGTCTGCATAGTGATGAAGAATCTGCAGTGAAGAGGAAAGAATTGTCGGATGGACTGATGGCGCTGCTCATTTACTCAAGGACAAGACCATCCCTAATGAGCAGGTCAGGGTTCCCACCTGCTTTTCTTCTGATAAATGAGTGTAAAAGAGAGAGACAGCTATTATTTCCTCCTTCACGATAGATTTATTCTGTAATCAGCACCTGAAGGAGCCTCTCTCGAATCAAATT
Organism: Pangasianodon gigas; assembly: GCA_022758105.1. Lineage (NCBI taxonomy): Eukaryota > Metazoa > Chordata > Actinopteri > Siluriformes > Pangasiidae > Pangasianodon > Pangasianodon gigas. The sequence continues at coordinate 29,943,911 of CM040454.1, read as the reverse complement.
CAGTGTCATACAGTCCATAGTTCCCATCACTATAATGCAATACAACCAAGTATGTAAATGACCCCAATTTACACAGCACTATGGCCCATTAGGAAAGCGCACACTCTCTCAGACTGCTGTTCCCACACACACACACACACACACGCACACACACGCACACACTGAGAGTGTTATAAAGAAGAACAGGCTGAAACTGATACTCTTGAATCAGCCCAAATGTGGGTGGTCTTCCAGAAAAAACAAGCAAAGATCAGCGAGCTCATCGTGATACTGGGTGTAGCAGGAGTCTGAAATGTATACTGTTGAATTTTAAAGGTTATATAAGATATTGTGTGTGTTTGTGTGTGTGTGTGTGTGTGTGTAGCCCAAAGAGATGATCATATCATCTCAGAGATCTGAGAAGCCGGAGGAAACAGCAGACAGATCCCCTGCAGTGAGTGTTTCCGCAATCAAATACACACTTCAAATAAGACCCAAAGACCACTTCAGGTCAGGGGATATGATACCAGTGGAGAAGGACACTGCACAAAGTATGGACATTTATTATGTCCAGTTAAAAGCAATATTTCTGATGTGTGTTTTCAAAATGAAAAATGTTATTTGGTCATTTTTTCATGATGTCCATAGAGAAATTGGTTTTTTTTTTTCTTCTTCTTTTTTTTATATTAAATTGAATTAAAATGTTTAAGTGTATTTATTTTTCTACATTTTAGACCACCGTCTTTATATAAACGCACTCGTGTTTAAGCCTGAAAAAAAATCAGGGATAGAAAATATGGACTGAAGAATAAAATAATGTTTTTTTCTTCTATGCTGTCAAATGTAATACAATTTAAAAATGAACAACGAAATAAACATTTAATAGGAGTCTTGTATATTGGCAATGTACTGTACTGCTGCATGAATAGTCCCAGTTGTAATAATCACATTAATCACTGAAATATCTATCAGCTTATAAAATAGCACTTGATCCAGCACATCCTATTATTTTGCATTATATTTATTTATTGCGTGTGAGAGTTACCTAATTGTGCACAAAACATCATGAAGCCACGAGATACTAAATCGAGATCATGAAATTGTAATGTGTGCATACATTATTTTTTTTTATCAGACTGTAACTATTTTGAATTGTTGAATTAATACATTAATGGTAATGTTTCTATTAATTCGATGAGCTCCCCTGTAAAGAAACTGTGTTGATGGTTTGAAGGATAAAATTCTACATCTCACTTTAAGTTCATTCATAATTTAATTCATAAAATATTCAGTCCTTAAGATAAGCAACATCTTAGATTAAGGTGCTGTCTAGTAATTAATTAATTGATTAATAGTGTCATATTTATGTCATATATGTAAGTAATATGGGCCTCAAATGGCATTTCATAGTTAAACGTACATTTTAGAGTAATCTATTATGGTTATGTTAACTCTGAATATGACCCAAACTTCTGATTGACACTTCTGAGAGAAAAAAAAAAGGTTATAACAATAACTTATAATCTAAATGTGTCATGTGTTCAGCCACTGTATCATGCACTGATTATAACACATTATAATAAAGTGACACTAAGGAAAGCTAGAAGATGTGAGCCTCAAGTTTCTCTGGGTGTCTGCTAGCCAGTCTGTCCATGTCGGCATGTAAACTGCCTCAGATTGAGGCGAGCAGAAAGAGAGCTGAACTGCTTAAACTTCAGGTGGTCTTTGACCCTCACATCCAAAGTTGCCCTCTCTGTAGAAGCCAGAAAACTCAGCTTGTCTTTCATATTGCCTCCAGGCAAGAAAGAGAGAGAGAGAGAGAGAGAGAGAGAGAGATTTCTGGGAGTTGGATACATTTCTGGGAAAATGAAATTGGAAAAAAAATTAAACTAATATTATCTGAAAAGAAATATAACTGTATTATTTGATCATGTCTGAGCACAGAGAAAAGTATTATTGCTTTACCAGTCTATAAACATTGTTGTGTGACGTTATAAGATAAAAGATTCGTGCTGCGCCGTAGCATCATCATGACCTATCAGACTGACAAGCTGTCAAAATGCATCATCATGCTCATTTCTCCGACACAAACACACTTATCTATACAACACTAGCTAGTAAACGAACAGCAAAAATCAAAGCAGATCTCTTCCTACTAGTGCTGTTATCTCCTACTGGCAAAAAAAAAACATACTCTATTGGACAGGATCTTTCATGGATTATGTCAGAAAGTCAAGACAAAGGCATTTGATTGGGGATTGGCTTGGTTGTTCGACAGGAGGAATACTGTATAAGCTGCTGCTGATCTTTAAGATAACTTCCTCCCCCCTAGGGGTCCTCAGTAGTCAGCTCCACTTTTGTGATGCCCCAGTTGTTGGCTATGTAGATTGCTTTGGCTCTGATAATCACTTACTTTTCAAACTCATTGTTGGTGCCAAATGTTTGCATGTTTGCATAATCTATCAAAATGACAAATCCAAAAATATCTCCACCCTGAAACCCATTAAATATGAATATATTGAAATATTTGTGATGCGATTATTGATTCTAGTGCTAATTTGTATTTTCATTATTTCTCTGAGACAAAAAAATTACAACAATCTCATCCATAATCAGATTTCAATGTTAGCCTCTGCTTTTCTTCTTTCCAGCAATGTCATATGAATGATAAATCCAGAGTAGAGTTAGTGTAGACATCGGTGCAATCACTGGGGTCCCAGAATGCAATGCAGTTATACAACGTGGAGTCAGCGATCTACAAGATGACACGAAAGCAGTGATGTTGATCCTGGTATTAAGATGAAAGTTGTAGCTTTGGAAGCTGATCTATTTGAGCAGAGTGTACAGATGAGGAGATGAGAGAGCTGGGCAGACTGAAGGACTAAAGTGCCGCTGCAGCGCTCTCTGCAGGTAGAGATGAAGTGAGGGCTAAATCTCACTGCACGACTATCAGCAGGTAGTTAAATTGCATTGTGGGTAATGTTAAGACTGACTCAACAGGGTATAAGTAGAGAAAATTAATCAGAAATTAACACAGAACAGGTGAACACTATCAGGTAACAAGCCAGTGACAGGGCAGGGGCGGAGACAGGACTAGAACAGAAATCAAAACGAACATGAGCGCAATGGAGTTCGTCACCATGGCAACCACAACACAAAGACAGGAAACCGTGACGGTAGCTTTGACTATTAACAGCTGATTCAGAAATTTTCTAATGCATCATTGAGGTAATTAACTGCAACTGATATAACATATTATGCACAACAATAAATGAAACATCTCCCAGTTACTGAACATTTTAGAATTTTTAGAACTATTAGTCCTGCATTGATTGAGCCAATAATACAAATATTATGATTATCAAGAGAAAAGTTTTTGAACCCCTGGAGTTTCTTATATTTCATTACAGTTTAATCACTGTTCTGGCCACAGACCAAACAAAATGAAACAGGATAGCAATTAAATAAGGAAAGCTAAATGTCTGTGGAACTTATTAACTTCTCGCTCTTAGTCCCTAATGCGACACGAAACAAGTGCTTTATTAAAAGCAGACACACTCGGAGTCATTAAGTGCTAGTATTGATTGCAAAATATAAATATATGGTGCGCTATAAGTAATTAGAGTGATGCATATTTTGGTCTTTTCCAATTAGATGCTATCTGGATTGTTCCAGGTTACTGTCTGTGTGGAGTTTGTGTCAGTTCTGCATGGACTTGGCTCACATTTAACATTTTAGCGTATTTAAAATGATATAAATTAAACAAAAATGCCACAAAATCAATGCTTTTACTCACACAACACACTGTGTTCCTTTCCTTTTTAACTAATTCAAAAAATCCCCTTATGAATTTACGCACAGTTTTGAGAACGAGCGTCTGTGCATTTATATCATGCATCTGTTCCTTATTTTTTAGGCTGTAAAAACAAACAATTAAATAAATAAATGAATAAAAATGAAAAGAGATGTGGGTGTGAAATAGCGTTTTGTTTCTTCTGTGATTTTTAAATGCTTTTATTTTTTCTACTCCCCTTCTGGGAAATGTCCGTCTTGAAACTAACTCCAGGTGGTTTCTAATGGCTCTTTGTTTGCAGATATTCAAGTTTTTACAGACCTAAAAGACACTGGTGCCGCCTACATTTGCTATTATCTGAATTTGACCGCACACACACACACACACACACACACACACACACTCCCTTTGGCACAAGAACATGGCTGACTGAGAGTTTTCCTCTCCCCAGCTGAAGAAATGAGCAGGGAAAATATGCAATTAGTGCTAGACTAACATCTGTACAGCGCACTGAACAGATAATGGTTTCCTGAATGACTGGAAAAGTAGTGAAGGACAAACTAATAAAGTTAATTTCTCTTATCAGGTTTGCTGTTTAGCACTGATCACTGTTTTTTTTTTTTCAGAGTCAGTCAATAATCTATTATCTGTTCAGTCTTAAATCAAGTTTAATCGATTTTTGCATAAAGCCGAACTCTATTAAGGCAGGCGCTGCACTTTAGTAAAGTTCTGCAAAACACTAGACTGAGGACGACAGAGTCTCACTCATTCATTCATCTTCAGTAAGCTTTTCTCCTGGTTAAGGTCATGGTGGATCCTGAGTCTATTCCAGCGGGAAAGCTGGAATGAATCCTGGACAGGACATCAGTCTGTCTCACTTGCAAATTCATAACACTTAGCCTCTTTCCTAGAATTGTCATAAGAAGTCCTTATGACACAACTAACTTACAGCTAGCTTTCTAGATGCTACTTCATTGAGCTACCCTGCTGCTTAACATTAACCCCAGTGCACACTCCATGATGTAATATTGCAACCCCGTGCACTCAGAACTCGGAAAGTGCTAAGTTGATTTTTCCGAGTTATGATCTAAAAACGTTCCAGTCCTTTGGAACAGTCCCATGGATGCCCAGAGCAAGGTCATATTTTATGCCAAGTTTCTGAATTTTGATAAACATATTACTTAGCTTTTACACTATTACACTATTTCTGTGGGATTAATGAAGAGTAATGATGTATAATGTAAGTCAACTGTCTTTGCTCATAGAATAATATCTGTCACAATGGTCTTATCATGTTTGGGCTACAAGTCTAATTTTGTTACAAATCGAAACTTATAAAACAGTTAAAGCAGCTTTTCACATCAGAAAAGCTACATATGATTAAAATGGAGTTTTATCAAGTAGAGAATAATGCGAAGGGAATTCTGTTTACTGTTGACTGTGCACCACCATGTTGTAGTAACTTCAGGTTTGTTTATGTCAGAGAACTTGGGCAAGGGACTTGGAATTCCGAGTTGAATGACCGTTCCTTTACACTTTTCCATGTCTGAGGTTTTCCGAGTTATGGATTGCAGCATAAGCCTTGATTTCCCAGTCACCCTGCTCAGTGACTACTCGTTGCTTGCTCTCAGGGTAACTGCTCGAGTAGTGTGAACATTTCAGCTATAGATTTTCTCCATTTGTGAGTGATCGCCAGGGCATGTTTGATTTTCTTGACGATGAATTGTGAACTGTGAACTTTCTGCACCTAGCTGCAAGCACAGCGATGAGAAACAGAGTTTGAGAGGAAATCAGATTTATCTACTGTCATGCGCAGCAGATCCCTGAATCCAGTTCCATCATCCAACTATTTGTGTAGGAGGGCAAAATGTAAGCACAATAATATTGCTTCTATAAAATCTTATTGGCATGTTCTACCCAAATAAAGCACACAGTATAAAAACAGCTATGGTTCTTTTCACTATACTCTGCTTGTGTCTCCCCAACCAATATCCTCAACATTTTCTCTTATATCTCTTTTTTCTTGTTTCCTTACAAAATAGTGACAAAATCACATGATAGACAATAGAAGCTCTCTTGTTTATTTCAGTGAGAAAGCAGGATCTGGGGATCAGGCACTTCAGCTGAGATCTCTCCAGGTGAAAGATGGTGTAGTGTGTGTGCCTTGTCTGCAAGAGATTGTGTAATGTGCACACACCTACAGCAACAAACAACTGTTCGCAAATGATTAAAGTCGTGTAGGGTAAAAGATACTTGTCACACTGTATGAGATCCCAATACAATCTTGGCCGAATTCTATAAAAGAACACGTGTCCTCCATGTCAGATTATACGATGAAGCTCCTATAACAATAGATCTATGATTAAAGAAAACTAATTGTATCTCTGTTATTATATAATTAAAATATATTGGATTCTGCAACACATGGGTAATCATGAATACACAATGAATACGCCAAAGTAAAGGGCTATTAAAAAGGATGAGATCAGGATTAGGGCAGGACTGATTTTTGAGGGAAACTAAGGACACAGAACACAAAACACAGGCTGATTGGGTATGCAACAGGCAGCGATTTTTTTTTGTTGTAATTATACAAAAAGATTTAAACTCTCTAATGTTTACTAGAAATTGTTGCCAGGCAAAGCAATGCCTGAGCTTGTTTCTGGCAGGGAAAGAAAGCAAGGAAACTGCTGGTAGGATGGTTTAAATCAAGTCGAATCGATTCTTGAATCAAGAGGGGAAAAAGAGAGAGAATGCTGATGTGAAGCTGTAGGAGGCACAACATCTGCTGACCTAGCTTGTGAAATTCTGAAACATGAGGACCGAGGGCTGGCGTGGAGACGAGCCAAGCTTATTTTCCATTTCAGAGTAATTACACATGGATCAGATTCAGGTGGAGGAGACACACAGAAACACAGCTGTCTGGAAGCTCACCGGGTCGGATGCGGGCCCTGCTGATTGATGACCTTTTTTTTTTGCACTATACGGAAGTGCTACAGCTAAGCTGCGGTGTGCCAACGCTCCATCTGAGGTGCTTTCACATGGCTATGAAAAGAGTTTTTGATTTTTATTTTTTTTTTTTAGAAGCAATTGCGGAAGGAAAACAGTAGACAGCCGGCAGTTGGATGGTGCTGGAGTTAATGAGCTGAAACAAAAAGCAGAGCGAGATTTAGATTTTTAATATTGCCATATTAGAGGATGGATGGGGAACAAACTAGCTAGCCTAGCACGCAGTATTTCACTAAGGGGAAACGCCAACACAAAATGGGTGACAACAGAGAGGATACAATGCAGCTGGGTTCATTTGGTTAACAGCTTCATTTGCAATGTTTCATGGGTATCCTTCATGGATATAAAATTCTACTGAGATGCTAAGTCACAGTAACTGATAATGTAATGGCTATTAATTGCTATTAATTGCTCTTGATGATCAGGCACTATTGGTTATAGACACATTTTACTAACAGCTGTACAGAATTGAGAATTTAACAGTCCTTTGATAAAAAAAAATGAAAAAAAAAAATAATAAATTCAGTATGCTAGGCATAAAAATACACAACCTAAAACAATGATGCATGGAATTGGCATTCACGAATGACAAGCTTTATTTTATTTCATTTTATTTTATTTGATTTTATTTTACAATTGGCTGCACATGATGCAATTCTTTTCATATTTGTTTTGCCCATCCTCTGTGAAGTCTCACACTCTTTTGGGAGTACTTGTTCATTGGAAAACTGAGTTTGTGCGAGAGTTAGTGAGTCATAAATACTTCCTGTTGTGAGTATCGAAGGGACCGAATCTCCAAAGAGCAGCATTTTGGAGCGCCAGTGGTTTTAAATTCACATTCTCCTACTGCCTTCATGACAGAGCAGTGGTTGCCCGTTGTTCTTTTTTCACACATAAAAATAAGTGTTAAACTTCTGAGGCTACAGAAGGAGGCACTGATTTTTTTTTTTAACTGTAATCAACACAACCTACATCCATGCCGAGAACTCAGAGGGAGAATCAGAGTTCACAGCTTTGATCGAACACATTCCCATGGCACAGCTAAAATGCTACCAAAGATGTTTTGTACTGTCTTCAAACTAAAATGGAGAGGAGAAGGAACGTGATGTCTAAATCGCTACCTAATTTCCCCATTTTCTCTACAATGAACATTTCCAAATTTCAATCTCCATCATGACAGCTGCCTAGAAATTTACATTTAATGATGAGATACTGTGTCAAAAAATCCTTGCCCAAAGATGATTGGTTGTTGGACTATTGAATTCTCAATTCTGATTGGTCAAAAGGTGTTTTCTTATTAAATTGAGGTCATGTTGTGTCAATTGGTGTGTGTATGTGTGTGTAGGGGGGATGCATGCGATTTTATCACATTTATAATTTGCTATTTTGATTTGATTTGTGCATAACTGGCAGAATAGCTAGTTAGTAATAAAAGTTAGTTATGCAATTTCAGTATTAAGTGCTCACTATGCACTCTTGTGCACACCAGACAGTGAAATATAGGACAGTAGCACATCCGGAACCGCACGTTTTGTCTTGTGCTTTGTACTGTACACAAGTACCCAAGCTGAATTTGGCTGCCCTTCTTTCAAAAGTGCCAGTATTGACATATGCGTGGAGACAGATGGATTGGTCAAACCTGATCATCACAGAATCATCTCTTGAGTCAGACAATTGCTATTTTGAAAAAGCATAGCTAGGTTTTAAAGCATAGAGCTCTGTAATCTTCATTAGTGTCGGATAGCATTCCCATCGAGCACAGAAGGAAAAAAGTGGAAAGTTGGCCACTTTGTCTCGTCACATAAAAACAAAAGGTGAGTAAAAAGCTGAGCCAGGCCTTGAAGTTCCTCACGATTGCGAGCGTGATCTTGCCTAATTATTTTCTGCTTTTAATGTTAGCCTATCTGTTTTAACTTTAAATATGCACTTAGCTGTAATAAACATTATCTTTTTGAACAAATCTAATGAAAGAGATTCTGCACCTGCATCCAACCACCTTAAACATTAGTCTCTTAACGTCTAACACCTGTTATTGACTAACTTAGTTCAGTTCCTCTACGCTCAATAAGAACAGACTGGTATTACGGAGGAAGGAAGAAATCCTGAAATATAATTGATCTTTTTAGACTTTGGACTAGTTTGTGAAAAGTGGTCATGACTATGGGATGGGATTGACCTCTTATTTGGGAAAAGGGAGTGTTTGCTTTACAACTAACCAGCGCTGAGTTTCCCAAAAGCATCACAAAGTTAAGATCATCTTAACTGGAAGAGAGAGTGTGAGAATGCTACCATTTAGCGATTATCTTTGCGCAGCAATATTTTGGGGAAACTCGGCTCAGTTCAGTGTGGAAACTTTAAAGGTCATGGACTTGTACTGGGCTCTGCGACTCACACTGTGGCTAATTACTTACTCCGACCTGTGGAAGTGTGGATAATGGCATTATCCAACAGTTAAATTACTCTTTCAACCAGCTTGGTTCTTCTGCCATTTAGAAGCAGACAGTGAAAGCTAAATCTACTCAATGGATACAATTACCTTTTTTTTTTAACTTAATGCATTACAACTTTACTTTCAGCTGAGACTTTTTCCTCATTAAATACTGCATTATTTAGTGCAATATTCAGTGGAATTTGAATAGTAATCCATGGTTTTGATTATTTTCTATAACAGCATGCCCCAGCATCTTATTACATATTATTAATCCGAGTACAAAGCACATGATTTTTGGTACTCATTGATACTGATACTGAAATTAGTAACATATTTATTATTTTTTATTATTTTTTCAGTGTTATTTCTAAATAACATTTTATTTAGCTCTGTTTCTGTTGTGTGCTATCAGCAGTGAACTCCTTGGGCTGAGTTTTATGATTAAGATATTTAAAGAGTATCTTTATTAGAGAATGTGAAGATGGCCGACCTGATTAGTAGCGAGTGTGGTTATTAAAAATAAGCGCAAGATGCTGTGTATGGCACCTTGACTCATGAGCAAAGTGTAAAGGAAACATGTGTCTCAGTGCTCAGTGCTCGCAGAACTGAACTGCTATCTCTCATATACGTATGTAACAGATTCTCTGCATGCTCACGTCACTGTTTCACACACGTGAATACCTTTTGTGGATGCATTTCACAGCATTTTGCACTCATTTCTAATGACAACGCTTGCTGATACTGCTCTGCACTCTCAGGTCAGCCATGCTTTCTTCCTTATTAAAGATACTGTTTAAATGCTGTGAGTTGTGTTATCGGGTTGTTTGTATTGTAGGAAGACGCCATAGTTCCTGCTCTTGATATTTTCACAGAGCAGTTTGCTTTGACCATCATTAATCGTGAAATACATCCAGATCGCTGTCATTCAAATGAATGTCAAAATAAAAGGACTTATAGATGCAAAACCTCCATGCAGCTCTCCCTGTGCTGGGAAGAGCTGATTTGTTGCCACAGTCGATCATTGGTCGGCATATTTGATTTGGAACCCTTCCTGATGCAAGCCTCCCAAATTTAATCCGGGCTTGGGACCAGCACTGGGAGAGCACTACTGTGTGCAACCCCCAGTGGCTGGGGTTGGTTCCCTGGCTGGGAATCGAGCCCGGGCTGCAGAGGTGAGAACGCCAAGGCCTAACCACTAGTCCTCCAGGGACCGGAAGAGCTGATCCATAATAGTTTAAAATCTTAATGTCAAAATTTCAGAAAAAAATTATCCCTTTGTCTGAGGAAAACTTTGATATTAAGTGCTAGTAACATTAATATAACTTGAGAGCATTAAAATATAAATATAAACTAAATAAAATCTGGTAATCCATGACCTTTTTTTTTTTTTTTTTTTTAGAGTTTCTGTATCAAGTAAAATTGCATGAAATTCTTACACCATGACAGTTTGGTCTAGTTCAGGCTTACTCACATGCACTTACACACATCCTCGTGATCAGAGAGAGTGTGTTGAGTGTAAGGTCATCAGGAGGACAGGGACAGCAGTGTGTGAGAGAAAGCTGTAACAAGAACACATTAGCACAGAATGAGTCTTCTGCTCATTAATATTCCTGTGCCATGGCATTAATAAAGTTTAAGTTTGTGTTCAGGGAACAACCAGTGCATCGGTTGAGAGAGGTTTGTGTGTGTGTGTGTGTGTGTGTGTGTTTCACTGAGTTTTCCAAAATCGCTAATCACATCATATATAAATATCATCATATATAATATAAACACATTTAACGTGTTTCAGGGTGGAGTTTTCTTTTAAAGAACCCTTGAAGAACCCTTTTTGTACCACCCATGATACACCACTGGTGCAAGGGGGAACTGTGTATAACAGTATCAGGTTGCTAATAGGAGATTCATGTAGCATAGGTGGCTTAGTGAAATCCCTAGACTGATTGATTAGGAAGCTAATGTCATGTGAGATGCATTATTATCCAGAGGCAGAGCTACAGGACCGACAGGGCAGGTAGGTGCCTGCAGCTCTGAGGATTGAGGGGATACCTGAAGCCTAATCATCTAGGTCCATAAAAATGTCAAAATGTGTGAATTTCATAGCGCCTACATGATGTAATATTGGTTTAACAAGTTAGAGAGGTGTCTGCTGATAAGATCTAGCAAATCATTAAAGCCATCATTTTGGTTCCCAGTATAAACTATGTGCCTGTGGTACTTCCAGACTAGCCTTAACTAGATAACTCAAAATATAAGAATTATTGCTACAGTTATATTCACAATATCTGTAAACTGGAACTCGGAATTATGACATTTTTGGCCTCTGTGTGAAAAAAACCACAGATGCCTCCATGTTCATGTTTCATTAGCAACAAGCTAGCCATCTAACTGCGATGAATGATGTATATTTTCTTCCTTAAAACAGTGAACTGTAGAGTCAGCGTTATTGATTTAACAAGCCAATTTTCTGTGTATTGATTGATCTAAAATGAATACTTATATATACAGTATAACTCATTTATAGGTAAGAAGTTTGAATTTGTTTACTGCTGATGCTGTGTGCAGCCATGTTGATTTACTGAAGCTGGAGGAACTCAGAGTTGTGGAGATCGTCCCAGGATCCTGAGTAGGAAATTCTGATTTGAGGGGGCATTTTCTTCATTTTTTCCTGATGGAGAATTATGAGTTATATTATGAGTTCTACTTGAAAGCAGTATTATGTCATACAAGTTAATCCACACTGTTATTAATTATACTCTAATTCCATAGATTTCTGATTATTTGTCAATAACCATCGGTACAAAAAATATATTTTAGGGCTCTGTAAACTCTATAATGGCTTCTGCTTCTGTTATCTTTAAGAGTAGTGTATAAGCACAAACCCTAAGTTGCCAGTTTATTAGTTACTAGGCCAATATACATAATAAACTGCCATATCAGTGTACTCGTGTTTGTTCACTACAATGCAGAAGTCTTGCACTGCCTGAGCTTATTTATTTTAAAGCAATTTATCCTGTTTATTTGCTAGAAATCACACCATATATCCAAGTGGCTGTTTTAATACTGTAAGTATCCCATCAGACCTCTAGGTGTTAATTGTGTTTGCAGTGTGTTTGGTTGCTCAGTTGGGATTGTGTTTGAGCACAGTGAATTACCAGGCAGTCATTTTCCCTAAGACAGAGCATGCTGAAATAAAGTCTGCCTCTATTCCTCTATGTTTAATAAAATATTAATTTTAAGCAGATCTTGTACAGAAATGTATACTGAAATGTATCTACACACCATGACAGAGGCAACTCTGTGTTTCCCAGAAAGGGCTGTATTCAGAGTTGGGGGAATTAAGTCTAAAAATTATGTCAGTATTTACTAGGGGAAAGTTACGTGTATTCAGAGATGGGTTAAGCACCTGCTTAAGTGATTTCCTGAGCTCCCTATTCAGATAATGCAAATCGTCTCTGTGTAGTTAATTTTCAATAGCATCAAGACCACCACCTTTAAACAAAAGCATTCGCCTTTAAGCCTGAAAAACAACCAGGAATGGAAAATGAAGACTGAAAAAGGAAATTATATATTTTTTTCTTTGCTGTCAAATGTAATATGATGTAACATAAAAGCAAGAGACAATTTAAAAATGAAAAATAAAATGCATAATATGATGATACATTAATGCAAAGATGGCAAACATCTAATAGGAAATAAACATCTAACAGGAGTCTAGTATATTGTTAATATATTGCTGCATGAATAGTCCTAGTTTTAATTATCACATTAATCACCGCAATTTTGGTTTAATTTAACAATATGGCTTCTACAATTATTATTCAGATGAAAATAAAGTAGTACTTGATCCAACAAATCATATTATTTTCGATGTAATTTTTTTATATTGTGATCTGATAGTTAACTATGCGACAAGATACTAAATTACGCTTGTTAAATCGTAATGTGTGCACAGTGTAAGTTATTTTATCATGTTTCATTTTTAATTTACTAATTTGAGCTGCACATCTAATAAAATAAAGCCAATGTTTTTGTTATTTCGATTCTGTAAGGCAGATTTGCAGGAAAAGATGTGTTTACTAGTAAACTGGAGGACAACCCAAAAAAGTTCAGGGTCAAAAAACAGGCAGAGAGTCAGGTGATCAGCAAACAGAGCAACAAAAAACAATACCAGAATAATGAAAAAAACAAACAGGAAGCAGAAATGTGACCAGAATATCTCAACACAGAAAATAAGGCTTGGTAAGTCAGGCAAGAAAACACCAAGCGTTACTTCACAACTAACTGAATAGGCAAGGTCAGTATGAGTGCAATCAGTAATCAGGTGTACAGGAACATGACAGTGATCCTCAAGATAAGCAGTATCTCTGATTAAGCTGCTGTCTCCTCCAATATCCTCCATACAAAAAAAAAAAAATCATGCACTTTAAATGTACAGTAATATTTACTAGTGTTAAATGAGTGTATTTACAGCCAAAACATCAATTTCAGCGTGACATATTGTGATTACATCAAAATGTCATACAGTGGTGCTGGACTTAATGCTGCTCTTCACTCGAGCTGATATCACACAAGTAAATTGAGCTTAATCTAAGTTTAGAATCACAAATAACTGATAAAGTTTCACTCTGAACAGCGAAATTTATGTTTGAGATCTGAATAACACAATGTGCAGCATTTCCGTAATAAATCGCATAACTCAAATCTGAACATGCCAGAATTTCTGCCACTGGGGGTCGTGCCATGTTTTATGGTTTTTAGTGTACTGTTTTTTCTTTACCTTTCTACAGAAATTATGTCTTAGCTCAAACATGCTTTCCAAGACCATTTATGACCTTTACGACCTTTTCTCCCAATCGATTAACTGGACTCTGCCAGGAGCTGAGCGAGCATTCATCTGGATTTTATTCTGTCCTATACAGAAAATGACCTTTCAAGTGTAGATCATTTTTGGTGTCTATGCATAATGCAGAATTATTCCTGATGCTTTCAGTCAATAAGGACAACAAATTTAATAACAGTTTCGAACATGAAATCTTTAAAGTCCAGCTTGTTGAGTCATAGCTGATGTATATCCTTGTACAATGGGAGGTCTGTTTTTAAGTCTGTAAGCATATCAAAACCTCACAACAGCATTCAAACCTCAGCTCCATGCACTCTGTTATTTGTAATTACCATCCACACAGCCATGTATTTACTAAATGTCACCATTAGTACACCTAGTTTGGCTAATCAGTGTATAATTAATGATGTGAAGGTGGTGGAATTCACTGCATACAAAACATGATGGTCTTTTTAGAAAATGAAACTAATTCTTGTGATATTTGTTGTGTATTATATTATGATATTAGGTTTACAACAAATAAAGACTTAATTCTCAACTTATTTGCTTTGATTTTCTTTTTTTTTCAATTGCACTGTGCTAGTATATATATAATAGTATATTATATATATATAGTATAATTATATATAGTATATATATAATACACACACATACACATATATATATGTATGTATGTGTGTGTGTGTGTGTGTGTGTGTATGAATACACGTGTGTATGGATGCATATAGTGTAAGTGCATGTGAATAAGTTGGTGTATTTGGTAATGTGTGTGCAAATGATTGTATGAAAAATATATGAATGCAATACTGTGTGTGTGTGTGTGTGTGTGTACTTGCATATACTGTAAGTGTATAGGGAGTGAATGGGAGATCTGGTATTTGCATGGCATTTTATTGGTCATAATGATAAATGTTTTTTTTTTCATACACATTAGGATTATGTGTATGCATAGCATTATTTAGCTACAGTAATACAAGTCAGAAGAAGAATCCCACAAACATCGTAACACTTATCTTTGTGTTTGCATGATGTATATACAGTAAGAAGTGTATGTAGTGCAGTGTCTGCATATGTGTGTATATTTGTGTATAAGATGGAGCACCGTGATGCCTTAATGAGAGCTTGGCAGCTCCACATGGTTGCTAGCTTTGTTCTGCCTCCGTGTGCAGCGCGTAGCCGTTCCTCCTGCCAAGAGCCCAGTGCCGTGCCAATCAGAGAGCGACCCAGTGCTGGCACCGAGGCAGAGAGCAGTGTGTTAACGCCTCCATCCTGCCATGTCTCTACAGTCACTGCTAACACAGACCAACAAGCTCAAACACGAACACACACAAACACACACACACTCACTCACACACACATACAGTCCAAACGTCTGAAGCTGCTACCAAGAATTTCATCAGTTACGAAAAACTCATACATTTTCATTATTCCTCATACATTCATAATAACACTCAGAATAATAACAGATGTTCTATAAATACGGTCATCACGTAGATTGTATAGCGTGAGCACAGAAAATACTTGCTTCTGATTGGTGTCAGTTATTTTCCTATATTGGGACACCTCTAGATTTAATCACAGGTGTAAATCAATGCTTCTGACATGATATAATGTAACCATGACAACCAGTAAGGAATAAAAGAATAAAACACAACAGGATGTGCTGATATAGGAAAATAATAAATGACTTTTTTTTCCTATAACAGCACATCCCATAATTTTAATTTATTAAAGTTATTAAAAACATGTTGTAGTTTTTATCCATTTATAGTTATATTTAATGTTATGGAATGTCTGTGAGACAAGTTAATTTGCGTTAACACTTATATAATAGTAGCTATAAACAGTTGTTCCCTTATCAGCCTCTCTTTTAATTTCTTAGACAAAAAAAAAACAAAAAACACAGCTAATCATGTTACTGAAAAACCATAAAGCGTAAACCCCTTTGTCCTTACAATAACTTACGGACTGTTATAAAGAACTGACACTGGAGACTCCTTCAAAAATGTTAAATAAACATCACCTTACAGAATTTTCATCATATCAATTATCCAGACATTATTCTTTGTTAATTAACAACACATTTTTTTAATTCGTATGAGGTGTTACTACAGACATGAGAACATATTAGCAGGAGTGTATTAATATATACTTTGTGATTTGAATATAATAGTCAGAGCAGCTGTTATAAAAAATGAATCAATCAGATTTGAGAATTCAACAGTATAAACATACATAGCTGTTTAGGCTAGGCCTTTATTGAATTAAAAAAAAGAAAACAAAACGAATGACAGGTTTATACAGGAAGCAATGATCCTCATTTGAATATGAACTTATTGATTTGTTAAATCATTTGTAGGAGCATTTACACAAAATATTTGGTGTTCATGAAAATCCCATAATTTCAGAAAAATATTCGTATCCTACTCGTGCACCTGAGTGTGTCTAAATTTAAAGATTAGAAGACTTACTAATGTATACCTCAATTGATTAACTTTAACTTGTAATTTGCCAACATAAATGAAGACAAATAAGACCAGTTATTCAACTAAGAAGAAATGCCGCCATATAAAAGGAGGATGAGTTGTAACAACTCAGCATATACGTTAGTTCTGTTTGCAATGCATCTTCTTGTAATGCTGTGTAACGCTTTATTAGAGCCAGTACTAAGTGACCGATAAGTGACCGATCTGGTGTTTCTCAAGCTGCGATGTGCCGCATACTCCCTGCTCACCAAAGTAGACGTTATATGACACATGTTCTCCTGCTTTTGTGTCAAATGTCACAAGACTGTTGAATATTGAACCAACTTTACCTCAATTTTTCCAACAAGGTGTCAAGGAGGGTGCATTGGGCTGCGAGAAATTTCAGGTCGAGAGTCACTGAGACGCTTTCCTGTGAAATAAGAAGTAGCAATTTCTCTGTGTGATGTGCTTGAGGTCCAGTCACTTGGGTACACTATATATTTTTTCCTCCATTTTCTTTTCACCTCACTCATCTAACTCAGCTTTTGTAAAATCTGGCTCCAGATAACCAGCCTTTTCAAGGGGTTCTTAAAGAATAAATACTTGTAAGTAATATATATTTTATTGGCATAGATGTGAATCAAAATAACTTTCATTTCTACCTCTGAGAAAGAGGTTTTTTTTGCCATTTACTTGTCATTTCAGCTTTGTGAGCTTTGCCTTTTATGGACTTTTGTGGGTGTCACGGAGTGCAAATCAGCATTTATGGGTGAAAATTTTAGTTCCAATTTTTAGTTGGTGAAAATTTTTTACTTCAGTTTGGCTTACGCAAACAGTTACACACAACATAAGTAAGGCCCAATGTTTTAAACTAGGCTATAGTGCCTGGAAAGGTTTAAAATAAATGCGACGAGAAAAGAGCAAGGCATAACCATAGCAACAATCAAATAACACACAGTGTGTTTGCCATAACACATGCTAACTAGAGCTTACTTAGATGAAATGTATACTAATGATATACATCTGTTTTTGGAGATATTTTTGGAGACACTCAAATGATGGGTGTGAACTGGTAGAAATGCAGGTGTTTGGTGGTGTGTTGGTGCCGATGTGTGTGTGTGTGCTGTTGTGGTGAGTGTGTTTTCCTCCCCACTGTGCTGAGAGTGGAGGGAGATTACAGTGGGAGAGCAGAGGCTGATTAGAACATCCAAAAAGGAAGCAATTACAGTGTGTGTGTGGAGAAAACTGCAGGCACCAAGCGCCACGCTCTGAATAATGCAGCAGTCTAACCAACACACAGGGGGTCTTCATCTCACACACACACACACACACGCTTGCATATAAACTAATAAACTGGCAACTCGTAGATTCATACATACACAGAGCTGTCCGTTTATGGGCTATAATGATCTGGTAGCTACTCTGTGTACACGCGCAGGGATTGCACTAGGATTTTTACTAGATTCATGGGTGATAACATTGTGAGAGCCGTAATGTTTATTTATTTAAATTATGTGTTATTACAGCGGGCTGCAGAAGTATTGGCGCCTTCACTTAAAATGAGTTTAACTGGCCATTGCATAAAATAACCATTATACACAACAGTGCACATTTTCCATCAAAACAAGTGATGGAACAAAGTGATTTACCTTTGTTCCAATAAAAACAAAAACACAATAAAACTAAAAAACAATGTAAAACAAGCTAACAAACTAATAAATAAACAAATAAAACCCCTGAAAAGTTTAATTTATGTGTAAACATTACACATCATACATAAAAGACACTTGACAAAACAGTTCATATTTTCCACCCAAACATGAAGGTATTTACCTTTGTTTCCAAATAAATAAATAAATAAATAAATAAATAAATAGAAACCCTCTAAAACAATTCATTTATTCATAAAAAATGATATATTACACACAATAAACTTTAGTCACAACAGTTTTTCAGTTAATCAAGAAGGTATTTACTTTTGTTCTCAAATAGATTACTAACAAAACAAACAAATAAAATTATTTGTTTATTTTTAAGCATTGCATATTACACACAAAAAACTGTTAAAATTCTCCACACAAACAAGAAGGTATTTACCTTTATTTTCAAACAAACAAACAAGAACCAACCAACCAAACAAACAAACAAACAACCAAACAACCCTGGCGTTTTATTTATTTATTTATTTATTTATTATTCAGTCATTATTATAATTTATTCAGACGCTACAGTGAAACAAAAAGTTCAGTATGTTTTCATGAATTTAAGAAACTCTTAGTCTACACACACTGAGGGCTTCTGGGAGTTTAAAATATCTCCTGATTCCTTTCTGGTAAAGAAACGTAATGCAATAAAGCCTTAAAACTACAAAAATAAACACACATTCAGTGGGGTCCAAAACTGAGACCACACTGAAACTCTGAGATTTTTTTTTTGTGTTTGTTTTTCTTTAAAAACTAGAAATAAACTGACAGTTTTAGAAAAAAGTTTTAGCAAATTAAAACAATTTAAAACGTCATGGTAGCTGCTATGTACAAAAGCTCAGATGTTCCTCGAGTCGTATCTCTGTAACACTCTGACAGATTTGATCTAATATGGATAGTCAGGTTTTAAACAAACGTGGAGTCCACGGCAGCTTGAGTGTCAATAAAACTAAATACCAAATATTAAGAAATTCTGAAATTCATATAAATATTCCTCAGACTCCAAGTTATTGCTGATGATATAATATAGTAGTAAAGATATTGTATAGAAAAAGTTTGTATTCAATTAGAAAAGAATGCAAAACAGAAGCTTATTAACACTCTGACACTGTATATACTACACACGGCAAGTTAACAATGTACACATACAGATTTTGCCATTATTTCACGTCAACGTAAAACATATTACCAGAGCTAAACTCCACTTGAATAAATTAACATGTTAAGAGGTGTCACCATGTACAACCCAAAAACTATTCAATTATACAGTACATTCAAAAAAAAAAAAGCTGCACATTGTCAGTTTATTTCCTTATAGATATCCTGCTGTACATCCTGAAAGATGTCTGGGGTGTTTACGTTGACAGTGGCAGTGAAACATTAGTAAATTAAACATTAAACATTAAAAATTAAACATTAGGGAAAAAATGCATTCACAAATCAACAACGTGGAACATCTATGAAGCACGAAATTCTCAGGAATTATATGATAATAATCATGTCACTGAGGTTAGGAAGATATTTCTTTTTTTTTCTTTTGCAGGAAAGTCTTGCCACACACAAGATTATATTAACCATGATGAGTTTCTGGTTACAGTCATTAAAGGAAAAGTCCACCCTGAACCATATTAAGTATTTTTACTGTTATTTGTTTTTTGAAATATCTTCAGGAATATTTTCAGTAATCAGTTGAGGATGCAAGTGCAGGAATCAATGGTTTTATTTACCGTGGCAAACAAGACAGAGACGTAATCCAAAGGCGTAGTAAAAAAAACAGGCAAGGGTCAGGTGATAAGCAAACAACATTAACTAGGGCAGGCAAGAGCAAAACATGAATATCACAAACTAGATCAAACCAGAAAGACTATCACAATATCAACTGGCACAAAAGGACACAGAGCGTATACTCTATAATGACTGTGTGAACTGAGAGTCTGTTTATGCTGTGAGTGTGTTGTGTCTAGGTGTGTATAATCAGTAATCCGGTGTGTGAACGTGACAGAGTCTGGGTATTGTAGTTCTCAGCGGCCATGTTTGGAGGCTGCATTGAGTTCTGGGAAGTGTAGTTAGATGCCGATTCCAGTGTCAACAGGATACAAGTTTGTGGGTTGATATATCTGTTATCAACCCACAAACTAGTGTGGGTTATTTGTTATTCCTGTGGTTGTCTACCATTAAGAGCAGGGGGGAGACAGTGACCTTAGCACAGTAACAGTCAGATTAGCTTCATTTTCCAGCAGCGTTCAACTTCATATTAAGGAGAAATCCAGGTTAGAAGTAGTGGAGACAACAAACATTGGACTCAAAGTCCCAAAATGCAGTTACGGCAGACCCTCGGCACGGCTCGTGTTGGCACAGTGTCGACAGCAGTATTAACATGAAAGTTGATTGGGAAAGACTTGGAAGCTGATGTGTTTGAGAAGAGTGTACAAATTTTTAAAAAAAAAAACTGAATTGGTGTAAGAGAGAAGGTTAATACACAGGCAGACATGTTCATCAGATGGAAAGCCATACCTGTAAATTGAAAAATCCAGGCAGAAATCAAAATCAAAAGACTGCATAATATGATTAAGTGAACTTGCGTCAGAACTCGTGTCAGAAGCTCCCTATTCCCTATGAAGTACACTATAGATCCCTAGATATTTTAGATTCCTATTGCAGTGGATTTCATAAATGTGCTGAATATTCTTTCAGATTATAAAATGGAAACAATCCCATCAGACATTAATCCGTGCTTACAAATAAATTTAAAAAAATATACATAAGTCAAAATCAGAATCCATGGATATTTTTGCAGTGCATTGTGGATTTGAATATTGATTTAATGTCAATATTTTAGTATTATACACTAAGTTTGTGCCAAAAGTTTGTGGACACCTGACCATCACACCCATATGTGCTTGTTGAACATCCCATTCCAGATGTATTCCCCTTTGCTGTTATAATAAGCTCGACTCTTCTGGGAAGGCTTTCCACCAGATTTTGGAGTGTAGCTGTGGGGATTTGTGTTCATTCAGCTACAAGAGCATTAGTGAGGTCAGGCACTGATGTTGGTGAGGAGGTCTGGGGTGCAGTCGGCGTTCCAGTTCATCCCAAAGTTGTTCAGTGGGGTTGAGGTCAGGGCTCTGTGCAGGACACTCGAGTTCTTCCACTCCAACCTTAACACATCATGTCTTCATGGAGCTCGCTTTGTGCACAGGGGCATTGTCATGCTGGAACAGGTTTGGGCCTCTTAGTTCCAGTGAAGGGAAATTGTAATGCTACAGCAAACAAAGACAATCTATACAATTTTGTGCTTCAAACTTTGTGGCAACAGTTTGGGGAAGAACCACATATGAATGTGATGGTCAGGTGTCCAAAAACTGACTGATGAAATTTACAGCAAATGTGTTTTTTGACTTCTTGTGAACGTCTGTGTTCATTCCATTCACACAGCTAATGTGGTTAATGTTTGCTAGCTGAGATATACTGTATAATTAGTTTATACTAAGTGTCTCATTCACATTTAGTAGCTACAACTGAGTTGTTTGTTCTCAGTTCTTACAGATAAAACAATTCCATCAGTGATTTATGTCTGTTTACAACACAGGGTGCCAATAATAGTGCACTTTGACATAAACCAGAGAGTAAGTAATGACACGGGTCTTTTTAGGCTGAACTTGGAATCAGGAAAATAAAGTTTTGGCCTCTGTAATAAAGGAGTCCCAACAGGTCACAATTTAATCCCACCCCCTGTTGCATTGCTCCACCCACATCAGCACAGGCACCTTTATTTCTGCACATGGAATAATGCCCATATTGTCATAAGCAAAGTGTAGCTATGACACTATGTACACACAATACATTTAGCCTAGAGTTTTCATTTATATCCTTTAAATGATTTATTTCTAATATTAGTTCATTTATTCATTTAAATTTGATTTCTAATTTGGCATGCATGCATGATAGCCTGTGCGTTTATGATTTGCATTAACAAAAAATAAATAAATAATAAAATAAAATAAGTTTTAAAAAAAATCACCCTGTGGCTACAGGAACGTGCTTTGCGAAAGCCAAAGACACATGGTAACTGTGTTTCTCCTCATATCTCACTCTGCCAGGATGCCCTAAATGTTCTGCTTGCGTGTGTGTGTGTGTGTGTGTGTGTGTGTGAGAGAGAGAGAGAGAGAGAGAGAGAGACAGAGAGAGTTCCTCTTCCTACAGGGAGTGTTTAACAACTTAAAAGGGCAGATAGTTAAAAAACATAAAATTTCCTACAGATGATTAAATCAGAATAATATAATGTAAACTATCGCTAATATTTTTATAAATGTGTTGTCTGATGCTGCACAATTTTTTTGATTTTGCTCCCTGTGTCTGTTTCACTGAACATGCTACACAGTTTAGAGCATGACAACATTAGACCTGGTATTATAGTATGTCTAGTGATCATTATAGTCAATATTGTCACACACACTCACACACACACACACACACGTTTGTGAGTTTGTCCACTGTGTGTGTTACTGTGGCTAAATAATGCTATTTCAAACCCTAATATCATTAACCAAAGGGAAATCAGTTGCCTCTTTTACATTTTAAACGCTGCACTTTTTGTTGGGAAAAAAAAGAAAAAAAGAGAAAAAATTTGAGGACATTTGGCTTGTCTTCATGCAGACCAGCCAATTGTCCCCAAAAGATCAAACCATAAATACAGAAAGAGAGAAAAACATCCTCTCTCTCTCTGTCTCTCTCTCTCTCTCTCACACACACACACACATGTATATGTATGAGACGCAGTGCTGCAGAGATGCTTTTAAGTCTTTCTATAATGTATATGGGTTTCCATCAGAGCATCCCTGGACCCTTGGGGAATTTGTGAAGGTAGAAATATGCACTTAGGGCTGTTTTTGATTATAAGCGGTATAAGCAGTCGCTTAAAGCCCCCCGAACCACCAAAGGGCCCTGAACGAAGGCAGCCTTGTTATATATAAACAATCCTGGGATGTCACTTGCAGCCCCAAAATGTTACTCCAAAAATTATTTCCTGAAACTAATAACCTACATATTTTGCTAGTTTTATTAGGTTTGCTTATAGATTACAGTATGTTGTAATTGTTGTCATAATTCAAAGCACAAAAAGGGCAAATCCTTAATCATAAATGAAAGCAGGAACAAATCAGAAAAACACCCTTGATTAATTACAGGAACGAAACAAGACTAAGTAACGCACCTTTACATGGAACAAGACTTCGCAACCAGACAAACACACATACGGGTACAAACAGACAATCTGCTCAAAGGCTAAACTGAAAACAGGTGTACACAATAAGCACACAAATACATGTTTGAAAACAAAGACATGTCAAGATAAAGGATTACTTTTAACTATATGTCTGCTTGTGCACGTCGTCAGAAATCAAACAAACTAACGTTATGTCTGAAATCACATACTTATGTATGTACTATTCTAGATCATTATTGAGCACTAACACTAACCGACTTTCCTATTACAGGTAGTGTGTGAGTTTTAAAAACCTCTCGTGTCACATTCAAACCTACCGAAAGGTTTGTATTGTGTACCAGCCTTCTAGATTAGTAAATACTTGTATGTAGTAAATACTTGTATGTAGTTATTATTAGTAAATAAATGAATGTAAGGTCAGAGTTTTAAATTTGTGACACAGCTCATGACAACAATCACAACGACGGTGGAAAGTTTTAAAAGGAAACCATTACATTCATCATTACAGTTCGACATTAATTTAGTTAAAGGTAAACTTATTTTACCATGCTTTGTGAAATTGGAGTTGAGTTAGTCGTATAACCGCCTGTACGATGTATTGGTTTATCATTAGCAAAGTGTCTAACAGAATACCATATTTCCAATAGCAGAGTGGACACAGCCAGGGTTGTTACTACCAGGATGTGAAGCGCTGAGGGTGGGACTGGGTGAGCTTCCTCAGGTTGTTTTTCAGCTGGTTTCAGGGTATTTTTAATGGAGGATGTAAAAGAGATTGGAGTGCCATGTCCTGGATTCTCAAACTAATGTTTCTCAATATCAACATTCTCTGCTGAGGGCATGAGAGTATGACGAGACTCCCAGAAATGGAGAGAAAAATAATAATAATGAAGAAAGTGTTTCAGAGAGAGCATCATGAGAGAACCAGACTGAGGAGGAAAGAGCGAGAGTATGAGAAATAATTATCACTAGTATTACTAATAGTTTATCAAGGGTCATTGACAGAGGGACAAACAGACAGACAGACAACTAGATAGATAGATAGATAGATAGATAGATAGATAGAGACAGACAGACAGACAGACAGACAGACAAGACAAACAGATATATTGGCAGACGGGCACATAGATAAATAAATAGATAGATAGACAGACAGACAGACAGGCAGGTAGACAAACAGATAGATAGACAGATAGATAGATAGATAGATTGCTAAGCAGACAGACAGACAGACAGATAAGAAGATAGATAGTTAGATAAGCAAGACAGAGAGAGAGAGAGAGAGAGAGAGAGAGAGATTGAACCTGGTGCCCCGCCTTCTTTCTCTGACAGCAGGGTGTGATTGCACTGTTGCCAGGGCAACGCCTTCCTGCAGCTGTCTGTAATTCAAGGTTTCCACGGTAACAGCGGAGAACACCAATCATTATTTCTGCATATCAGTAATATTACAGCTGAAGCCTTGCGATGGAGGCAGAATTAATTACGCGCTTTATGCCAGCGAGTGCTGCAGTGGTGTGAGCAGTACAGCATCTCTCACCATGAGTATCACGAGACACTTCCCATCACACATCCCCCAGAATTCCAATCAGCTTCCAAAATCCAGACGATTCAGAGGAAAGCATTCAGGGTTTTCATCCTCCAGTTCATCTTTAGGACCACTCTTAGGCCCTGATTACTAAGATCACCAAAAAAAAAAAAAAAGAGCGATTGTGTGTGGAATAGGACATATTGAATGTTTAGATAGTGAGCATGTAGTGGGCAAGTTACAAAATATGACTATATATGTGGAGGAAACAATATTTAAATGATTTTTTGCAGGGTTTATCATTTTCAAAAGATGTGGTGAAGTTGAAGAGTTATCGAACTCTCAGTACAAACTTTAAAAATCATCCTTAATCCATGGATCCACAGAACAAATAATATGGCCGACTATTTCACAATCATTCTGTATCACAAAACTAGCTGCTACTGTTCTCTACACACACTTCCCTGTCTTCCTCCTAGCTGTCTTACCTCCTTCTCCATTTTTAATTGTAAAGCGAACTCAGTATAAATAAAAACACCTGGGTACAGTTTGTTATAGGAAAATAATCAACGACGGAGTGGTGTGATGAAGCGGAGTTACAGTTTCTACCCTGATGTTGATTATTTTGTATAACTGCATATTCAAAAAAAAAAAAATAATAATAATCTTGTAACATTATCAAAAAGCCAGAAAGTATAAATTTCTCTGATCTGAACACTTTCCCGTGTTGGAAAATAAGTTACAAAGTTACAGCTTTACCTCTGACTGTTACAAAGCACTGACACTGGAGACTCCTTCCATAAATATTAAATTAATGACCTTTTTAATGTTGATTATACATTTCCATTGTTAAATAACATTTCTAGTTAGTAAGTTGTTGCTATACAAATGACGTAATAACATATTAGAAGGAGCGCAGTGATTTGCAGCTGCACTACTGTCCGAGCTGCTGTTATAGAAAATGAATCAACACCTTCTGACCAATCAGAATCCAGTAATTAATCAGTGCTGTTGTATAATTATTGTTAATAAAACATGATGTCCACTAGCCATGAGACAGAGAGATCACGAGGCAGCTGTTGCGCTCAAATTGTCGTCTTGTTCAGCTTGGCTCGCTCGTTGAGAAAGAAAGCCCTTATTGCACATTCCCTCTCTCCTGGTTGAGCTGAGAAATCCAGGCCTTACATGCTCAAGTGTAGATTAACAAAGACCAAGTGATGGACCAAACACACAGGAAAAAGAAACTGAGAACAAAACCATAGCGTCTGTTATCTGACTCAAACTCTTCATGTATACATCTAAACTGGAAACAAAAAGTAAACCAACTGAGGCTAATGTGAAGAAAATTTCTATCTGATTTGGGGGGTGGGGGGGCAGATAATCTAATTCAATTTATTCTAATTTAATTTAATAACCAGCAAAATAGCAGCATAACCACCATGCAATAAATAAATAAATAAATAAATAAATAAATAAATAAATAAATAAATATAAAAAAGACGGCTCGGTGCATTGAATTTATGTGGGAGTAAAATTCTTTTGCCTTCTGTTTCATAAGACCATCCACAGGATGCTTTGCTGGGACTGAAATAATTTAGGTTATATAATAATTTAATTTAATTTTGGTACTCGTTGATACTGGTACTGCTACTGAAATGAGTAACCTACTTAGTACTAATCAACGTCACAGAACATTATATTTAGCTCCGTTTATGTTTTCCTGGTTTAAACAGTGGCCATGAAAAGCGTGTGTGTGTGCGTTCATGCAGTTCTGGCTCGTGCTTTATAACATAAAGATTATAAAGAAAGAAAGTGCATTAGCTAGCTATATTGGTCAGCTAGGATGGAAAAGGGTTGTAGTGGAAAAAAGCAGGTATTGTTTTATGTCGGAAAAGTGCTTCTGTAAAGGTGTAAGTCAAGCACGTTTTATTGTTTTCATTGCGTCAGAATCCCTCGTTGTCAATATCTGATAGTAGCTGATCATCAAGAATGACATACTGGGTAAGAGCTGTTACTTTCATTCTCCTAGTATCGTCTGTAGACATGTTTCCTGCTTAGTCAGCATTTTCTGGAGAGTTGTTTACTGCTGATTGCTATTAGTGATGAACTCCTTGTGCTGAGATGTTTTAGCAGGATACGTGTATTAAAGGAAGATGCTTGATATTTTTGCAGAGTTTCGCTGTCATTTCGTGTCGTCTGTTCATTAATGCAGCAACGCATGCTAGGCTTACGTCACAGAGTACACCTTTTATCAGATGTTTGTATGAGTATGAGTAAATGAACACAGTATTGGGCTGATACTAGAATTAATATTGATGCATCCCTAATTAAAACCATAAGCAATGCCTCTGAACACTTAAGTGACAATGTTAGCGAGTCATTACACTGAAACACACAGATTTGAACAGATTACTGAGCATCTAAACAGTCAGAATGAATTCATTTGAATTTACGAAATTGCCTGCATGCAAATGACGGTATCACTTAGACATTGGCACTTACAAATGTGCTAAGTCATGAGGCAAGATTACATATTAAAATCTGCTAATAAGGATGATTCTTAGAGTCTTTAAATCGCCAATCAGCTTTCAAAGCGATTCGTTATTTGTGATTTTTGAGTTAATGGAGTTGTAGGAGGTATTGGAGATATTGGATGGCAGAAACAGGTCTATCTTGATTCTATCAGCTTTGAAAAGATTCCAGCTTGGGGATTATTCAGTGCATTTTGACCCAGCAGGTTATTGATTTGTATAAATGGAGTTGGTCAGTGTTAATCGGTTTACACTTTGCTGTGCGATTGAGTCAGAACTTATGGGTGAATATGTTCTGAAAATTTTTACTGTTGGTTCTTTCAATGCACTGACATTTTGCACTTTTGTAACTCTATGTCCTATTAAATTCAGTTGTTGTTGTTTTTCCCTGAAGCTCAGCTATTGTGGATTTTATTACATTTTGAAGTGCAAGGGTTTTTTTTTTTTTTTTTTGGTAGGGTTGATATTGCCTTGGACTTACACACAATATTGGTAAAGTTCAACGAGGTGCAGCCTTTTTTTGCTTGTTAAGTTGGATGAAATATGTGAAATGAAATGTGCCTGGATGCCTCATGTCTCCCTACAGACATAACAAGTAAATATGATGATGAAGGAAGCTTTGTTGTTTGGGCATCAGGGAATATGCTGTTCTCTCTCCAATGAGGAGGAGGAGAAGCAGGAGAAGGAGGAGGTGGAGAAGGAAGAATAAGAGGAGGAGAGGCTGGAGGAGGATTATGAAAAAAAAGGATGTGGAGGAGAAGGAGAAAGAGGAGTTGGAGAGTTGGAGTTGGAGTGCAGGAGGAGGAAAAGAAGGAAAAGCAAGAAGTGGGGGAGGAATATGAAAAAGAAAGTGGATGAGGAAAAAGAGAAAGAAGCAGAGAGCAAAGTGGAGAAGGAACATAAGAAGGAGCATGTGGGGAATGAGGATGAGGAGGAAGAGAAGAAGGAGGAAGGTGGGAGTGGAGGGGGAATGTGAATAGAAAGAAGTGAAGGAAAAGGAGAAAGAGGAGTTGGAGATAGTGGTGGAGGAGAAGGAGGAGGTAAAGAAGGAAAAGGAAGAAATAGAGGAAGAATATGAAAAAGAAAGTGGATGAGGAAAAAGAGAAAGAAGAGGAGAGAAAAGTGGAGAAAGAATTATAAGAAGGAGCAAATGGAGGATGAGGAAGAGGAGGAGAAGAAGGAAAAGAGCAAAAAGGAGGATGAAACTGGGGAAATAGACGAGGAGAAGAAGAAGAAATGGGGAGTGGAGAAAGAATGTGAAAAGAAAGAAGAGGACAAGATGGAGGAAGAGGAGTTGGAGATAGTGGAGGTGGAGGAGAAATAAGAAGGAAATTGAGGAGGTAGATGAGAAGGACGAATAAAAGAGAAAGAAAAGGAGAATGAAGGAGGAATATGGAAACAAGGAATTAGATGAGGAGAAGGAGAAGGAAATGGGGAAGAAGAGGAAGGGAAGTGGAGAAGCAAAACAAGAAGGAGGAAGGACATCAAAGATGGGAAGGAAGTAAAGGACATAGTGGGAAAGAAAAAGAAGGAGGATGAAGAAGAGTAAATAAAAGAAGAAGAGGATGTGGGAGAAAAGAACAGGAGGAGAAAGTGGAGGAGGATGTGAAGGAGGAAGGCAAAGAGAATAAAGAGGAAATGAAGCTGTGGCAGGATGAAGGTTTTTTTTAAAGTGATTGAACAAATTGCTCGGGGAAGTAAACTGAGGTGCAGCGTGTCTTCACGCAGCACAAACAGAACTTAAGAGCATAAACATGGAAGCTCGGTAAAATACAGCAACAAAAACAAACCCATCAACACTGGATCAGTTTTCTGGATTTGCTCTTAATGAAATACTCTCATAGAATTATTATTACTTAATGCTAAGCTAGTGCAGCAGCTATCACACCCGCTAGATAACTAACACCGCTAACGTAATATAGCTGTGTCGCTGTGTTCACATATGATCTGTCTCATTTAATTTATTTAAATCCTTGTTCTAAGCTTATCTAATTTACTGATGAGCTGTCCCTAAGGAGAAGCTCGTTAGAGGATCATTAAAAGAGTGATAAACCTCATGTGGGTGTGGGTCTGCTTTAGCAAACGTGCCCTGTGTGTAAATATCTTCATTTTGTAGCCTTGTGAATAATTTATTGATTTATTGATTTATTTTGTTTATTAATTTATTGATTTATTGATTATGGTTTTGATCTAGATAATAGAAAACAATACACTGAAATATCCCTTCTTCTTCTTCTTCTTCTTCTTCTTAATATTATTATTATTATGTAACACTGTCTATGAAGGTACAGTATAATATGTACTATTATCGTTACAGTATAATATGTACCATATGTACAGTACAGTGACCTTTGAATACATCCATAACCTGTTATAACGCATTCATAAGTCTTTATATACATCATTATAAAGATCTCTGAAAAGGCATCACAATGTATACATTTATAATGTATTTATAAATTGCAGAATACATGCATTATACTTTAAACAGAATGCATTATACAGTAAGCAGTGTTTATAACACATTATAACACCAATACCAAATTAATTTCACAGTTTATTAGTGCATTATGTTTGGTCGTAGACACAACAACAAGTTTTTGACGAGAAGTGGTAAAGTTTTGTAGTATAATTTCCTGATAATCTTTCGGGTATAATTGATTTATTATTAAAAAAAAAGAAAAGAAAACAGGTCTCATAATGCACTACATAAGTGCTCAGTTTCTTTAGTATTGAGGTTAAAATGTGTTATGACCATGATCATGTTAACAGTAAATAATTAGAACAATGTTTAATGCCTTTTGAATGCATTGTAACATATGTGTTATTATTATTATTATTATTATTATTATTATTAGCAGTAGTAGTAGTAATATTAGTATTTTGTTACTTACTAATTCTGAACTTAGTGTTTTCTGTTTCTCCATTAATGAACCTATTGCAATAGCCCATGCTCAAAGGTTTGTCTAATATCTGCCTGTGCTCTTCTGTGGGTGATTATTATGGTTTTATTTAGTTTGTGAAAGGAACTGTAGCTGTCGCTCTGCACATCATTGTGTACATGTCTAATCACGTAGCCTACGCTGCGTCTCTATCTCTTTGGACACTGTCAGTGATGTGGGAGTAATGTGCATGAAAATACTGCTAGGATGATGAACTGTTACAACAGACTTACAACAGGTTAAATCCTCCTTCTTTCACTTACACACACACACACACTTTGTGCCTCTCTCTCTCTCTCTCTCTCTCTCAGATCTTTTTTCTTTTTGACATTTTAAAGAAAGTGAATGATTAAGTGAGAATAAACAAAGCTGACTCACGTGGCCGTTCATCAATCAGTCATGCAGGCGGCTAATATCAGTAAAGTCTCAGCTGGCGTGCAGTCGTCCCTCTTCATGAGAGAGGAAGTAAACAGGGGTAGGTAACAGTGGGGGGTGGGGGGGGGGGGGGGGGGGGTGGGTTTGAATACAGTACGTACACCAGAATGATGAAGGAGATAAATACAACCAAGCTGATTTTAGCTGAGTGTGGATGATGTATGTTCAATCTCGAAGTATGAAATTAAGTGTGGAAGATGTAGCAATGCTCACACTAATGAAGCATGGCTCTGCACTGAGATGCCAGTTTATTAGTTATTAAATTGTTTCATCTACTAAATTGGCATCTCAGTGTACAGTATATATAAGGAATAGTACACTTGCAGATGTGCTGTTATAGGAAAATAATCAACAGCGGGTGGTGTGATGAAGCAGAGTTACTGTTAGCACCCTGGAGATGATTATTTTCCCATAGCAGCACATTTTGTATGAGTGTACCTCACAGAAAACTCCACCATAGCAACATTTACACCTGTTTTCAAGTCAGTTTATGACTTAAAGGCCATCAAGTTCCTGTTTTCGTTGTTACTATATGGTGTCAAAAATAATGAGACATACAGGGTCTTCGAATAGAAATCGCGAGTCAGAGTTTATTCCAAGACAGAAGAAAAGCTCGGAGCAACATTAGACAGAGGATTTATTCTGAAGATGTTCTAGAGACAGAGAGGAGAAAGCCAAGAAATAAATCACAGAACAGAACAGTAGTTCCTTCATGATTACATGATTATTAAATAGAAGTAAAAAGGACAAAATCACTGGCTTAGATGCATTAACATTTATTAATCATTAAATGATTGGTACAGCTTATATAAATGTTCATGAAATCATCGCCTGTCCATTACGTGGGAAGAAGATGATGATCATGATGATGAAGAACAAAACTGGTTTAAGCCGGACCCTTTGGTATCTAATGTTTAGGACTATGTGTTTGGGTACACTCTGGAAGATGGTATTTTAACAAGGAGCCATGTGTTATAAAGGTCTTGAAGTACTCACCATACATATCACCCTGCCAGGCTCATGGTGGAACCACACGTTTGAAGCAAAAACAAGTTAATTAATACAAAAATAAAAATATGACATAAGCTGACCTCAATTATAGATCCAGCACTATAGAAAAAACAACATATTAGAACAAGGACATTAATATAACCTTGTGACTAGTCTCGAAGTTGGAGCTACTGTCAGAGCTGCTGTTATAGAAAATTAATCAACACCTTCTGACCAGTACAAATCGAACTGGCTTGGCAGAAAACTTAACAAGATATTAGCTAGCTATCAACTGTATGTTCATTATATTATGTAATGAATTTATTTGTGCTGTTTAGGGGTAAAACGTGAGGCACTTTATGAGAGGATGACATGGCTCAGGAACATATTAGCCAGACTTTCCAGTTAAACCAATTCATTCTTTAGTTTATATCAGATATCAAATGATATTCAGTTCCAGATTGTAACACTACAAAAGTTGGCATGGTGGCATGGCAGGTAGTGTTACTGCCTCACAGCTTCAGGGTTCCTGGTTTGATTCTGAGCTCAGTTTACTGTCTGTGTGGTGCTTTGCATGTTCTCCTCGTGTCTGTCTGGAGTTTCTCCAGATTCTCCAGTTTCATCCCACTGTCCAGAAACATGCAGCTAGGTGGACTGGCTATGCTAAATTGCCCATAGGTGTGTGTGTGTGCATGGTGCCCTCTGATGGACTCATGTCCCATCCTGGGTTCTCCCTCCTTGTGCCCTGTGATTTTGGTATTGGCTCTGAAACCAGGATAAAGTTTAAAGATTAAGATTAAGAATGAATGAACACTATAAAAAGGGGGTTAATACTTATGAAGGAACTGTATTATTACCCATAGTGACCCGTAAATCCAACGTATAACCAGTTTCTTTCAGCTTGAAATTTGTATGCAATTCTTAATGTTGTATTAAATAAAGTGCTTTTAATGCTTTTTGTTATTGAATTTGTAATATCCTCAAAGCAGCTCCATCTATACATGACAGTCTGTATAGTAAAACGTGATTCAGTGGGAGAGGGACCGATTTTAGACACAGCGATGTTTTTAAGTAAATAACTGGTGCTTCTGAAATCTGTATTAATATAAAACACTTTGAATCTGTACATGAGCCAGCAGAAATGTAATGAATGTTCCTCTGAGACCATAAAACGTCTGCAGCTTTTGCAGTTTTAACTTTTTTTATCAGAGGCCAAAAAAATTTTTGGGGTGCCGGTGTTCAGTATTGAATTGTTTGTGATGTCACACTCCCCAGTACTGGTTAATGGCTCATATGAAAGTAGACACTCAGAACTTTAGGAATTTGCAGTTTTTCGTAAGTATTTCTTTTTTTTTTTTTTACCTAGGTTTAAATGGTATAATTTTATTGTTGATACTCTACATACAGAAACCCAACAGTGTCCTGACTAATCTTATAACTGACTTGCAGCGATAAAATAATTCATTTGTTTATGCTGATTGAAAATGTCCGATAAGTCGACTGAATGCCACTGTACTGTGAGAAAGGGTTAAAGAGAATTCTAGCTTATAACTGATTGTATACACAGTTCTGTTTTTCAGTGTTAAAGATATTATTGACATTTAATGTTTAAACAAAAGTGCTTCTAATTCAAGCTAATATTTACATTGATTCATCTTCAGTAAGTGCCTTATCCTTATCCTATCCTCACCATGAGGGGGGAATACACACTGGGTGGGACGCCAGTTCATCTATGAACACACACATTCACACACTCAGTCACACCTAGGGGCAATTTAGGATAGACAATCCACCTACACACCTATGTAAACTGGTAATCTGAGCGCAGGATCGAACCTGAGATCCTGGAGCTGTGAGACAGCAACACTACCGGTAGTGGTGCTAGCGTCCTACTGCTAATATTTACAGTTTAATGTTTAAATGAAGAGTTTGTCTTTGAAGCTATTGTTTACATTGAATGTTTAATCACATCTTTTCATAATGAAGCTACTGTTTACATTTAAAATTAAAATAAACCGTTTAGTATTGAAGCATTTAGTGAATCTATTGAAGCTTGAAGCTTGTTTATATTTAATGTTTAATTGAAGGTTTTTGTATTGAAACTATTGTTTACATTTAATGTTAAAGTGTTTAGTATTTAAGTGTTTGGTATTTAAGCTATTGTTTATATTTAATGTTAAAATAAAGTGTTTAGTATTGGAGCTGTTGAAGCTTGTTTACATTTAATGTTTAATTGAAGGTTTTTGTATTGAAACTATTGTTTACAT